>CM069862.1:72356219-73556219 GCA_036172795.1 Pelodytes ibericus
TGGTATACATATTTGTAGGTAGGGAATATTGCAAATAATTGTAGGATTTAAAATGGTATTAAAAAGTATTATATTTAAAGGAACATTACTGCAGTGTAGTGGTTGCCTTCTATTCATGTAATATTTGTGTCATCCCCCCCCCCCCCCCCCCCCTTGGGACCTAACCTGTATCAGCAATCTATTGTAATTATTAGCATAGAGGACACACAGAGGGCACAGAATAGAGTTACCACCCAAGTGGTATTTTACCAGAAGGCCTATACAACAATTGCCTGGAGTCATCTGGTCATTAAGCACACAAGCCTGCTATATGGAAAATGAATTATATAGCACATCCTGTATAGTCTCAGCAGAAATTTCATTGCAATCTTTTTTTCTGTCTCTTGACTGTAATTCTTTTCTTCCACTTTAATGATATAAAATTTTTCTACATTCATGGGGGTTTTTTGCCCCCAGAGATGCATATTGAAAATATTTATTGTTATAAAAGAACACACAAAAAAACGCTTCCGAAATTTATTTTTTTTGTTATTTGACAGGGAATAAGATGGTAGCCGTGCTTAATTTTCTTCATTTAGGTAGAGAATAATGGCTAAAATGTAAAATTTACTTAATTGATCATGTACTGCACTGTAGAAAGCTTTTAAACTATCTTCCCATCATGTTTTTTTGTTTTGTTTTTTTTGCAGGAACCAATGGGGTAAGGTATTTACTTTTTTGCTTGTGGGCACGGTCTGTGCAGGTGCTCTGTTACAGGTCTGACACTCTCACTGAGATTTAGTGAGGTTATTTATACAAACCAGGGGAAACATTATTACAAACGCTGCTCTTTTAAAACTATGGCACATCAAAAAACAGCTTCCTGTGTGTTATCTCCATGAAGTACCAACTCAGACCACTGAACAGCTTATCTTCCATATGTGCCTCAAAAACCACAAAGGAGACATCTGCATACTATTACTAACTGGAATAAAATAATGGAAAAATGCACTTATGATGTGCTAGCGATTTGGCTACAAAAATGTATAGATGAAAAGGTGTATGCACTTTAAAGGGACAGTTCTTTGTTTCTTCCATTTTTTTTATTTAAAATAGAATACATTGACATTTTTCTCGTTTTCAACTATGTCCTAGGGACCAAGTTCAGAATGATATTACACACACTTCAGAATTTAACACAATACAAACATGTTTATACAAGCAAGTTGTGGACAACACATGCTGGGGTATACATAGTCATCGTCTGGTCAAATCAACACATTTTATTGTGTAAATTAACGTTTGTAAACAAGGCAAGAAAAATAAACAAACATTCACTTATATAGCCCCTTCGTAATACATGGTGCTTGCGTCCCAAACAATGAAAGCACCAAAACGTCATGATTTGTTCCTGGCCACCGATCTCAAGGTGATGAGTAGCCAGGAACACTATGGCAGAGACTTAATAGACCCTGTGGGTCCATGCCAAAAAATCGTGAGACCACTCAAAGTGGCCTCATCTGACAGGTGGGATACCGCTGGGGGGAGCTGCAATGAGCTGTTTAACACAGGACGTACTATGCCGTCCTAGAGTCTTTTAGGCACTTAAAATCAGGACGACATAGTACGTCCTAGCGTCGTGAAGTGGCTAAAATGGGGGGGGGGGGGGGAGGTTTCTTCAATCACTAAAATATTACCCCATAATGCAGGGCTCGACAAACCCCAGGCGCCAGGTCGCCATGGCGACCAGGAAATTAGACCTGGCGCCTGGGTGAAGTTACCTTCCCTGTCCCCTTGCCGCTGCCATCCGATGTTTTTTTCTTTTTTCGGAGCGCGAGGGGGTAAAGTCTGTGCGTATAGCACAGACTGCCAGCCCCGCCCCCTCGCGCAACGCGTGTCTGAGTGCCGGGTGTCGTCACGTGACATCCTGGCACTCAGCAGGCCGATGAGTGAGGACATGCTGCAGCACGGATGTCCCCCTCCCCTGCAATGAGGTAAAGCAGCAGGGAGGGGGGACACATCAAGAAAAGACTGTGTGAGGTGGGTGTGTGTGTTTGTATATATGTGTATATGTAAAGTAGGTGTGTGTGAGGTGTTTGTATATATGTGTATATGTAAAGTAGGTGTGTGAGGTGTTTGTATATATGTGTATATGTAAAGTAGGTGTGTGTGAGGTGTTTGGATATATGTGTATATGTAAAGTAGGTGTGTGTGAGGTGTTTGGATATATGTGTATATGTAAAGTAGGTGTGTGTGAGGTGTTTGGATATATGTGTATATGTAAAGTAGGTGTGTGTGAGGTGTTTGGATATATGTGGATATGTAAAGTAGGTGTGTGAGGTGTTTGTATTTATGTGCATATGTAAAGTAGATGTGTGTGAGGTGTTTGGATATATGTGTATATGTAAAGTAGGTGTGTGTGTATATATGTGAAGAAGCCGTGTGTGTTTATGAATTGCGTGTATGCTTGCGTGATTGTCTGGCTCCTAAATTTTTTGGCTGGCTCCTAAAATCTAATTAGATTTGTCAAGCCCTGCCATAATGGACATACTTTCATGTCAATTGTCACTATTTTATACTCTTCAAATTAACCTTTACATTCCCTATACAAGCCTTATATTGTGCAAGATCGTTATAGTCATTAACTCATGCCATTGTTTTATCCAAGGCTCTTCCGTGGGGCATATGACTATTTGGCAGCATTTTTACACATGTAATTAAAACAACCTAAACAAAGTCAAAATTAATCAAAGATAAATGAGACCTGTCCCTTTTATTACTAATTCACAGTCAGTTTCATAAATTTCAGGTTTTTGCATTTTGTTAATCCCAGTGTACACCACTGTGGAATACAGCAGCACTTTAGGAATATCAATTTTTTTTTTTTTTTTTTTTTTTTTTTTAAAAAGTAGAATTATTATCAGGATTTTGTTATTCAAACAAAGATTTCTCATTTTCTACTAATTAATTATGAATGATAGTTGGTTCGCTACTTTCTATACAGAGCAGGCTCTTGCTCCCAAACGTGCAGCATCATTGAAGAGGTTTTTATCTACGTGTGTATTTATTGTAATTGCGATGAATTATGAGAATATTAAGCGAGCCTTACTTACGTGACAAGACTACCACTGACATGAATTTATATAGCAACGTGACTGACAGGAATAATTACAAACGTGTGAACAGTTTCCCTCCACCCAAGGTAATTAGTTTACCTTTAAGTCAATTAGTTCAAGGAAAGCATAATTCCATTAAACAAGCCTTTTTTTTTTTTAAGCTCAGGAACATCACAGATAACTGACAAATTCATTCACACGGGATCTAAATAGAGGGATACGGTATAGATGAAAATTGAAGTGGATGGCTTTACAGGGGATTTTCTTGTCTTCTACTTAGGAGACAGAATTAAGGCTCCTTTTCACTGTGTTACATCCTATATAGTTCAGTCTAAGCATGTAAGAAATGTTAATCCCTTCAGAGCTATGTAGACAAACAGTGATGTTGAGCAATATGTTATAGGCCTCACCAGTGCAAAAGGAATTTTAAGAACCTTTAGCACATCTGCGGGACAGCTTGCATTGTTACATGCTTCAAAAGTGAAACATGCAGATCTTAACGCAACACTTTTTATAGGATGCTGGCAATAACAGTTTCTTTGAAACTGAAGAATGTTATCGACAAATGGAAAATATATTGAAGTCAACCTTTAAATCAGAAATACTCCCCCCCCCCCCCCCCCTGGAAAATCCTCTAGAAATCAGGCATGATGGAGGAAGGGGGGGGGGGGGAGAGAGAGAGGTCTCTGCACTTGTGTCACTGGGAGGAGAGCACTTTCAACTGATTACTTAAAGTGGCAATCATTTTTGTTGGGTTCTTTTAAACTTTCACTAGAAGAAGCAAAAGCCAAAAACGTGTCTGGCATAAACACAACATGTATCTTTTCAGATACACCCAGGAAGCTGAGGCAGAGCTGATCTGGAAGCTGTTGAAAGTGGATCTTACATCTAATTGAGGTCTGTCTGATCTGGTGGTTCCATCCTGCTACTTTTGGTCACTTCTGTTGGTGGCATGTAAACATGTGCGTCTTTCACTGTGCTAACCAGCAGTCAATTACGCTTCCCAGGGAAGCATTTATCCTTAGAGATCAGAATTGAATATGATTTTTTTTTCTAACATTTGCCACATCCTTCCTTTATATTCATGACGTACTATGCCCACGACCAGCATGTATCCTTAAGGGGTTATAAATGTAGTTTGTTGATATCAATACCGTCAGGCCCAGGGCATCTCTGGCTTCAGGGGGCAAGCATGATAGCGTCTGGGCAGTCCCTGGGTGTGTCATCAATTCGGAAGACACCACGTTTTTAGTTGATTCCTGGGAGGTGGGAGTTACACCACTCCCCCTCTTTATGTTTAAAGCCAGGGGCAGTCTACAGCTGTCATGGGGAGAGGATTCTGAGTGGCAGTCCTATAAATACCATGCACGCCTTTCAGGTAATGCTTACTTGTTGAGATGTGGTACTGGTATCATTTCCTTTTATCTCCTTGTGTTGTTTTGCTGTTTATTATCCTGATTTGCTAGCTTTTGACCCTTGGCTTACTCCTACTGGATATCCCCATTTGCCATTCCCTGGCTAGTTTTATTTTGCCTATGGACCTTTGGTGCCTGCCCTGACTACCTGGACTGTTTTTTTTACCTCTCTTTTGCCTTTGATTAATGTGACTGATTTTCACAGTAAATACAAGAAATAATGATCCTGGTCTATCTATCTATCTATCTAACTTTTAAGGAATCCAGGATCAACTCATTCCATCCATCCCCCAAAAATGTTCAAGCCCCTAGATTTATCAAAATCCTTATGTAATGCCTCCAGCATAGCCGGAGGGGGTGTGATTGAGAGGTCACACTCCGACAAGCAGCCTTTTTTTTTTTTGCTTCTCTGTATAGCCTCACTCATGAAGCTTCCAGGAAAGCAGAGATGGCGCTAAGCGCAGCAAAATAGCCGTGACTGCGACATTTTAAAGGTAGTCCATACATGTACGGGCCCGTACATTTATGGGCCTTGTACTAAAGGGGATAAAAAGCAATGTATTTATATAGCAACATAAATACCAATCACCATGATTTTAAGCGGTATGAAAAAGTCACTAAGAAGGCTGAAAGACATTTCACTCCTAGGCATCCAACTGTGGCTCTTCAGCTGCTGATTAACTACAAATCCCAAATTCCCAAGTAATCCTATAAGAGTGGCAGAGTATTATGGGATGTGTAGTCTAGAAACCGCTGAATGCATAGGATTTATGGTTTAAATGCCAAATCAAACAGACACTAAAAATGCCCACAGCCCTCGGGCACTAAGAATTAAACCTTGTGCGACATTAGAGCAAAGTAACAGGTTAAAAATTTACAATTATATAGAAATAATGGCCATTGCTTCAATAGACAGAGTAGATCATCAGGTAAAAGCGGTGTTGTATGAAAAAGTTGTCAAGAGATGATTTAGTGGCATTTGTCTCCTGCACATCTAATGCATTTATATATATCCATGCGAGTTAATTTAAAAGTTCACGAATAATCAGTAATCCATTTGCCATTTAATCCAAAAGCTGCCATTCGCTGATGTGTGCTTCTTGAAAACACTTCCACAGGAAAATATATGAAAAAGAATAAACAAGTTTCCCAACTTTTATTAAATGTAAAATATATATATATACTGCTAGTAAAAAGATCAGTGAACATACTGAGCTGTAAACTGCTTGTGAATGCTGAATACATTTCTGCAAACAAAAAAGCTTATTAATTAGGTGTTCTATACCTGGCACTGCACATCACAGTATCTGGCAAACTTGCACTGGGAACATCGCAAAAGATTTGTATTCCTGTAAGAAAGAAAATAGCAGTGAGAGAGTATTAAGAATGTAATATTATAATCGTTGTTGCAAATAGGAGAGATCACACGGTACATACAGATAAGCATTAACAAAATAGATGCTTTTAAAAGTGCCAGTAAGAATGCCAATATAAAATGAATCATTTAAGACAAATTGAATGTGGCAATTGGCAGCAAGAACTAACAATGGTATTAAGGGACAGCTGTAGCAAAACAATAACTAATGGTTATTTGAGAGATTGCATCAAGTGTAGATAGTTTGCATTGAAATGCTTTAATGAAAGAATATAAATAATGTACCTTGCTGAGCCCTCTTAGCTCTGTTTAGGTATAACAGGGGGCAGACATGTTGTTTGGAATCTTGGGTCAGATCTGAACCAAGGTGAATGAAGAACTGTCCTAAGATTCTAAAGAAGATGTCTGCTCACTATTATACAGAGTAAAGAGGGCTTAATAAGGTACATTATTTATATGCATTCATGAAAACATTTCTATTTAAAATTTTTGGACTCGATGCAAACTTTCAATTAAACATAACATATGTTTTTGCTACAGTTGTCATTTAACCTATATGTAACAGCTATTAATAGTTTAAACTCCAACACTGTTTTAAAAAAACACTCCCAACATTGCTTTTTCTACAACTTAGACTACAAAATAAACACAACAAACAGCAATTTCTACATGAACAGCACGGTAAGAAATCATTTTGGCAAATCTAACCTTTTCCTAGTGTCCCAATGTTCCCTTTGGTTTTCTGTTTTTCAGGGACACATTTTTGGAAAGAATTCAGCAAATGCTACACATGGGTGTTTAAGCTGTATCATAGTGCAATACACATCACTCTATAAGTTAGCTCAACCATGGCTTTGCACAGGGGCATAGCTAGAAAACAAAAAAATTGCCCAAGATCCCCTAACTTCACCAAGCAACACATCACCACCAATGCATCTTCACTTTCCATTGTGTCAGCTTTGCACCCACATCAGTTGAAAGTGCCAGCTTTGCCCTATCTTGTGGCACTATTCCCCAGATGGCTTGACAGTGCCATCTTTGCCGCTCAAACAGTTTTTCAGCCAATGTTTAATATTTTGCACAACTGACTATATGTGGAAATTTTGAAACTCTGGCAGCTTTCTCCTGATGATTAAAAAGAAAAACAAAAACTCTGTTGGCACACAGTGAATTGTGGATATACATAAGTGCCCTGAGCTTTCCAGGACTTTCCTACATCAGAAGAGGAGTCACATCCACAGTGGTTTGAGTCCTAGAATTCCTTTTACAAGAAGCCTAAAGAAAATTGACCAAAACCTATTTAAAATGTAGTACCATCATGCCTTTACTCTAAACTGTCTGCATGCAATTGTTTGTTAAAGAACATAGACTAGAATAAATTGAACTGCTGAACTTATATGATCATTTGTTGTATCAGGAGAAGTGATAGAAAAAGTACAGCTCAAAAGAAAAGGTTTTATTAAGTTGGGGTTAGATATGCAGTGTCACCATCACTGAAACTGACAGTGCTACCGTCCAGTGCTTTGTCACACTACAAAGCACTGTGCATGCGCAGAGGTTCTTCTCCGGTGTCCCAGACACTAGAGAATCTACTTAGAGCATGATTTTGCGGGACAGACCCCCAGAAGCTGACAGGTGGTAGTTTTGTATTCATGAAAGAGAATTGGAGAATAAAAAAAGATTGCAATCCCCTAAAAATCTTATTGTAATAATGGTAAAAAAAATAAATAAAAGAGTTTTGGTTATTTGAAATGGATGAGGTGGTCAGTGGGAACAGAAAAGATATTTTAAATACTTTATTTTCTTCTGGTTTTTTTTAGCAAGAAAGACCCATTAGACAAGAATATGAAGATTTTTAGTGATTCTTTTACGGTGGACACTGTTGGGACAATTGCTAAGGGAATATATTAAAGATTTCATCTTGAACAGGTATTTCATTAGCAGGGGCCAGCATGGCTTTGTGAAAGACAGATATTGTTACTGTGCATTCTATGAAAAAGTGAGTAAAAATCTAGATATGGGTACTGCGGTGAATGGGATATATTTAGACTTTGCTAAGGCAATTGATAGGGTTACATACAAAAGGTTACTATTAACTGACTGAATTACACTTAGGCAATTGGCTGAAAGATGGAATGCAAAGAGTGGTGGTAAATGGGAAGTTCTCAAACTGGGCACATATGATAAAAAGAAGAGTACCCAGGACTCACTTAATATGATTATTATTATTAATCTCCCAGTGGGTATAGGAGCCAGGTATCAGTGTTTGCTGATGACACACAATTAAGTAGAGTAATACAGTCTGAACTAGATGTGCCTTCATTGCAAGAAGATGTAGACGAATTGGGTAACTGGGCAAATAAATGGTAAATGAGATTCACTATAGATAAATGTTAAATTATGCATTTTGGGTATAATAATAAAAATGCAACATAACTTAAATTTACTCCAAAAAACCCGGTGGTTTGCAATACTTACAGACCTTCCCACCTGTGAGTGCATTAAAAAAAAAAAAAAGAAAGAAAAAAAGAAGACATCCCCTGAAAATAAGCCCCAATACTTTTTTTGTAGCAAAAATTTTTCAGGGGAAACTGGCATATAGTTCTTTAAAAAAAAAAAAAAATGATAGACTGTATGTCCGGCTCATCTAGACTTGAATATCCAGCATATTATATAAGGCCCATCCAGGATGATTATTCTCTCCCTGTGTTTCCTTCTTGCTTTAGTTCCCATTTATGCTCGCTGTGTCTTCTTAGACTTACTGTGTCCCCTTAATATTAATATTATTCTTTATGCTTGGTTTCATCCTATGCTGGTTTTGCTATGTTCCCTACTCTGATCAGTTACAGGTTTTCCATTTTACTTTACGTTTCTCTGCTCCTATATAATGTGCCCCACCCATTTCTGCTCTGTAGTTCAGTTTGTTACCAGCTCCAGGTAATTCCTGTGTTCAGTCATAGAGTTTAAGTTATTATATTTAGTTATAATAGGGAGGGAAAGTGCTAAGACGTGCCATATTGTGTGGTGCCTTGATGCTGGTTGGAAAACTTATCTTATGTCCATCAGGTGTAACAAAACCCTAACTGATTACTATCTCAGTGTTCTAGGCTAGTTTCTCTATTTAGGTCTGCATATATGTTACCTTAGCCCTGTTCTTTGTTTATTCTATGTTTATATGTGTAAATGTTAGGGACTTCTACGATGCTTTCAGATCTTTAAAGGATAGTCACACACTGTTGCTCTGATGCTGTTGCTAGGGGCAGTTAGCAACATTGCAATGAAAAAAAAAATGAAAAACAAAAATACTTAAATTAGCTAAAATCTAGTGTTAGGGTTATAATAATGGTTAGGGTTACAACTAAATTAGGGTAAGCATAAGGGATAGGGTTATAATTAAATCAAAATTAGAATAAGTTAGGGGTTAGAAATGGTGATAAATTTAGGGTTAAATTTAGGCTTCAATAGGTGAAAACTATTTTTGGTTATTGCCCTATAACTCGCAAAATACTGCAGAAAAACATGGAAACAATTATATTTCTAAACTCGTGACAACATTTTTAAACTAATTAGATGGGTTCTTTTTTAAGGATTGTATTTGTGTAAATAGTTTTTTAGGTCAAAGTTAGAAAAAATGTTTATCATATTTTATGATTTTTTGATATGTTGAACATAATCGTATCTAACGAAAGCCCATCTTATGGTGATAAAAACAATATATAATTTTGGGGGGAAGGGAGCCGACTTAAACTCACCTTTCAGCAGAAATTTCAATTAAAATCTTCAGAGAACTCTGCTCTGAACTGCCTAATACCAACCACACAATTCCACTCAATGTGGAAGGCAGACCTGTCAGTCATCCGGGAGGATCTAACAGGAATTTAAACAAGAGTCGTTTCCTTAGAGAACTCACGAGCAGCAACACAACTGCTTCATGACAAATACTCCAGAGTTACAGAATCCCTTATCCAAATGGTAAATGGCTTGCATAAACAAGTCCCACTGCTGCAGGAAACGCTATGTCGCAAAAACATATGATTAGGAGGAGTACCGGAGGCAGTGGAGTCTGCTACTCTCCAGCCATACATAAAGCAGTTTCTCACATCGCTACTACCTGGTACTGGCTCAGACAAAAGCATGTTTGTCAAACGTATAGGGGTGAGAAAGAGCACCTCGAGACGTTATCACACTACGTACACAGAACAACCAAACCACTCTCCTATCACTAAGCCGCACCCAGGGAAAATTTGCCTAGGACAATTGTTCACTACAGATCTTCAATGACTTGCCCCCCGTCTATATAGAGGCATGGTGAAAATCTTTGGCTCCACTGACTAAACACCTCCAGTCACTGGAAATAAGATATAGGTGGGCCCTGCGCAGTGTCTCTCAGACACTAGAGAGGGCAAATTCCTTACCATCAAACACCCGACTGATATTGAGAAATTCCTGCACTAATTGGTCTTAATTCCACTTGGTTCCAACCGCCGGCAACAGCTTGAGGCTTTTAATACAGCAGTGACACTCCCGATGCTGTAACACCAAGAAGGCGTTGTAAGCAGACACCAAGACATCAGGGTTCCGGAGAACTAATGCAGTCAAAACTCAGAGAACCCGAATTATCCCGTCGGGACACAGCTGGGATTGACCCCTTACACATCCAAGATATTTTGAGAACTTCACGCGGTCCTTTCCATGAGAGCTTATACCTATTGTATTGCGCTTAGATTACATGTCTCGATAGAACATACACCCCCCCCCCCCCCCCCAGGGGCATCAAGTGCACCCGATCCCAGGTAGCACGATTGATGGGCCTTCATTGGTTGGCCTGTTCCCCATTTTTATCAATCTAATACCCCATCTTTGCCCTAATTATCAATCTCGCTTTCTATCTGCTAATGATGGTGAATGATTTATTTAATGAACGCACGACCGCAAAAAGGACTGTAGTATTTAAGTACATTAACATGTTTACGCTATCTGACTGTACTTTTGAAACTTTTTTTTTTATTAACCAACAGACACTTCATGCATTGTCGAATTTGTTTACATATATCCAAAATCAATAAAAAGTAAAAAAAAAAAACCAATATAATAATATAATTTATGTGGGTACAGAATGTGAGAAAGAAGAAAATTACAGCTAAACACAAACACCCCAGAATTGTCAAAACAGCCCGTGTCACCAATGGAAAGACAAGTTCAAAAGGTCACGTCACTTAGGGGTTAATATGTATGTGTGTCTGTGTGTGTGTATACTATAAACTAGTACTTATATTTAATTATAATATATTCAACAGTGTTATATGCCCTTGCCAACCTAAAAAAGAAATGCATTAAATAGCATATAAAATGTAAAAAAAAGTGCTGCAGATAATTTAAAAAGACACTGGGCTTTATTCATGAAATAGAGAATTGCAGGGAATTGCGATGGGAATTTCACACCTAGGGCCAAAGTAGCAGTTAGAAAACTTACTGTTTAGCTGAATGGGAGCATTTTTCCAAGTTTGCTACTTTGGCCTTGAATTTGAAACTCCCTTCTCAATTCCATGTGCTAACTGTGCAATTACACATTTACTGCAGGGCCTACTCAATAAAGAGAGAATTGCAGCGAATTGAGATTGGAATTTCAAAACTTAAGGCCAAGGTAGTTTATTTGGAAAAATGAATCCATTCAACTGCATAGGAGAATGTTTTCCAACTCTGCTACATTGGCCTGATGCTTGACATTCCAATCTCAATTCCCTGCTATTCTCTCGTTTAGTAGAGCCTTAAATCTAGTTATTTTATCACTGACAAAAAAGCATCTAACAGTGAGAATGCACACAACGTAAACTTTTTGCAAATAATTAATAAACGCAAATCACAGCACAAAAAATGCTTCCAGAAGTATTAATTCCCTAAAGCCAAGGCATTAGCTAGTTATTAATACCATGGGTGGTTTACATCCCAAGGCAAGTCATTTCTTCATTCAGCATATTAATGGCCAAGTAATGACCTGTTAGCAATTAGCATTTAATTATTCAAACAGCAAAACTTTATTTATTTATTTATTTATTTTAAATGTATCTCTAGCCCACCCAATGCCAGGTTTTTGACATATCAGAATATTTTAATGATAGTGGAATTAGAAGTAAGTGAGCCCCTGCCCATGATACACTAATGGGGGAGTACAAGGAATGGTCACAGGTGAGGGAGGAAGAACAGGAAAATATTAAGCAGATAAAAGGGAACATTAGATGGGGTTGGAAAGAGTCTGAGCATACTTGTGACCTTTGTAAATAAACTGCATGGGAGATTTATCAGTGTACTCATCCTGGTCTAGTTATTGACAAAGATTCTAAATAGTGACAAGATCAGGAAAAGTGTGGAAACAGTAAGAAGATCTTCTTCTGGAATAATAAATAAAGGGAAGAGTGAAGTGGGTGAACTTGGTTCAAGTTCCTAGTTCCCATTGGGTCTGGCACATGTGAGTAGGCTGACATAAGGGCTTTACTTGTTATATATTTTCACCAAACAGATTTACACATATGTTCTCTATTTTGGGTCTTGTTTTTACATGTCACCATTGGAGTTGAAAAGATTGAGCAAACCATAAGGATAAGTTATATATATTTCATTCTCTCTTCACCTTGCGCAACACCTATTTTGTTTTTATAAAATGAAGGAAGGTTTCTACAGAAGCAATAACCCAAAGTATCCAATTCAGGGAAGTCTTGCCTGTTTGGCATACTTTAAAAGGTATAGACCAAAAAAAAAAAAAGGATAAAATAGGGGAGTGAAGAGCTTCACGCTACACAGAAAAGAGGGACTGTCCCTTGTAGAGGCATGCACTTATGCAAGAGTAGAGTACCTCACTGCGTCCACCTTCATAGTCTTTCTTCGAGGTAGTGAATGGCATTCAGGTCCAAACAGTGCTCTTTCTGTATATCTTTCTATCATCTGTTTTATCTGTCTACCAATTGTCTGTCTGGTCTATTTGTATCTCTCTAGAATTATCAGGTCAGCTGATTAAGTTGCGCCATGGGCCACTAAATCGTTTTTGATCTCTGGGCCAAAAGTTGTCAGGCCTCACTTGGAAACAACCCAATGTTATTTATCAATAAAGCTATGAAAGGAATTCTAATATTTTTGTTAATTTGGAAAACCATGAATTTCCGGTGCGAAATGTGTACAAAGTTAATTTTCTATCACAATACTATAATCCTCAGGGTTTGTCTTTTAAAATATTTTGTTCCCAAATGTTGATGTTTGAAATGTTAACATGCACAGCAAGAGCATGAATGACATAGTATTTATCACCGCTCAAGTAGAAAAAGTTGTAGGAAATAGTATAGCTTCATATTTGCACTTCTGGGACTCTAGTGACACCTAGTGTGATAATGCATTACTACAAACTCCAAACAGCCATTTGACAAATTAACAGCACCCTATCTGTAATTGACCAATCATTGAGGTTGGCAATAGGAGAGAAAATGAAAGAGTAGACACAGAACAACAGGAAGTGCAGTCTTTAATTACCTTTTCTATTCATTATTTTAACACTATCTTGACACTATATATTACATTCTTTAGAAATTAACTTTTCAAAATTACAATTTGAAATGAAATGTATATCCATCAGACCTACAGACACATAGAAACATAGAATGTGTCGGAAGATAAGAACCATTCGGTCCATCTAGTCTGCCCAATTTTCTAAATATTTTTATTAGTCCCCATTTCCCTATCTTATATCTAGGATAGCCTTGTGTCTATCCCACGCATGCTTAAACTCCTTGACTGTGTTTACCTCTACCACTTCTGCTGGATGGCTATTCCATACATCCACTACCCTCTCAGTAAAGCCTATCTTTTGTTTTGGGCCATGATTTGCTGGGTGTTCAACCATTACTATGACCAAATTAATGTTGTATGTCCTTCCAGTTAAACAGGGGACCAGATATGGCTAATTTTATGAGGTAATACCATATAACTTCGAGTCAGCTGCTGCCTGACGCCTAGGATACATGTAAAAAAAAATTTAAAAAAAGTCCCGTCCCAAGAGGGGTGCAGACCACACCGGGTGACACCCATGCTGTCTGCATCCTCCTCACAGTGCATATCGCTGATTATGATTAAGCGTGTGTTCACGCGAAACACGTCAAGTTTTTTCCCTCCGTCTACTACTGTTATATCTATCACCATTTTTTGCCATTAAAATCATCACGGATTTATCACCAAAGATCCTGAGTGCGGATTCTTCCTTCTTTTTCTATTTCAATTTGTTGGTCTCTAAAACACTGGGTTAGCGTGGAAGGCCGGCACCTGGATCTCACGCACAGCTGAAACACCCTTGCAGTGCTGGAGAGGCACTGTGCGAGGGCGGTGGAGCCCGGACCCTCTCCCCTTGTCTAAGGGGTTATCTTTATCTTAAATTTTTTAAAATGTATTTTTCGCAGCCGCTTCCGCTGCATTCGGCTTCCAAAATAAAATAAAAAAATCATACATCATATCTGGTGGCTGCATTTCCCTCTTCCGTGCAGGAGGAAAGACTGAACGGAGGAGACGGCCTAGGACACGGAGCAGCCTTGAGGTGAGTACTGGGGAAGGGGGGATAAGGGTGGCATATAATGAGAACGGTAACACTGGCGTATTAATGGCAAAATAATACTGGCATACCAATTGGGCAAATTGGCATATTAATGAAAAAAACAATACTGGCATATTCATGGACAAATTGGCTGTGGCATATTCATGGACAAATTGGCTGTGGTATATTCATGGACAAATTGGCTGTGGCATATTAATGACAAAATAATACTGACATATTAATGGGCAAATTGGCTGTGGTACATATCAATTGGCAAGCTGGTTGTGGCATATTTATGGGCAAACTGTAGCATATTTTAATAGGCAAACTGGCTGTTGCATATGTTAATGATAAAGTGACTGTGACATGTTAATTGGTACATTCTTTTAATTGGCTTTAATTGATGCTGTGGCATGTTCTGTGGGGGAAAATAACATACTATGGGGGAAAGAAACGGTTACTTGTTCTGCAAGGACAGTTATGTGGGGGCAAAGTCACGCGGTGGTATGTTCTCTGGGGCAAATTGACACTGTGGCATGCCAAATTGTGTGGGTACAATAGGTCTATTTGCTGCCAACACTATGATCACATTGCATGTGTGTGTACATGGGCCTGCATATATATGGGACACTGAAAGCGTTACTGTGTGTGTGTAAATGCCTGAGGGCAGGATCAACGACGGGCAACCAAATATATGTTCGCCTTGGGCAGCAAAAAGTCTTGCATCGGCCCAGCCCCTCCAAGTTGCTCACCGCCATAGTGCAAGGTCTTGAGATGGTATCGCATACAGATAAATTGTGCAGGCAACTCAGTGCACAGCTCAGAGTGGAATAAAAACACAGAAGAATGAATAGGTGCCAACTCGGGCTTCAATGAAGGACTACAGTTCAGGGACAACAATGCAACCTTTGTCAAAAAGGTCTAGTATTTTATTTATATCCAAAAAACGTGTTTATCAATAAAATCACAAAAATAATGACAGGAACAAATGGACAAAAAAAAAATCAAGGCAAATATACTTAACATGTTTCACACATCAAAAGTGCTTAAACATAAGCAGCATGGCTTAGGAACACAGAAACAATTGCGAATAATCCAAATTAACATATTTCTTTAATCACCACAGTTCCCTTTTTGCCATCCACTTGCACCATAATTAGGTCATGCCGCCTGACTTAATGACAAATGCAGTTGTGTAGAAAGTCAGTAGAAGAACACACCCATCTGCATAACATATGTGGAAGTATACCATGGCACCGCAAGATGTCCCAAACTGAGCGGTGCAGCACCATGGCAACCTCGAAACACACAATCTGAGGAAGTGGAGGAAAGAACTAGCGGAGTATCAAGGGGCCACAAGCCCAGGGGTCTGTGAATCGCCCCATGTTCCCCAGCACCCAAATGTAAATCTACACATAACATAATAAATTGATGTATACATATACACCATTTAAAAAAAAAACACATATTAAAAAAACAACAATAGAAATTAAGAAAATAGATGTCAGAATAGAAGAGGATAGCTCAGAGGGTATCTAAAAAGAGAAATATTTGTTGGCATATAGATATATGGCCTTAACCACAGAGGACATCTATAACAACAATGAATGCCAATATATCTAGGTCAGTGTTTAATCCTCCCTTTTCATGGGTTTTTAAACGTTGTGTCAAATTTCCTCCTCTCCAGTGTGCTCTGACAGTATCAATAGAAATTATTTGGAAATCATCCGACTTAAAGGAGCTAGTCATTGCCGTGCAATGGCACGCTATGTTTAATACTTTGATTTCTAGTGCCCCCCAGGTGCTCCAAACCCCTAATTTTCAGCTCTCTCATGGTCCTTGTAGAATAATTGGCTTCATGCACTCTGCATACTGGCAGCACAAATATGATTAACACTTACAGCAAGACCTTCGTTTCCAGAAGAGTCACAGTGCAAAGGCGGACAAAACTGCTTGACGCGTTTCTGCTGTTGTCCTTAATCCGTAAACGTACTTTTAAGGACAGCAGTCGTAAACGCAACAGGCAGATTTGCCGGCCTTTGAACTGTCCAACTCCTAATAAATCTTTGGAAAAGAAGCTCTTGCAGGAAGTTGTAATAGTTTTATTATGCCAGTATGCAGAACGAATGAAGCTAATTATTCTACATTCAACTACAGATTGGCTGGTTCTGCTGAAGTGTTTTGTTGCACCTGCCTGGACACCCTGGGAATTTTAATTGAGCACAGTGACTATGTGCTGAATTTTCAAGTCGTCTCATAGTTCTTTCCACATACTAGGTACCACCAATTGCACTGCAATAAGTATGTCACATTGGCAGACTTGAAATGAATGGTTTTATATGTTATGTACTTTGCCCATCTTGCTACAACTAAACTGAATGTTTTCTTTAGATTTTTACAGATTTCGCACATCTTGCATTTGTTGAAACTTAGGATTTTAGTCTGTAAAAAAAAATGTTGCTGGCCTGATCCCAACTGCTTTATTTGTGTACTTCATAAGGAAGGAGAAATGAAAATCCTTTATTAATAATCTTATTTTTAAAAGATCTTCTCTATTCATGGATGTAACTTGTTACATCCATGCTAGCGTATGCATGCAGTGGAAGGCAGGAATATCATGCTAGAGTATGAATGCAGTGGAAGGCAGGAATATCGTGCTACAGTATGAATGCAGTGGAAGGCAGGAATGTCGTGCTAGCGTATGCGTGCAGTGGAAGCAGGAATATCCTGCTAGCGTATCTGTGCAGCGGAAGGCAGGAATGTCGTGCTAGTGTATGCATGCAGTGGAAGGCAGGAATGTCGTGCTAGTGTATGCATGCAGTGGAAGGCAGGAATGTCGTGCTAGTGTATGCATGCAGTGGAAGGCAGGAATGTCGTGCTAGTGTATGCATGCAGTGGAAGGCAGGAATATCGTGCTAGAGTATGCATGCAGTGGAAGGCAGGAATATCGTGCTATAGTATGAATGCAGTGGAAGGCAGGAATATCGTGCTAGAGTATGAATGCAGTGGAAGGCAGGAATGTCGTGCTAGCGTATGCGTGCAGTGGAAGCAGGAATATCCTGCTAGCGTATCTGTGCAGCGGAAGGCAGGAATGTCGTGCTAGTGTATGCATGCAGTGGAAGGCAGGAATGTCGTGCTAGTGTATGCATGCAGTGGAAGGCAGGAATGTCGTGCTAGTGTATGCATGCAGTGGAAGGCAGGAATGTCGTGCTAGTGTATGCATGCAGTGGAAGGCAGGAATATCGTGCTAGAGTATGCATGCAGTGGAAGGCAAGAATATCGTGCTAGAGTATGAATGCAGTGGAAGGCAGGAATATCGTGCTAGCGTATGCATGCAGTGGAAGGCAGGAATATCATGCTAGCGTATCTGTGCAGCGGAAGGCAGGAATGTCGTGCTAGCGTATGCATGCAGTGGAAACAGGAATAATCATGCTAGCGTATGCGTGCAGTGGAAGCAGGAATAATCATGCTAGCGTATGCGTGCAGTGGAAGCAGGAATAATCATGTTAGCGTATGCGTGCAGTGGAAGCAGGAATAATCATGCTAGCGTATCTGTGCAGTGGAAGGCAGGAATATCATGCTAGCGTATCTGTGCAGTGGAAGGCAGGAATATCATGCTAGCGTATCTGTGCAGTGGAAGGCAGGAATATCATGCTAGCGTATCTGTGCAGTGGAAGGCAGGAATATCATGCTAGCGTATCTGTGCAGTGGAAGGCAGGAATATCATGCTAGCGTATCTGTGCAGTGGAAGGCAGGAATATCATGCTAGCGTATCTGTGCAGTGGAAGGCAGGAATATCATGCTAGCGTATCTGTGCAGTGGAAGGCAGGAATATCATGCTAGCGTATCTGTGCAGTGGAAGGCAGGAATATCATGCTAGCGTATCTGTGCAGTGGAAGGCAGGAATCACGTTTTTAAAGCTCCAGCTGTTTAACATTTTTCTATTTTTAAAATAATGTTAGGAGAGTTTATCTGGGGTTCGTATCGGCATACTATCTGCATGAAATGTTTTTAATGCTCCAGCAAAGGCAAATTCAGCATATCTATAAATGTTAGAAGTTGACATCTCTAAGGGATAAAATAACAGCTTTGCAGTCTGGGGTTAGCCAAGCCACTTCATAAATACATAATGTAAGCACGTTTAACAAAGCACCCCTGTCCAAAAACAATTGGTTGTTGTGAGTTTAGGCAGTTCATGAAAGACACCCTGCTGAGAGAACCTAAATCCTCTTTTATTTCACAGTAGGAAAACAAATGGAGGAAGTTGGATCATGTGGATCAATTAAAATAAAATCTATGTGGTGCAGTCTGCCAAACCCAGTCAATAACTGTTGAAAACAGAAAAGCGGTGTGTGTGGTCTCAATATGCATCTTAACTTCCATGTAAAATTGCATTTAAAAAAACACACACACAAAATTAAAATAAACAGGATTATAAATATGGTTTACACTGCAAATGTAGAGAATAGAAAAATGATTTATGCAATGTCTTTGGTGTATCTTACTTATGACATCACAGTGTGCCAGTGAACAACTTACAGTTGGAAATATTAATTTGCCTATCAAGATGTTGTCATAAGCAAGAGTCACCACTCAGGGCCCTGTGCAGCTGTTGGATATGCCAGGTTAAGATTGTATCCTGTCCCACAAACTCCATCTCTCAGGAGGTGTTAAGAGAAGTTATTATATGTTATTGATTAGATAAGTTCACATTTTTACACTAAGTGTTTACTGTCCTGTGAGCCATCTATTGTCTCTTGTAGTCTGGATGTCTGTATCCTAAGGTGTCATGTTTAATAAGGTTATGTCCTCTATTCAATTATCAGTTTTAAATTAAATTTTCCATTGTTTGAGACTTACTATGTGATAATTAGTTCCCCTGTGTCTCCCTCCTAGTTGATGTCATATTTGTCTGTATATAAGGCTGTGCTTTTTCACAAATAAATGTTCATTCTTGCTATACCTAACTGCTAGTAGTCTTGCCTACTATTTGGGAACAGAAAGCAAGGTTCCAGGGAAGACTTGCTGTGTGAATGCCGAGATATAATTGGGGGTTAAGGAGGTGATTTCCTACAATGGGCAGAGGTGCTACCAGCCTTTGGTAGCCGTCCCGTTACACTGGTGGTAGAAGTGGGATCCCCCTTGCAAAGAGCCCAGAAGATTATCCGTTTCAGCTAAGGATTACCAGAAGAACTATGGCAAGTTGATTACCGTGCTAGGCCTCCAGGACTGACTAGGATGCAGAGGGCATGATGCTGGCGACCTAAAGAAAAAACTGAACTAATTGCCACACTAATGGAGATGGATGTGGGAGAAGAGGATCATGCCAGCTGCATGGGCAAAGACGCTTACTGCAGCTCAGCCAGTTCCAAAGCCCCAGTTCCTGCAACAGTGCCAGATGTGGTCACCCAGAGGGTAAAATATTGCCAGGGAGTGTATGGTCATGATCCACCTTTTGAAGTCATAAACAGAGTGATGCAGACAGTGGAGTGGGAATGTGCCGGCACATTGATCACCCGACAGGCAGTAGATGGTAACAGCAACAGTGGATTTGGCCTGTCCGTACAGAGTGCCAGTTCGGGGCTCAGCCTCAAAGTGACTCATCAAAAGCTTCGATGACATGCAAGGGGATAGCAATGGATTTGTGCAAGACTATGAGCAACAATGCCATCTGGATGAGCATTAGTGGGTTCCTATCCTGGTGAGGGAGCAGGTGCAGAGCACCCGAGGAATACCAGGCAATCCCTGATGACCTTAGCCAGGATTACTAGGAGGTGAGAAAGCAACACCTGGCCTGCTATGCCATCACCTCTGACATACAGGCAACGCTTCTGAGAAGCTAACTTGGGGCACAAAGTACACACTATGAATGGGTGTACCGCATAGACCGGGCTGCCCGTAACTGGATGCAACGCAGTGCCACTATTACTGCAGAAGATGTGCTAGAGCAGTTTTTGCTGGAAGAGTTTTTCAGCATACTGATGGGGATGCACAAGACTGGGTGAGGGACCACGAGCCGAGGACCCTGGAAACTGCACACTGCACAAATGGCAGATAAATTTGGAGTATTGCCCTCCCTGGCACCCCGATCCCAACCCCTGACGCCCACCCTGCAGCGTTTGATCCCTGCACCTCAGAGCTGCTTCACAATACCTCTACCCCCCAGCTCCTCCCAAGGATATTTCCACTGCGGCCAAAACGACCACATCAAGAGATATCCCCCAACCAACACCCATGCCTACGAAGCCTCCCACTTCACGCAAGCACACTTTGTGAGCGTACCCCAGGACTACAACTATTTGGAGTCGGCTGCCACCTACCACACTGTGGATTTTAATTTGGCCCCTGCTCCAGCCTCAGTCTTGTGACCGAGGAGGTTTTCCCCAGGAGGTATTGTCTGATCAGGGGACCCAATTTACCTCCAATCTGCTCACTCAGGTCTGATAACTGTGCAGAGTATAAGCTTTCTGTACGACTCCCTACCATCCCCAAGCCAATGGGTTGTGTGAAAGGTTTAACGGGACCATGAAGAAGATGCTCAAACCATTTGTTGCCGAGCATAAGGACTGGGAATGATTCCTGCCACACTTACTTTTCCCCCTTCGAGCTCCTCTATGGCCACAGAGTCAGAGGACCCCTAAAGAGTCGAGAAAAACAGAGGTAGGTATTGGAGAATGAACCACAGTGTAAATAAAGTGCAAAGTCACCACCTCTGGCAAACAGACCAAATAGCTTTACGCGTTACGGGACATGTATTTCATGAGCTATTAATCTTAGCTACTTACGTTCGCCCAGGATTTACATTCTTGTATAAAGAAATTTCATATTCCCTTATATTAAACTGATGCTTGCGTGAAAGTTTGAATACGTAGGCGACATTCGGGGCTCGTTCATCTTTTCAGCTGTCTCGTTGATCTTTCTTGTAGCAGATCACAATTCTCTTTCCCCAGTGGTTCTGTTGCTCTTTCTTGTAGCAATTGGCAATCGCTGTTCTACAAGTTGAGCCTCTGTTTTCTCAATAGTTTTGTTGCTTTGAACAGCTTGTTGAGTTTTGTCCTCTTCACATGCTTGTGATCTTTCATCTTCCAATTACCAATGGGAATACTAGACTAAGAGTTACACCACACAAAGAACAAAAAGTATTAAAAAAAAATGTAATTAAGGTGAACATTAAATCCAAATCTTGTGCAAACCACAACAATACACTTTGTACAGCATAAGACATGGTTAATTGTTTGTATAATGGAACAGTTGTCAAATAGTCATTTTTTCCCCCAATGTTATTGCAGTTTTACACACATCTATATAATATATAATATATATATATATATACACTGTATTTATCGGCGTATAACACGCACTTTTTCTCCCTGAAAATAGGGGGGGGGGGATCTAAAACTCGTTCCTGCTCTGTCCCCCGGTGCTCTGAAGCTGCGTGGCTGTGAGGGAAGCGTTGTGAGCTCCCCTCCAGCCGCTCGGTCAATAAAGTGTGGGGTTTTTTTTCCAACAAACTTTATTGTTCCGCGCGGCTGGAGGGAAGCTCACAACGCTTCCCTCACACCCACGCAGCTTCAGAGCACCGGGGGACAGAGCAGGAACGAGGTAAGTGCTGGGGTCTAGGGAAGGGGGGGGGAGGAGGGAGGCATAATGAGCATACTAAGGGGCAATATCCTTACATATTGGGGGCAATATCATGGCATATTCAATGGCATATTGGGGGCAATATCATGGCATATTCAATGGCATATTGGGGGCAATATCCTGGCATATTCAATGGCATATTGGGGGCAATATCCTGGCATATTCAATGGCATATTGGGGGCAATATCCTGGCATATTCAATGGCATATTGGGGCAATATCCTGGCATATTAAATGGCATATTGGGGCAATATCCTGGCATATTAAATTGGCATATTGGGGGCAATATCCTGGCATATTAAAATGGCATATTGGGGGCAATATCCTGGCATATTAAAATGGCATATTGAGGGCAATATCATGGCATATTAAGGGCAATATCCTGGCATATTAAAATGGCATATTGGGGGCAATATCTGGCATATTAAAATGGCATATTGGGGGCAATATCCTGCATATTAAATGACATATTGGGGGCAATATCCTGCATATTAAATGGCATATTGGGGGCAATATCCTGGCATATTAAAATGGCATATTGGGCTTCAAAGTTCTTTATTTGAAATGTAAGGTTTTTTTCCTGAAATTTCCTTCTTAAAATGAGGTGCGTGTTATACGCCGGCGCGTGTTATACGCCGATAAATTCAGTCTTCCCTAGAACAGTACATACACAAAATGTCCCTAAATCCACAAACATCTCTTGGGAGACTATTTTTTTTTTATTTTTTATTTTTTATTTTTATTGATGCTACAAAAAGGTCATACAAAAACATTAAAAGCAACTGACATTAGACAAAGGCACAGTCTGCATACTTCCAATATTACAGATATCGGTCATGAATTCATCAGATTTAAATATTGGTAAATCAACTTAATAACAGACTGCACTCAAACATATAATACAAACAACGGGTGGGGAAGGGGGGGGAAGCCGCCACCAGAATCATTATTCTACTCTTCAACCTATGTAATCTATTTCCTGAATATATCTAGTCCAAGGCTCCCATCTTGTTTTACATTTTTGTGATTGCTTGAATCCTCGGTTTTCTGTGATCCCCAATTCCATCTTATATTGGAAGTTAATTTGATGCCTTACTTGTTGCCATTGAGGACAGTTTAATTGATTCCAATGGCGTGCAATGACCAATTTTGTGGATCAGAAGATATTTCCTATCAAATGAGCGAGTTGGTATCTGTAAATGTAAATGGGCGGCGACTATGTTTATAGTTAATTTTTCCCCAACTATTTGAGTTATTTCTTTTAACACTCTTTTCCATAGTGGTTTTCAAGCAGGACAACTCCACCATATATGCGCTTGAGTTCCTTCCTCTATCTTACATCTCCAACATAGGGATGATTTTGATTTGTCTATTTTATTTAAAATGACTGGTACTAGATGCCACCTGTATATCATTTTACAGTGGAGTTCAATTATATTTAGATATTTAACACATTTCCTAACTTCGGTTAGGGAGTTGATCCACTGCTTATTGTCGAACTCTATGCCTAGTTCTTTTTCCCAAGTTAGCCAAGCTTTAGGTTTCTCTTCTCTTTCTGTGGAGTTTAGCCATTCATAATAGGTGGGAAGCATTTTGGGTTTATCTTGTTTAGGGAAAGTTCTTTCTAATTCGCGTCTTGACACCTCTTTTTTTCCCTTTCTCTGTGTAAGGTCTATGTAGTTCTTTATTCTCAAGTACGTAAACAGTTCTCTTGAGGGGACATATAGCTCTTCCTGAATTTGTGAGAAGTGTTTAACAGATTCACCCTCTACTATGTTTGCGAAAGTGAGAACTTGTTTTTCATTCCAATTTTTCACAGAAAAATTTTCGATATTGAATTCCAATATAGTGATCGGGGTGGAGGATATGATCCGGCCCTCTATGCCCAGTCTTTTTTTAAATTTCCTCCATATATTTATAAGGTCGGCTATATAGCTTGCTGCCATAGAATCTAATAGTTCTTTATATGCCCTTTCATTTAACCACAGAATTAATGACATATCAGATAATCCTATTGCTTCTTTTTCAAGTTTAAACCAAGCTTCCTCTATTTCAGAGGTCAGATGCCATTTATTTACATGAAAAACCCTACTGGCTTCATATAACCTAATTAGATTCGGTACTCCCAGGCCCCCTTTATTAATCTTCCTCATTAAGATGTTATTGCTAATTCTCGATTTTTTCCTGCCCCATATGTATGTGGACATTAATTTTTGGACCTCTAGCAGTCTACTAGAAGGAATCTTCAATGGCAACATTCTGAATAGGTTTAACCATTTTGGGATAATATAACTTTTTACCACATTAATTTTACCAAGCCACGATATTTCTGTTTTTAACCATCTTTGTGTTAATTTTTCTTGCGTGTCTCTATACAGAATGTTGACATTTTCTAGCATTGTCCTACCATAATCTGGTGTAAGATAAATCCCCAGGTAAATTGGGAGACTATTCTAGGCATGCAACTAAGAACACATGTAATGAGCTCCCATTACTCTAAACAAAAAGTTGGGGACATCCACTATCAGGAGGGATAATGAGAATCCCCAGGAAAGAGCCTGCAAAAGGAAAGTTTGAAGTGGTTCATCATAAATGCCTTTTCTTTTAATAATCAGTACTAGTATAAATCACTATTTGAAGCATTAGTTTAAAACATGAGCGCTAAGGTCTGTCCGTGGTTTTGCACTGCAGTAAAGAAGCTGGATTGAGAATGTTACAGATATGAAAAGGTGAAATCTACATTTTATTTTACAATTAAAAAATAAAAAGCAAGAGGCAGCGAATGGATCCACTCTACCACACTCATGACGAGCAGCAATATAGGATCAAAACACACCCAGAGATGGTGCTTGCTTCATGTTGTTTGTGTCCCATTCTCACTGTTCCTTAAAACTCAGCTTAAATTTAATTGATCTGAATCTAAAAAGGTTAGAAGTTTGTAACCTCTGCTTTCTGGTCACTGTTACTTTAAATACAATGTAAATACACCACAGTGCAGCATCCAACCATTTCTTTTTTTGATGGTTTAGCTTTGGGAAATTTTTATTTTAAACTCTTAAATACAATTTATACATTGCCCTCCACCCACTCCACCACAAACAAACACAAAAACATATACACCCACACACAAACAATAAGGGCACGTTATAAATTGGATATGAAAAGCATTAGCTGTTTTATTGCTGGGGTGGGCCAAACAACATAAACCATGGGCTTGGCGGCCAAGTCATTTAAAATCAATAATGTATCAGTAAAGATTTTCTTAGCATGTTGCCGGCTCCATGGATGTCCCTGTAGGGGTGTCAAACTGCAGCTTTCTAATGGTTGATGGACATTTCCCATAGTCCGGTTAATCTAAGAGCCTTGGCAGGGGGAAATGAAAGATGTAGTACATAAACAGCTGAAGGGTCACAATTTGACCCCCCCTCTAGAGCTACTTCACTTGGACAGCGCTGCCTTAATAACTGCAAGTATGATTTTACATAGCATGCCAGATAAGCAATAAGTACATGGTTGTGATTTTCTCCTTCATCGCTTAGCTCCACCCAGAGGTATCATTTAAGTCTGAATCAATTGGCTGAATTGCAAGTAATGATTTGCCGTCTCAGTAACCATGCACAGCTTGGTAATAAATTGTTGCATGCCAATGTTTAGTCAATTCCTTCAAGAAGAAACCCTGTGTCTTCTTTTATTTTATAATTAGAAGATTTAATGTTACCAACCGGCATCGGGATAGTAGTTAATTTATTTTTGTTTTTTTGTTTTAACAACAAGCTAAATTTATATACATATTATTCCTTTTCACTTCATTTAAGCAGTATAATTATATGAGAGAACACAGTTCACTCATTTATCAAGGGAAGCCAGATGTCCAAACAAAAGCAAATTAGTGCAGGATATGAAAGGTATTAGAAGACCATTTGCAAATAAATAATGACTATTGTGCTTACCAGGGACCCAAGAATGTTTGAAAGTCACATGTCAAATTATCATAAGGTGTCCATCTTTATGGTGTAATTTTGAGTAATCAGAAAAGAAAAAAAAACACCAAATAAAAATGAAAAATAGACAAATATTAAAGGTTCCAGTTTAGTTTAGTAAAATAGGAGGTAAATGCTGGGACAACAGAATACTGAAAAAATGTGCAGAGGGTTATAGTTAGATTTTCAAATTGGATAACTTCAGCAGGTGGATACATTGAGTGTCTGTCCTTGGTACTCTTCTCTTAAATTTGCTAATAGGTATCCAAGCAGTATTTAAAGATGAGTCAGAATCTGCAGGTGACACAGGATTAAATACTGAAATAGAAGTTTAATTGGAAATTAGTTTTCTTCTGCGTTATGGAAGTCGATTGAATGGGCAAGAAAGAGACAGATTAGATTCAACACTGGTAAATGCAAAGCTGTGCATTTTTGTACAAAAATAAACCTTACATATGTAATAGAGTGTGCAAAGTGAGAAAATGACTGAAATGGCTAGTAATATCTTATAATATCATTTTGTCTATTTAGAAAAGATTGCACATTGAATGTGAAGTGTCATATTTGGCACTGGACCTCCAAAAGGCAGCATGGAACTAGCAAAGGTACAGAGGTATGTTATAAAATCAAGGTTGTATTTATGAAAAACTAGAAAATCTATCTAGAGAGGTTTAAAAGAAGAAAACTACCACAATAAGAGGATATAGTCAGAAATTAGAGGGGCAGCAGTTTAAACATAATTTCAGGAAATATCACTTCACTGAAAGGGTAGTGAATGCAAAGAATAGCCTTCCAGCTGAAGTGGTAGAGGTTAACACATTGAATGAGTTTAACTGAGATAGGCATTAGATTATTCTAGATATGAAGGTTCCACCTGGTCGGTATTTTACAGTCGGTAATCGGGCCCTTGCATCCGGTGCCGTGAAAACTAATATACCTGCAATGCAATGGCTGGAATGGTGGAAGCAATGCACCATCGGCAGGGCTGTAATCCGCCCCTTACCACCCGGAAAGTCTCACAGGCATCTAGCTGCAGTGTCTGTCACTTTTAGCCCTCTGCCAGCGCCGTTTAGCACTTCCCATGCAACGTAATCCCTCACAGTCATCACTATGCACAGGAATTAGGAGACAGCGCTGACAGAGGGCTGAGATCCTCTGTCCAAATGTAAACACTGCACGCTTGACAAGAAACAAACAGCCTACCAATCAACAGAAGCTGAATAATGATGGGTAATACATGTTTAAGTCCACTTGTTCACTGATTATATATCGAATAAAGGGATATGAGCTTCAGGACATACACATACTTTACAAGAATTGAGCTCCATCTGGCTCTGGCTCTTTTATAGCTTTACCCCCTGTGGCCTTGTCCTTGTATGGCTCTGCCACCACCAACCCACAGCTATGGCATTTGTTTGAGGAAAAAGTGGCAACCCTACTAGATATAATAAGGTACGGCCAAGGACTAATAAAAGTATTTAGAAAATTGGGCAGACTAAATGGGCCAAATGGTTGTTATCTGTCGACAGTCTATGTTTCTTTGTTGTGCTAGCAGATACAATAGATGTTTTTCAAGTTTAGCTGTCATGTAGAGGCAAAATACGTGCCTAGATGTTAATACATGTGTTAATGCAGGGCTCGACAAACCCCAGGCGCCAGGTCGCCATGGCGACCAGGAAATCAGACCTGGCGCCCGGTTGCTGTTTGTTACAGGTTGCCCTTGCCGGCTGCCATCCGTTTTTCTTTTACTTTGTTTTTCAGCGCGAGGGGAGAAAGTCTGTGCGGATCACACAGACTGTAAGCTCCGCATCCTCGCGCAACACGCTGTAGTGCCGATTGTCACGTGACAACACGGCACAGGAACAGAAAGAGATCGGGCTCCAGCATAAATGTCCCCCTCCCCTGCAATGAGGTAAGCAGCAGGGAGGGAGGACACTGTAAGAAATATTCTTTTGTTCTTTAAAAAAATAAAAATAAAAAAAAAAGGTGTGTATGTGTGTATATAACTGGCTGTGTATGTGGTCTGTATGTATGTATGAGTGAATGTAACTGACTGTATGTGGTGTGTGTGTGAATGTAACTGACTGTGTATGTATGTGTGAATGTAACTGACTGTGTATGTATGTGAATGTAACTGGCTGTGTATGTATGTGTGAATGTAACTGGCTGTGTATGTATGTGTGAATGTAACTGACTGTATGTGGTGTGTGTGAATGTAACTGACTGTATGTGGTGTGTGTGTGTGTGTGTGAATGTAACTGACTGTATGTGGTGTGTGTGTGTGAATGTAACTGACTGTATGTGGTGTGTGTGTGAATGTAACTGACTGTATGTGGTGTGTGTGTGTGTGTGAATGTAACTGACTGCATGTGGTGTGTGTGAATGTAACTGGCTGTGTATGTGGTGTGTGTGAATGTAACTGGCTGTGTATGTGGTGTGTGTGAATGTAACTGGCTGTGTATGTGGTGTGTGTGAATGTAACTGGCTGTGTATGTGGTGTGTGTGAATGTAACTGGCTGTGTATGTGGTGTGTGTGAATGTAACTGGCTGTGTATGTGGTGTGTGTGAATGTAACTGGCTGTGTGTGTGGTGTGTGTGTATGTAACTGGCTGTGTATGTGGTGTGTGTGTATGTATGTATGTGTGAATGTAACTGGCTGTGTATGTGAGGTGGGTGTATGCCACTGTGTATGCCTATTGTGATGTGCCGTTGTCTGGCTCCTAAATTTTTTGGCTGGCTCCTAAAACTAAATTAAATTTGTCAAGCCCTGTGTTAATGTATAGACTTCCTTTAGGTGTTATCAAAAGTATTGTGACTAAAAAAGAGCTACAACAATTATGTGTGTGACAAATTTTAAATCTAAAGCTACTCACAGAAAAAGGAGAAGGCAACCCCAAAACCTTCCTAATACTAAAATAGAGAAAATATGGAGCGCCAACATATAAAAACTTTTGCGGAAACAGTTTTACCCTTACTTTGGCACATTTAAAGAACTGTTTCCGCGAAAGTTACTTTTAAGGAATCGGACAGAGGGCTGTGTTAGCGTTGAGAAGACCCGAGAGGAACCTCGTGTATTACTTCGATCGAACATCCAGCAAACCGGAGATCGCTACTCCATTGATCCTGGATAGAGCTCTCAGAAGCTCAAAGCTTTTCACGTGGGGTCATTTCATCAGGTCCCACCGACACTCCCCGTAAGCTCTCATTAAGAAGCTTATTTTTATCGACTATAATTTCATGTTTATTTGTTTGCAAGTCCTGTATGTCTGCTAGCCAATTCATCAGCTGTCTATTATAGATATTGTTGCACTTTGTCTGCTGATATATTTGTATTATATCCATTATATGTATTAATTTCTTAACCTATATACCTGTATTTTAACGATTGATTTGCCTAACTATTAAAATACATATTTTTTTATTGATGATACGCATCAGTTTCTCAGATTTGCTTATCATTTTAAGTGTTGCTCAGATATTTACTCCCTGTTGGTGTTCTACAAACTTTACTATTATAATACACTTGTTACTCATATATTTGATAATACAAAACACCCTTTTTTTCTTTGCAATTCCTTTCTGTTGCATATCCACACATCTTGGACTGAGTCTGGATTCCAGAAAGAAGAAGACTTTTCAAGACTTTATCTAATATATAAGTATCATTTTTCTAAAAAAATAAATATGTAACCAATTCACAAATTTGTTTTTCTTTTTTTGCTTTGGTAAAGGCAACCATGATTTACCACAGCTAGATGGCCCAGTTGGTTCCTATCTGCTGTTGAAATCAATGCTTCTATGTGTGAAAGCTTGGACATGATAGGTTAAATTCATACAATATACAGATTTAAAGAAAAATAACATTTAAACTACGTCAAAAGCAGTGTAAAATTATTGAATTAACCTTTATCCTCCATATATTCCATGGTACATAACTGATTATATGGACAGAAGGTAAAATACACCCATTATTTGAAACTTTGGATAAAAAGATCCACATTTTTTATCACTGTGTGCAAATTAGACACATGCAGACATTGTTTTGCAGCATGACTATATTGGTGATTCTAATAAGCAGCAGTAATAAAAACAACTGAAAATGCATTGTGAAATACCATCATTAGAATGCCCCATAATGGTAAAATATGTATTTTGCAGTTCAGCTTCACGCGACATATCAAGTCATATTTCTGTCTCCCACAAAAGGGATGTGCAAACACATACAGAGAGAAAATATTAAAGCAATAAAAGGGTTTTATACCACAGTCATCTCATTAAATTGTTTGAAGCAATTGCTAGGTTTCTCATTGCAATAAGCTACATCAGGATGTTTATTGTACAATTCTGAGCTGCTTTGCATAATTAGCTCTGCATCCCACACACAAGCCCAATATTTGTTAGTGATTTTCGAACTGGACAAAATAGATTAGAAGAAATGGTTTTCATCTTAAAGTTAATAAACTAATTTTAGAATGTTCTATTTGCATGCTTGATTTTCTTATTCAAAACAGAATTATTCCTCTATTTTTTTGAAAGGGAGAGATCCACATAAAATGAACGTTTGTTATCTTCTGTATATTGAACATTATTTTTGTTCTAGGTTTAAATATAAAAAAACCTATCTACGAATTGCAGTTCTTCTGTAGTTTTACATTGAAAATCATCTCACAGGGGCCTCTCAGCTTAGACGGGATGATTTTGTAGCGGTTTTCCTGCTTTCCCATTAAACGTGCTTTTGTTTGCCATTTATGTGGAATAAGCTGCTCTCAGATTTACTGTGTGGTAGGGATGAAGGGGGTGGCATACAAGATATGTATTTAATCTTCCTAGAAATCCATATTTTCCCCATAAGAAATACAGAGAGCGGTTATATACTGGCATGGATGTACACATAGCCCACTCGACCAATACCGCAAACAAGTGAGAGATGATTATTAGCTCAAGACACATAGATTGTAGTACACATTACCTATCACATATAACAGCATGACCCCAATCATTGTTACTACACAGAAAAAGTCCATAGTACAAAGTATAATTACATTGCAGAGATACCATTATTTTCTCATTTGTGTTGCTCCAGCAGTTGTCTACACAGATATTACTAAATTTTAACAATATAATTAAAAAGCGGTTCAACATACATATAAAAAAAAATTAAAAAAAAACATTAATGGTTTGAAAATGTTATCCCTATTTTATCTTTCACTATAACCACAGGTCTCTCAAGAGTGTATATTATGGGATTAATTATATCAGTGAAATGAAGCTCATACGCTTTTCATGCTTGATCAATATATTTTGTCTGGAAACTTCGGCCCTACCTGAACAGCATGTTCACTAACTCTGCATTCATCCTACAAACTACTGTACAGTACAAGGACATTCACACATTACAAAAACGAAGTGGGCCAAAGTGCCTTCTCTTACAGAGCCCCTCATATGTTAACTAGCTTTCCAGATACCATCACATCCTCCTCTAATATAACATCTCTGGATTCAGGCTCTGCTTCCAGAGGTGGGGTCAACTAAGCCATTCATCCTTCTGAGTAGAAACTCTTGAATGGAATGCAGGACTAGCACTTGATTTAAATGAGGCCAGTCTTTCCAATTTTCATTCTGAGAGTTTCTATAAGTATAGCCAATCACACAAAAGAATCAGACTCATCAAGTCAACACAAGACAGTTCTTTTATAGCATCTGAAGCCCCCTTAAAGATCATCAAAAACTAGGCTAATGGTATAAAAAAAAAAAAAAGTATCTTAAATATCCCACGACTGGTCTGTCAGGCCAGGGCTTCATCTTTTAAAAGGGAAAAAATGAATCCCACTCTCTCTATTTCTGATATTTGTGAGGTGAAGTCAGTTCCTGGCAACCAAAAAAGGTAATTCAAACATACATCCCATATCTGGGAAAGTTGGAGGGTTTATTATTGTTACCATATCTGGGGGCATTAAGTCAGGTCCCAGAGAAGTTATTTAGGGTCTGGGGCATTTCTATCAACAATCTAGTCTTTTGGTGCAAGATGAAGATTACGGCTTGTATAGTGCACAGGCTTTTTACCCCAGTGTGATTTGATGAAGTATTCTGCATAAATCACATTTTTAATATTTGACTCACGCCCTCCCCCAGGTGATTACTGCAGCAGCACTAATTATGTAGACACTGAGCATATAAAGTTTGGTTTCATTTAGTCCCTTCTTGTGCACTTGGAATAGAATACATTGTGTGGACTGTAATAGAACTGTTCAAGTAGAATCTCTTAACAGTGTAACACATTTTCTGTTCACGTCACTAGAGAAACAGGATATTCCATTAATTTGAATAAAATTATTCTTATTGGTTCCTACATCAAAAAAAAAAACAAAAGTAAGAAAGAAACTGACTTTTACTCAGCTAGTCTGGCAGTCTTGGTTTCTTGCAAATTGCTGTAATTTCACAGTTTCATCTAGCTGTAAGTATTTTATATTTCAAGCAATGCAAAATATCCATTTTAATATCCATTAATATTTGGAAGATGCATTTTGGGCACCAGACAGCCCCTTTAAAGTCCTCTCTGTAAATCCCCTACTGAAGAGAGACAGTGCAGAGAGAGACAGTGCCTGACCTGCTTCCCAGAGGTAAAAATGTTTAATTAGGTGGTGCTTGGAAAAAGATTAAGTTCTTATATAGTTTAATATTTTGTTTTGGTGTAAGTAGTGGTTAAGAAAGTAGAAGTTAAAGCTACTTCTTACCTGTAAAAATTATGTGATTGCACAATTCAGAGATAAATCACATTAGAAAAACAAAGCTTTTAGACATGACTAGGATGTCTGCAAGATTCCTCAGATGCAGCAATTCAGTTGTAACTATGGCAACTATACATTATACTCCGCTTGCTATCTGTATGATTGCCTTGGTTGCAGTGTAGTAGTTTAGAACATGAACGTTCTTCTGATATACCGGAAACAATTCATGTAAAAGAATATAAACGGGTAGTGTTCGGTTTAAACACTTAGGTCTTTTTAAATATACATTTTTATTTTTAACCATTCCTCACTTTTAAACAGACCACAGTTTCTCCTGTAGAAGAAACCTTATGTATTCTTTCATTTTGGAGAGTCAGCAATTTACTCACAGTTTTCAGCGTAGGAAACATTTTAGTTGCTGAAATAATCAGGTCTTTTTTTTTTTTTACTACCAGGAATAACAAGACAAATATGGCTTTTACACTGGGCATATAGTCGCCATACATTCGTGCATATCAAAGCTAACATATTTACAAAAGAAATGCATGAAGAAAAAAAACAAATACTTGCCTATAAACCTTATATTTTGCAGCGTAAAGGAGCTAATTACAGGGCCTCCATGTGGACTGCAGAAGTACATGTTCAATGTCAGCAATCTAAGCCTTTGCTTCTTCATGTGCATGCAGCACACGTGCATATGCACCTACATTTGCTTGCCAATGCTATTTTTAAAGGTGCATATGCACAAAGTTTATTTTTTTCTGTATGTACTATATATATATATATATAAAAACCTAATTTTTACTTTAAATTGTATTTACGTGTTGCTGTAGTTTTAAACTGAAAACTATTTTCCCAGCAGTGTCTAAATTCAGTGACATCACAGAGAGAGTATACAGTAGACAGGCTGCAGTTTTAATGCTATCTTCTGATAAAACACTGTCATTAGCTATTACTGTGAGATGAGATTCTCTCTGTTGAACTGATAGCATAGTTTTAAGCCAGCTTTGTGGTCTGTAATGTAATAGAAGGAGAGCTTGGAGAAATATGCAGGATTGTATATATAGTAACAGCAATAAATCTCTAAATAGGAAGTTTGGAGAATATTAAAAAAATTAAAATAAATAACAGATGGGGAGGGGGCTTTTTTACTATATACTTACCTCCCAACTTCTTCCCCTGGAAAATCAGGACTTGGAAGTCGAGCGTCAGTGCTACCACACATGAGCAGTACGCATTCTGCAGTGAGCATGCCAAAACAAACCAATAAGTAGAGATAAATGAAAGCTTCCTCACTTAACCCATTCGTGACGATCAGGGCTTGCATCCCAGCCTTAATAGACCCTGTGGGTCCCTGCCAAAAGCAACACCTCTCGACGTCACAGTTTGGGCACTGTGCGATTGAATAAAATCTAGCCGGTGCGGGCTTTGAGCATCAGCTACATTTTACCTGTCAGAGTGGCTTCATCTGACAGGTGAGATCCTGCTGCAAGTCCCTGCAGCGGGATCCAAGCACAGCTTATCGCGGGGAGTCGCTATGAGCTGTTAAACGCAGGGCGTTCTATGCCGTCCTGGTGTCTTTTGGGACCAGTAAAATTGGAAGGCATAGAATGTCCTAGCATCACGAAGGGGGTTAAATATCTTTACCTGAAATTGTTATCTTCATAACCGCCCCAAAAGATATATTGCATTCATGAAATGGAATGTACGGAGGTACGTATTCAGGTCAGAGTGTCAAATCAGTGACACAAACTAGAGTAGGAATCAAAAATTTGAGGAAAAACAACAACAACAAATGAATGAGTTATAAAGTCATTAAAAAAAAAAAAGTAGTTCTATACAAAACTCTTAAACTATATCACTTTAATTGAAATGAAACAATGATTTGTCTTACAATAACCATATGTCAGGACTGGTAACATCACCTTACAGAGACAGTACAATGTAATATATAAAAAGTAGTCAACGGTGATCATTTAATCAATAGCCTGCAAGGTAAAGTGATTCTCTGAACAGAGTGATGCTCTCTGTAAGATATAATCTATATCAAAACGTATTGGGCCAACAAGAAAATCTTGAACATTATTAGACCCCCCTATATGCTCCATGCTCTGTAAAACAGGAAAGCAATAAATTCACTCGCTTTGAATGACGAATGTTTACATCATATTTAAACAGCTTTCTACCAGCCAATAAAATAATAAATGTTATTTGTACCGATTTCACTAGAAAACAAATAGAATGGTTACATGTGATGATTAAGGGGAAAAATAACAAAATAACAACCTGTTTAACCCCTTCAGGACAATAGTTTTGTTTGCTTTTTTTGCTACCTTAGCTATGATTGTATTTAAATAAAAGCGCACCCTTTCTTTTTAAATTAATTTGTGACCATTTTTTAGACTTAACCCTTTGTGTAACGTGTAAAATTTAATAAACAGTGTAAAAATGTGTTTTTGTTTTTTTTATTACATTTTTTTCTAGGACACAGTATATTTCTCTCCTCTCTCTCCTGGACATCAGATAAAAATATGTCGGTGAGAAAGAGGAAACATTTTGACAGTGTTCTTGCAGCACGGATTGTCATTTAATGTAGTTTTTGCATTTATTGCATTTGATCAATGTGATTGATTTTCACAGTGGTCACATTGCATAAATAAATTAATAAATGCATAAAATAATGGGTTGTCTAAGTGGCCATTTTTGGGGGGCTTTCCTGGATGGCATTCACTAGTGAAGCTTCAAGGAAAGCGGAACATATTGCGAATCGCTGCGAAAATGCTGCGATTTTGCTATTTTAAAGGCAACCCGTACATGTATGGGTATCGTCACCAATGCATTGATAGCCCGTACATGTGTACAGTGTACATGATCTCCAGGACATATTTAAAAAAAAAAAAATCTTAAAAACATTCGTCATAATAAGCGGGTGCTCAGAGTGTCCTCTCTATCATGAGAAAACTTACGATTAAGCGTTAGATAATGCTGCCAAATGCATGGTGTGTTTTCTGCTTCCCATTTACTCAGTCTGTTAAAATCAGCATTTCGCTTGGTAACTTGGGCTTTATCACAACGTGTTTCACATAAGAGTTTCCTGCTTCCCCAGCACTCTGTTGTATGTTTGAGTATATTGAAATACGTGCACTATGGTCCCTTCATTTCAATGGAGTGCAGAGTAATGTATTTTTATAAAATGGTCCTTTCATCTCCATCAAACCACTGAGCAGATCCCCTTTTCCTGATCATGCCTTAAACCTTATGTAACACAATATAAAATTGCCAGAAAATTAAAGAAAGGGGCAGTTTGCTCTATCTGCAAACATTTCAGCAGGAGATCCTTAACACATGGTTTACAATAGTGCAAAATGGAAGTTGTTGGGAGTTTGTGTTATACTTTGCGCACACAACAATAGCACCACTATAAAAGGACAACTAAAAAGGTTGAAAAACACTGAGTCACAAAAAAAGTTTTAATGTTATCAACATAAGCTTTTTGGGGGGGCGAGTACTCTATACTTTATTTCATACATAGAGTTCCCAGCCCGTGCTAGGGACTCTGAATGTTACATCTGAATTGCATTGCTACAATTGTGTCGGCAATACCCAAACTGGGTATCCAATGCGTGATTTGACTTTTCCACTGCAGAATTGTGGGAAATGTAGTTCCCATTGTTTCTGCTTTATGTTAAAAGCCACAACCACGCATGCGATCGTTCAAGCACAGTTCAAACCTTCTTTGCTCAAATGATGAACCAATGAGAATAGATGGCAGCCTTGGTCTCCAAGGAAACACACCCACATTACACATATTAAACTTGTGTTATTTTATATAAGTATAACCCAAGATTAAGCATCTATTTGATCTCCTTATAAAATAGTTAATTGCTTAGACCCATGTGTTTGGAAGCAGCCTGGCTGTCTTTGCAAGGAAATGTAACGAATGAGGACATCAAACTTTGAGGGCAGACATATGGCCGAGGCAAAAGAGACAAGGAGAAGAATGAGGTGCACACTATTTCTCCTTCCATCAGAACAGAATTTTGTTCAGGGGTCTGTAAATCTGAAGCATGTAGAACAAAACTGGTTCTAACATAAACATAGATTGTAAGAGCAGATACAAACCCCAACTGCAGAATAAAAAAGGTCATGTATGACATTGGCATTTCTCAAAAAAATATTTTATATTATTGATATAAAGCCATGCCTTATAAGATTCAATACTTAACATGACAGGATTGCAAGTAGCTGCCGTCTTATATTGTATTTATATCATCGAACGGCTGCTACATATGAAAACTAATTGGATTTTGACAAATACTCCACTATGGGTCAGAATTGTTTTCCCCAATTTGAAATTACAATGCTTTGTGTGGCAAATTTTAAAATACTTAGAATACTGAAGAGAGCTTGAGCTACTGGAAGGAACATTGAGATCACCATTATCAATTCCATCGTAAGTTAAACATCTTTCAGATACCAAAAGCCAACCTTATGTGAAAGGAGTGAAAATAAAATGATGGATACCAATTTTAAGGAAAGTATTCTCTATGCTGCCGGAAAACCTGCTGGTAAAAGCAATTGGCTCTGTACAATGTTCAGCCTGAAATCAAATAATCCAAAGACACCTGTCGGTTAAAGAGATGCACACACAAAACCTGTAGACACTAGTCGTTGTTGTGTCCATTTTAAACTGGAGTTACAGAGGGCAATACATATGTAGATTCTCCAAACCAAGTACTCATCCTTTGGGTTACTTGAGTGCCATGTAATACTTTATGGTATTATGGTGTCACAAAACAGGAATTATGTTAAAACTCAGTTGGCCTGTTAATGAGGCCTGTTAACCCCAAAAAAGAAACCATTTTCATAACGCACATTATTTGGAATAGAATAAAGTCCAATGCCACGCAAATAAAATGCCCAGAATGAATGAGCGTTATGGCACATGTTCGGCTTTAAGAAAGAAAAAAAGACCCTCTTGTTTTAGTTTAACATTGGTATTTGCAACATGTATGGTAAACGCAATAACTTAACTTTAAGCTATTCAACTCTACAAATGTCACATAAAATAAACAATTTACATAAAGAACACAGTGAGGTACGTGTACAAAAATCAAGATAGGTGGACCAAGAGAAGGTGTGTGCAAATCTGACACACACAGGACAATATGTTCCCTACAGTGGCCACAATGTCTCGTTAAAGGCATAAATTGCATATTCTCACTTAATTATATGTATATAAACCACTAACGGTCACCAGTATTTTATTAGTAGCTGCGTTTAAGTTCTTGAAGAAGGCAGTAGTTTTCATGTAGCTATATACTGTCGCTAGGAGTGAATTTATGGTTTCGGCTAACTGAACAAGAACACATGTAACCTTGCATTCTGCCATGATAACATTCTCCTATCATGCCAAATGAAGCAACCAAAAGAGCTTTAATTATTCCAGGCAATATCCATGCCTGAGACAGCTAAAACTGCTATTCTGTCTATTTGATGGGAATGTAATGTAATCACCCTAGCGTATCCAATTTCCCAGGAATAAAAGGGCACTATGCAAAACATTTTTTAGATAATCTTTCCTTGTAGAGGTAATTCGGACAAGTCCTTTGCTATTCTCTGTTCTTTTATTAAGAACTTGAAAGGTTTCAAACCCAGTGTAAATTAAAAGGCTCTTTGAAAGTGAAGTATGACTTGAATATATTGACTTGACCAAATGTCTAAGGACAGACTAATCAACAATGTCTTTCAATTTTTTTTTTATTCAGGAATGATTGCATTTTACTGTTTAAGATGATGGTTCAAAGAGATTAAAACCTCTGGATTTTTAAATTCAAGCCACATTATAGCTAGGTCAACCTTGTTTACAGGAAATGTAATCGTCAAGGCTAGGCTGTAATAATCATTGAATGCAAGATTTATATTTTATTCACCAAGCATCAGAAACAGTTACATCTAATTCATTTTAATTTTCAGATGATATTTTGTTGTTTGGCATATAAGAGATATAAAAATGAAGTGACTAAAAAAACATTTGTTGCTGGATCATTTCTACCAGATGGGCCTTCAATTTAAACAAACTGCATCATGGGATGTGAGGCAAGTAAGAGATAAAGGAAAGGATGTAAATTTAAAGGAAAAGGCTGAAAACTAGTATTGCAAGAAGTCAGAAGCCAATGGAGACTTCCTCCCACCTGTGTTCAGCAGCTCAGGAGCAACATTGCGGTATCTTGTTAATTTATAGCACAGGCAATGCAACAAGGGTTGTTAGATGAGCTGGTTTCTCCAGAGTTAATGTAAGGTTGAAGTTGTGCCGGATTGCAGTGAGATTAAATAGATGTAGAGTAGCCAGATTCTTGCTTGATTGGCCTTGTTCAAGTGTTTACAAAAATTAACCAGGGAAAAGGGGGTGTTTACAGATTTAAGATTAGAGACGAAAAGGGCTAGAGAAGGGTAGATCAAGAGAATACACATCTTCATAAATAGGGAAGTCGATACATTACACGGGATAAAAGGAGGACAAGGCGACAAAGGAATTCATGGGGTATTCATGTAATTGTGACGGTCATCAAGGATGAGAGATACTGTGCAAAGGATGGGAGAGAACCAGGATGATAATTGTTTAAGAAAGAGAATAAAACTGTGTGCTTCAATTTATTGCTAAAGCGAGTGTTTGATGCTTAATCCTGAAATGTAAAAATACGGACAATTCAGGTAACTGTAGAACATTCATTATTTTATTTTGACAAGGATATAATTTTCCAGCTCCTGGAAGCTTTCCTGCCAATGTAAAAAAAAAAAAAAAAAAAACAGGAATAAGAGGTGAAAACACCAGGCTGCCACAAATACTATGTTTTTCAGAATTTTACACTAACTGACATTGCTTCATTCTAAAGGGCTTGTACTGCTAATCCATATGGAATAGATTATAAATAGCAGGGGGCACAGCATGGATGACACAAATCCGATCAAATTGTAAAGATTAGCCTAGAACTAATACCAGCGTTAAAAATACTAGGAAACTACCAGCAGTCATTCTTAAGAAACCTTGATTTACAGCATTTTCTACAGTTACAAAAATGAATACACAAAACAGTAATCAATCATTGCGGTATATATCATTTAAAAAAAGTGGAATATGAACCATGGGCGAATTTTAAAAAAGGTAACATACCTAACACCCACGTGCGTCAACACTTCATATACTTTTGTTTTAGTAACAAGGAGGGTCAAAATAAGGAGGGGTTCACTTGATAAGAAACTGCCATGGAAACTGTTGCGGGGGGTGAAGGTGGTTACGGCGAAAATGGAAGTGGGAAGAAGTGTATCTTGTGAGCGTGTGTGTTAAAAGGGTCATGTGATGATTGCGGGAGAGGCAAGGAGACAGGATCCTTTGATGCTAACAGGATAGAGGAAAGCATAGGAAATTATGCGCGGTCATGCTGGTAGTGATAGGGGAGCAACAGACATGCCCACCATTCCCTTAACATTAAAGATGATCCTTTAAATCTATAGAGTTAGAACATATGAAATAAATAACAAAAGCCATGGGATTACACAGGAACCAAAACTGCTCATATGGGAGAAACAGCTACAAACTTGTTATCCATGGAGATCATACCCTAACACTCAGGTTTACGGTTGTTCTGCTACGCCTGGCAATACCAGCAAAAATAATCACTTTAATGATACATTATCAGAATTTCTGACAATATCCATATCATAGGGTTATTTATAGAACTCAATTTTAAAAGAAAGCAGCAACACTAGTCTAACCAGCAGAAACATTCCATTAGTTTTCATGGAAATTGAACCCACAATTGATCTTTATAAATAAACCCTAGCATGTGTTTGTGTATAACAGCAGCTAAGGTTCATTGGCTCCAGTGCCATATGTATTAACCCCTTAACGACAGATGACGTGCCAGGCACGTCACGGCAAATCGAGGACTTGCCGACAGGTGACGTGCCTGGCACGTCATGCACTAAACTGAGTAAAGAAAGCGACCAGCGGTCGCTTTCTTTACTCTAACGGTGTTGCTACAATGCCTCTAGGTAGAGGCATTGTGCAACACCCCCCAAATGTGCAGGGGCGCGCTACGATCACTCCACGGAGTGATCGTAGCAGCCATTTAAAAATGGCTGCGCCCGCTGCACACATGTGCTTAGAAAGCGAACGATCGTTCGCTTTCTAAGCATCTCCGGTGTTGTTAAAGTGCCTCGCCAGCGAGGCACTTAACAACACCTTGATGCTCCCCAGAACCGATGGTGGTCGCTCTCCTGAGCGACCCCATCGGTTCAGTAGAAGGGAACGCTGCCTATACAGGCAGCGCTTCCCTTCTAATGGCAAGAGCATCGGAAGTGAAAGTATTTCACTTCCGATGCTCTAGGGGGAGCCAATCGATGCCGGCACAACAGATCTATGTGATCTGTGTGCAGGCATGTATGGTAAGTGCTCTGATGAGCACTTATCATACTGTCAAAGGCAATATTAGCAAATATTGCCTTTGACAAGTATTGATCTGCCTCCCTCACCTTACTAGTTTTAGTAAGGGAGAGAGACAGATCAGATAAAGTAAAAAATAAAAATAAAATAATAAAACAAATATTTAATAAAATTTTAAACACCAAGGGCTTTTATAAAAGCCATTTAACCCCTTCCCTGCCATTGATCGCTGTGTACGCAGTGATCATACACAGCAGCACATTTTTTGCTGTCTGTGCATTTTTTAGGGGTTAATTTTTTTTACTGTAATTCATTACAGTATAAAAAAAAAGCTCTTTTAAGAGAGATTAACCCCTTTCTTGCTGTAGATCACTGCCTAAGCAGAGATCTGACGCAAATGCAGCAATCTTGCTGCAGAAGCATTTTAAATTTTTTTAAAACTTTTTTATTACACCCGTCACGTGTTAATTATACCCGCTAGGGGACTACGTTTAACGTAAAAATTTTTTAAATAAGAGCTATTAACCTCTTCCTTGCCGTATATCACTTCCTAAGCAGCACATATGGTCACTGCCTAAGCAGTGCATATGGTCACTGCCTAAGCAGCGCATATGGAGCAATCTAGTCGCAGAAGGATTTTTTTTTTGCTATCAGCATTTTTTTTGTCAGACTCGCTAGGGGTTAATTATACCCACTAGGGGATTACGTGTATTCCTTTTGAAGCTGTCTGAACACGTGTATAGCGATCAGTAACAGCCGATCAGTGGCAAAGGTGGTTTGGTGATTTCTCAGATGAGCATCACCATTCGTCTGGTTCGATCAATATTGGTAAATATTGTTCTGACCCATATGGATCTGCCTCCCTCTCCTCACTTGAGTTTTAGTGAGGGAAAGAGACAGATCTGTATAACATAATTTTTTAATTGTAATAAATTAAATTAAATGTTAAAAAATTGTGAGTCCCAAGGGCTTTTATAAAAGCCATACCCTTTGTATAGTGTAGTGTATTAACCCCTTCCCTGCCACTGATCACTGCACAGCAGAACATTTTTTCTTGTCTGTGCATTTTTAGGGGTTAATTTTTTTGTACAGTACTACAAAGGCTCTTATAAGAGCTATTAACCCCTTCCTTGCTCTACATGTTCAAATTGCAAGTTTGAAAATCAAAAAGCGCACCTCTCAAATGTAGCCTTTCAACACCCAACAAAGCTGGCAAAGCTATGCATGGGTGGTATCCCTGTGCTCGGGAGATGTTGCTGAACATATATTGTGGTATTGTTTGTCAGTGACACATACCGAAATATGTGAATTTGTGTCTAAAGTACAATGTATGTGGGAAAAAATACACAATAAAATGACTACCACAAACTTTGACAAAGGCTGGTGGTAGAATTGGTGCATGGAAAGTGTTAAAATAACACCATTTAAAATAGCCTAGGGTGTATACTTTTACAAAATATATACTTTTTGGGGTAAAATACACTGTCCTACTTTAAAAAAAAGTCCCAAATGAAAGATGGGCTCAGGCTGGCTACACGTCAATATTCCAAGTTGAAAATGCGCACCTTCACAATGTGGCACTTTTAGCCCCCAAACAACCCAACAAACCTATGCATGGGTGGTATCCCTGTACTCAGGAGATGTTGTTGAACACATATTGGGTTATTGTTTGGCAGTGACACATACCAAAATCTGTGAATTTATGTCTAAAATACAATATTTGTGAAAAAAAACACACAAAAATTACTACCACAAACTTTGACAAAGGCTGGTGGTAGAATTAGTGCATGGAAAGTGTTAAAATACCACCATTTGAAATAGCGTAGGGTGTCTACTTTTAAAAAATATATGGGTTGATGGGGTAAAATACACTGGCTGGTTTCAAATATGTCCCAAATGGGACATGGGTGCAGGCGGTCTGCATGTCAAAATTTCAATTTGGAAAACCAAAAACTGCACCTACCAAATTTGGCCTTTTACCCCCCAAACAACCCAACAAACCTATGCATGGGTGGTATCCCTGTACTCAAGAGATGTTGCTGAACACTTATTGGGGTGTTATTTGGCAGTGACACATACCAAAATCTGTAAATTCATGTCTGAAGTACAAGGTTTGTGAAAAAAAAACCCAAAAAAATTACTACCACAAACTTTGACAAAGGCTGGTGGTAGAATTAGTGCATGGAAAGTGTAAAAATACCACCATTTGAGATAGCCTAGGGTGTCTACTTTTAAAAAATATATGGGTTGATGGGGTAAAATACACTGTCTGGTTTCAAATATGTCCCAAATGGGACATGGGTGCAGGCTGTCTGCATGTAAAAATTTCAAGTTGGAAAACAAAAAACTGCACCTCACAAATTTGGCATTTTAGCCCCCAAACAACCCAACAAACCTATGCATGGGTGGTATCCCTGTACTCAGGAGAAATAGTAGAATCTATTTAGCATGTTTTTTCGTTCGCTATTGTCGATGAGGAGAAGTTGTTTCAAATAAAAACAAAGAAATTTGTGTGTTTTTTTTTTTTTACCATATTTTATTATTTTTTTTTAATAATATGATAAGATATGATCAAAAATATGGCATCCATAGAAAGCCCTTTTTGTCCCGATAAAAACAATATATAATATGTGTGGGTACAGCAAATGACGAAGAAGAAAATTACTGCTAAACACAAACAGCACAGAAATGTTAAAATAGCCATTGTCCAGAAAGGACAAAAATGTTTCAAAGGCTCTGTCCTTAAGGGGTTAAGGGGTTTCCTACAGTTAAATACAGGAATCATTTTGTACCACTAGATGGAGACAGTACTCCCTTAGTCAGCATTGATAGTAGACATGTGCATTCGTTTTCGGACGAATGCATTTTCGTCCGAAAAACGAAGAACGAAAATGCTAAGCTAACGAAAAATCATTAGTTCATTTGTAGTACTATTGCATTCTATAAGCCGAAATAGAGTCAGTTTATAGAATACAATAGCATTTCACTACACGGAGACAAAGTCTCCATTCATAATTTTTTATTTAGTGAAATGCCGACAGCCTGTAAACCGAACGTTCAGTTTATAGGCTGTCGGCTTATGGAATACATGTATTCCTATTGCTATTCTATAAACCGAACGTTCGGTTTATAGACTTTCGGCTTATAGAAAACATGTAGTACTATTGCCTTTCTATGAACCGAACGAGAGCCCCATTCATAAGAATTTCTTATGAATGGGGCTCTCGTTCGGTTTATAGAAAGCCAATAGTATTACATGTATTCTATAAAACGAACGAATAAAAATTAACGAAACGAAAATAATGAACAAATTTCGTCTGAAACGAATGCAGTAATGAACGAAATTCGTTTTAGACAAAATAAATAACATTTTCGTCCGAATGGACGAAAACTAAACGAAAATTTTAGTTTTGCACATGTCTAATTGATAGTATTCTAAATCTCCATTTTGCAGCACAAAAGGTGCACGTTTGTCCCAAAAGGTGGATGTTTCTGTTCCCCACTTTGTGTGTTTTACCTCTGTGTTGGTGTCTAGTTTTTCCTGACCTCTGGATAATTTTCAGTTTGTCCCTACACGTTGTTATTCATGGATAATGGAGAACAGAAAAGATTTTCCTTACAAAAAGGCTTGAAAACTACCAGAACATATGCAATAAGGTGCCAGTAATTATGCTCCTAATATGCATACAGTATACCGAGCTTGTGATGTAAATCCTATAGCAACATCAGTTGATGATAGATCGCTAAAGAAAGGCAATAGTCATAAGTTTTATAGAGAACATTTATTTTAGTACACATACACCTTTTATGTGCTTTTAGAAGTCATCTCAACTCTGAACCTTAGCTCTGTCAATGAAACCTGAAGCTTTGCTACCAGTCCCAGCCTATGCGCCTGACCCAACAATGCCTCCAACTCACCCATCTGGCACCATGCTAATTATGGCCTCTGTGCTCCACTCTTTGTCCTGTGAGTTTGTACCCTCAATACTATCAGTAACAGTTTGCCTCCCTGCCTCCATTGTTATTTATGAATAGTACACTACAAGCAAAACATAGCAAGCACCATATATTTCCTAAACATGCACAGATTACTATACAAATGAGTCCCTCCCCCTTCCTTATTAATGTGTAGTATTCCACAGACTAATGTAACAAATGTGCCACAGTCTTATCTACCATCAACCTAAAGAGCATCATCATAAGTACAAATAAGTCTAAGGGAGCTATTCACTAGTAGGTGAGATAATAGTGCACCTCACCAATTCAGATATACATTGTACAGGGACAAACATGGCGAGTTTACTTTTTGGGTTAACTCAGCAGGTTTGCCTGTGCACATAATTGGTTAAATAGGCCAGATGAAGTGGACATGTCACCTCAACTCACCTTTTGGTGAATATCTTCATAATAGCAGTCTGGAGACTTCAGTACTGATCTGTCACAATGATATTAAGTGCAGCTCACTGTAGCTGAGCTGGCATGCTAGCCACAATTGAATCAATAAGCGGTTGAAAGGGTTCATAAATCACTAGCAGTCTGAAAAAGGCTCAGGTTTGAGAATACTTTACACAAATTGTCACAGGAAACACACAGAATAAGTTTGGATACTTCTTAAACAAGAATCTTTCATGTAAAAAAAAAAAAATTCAGTGAATGCTATTTTTGCTTCATGTATCCAGTGGAGGGCTGGTCACTTTGGTTTGGGGGCAAGAGCAATTACCGGTATATTATCCATCATAGAACATATGACCCAAAATTAATCTTTTTGTCATTATAGTACTGAATTGTATTGTTAGCTAGCAACATACAGTTTAGTATAGCTGCCACCAGCATTAAGTTAGCCTACCACTGCATGTACAGACTGGCTCCCACCATTATAAAATTAGCCCCTGGGCTGCCATCAAAAATTTCTGGGTCCGTTACAAAAAAACTAAATCTAGGAAACATCAAATTTAAAGGTCGCTATGCACTCGGCACTTATGTAAAACACTTGCTCTGGTGAACATGTCCGTAGGCACACACGGGTATTGTAAGTCCAAAACTTGCTTTAATAAGAGGTTCACATATAGAAAATCAACATTTCAGTCCTAGATCCGAACGTTTATCTGATAAATCTTGGGATCTGCGATGGAAACGTTGCTCCTCTATATTCAAGTTTTGGCTATTAAACCAAGTTTTGAGAATATATATTTATATATAAATAAAAAAATTAGGGTAAAAACTTTGCATTGCAACTATAAATATCCAAAATGCAATGAATCATTAACATTACATCACTGTGATGATAGGTAAAGTTAAGGCTAACTCTTAAGGCAGCCATTATGAACTCACATAATCCATCCCACCAAATTTGAGGGAAGATGGTAATGGATTGTGATAAGCCCCTAGACTTGCCAAAATCCTCTCTGTCTCAGCTATTTAGGCTGCTGCCTCAACTATCATATGCCAAGACATCCCCTTTTCAGTATTTGGCACAAACTGCATGTGCGCAGTGTTTATACATGCCCCATATTGTATTTCAGATGCCCCCAGGACATACTTAAAAATAAAAAAGCTAAATTCATGCTCTCTAAAATAATCACATAGAAAAACAGCTATACAGTTTGAGGCATCAATAGAAATAGTGTATTCTGGCGTTTATGGAATAATGAAATGTTTCTTAATTGACCTGAGTGCTGAGCGTTTTTTGCTATTTCCATGTTAGGGGCCTTGGTGGAGACCTGCTTGTGCACCGACCTTTTGGAGTGCTGCTTAAACAGTCATTTTTGGTAATAAGATAAGGAACGGACGAAACTGGGAAAGATGTGTTGTCCATCTCTTGAGGTACATTCCACCCCACCCTTCGCCCGGTCCTTCCCTCATTACCAACACATCCAGGAACCATCATTTTAGATATACAGTATTTGCTCGAATATAAGACGACCCTGATTATAAGACGACCCCCCAAACTTTGGATATTCCTTTAGGAAAAAAACTAAAAGCCTGAATATAAGACTACCCTATAGAAAAAAAGTTTAACTTGTATATATTAACATGTAAATTACTTTATAATATTCAATAAAAATGATATTAAACAAATGCATTTCTTGTATTTATTGAGCCAATGCTGCCTCTCTCCCCCCAAACTTTTCTCTCTCCCCCTTGTCTTTCTCTCCCCCTCCCTCCCCTTGTCTTTCTCTCCCCCCCTCCCCTTGTCTTTCTCTGCCCCCCCTCCCCTTGTCTTTCTCTGCCCCCCCTCCCCTTGTCTTTCTCTGCCCCCCCCCTCCCCTTGTCTTTCTCTGCCCCCCCCCCTCCCCTTGTCTTTCTCTGCCCCCCCCCCTCCCCTTGTCTTTCTCTGCCCCCCCTCCCCTTGTCTTTCTCTGCCCCCCCTCCCCGTGTTTTTCTCTGCCCCCCCCTCCCCGTGTTTTTCTCTCTCCCCCCCCCCTCCCCGTGTTTTTCTCTGCCCCCCCGGGAAGGACCAGGCTTCATCATAGAAGTCCCGGCGGTCGTGCCGGGCGGCAGCAGGGGAAGTCTGCGCTCATCGCGCAGACATCCCCCGGCTGTTAGCGAGCGGGATCCAGGTCCCCTGCAGCTCTGCGGGGGACCTGAATCCATGTCTTATAATCTGACCTCGATTTGATAATATAAGAGCATTTGCTCTGAAAAAAACCTCGTCTTATATTCGAGCAAATACGGTAATCAGTAAAGAGGAGCTGAGCATTCTTCTCTATTGATTTAGCCTAAACCCATGGGGACAGGGAAGGACAGCTAATATCTGGATCTGAATCTATATGATTCAGTATTAAGCATACAGGTCTCCTGGTGGGGAAGGAGGGAAATGGATTGTGACTAGTGTATACTACTTAAACAAAACTTGTGTAGCAATACAGCTGGATTTATTAAAGAAGCTAAAAAGTATTTTCAAAGTGTATTATATATATCAAATTTGCATGATACCCCATGTAGGCAAGGGAAGAGGCTTACATTTTCCTTTTCATTTTGAGATGATGAATAAGTAATCTACAGAGTTTAGAGTACATTTCATACCCTTCCGCACCCATAAACTATATATAAAATCCATATAAAAACTGTTAAAAGTGAAGGTTAAAGACTACATTATGGCTGATCTCTTTGTTATGAAAAGACATATTTTAAATTATATGGAGAAAAAAAGAAAATAAGACAAGACATTTAGCCTCCACAGTAGATCTAAGAGAATATTATCATAAATGAAACATTAATGACACGAATACAGAGATAAAAACAGGCAAACATTAGGTGACAAAATGATATTTTATTAAATGTAATGTAAAAGATTGGGATAATTGGACTCCATTCTAGTTATATCCTTTCTTTGAAGATTCAGATTTTGTCAGGATGTTTTACATACTAAAGATGTTTGCTGTGATGGAGCTTTATCTTCTGAATAATATTACTTCCAAGGTACCAAATACCTTCCTAATTTACATTCATATTCGTGCAATTTATAGTTTTGTCTGGACCCCATTTAAGGAGCACCTGCAATGGGAAGAGGTGCTAGACTACAGTCGTAAAATATGACAAATATAAACATATACCCAGCGCTTTAGTCCTATTTGTAGCAGCACTGAGGCAGTGTGTCCCTAAACCACACAGTAACATAAACATAAAGTGAGAAAACAATAGCTAAAGTGCGCTTAAACAAACTGTAGGTGAAAAAACAGTGATATATATATATATATATATAACACCTTATTAGATGACCATATAGTTGTGTGAAAAATCTGTGAAAAAATCCGTGAAAAATTTGTGATTCAGGGGGACTCTGTCTCCCCTCTGATTTCTCACTCACAGACTTCCAGAAAGAGATTTCACTTCATAAGCATGTATTCATCAGTGGGGGCTTGGTGTGGACCTCCTCTGTTGGTTACAGCTCAAGAGATACAACAGTAGGCAGTTGGTTAGTATAAAAATATCACAATATTTAATAGAAAAAAAGTAGCAGCTTACACTGGAGGTTATCGTTATCCTGCGTGATGGGCGCCTCAATCACCGTCAGATTTGATGTCCTCAGAAAGTGCAGCTCTTTAAAATTTATAAAATTAGTCCAGAGGTTATAATAAATGCAGGTGAGTCCAGTCCGCTACGTGTTTCGCCTGAGGGCTTCAACTTGGCTTCTGGACTCCCTGTGTTGTGTTTCCCTTTTATTGTAGTTCAAACTCTTCCGCACACGTGATTTCAGCAAAGTCTCTGTTCTCTTCCGCATTCACAAGAGAAGAAACGGAAAACAAGTGTTTTATCTCAAACGAGATACATGGGGAGAAAACTTGGACTTATAAAATCTTTAAATATAATAAAAATGATTTTTTAAAAATCCAAAAGTAAAACATTAAAGACTAAGTCGGAAGTGATAATACGTACAGACACCTTTAAACTGAGGACAATCACCGAAGAGGAAATAAGAACAGACACCTATAAACCGAAGACAATCACCGAAGAAGAAAGAAAACTAAGTCAAACTCTATCGCGAGAGTGGACTGGACTCACCTGCATTTATTATAACCTCTGGACTACTTTTATAAATTTTAAAGAGCTTCACTTTCTGAGTACATCAAATCTGACGGTGATTGAGGCGCCCATCACGAAGGATAAAGATAACCTCCAGTGTAAGCTGTTACTTTTTTTCTATTAAATATTGTGATATTTTTATACTAACCAACTGCCTACTGTTGTATCTCTTGAGCTGTAACCAACAGAGGAGGTCCACACCAAGCCCCCACTAATGAATACATGCTTATGAAGTGCAATCTCTTTCTGGAAGTCTGTGAGTGAGAAATCAGAGGGGAGACAGAGTCCCCCTGAATCACAAATTTTTCACACAACTATATGGTCACCTAATAAGGTGTGATATATATATATATATATATATACACACACATACATACACTGTTTTTTCACCTACAGTTTGTTTAAGCGCACTTTAGCTATTGTTTTCTCACTTATGTAAAATATGACAATATAATGGGACATTTTTTTCATCTCAGATGATACAGTTAAAGTAAACTGTTGTAAATTGTATTGTACGTACAATCATAGTTATGAATGGAATTCAAAAAAGTATCAAAAAATAAAGTATAATAATATTTTTTTTTTTAAATGGTACCTTATCTTAGACTGAGTCCCCACAGTCAATATACAATATTGAAAACCAAAAAAGACTGGAAATGGGGTGTGGGGGGAAGAGTGTCTGGATACAGATTATACAAACTCCTTGCTATTCCCTTGCTTGCTATGTTCCTTGCTCATGGTTTCCTTCTTTGTTATCCTTTATACTTGCTTTTGCCCTATGCTGGTTTATGCTATGTTTCTTGATATGACCCATTCCTGGTTTCCCTTTGTATGAGCTCTCTGCTCGTATATAAATGTGCTTCAATTACCAGTCTGTTCAGTCTTGGGTATCTTTTGTGTATTTGCTGTTTAGTTAAGTTATTATATTTCCCTTTAGAATCATTCGAGGATTCTGCTTATTTTCTCCTTCCCTTAGCACTGTCTGTTTGTTCAGTCCTGTCTTATTTGGTGGGAGACAAATTTAACCCCATTGCGACAATGGACGTGCCTGACACGTCCTTTGGTGAAACAAGCGCTTTTCGCGATCAACAATTGCGAAAACCGCTCTGTCGAGGCAATAGCCAGCACCGAAATTCGCACTATGGGGCAAGCTCCTGCAATTTGGCTGTGCCCTCTTCCGAAGTGAAAACAAATTCACTTCCGACGCTCTGAATATGTTGCTTGACTGCCCCTAGAGGCAGTCAGCAACAAGGCAATGGAAAAAAGAAGAAGACTTAATTAGCTAAAATCTAGGGTTAGGGTTTGAACAGCAGCTAGGGTTACAATTAAATTAGGGTTAGCATAAGGGATAGGGTTACATTTAAATTAAAATATATTAAGGGTTAGCATAAGGATTAAATTTAGGGTTCGGGTCAGGGTCAAAAGGTCAATATAGGAAAAAACCAAAAACACTGGTTTTGTTTTCTTCCCCATAACTTGCAAAAAAACTGCAGAAAAACATTGAAACAAGCATATTTCTGAACTCGGGACAATATTTAGGAACTATTTAGAAGGGGTCTTTTTTTAATGATTGTATTTGTGTAAATTATATTTCAGGTCAAAGTTAGAAAAAGTGTTTGTTTTTTTATTTTTTAATCGTATTTTATCATTTATTTTGTGGTAAATTATAAGATATGATGAACATAATGGTATCTAATGAAAGCTCTTTTTATGATGATTTAATTTGTGTGGGTACAGTATGTGAGGAAGTTCCGTGCCGTCCTACTTTTTAGTGCCTAGAGGCTAGCAGGACGGCATGGAACATCCTACATTAAACAGCTCATCGCGGCCCCTCTGCGATGAGCTGTGTGGGGATCCCGCTGCAGAGATTTGCACTTTGAGTGGCCTCACTCTGACACAGAAAATAGAAATGACGCTCAAAGTAAGAGTCGGCTCCATTTTATTGTAAAAAAACTTGCAGGACGGCATAGAACATCCTGCTTGTTACAGCAAATCCCGGCTCCCCACGATGATCTGTACGGAGGATCCCGCTATAGGGACTTGCAGTGGGATCCCCAGTGTCAGATGAGGCCACTGAGTGGCCGCAGTATGACTTAGGAAATGACATCTCCGGCATCCCTGCTTGCCCAAACTTCCGGGTTTGGGCACACCTCTGTGACGTCACGAAGTATCACCGGATGTCGGCAGGGCCTGACATCGTCTAAAGAGACCCTGATAAGGTGATACTGCGTGACGTCACGGAGGTGTGCCCGAACCCGGAAGTTCGGGCATACAGGGATGCTGGAGATGTCATATAAATATCTTGGTATGTGGCTAGATCCAAACTTATCTTTTGGTCTCCATATTGATAATCTTGTGTCAAAGTTATATACTAGGATTGGCTTTCTATATAGTGTAACAGAGTGTTGGGGATGGTGGTCAGGGGTGTATATCTGGCACCCAGACTTTTGCACAGCCACTATCCTGACATGTGGGTAAACACATGCAGCCCCAGGGAAAGTTAAGTTTAAATGTAGGCTTTTTTCTCTGTTGTTATTTTGGGTCCCTGGGGTGGAGTATTCGGAAGAGCAGGGTGGGCCGATTCTCCACCCACTGTCAGAGTGGTTGTGCATGAGTCCAGCCCAGGTTTTGTAAAGAGTTCTGGCTCACTGCCTAACGAGGTAATTAGCTCACCTGTAGGGGCTGTGAGCAGCTATATAACTGCAGTTAAAGCAGAGGGAGGAGAGGAAGTGCTTTGTGGAAAGAGAAGGTTGCTGGGTTTTTTTTGTATCCTGTGACTGCTTAAAACAACAGAAAATAAACAGGCCAGAGGCCTTTTTGAAACTGAACTTTGTCTGGACCTGGTTTTCTTACCCTAGAGGGCTGTGCGGTTGCCAAAAAGATCCCGGACAAACACACACAGGAAAGTAAGTTTGTCACAATAGAAACAAATCTAACCTAGATTCCACGGTAAGGAAATGTATTGTGCAGCAAATGTTATTGCCAATCTTAGATTATGGAGATGTTGTGTATGATTCTGCCCCGCAGACCCATCTCGGTAAACTTGACACTATGTACAATACATTTTGTTGTTTTGCACTACAGTGCGATTATAACACGCACCACTGTAAAATGTTAAAAGTTAAACTGGCTGACGCTTGCGTCCAGGCGCACTCTCCATATTCTGACTCGGATTGCTATGATAGTGATCTAACCCTTGTGGGACCTCTGTGTCTGGCCTGTATAAGCAGGGCCGGACTGGCCCACCGGGATACCGGGAAAAATCCCGGTGGGCCGCCTGCTCCGGGGCCGCCTTGGCCACTTAGAGCCAAGCGGCGGCAGCCACCACTATGAGAAGTTCGGCTGCTGCAACATCCGGCGGCAGCAGGCGAATTTCTTAAAGTGGCGACGGCCGCCGAACTGCTTAAAGTGGCGACGGCCGCCGAACTGCTTAAAGTGGCGGCAGGACACTTTAAGAAGTTCGGAGGCTGCCGCCTCTTTAAGAAATTCGCCTGCTGCCGCCGGATGTTGCAGCAGCAGTTCCTGCGCGGTGCGGTGAGGAGGAAGAGACAGCAGGGTGAGTGAGAGCACGGGGAAGGGGGAAAGGGGAAGAGACACTACGGGGAAGAGTGACACTACGGGGGGGGGAGGGGGAAAGAGTGACACTACAAGGGGGGAGGGGGAAAGAGTGACACTACGGGGGGGAGGGGGAAAGAGTGACACTACAAGGGGGGAGGGGGAAAGAGTGACACTACAGGGGGGAGGGGGAAAGAGTGACACTACAGGGGGGGAGGGGGAAAGAGTGACACTACAAGGGGGGAGGGGGAAAGAGTGACACTACAGGGGGGGAGGGGGAAAGAGTGACACTACAGGGGGGGAGGGGGAAAGAGTGACACTACAGGGGGGGAGGGGGAAAGAGTGACACTACAAGGGGAAGGGGGGGGTGTGACTCTACAGGGGAAAGGGGGGGGGGAGTGTGACACCACTGTGGGAAGGAGGGGGGGGGTAAGTGTGACACCACTGTGGGAAGGGGGGGGGGTAAGAGTGACACCACTGTGGGAAGGGGGGGTAAGAGTGACACCACTGTGGGAATGGGGGTAAGAGTGACACCACTGTGGGAATGGGGGTAACGGTGACACCACAGGGGGAAAGGGGGTAAGAGTGACACTACAGGGGGAAGGGGAGAGCGAGAGACACTACAGGGGAAGGGGAGAGGTGAGAGAGACGCTACGAGAGAGAGAGAGAGACGCTACGAGAGAGATGCTATGAGAGAGAGAGAGAGAGAGACGCTACGAGAGAGAGAGAGACGCTACGAGAGAGAGACGCTACGAGAGAGAGAGAGAGAGAGACGCTACAAGAGAGAGACGCTACGAGAGAGAGAGAGAGAGAGACGCCACGAGAGAGAGAGACGCCACGAGAGAGAGAGAGGCTACGAGAGAGAGACGCCACGAGAGAGAGAGACGCCACGAGAGAGAGAGACGCCACGAGAGAGAGAGACGCCACGAGAGAGAGAGACGCCACGAGAGAGAGAGACGCTACAAGAGAGAGAGAGGCTACAAGAGAGAGAGAGGCTACGAGAGAGAGCGAGAGACGCTACAGAAATATGTACACAAGTATATGTCTCACACACTGCTCCGATATATACCTCTGCACAGGGCAATTCATATAACTCCGTGTACATACTGGAGATATATATTGCCCTAGACAGGCTTATATATCAGTCTTATCTATAAATAATACTCTGTTCAGATGTGTTTTTAAAACATGCATGGTTTCCCCTTTTATGAACAAAAAAATTATATTATGCTATGGGGCTGGTTTAAAAATGTTATGCCAGGGCTTGACAAATTTAATTTACTTTTAGGAGCCAGAAAAAAAATCTAGGAGCCAGACAACGGCACATTCACGAAACCATACATACACACACACACACAGTCATACAGAGACAGTCAGTCAGTCACATTCATACAAAGACAGTCACATTCATGCAAAGACAGTCAGTCAGTCTCCACACACATCCAGAGACAGTCAGTCAGTCTCCACACACATCCAGAGACAGTCAGTCAGTCAGATCCACACACATCCAGAGTCAGTCAGTCAGATCCACACACATCCAGAGACAGTCAGTCAGATCCACACACATCCAGAGACAGTCAGTCAGCCACTCACATCCACACTTAGCCAGACACACACACATAAGCCATCAGGTTGTGATTTTTTTTTTTAAATAAAAGAGAAAAAAAAAAAGTGACTCCCCCTCCCTGCTGTTTTACCTTATTGCACGGGATGGGGATTTCTACTGCAGCTTGGGCCATTCCTGTCACACAGGCACAGACCGTCTGCATGCTACTGCTGATCAGTGGGATGTCACGTGACACCCGCCGATCCGAAAGAATAATACTATTTTTTTTTTTTTTAATCTAACCTCAGGACGGTGGAGCGCCATGTGCTGCTGATCCTACCCGGGCGCCAGGTACAATTTCCTAGTCGACCTGGCGCCCGGGGTTTGTCGAGCCCTGTGTTATGCTATGGGGCTGGTATACTATTTTTTTCCAGGGCTGGTTTTTTGTTCCCAGTCCGGCCCTGTGTATAAGCAGGTACGGTCACTGTGGACAATCCTCCTCAGATAGCTGAACTCACCAATACTGGTTTCATTCAAAAGCTGGTTTATTCTGAACATCACACAACAGGAATACAGCAAAATAAATGGATTTCAGTATTATGCGGTCAAAAGATGATGCTTTCCTTAGCTTAGTATGTGGGATACAAGAGTCCCAGTTACATGAGGCAAATGCAAGCAGCCATGACACAGGAAGTACAGCAAGAACAGGGGAGGAGTTTCACATACAAGGAAATGATGTATCATGCTCACAGGAGGAACAAGGGCATTACCAAAGGGCCAGAAGGAGGCAGCAAATACCTACCTATAGAAAAATACAAGGTAAATAAATCACAGAATATGCTATGCAAATTGCATCTACAATAATGAGAATATTAACTGTGTAACAGCACACTCCACCTAGCTTGTTTAGTGCATAACCACTTCTCTGGAACGTTCCCCCCCTACCTGAGCGGCATGCTCGCTCTTACTCCATGCACATCCCACAATCTCAGATCTTGCACCAACCCTTCACTAGTGATCCATCACTTCAAAAAGGAAGCGGGCTGAGGTGCGTTCTCTTTCAGAGCTCCTCATATGTGGAATAGCCTTCCTGTTTCTGCAGGAAAATCCCTAAAAATAAGTGTCTCCAAAATCCTCAAAACAGATTGTACCTGTTATTAGTTTACAAACTCCTTCGTATACTGTACATGTTGTTCCTTTTTTGTATCAATAATGGTTTACCCTGTATGTTATCCTTCCAACTTGTTTAAATATATGTATGTATTTATTTTTTATCTACTGTTAAATGTGTAACTCGATTCTGGACTGGGTCCCCAGGACATACTTTAAAACGAGAGAAATCTCAATGTATTCGTCCTGGTAAAAACACTTTCTAAATAAATAAATAAAAATTGGATCCCTGCTTATGATCCCTCGACTCAAGCCAGGAACACACGAATGAATGGTGCTTTGGTCGTTAAGGACCAAAGCACCATTCGACGGGAAGGGGTTAAATATGTGATTTACGCAGAAAGCCTTCATTAAGTCACACTGGAAAAATAACCTGTACGCTATTCAGGCAGTTGGAGACTAGACTGTCACTTTAATACCATGTTTCATGGATCATACAGTGAAATCAAGGCCAATTATTAATATGAAGGTAAGCAATTCTGGATCACCACAACTCCCGCTGACAAGTAGATATATAGATTGTAACTGGTCATACAACATGTATGCGAAGACTTTACATCCCAGAATTATTACTATTAAACACATGGTACGTATTTGCAATCTCTAAACATTGTTCCCTTCAATATCTGCAATCTTTAAGTAATTTCACAATGTCCCTTTTTTATGAACAACCAGTCACTGTAAGCATGTACCACCTTAATAAGCATGGTGAAAAAGCTGTATGTACCCAACAGCTAACCATTAGACTTCCATTACAATGGTGTCTAACAATATGATTGGTCGCAGACTGCTTGTGTCAGGTTGCTGACATGAAACATTCCCGTCTACTGACTGGAGGACAAATCATGTCGCCACAGCGATTGGCTACATTGTGATTGGCTACTGGTCTAGTCAGCCTTTCCCGCACCCTGATTGGATGATTAAGTCGCAGGCACTTGGTTTGATCGTATGTTATAGTACCTGCGTAAGCAGTGGTGACAAGCTGCTCCATGCTTCTTTCCATGGCACACGGTATACACGTGAGGGTAACTCGTAGACACTGTTTCACCCGAGATCAAATTCCTTGTTGCCCGCAGTCCGTTTCCTTTCCCTGGGCTCTGAAACTTCTCCAAATTTCCCGCCATCATCCCGTTCAGAAAGTCACAGCCCGCTTATGCGCGAACCCGACAATCGACCTGCGCGCTGGCACGTGTGATCATAATGACGCAGCCGAGACCATAATATTTCGTGGACTACATTTCCCGTAATGCTCAGCCAGCGGTTAACTGTAGTGAGCCGCTGTCAGTGTCAAAGCGTAGGCACGGGAAAACGGATAAAACAACAGTTGAAGTGTCAAATGTTAGCGAGTGGCCATAACTGATAAAGGTTATTGTAAAGTCATGTTTATTGTGATCTCGTTCAGAGCCACGAACTGTGAAACACTAAATGGCTCCTGATCGGGGTGAATATTAAACATGCATCCAGCCATCATTCTCAGCTGCAGGCAAGCTATCACACTGTTTCAAAATAGTGGTCATGCTATCAGACGGGTTTGTTCACATAAGCAACACAGAAAATCTACACAATAATACATTACCGGTATATAATGATTAGACTTGGCAGAGGTGTCACATATACAGCACCCTCTATAAGCTCTTCAATATCATATGATTTTACTATCAAAATGTAAAGATATTAAGCTTCGAATTTAAGCCCATTACCAGCAATTGACATTTGCAATATATCAACATAGGTTAAAAAACTCCCGTTGGACAAATGTGTTAATAATGCAGATGTGTCATACGCACCCCACTCTTATGATATATTACAATATTGTATGATGTTACAGTGGAAAGTTAAAGATATAGACCACCAAATACCAGACCACTGATGACAAACGGACACCATTTAATAATTCTACTTTTTTTTTTTAACCCCTTAAGGACAGAGCCTTTGAAACATTTTTGTCCATTCTGGACAGTGGCTATTTTAACATTTCTGTGCTGTTTGTGTTTAGCTGTAATTTTCTTCTTTGTCATTTGCTGTACCCACACATATTAAATATTGTTTTTGTCGGGACAAGAAGGGCTTTCTTTGATCATATCTTATAATATTATATTAAAAAAATAATAAAATTTCCTGACTTTTACTTGAAACATCTTCTCATCGACAAAAGCAAACGGAAAAACCTGCTAAATAGATTCTACTATTTCTCCTGAGTACATTGATACCACCCATGCATAGGTTTGTTGGGTTGTTTGGGGGCTAAAATTGTGACATACAGACAGCCTGCACCCATGTGCCATTTGGGACATATTTGAAGCCAGCCAGTGTATTTTACCCCATCAACCCATATATTTTTTTAAAAGTAGACACCTTAGGCTATTTCAAATGGTGGTATTTTAACACTTTCCATGCACTATTCTACCACCAGCCTTTGTCAACGTTTGTGGTAGTATTTTTTGTGTGGTTTTTTTTCACAAACGTACTTCAGACTTGAATTCACAGATGTTGGTATGTGTCACTGCCAAATAACACCCCAATAAGTGTTCAGCAACATCTCCTGAGTACAAGGATACCACCCATGCATAGGTTTGTTGGGTTGTTTGGGGGCTAAAAGGCCACATTTGGGAGGTGCAGTTTTTAGTTTTCCAATTTGAAATTTTGACATGCAGACAGCCTGTACACATGTCCCATTTGGGACATATTTGAAGCCAGCCAGTGGATTTTACCCCATCAACCCACATTTTTTAAAATGTAGACAAACTACGCTATCTCAAATGGTGGTATTTTAACACTTTCCATGCACTAATTCTACCACCAGCCTTTGTCAGATTTTGTGGTAGTATTTTTTTTTTTTCTTCACAAACATTGAATTTCTGTAATTAAGAGACTTACCTGCCGCCACGAGGTCCGTACCTCCGCTACCAAAAACTGGATACCGTTACCGATCTATTACAGTCACTCACCACTCATGTGAACCCAGTCCAGACCGCTCCTACCATGTCTGATCAAGGGTTTTCTGCCATGGGGGCTAATAGCTTTTCAAGACCACCAAAGATGCCTATGCCTGAAAAGTTTTCCGGTTCACCACGTAAACCAGTGTCTACTACATTTTCGCACACAACCTGATGCCTTCTCCACATCCACCTCAAGAGTGTCTTTCATTGTTAATCTCCTGAAAGGAGAGCCCTTGAACTGGGCATCTCCTTTGCTTGAACAGAACTCTCCTCTGTTAGAGGATGCAGACGCATTTATTGCAGCCTTCAAATCCGTCTTTGATGCCCCAGGAAGAAGGGAGTCTGCAGAGACTCACCTCATGAAGCTGCAGCAAGGCAAAAGATCAGTGGGTCAGTATGCCATAGAGTTTCGTGGCTTGGCATATGAGACAGAGTGGAACCAGAGCGCAGTAAAGGCAGCATTTCCAGAGGCCTTAATGACATCCTCAAAGATGCTTTAACTTATAGAAATCTTCCTGAGGACCTCGAATCCCTTATCGCATTATGTCTGAAACTCGATGCTCGTGGCCAAGAAACGAGGTTGGATCGAGATAGAAACCCAAGACACTTTCAACCTAAATTCTATCATGCTACCAAAACTCCAGAACCTGAAACTAACCAAGCAATAAGTGAACCTATGGAGATTGGTCCTATACTACGACTTTCTGACGAAGAAAAATCTCGTCGCAGGAGATTAAATCTATGCCTGTATTGTGGTCAAAGGGGCCATTTTGCTCTGAAATGTCCCCAGAAATCGGGAAAGCCCACGCTTAGTGGAAGAAGGAGGAGTCCCACTGAGCATCATTAATTCTCCTTCAAATCAGAGACTTTTAATACCGGTCTTGCTCCAGTGGAAAGGCCACCAAGTGGCCACCCAAGCCTTCATAGATTCCGGAGCAGCTGGAAATTTCGTAGATCAAGCCTGGGTAAAACAACAAAATATTCCTCTGAAGTCTAAATCCCTTCCTATTTCTGTATCTGCTTTGGATGGTACCCCTGTAGGCACTGGTATAATCTCCAAAGAAACCATACCTTTAGGTTTGAAGATCAGTCACACCCATTGCGAAGAATTGAGCTTTGACGTCCTCTCTAGTCCCCACATCTCCATTATATTGGGGTTACCATGGTTGAAAAAGAATAACCCCTCCATTGATTGGCATTTGGGACAAGTTAATTCGTGGGGTCTAGGTGGTCGGGACTTTAATGACAATCTGCCTACAACACTCAACTCTGTTCTTACCCTACCTCCTGAGGATCCTCGTTCCCGGGTTGTGTTCTCTAAAACCAAGGCCGAGGTTCTCCCTCCTCATAGAAGCTACGACTGTGCTATCGATCTATTACCTGGTTCCTCCCCTTCCGGTGGGGCACACATATCCTCTCTCTGAACCTGAGAATCAAGCACTCACTTTGTACATAAAGGATAATCTTCAGAGGGGATTCATCCGACCATCTTCCTCACAGTCAGGCGCTGGATTCTTTTTTGTAGCAAAAAAGGACGGTACCTTAAGGCCTTGCATAGACTACAGGGGACTGAACAAAATCACTATAAAGAACCGTTATCCACTGCCACTCATCACTGAACTATACGACCAACTCCAAGACGCCAAGATATTCACCAAACTAGACTTACGTGGTGCATATAACTTGGTCCTCATACGGGAGGGTGATGAGTGGAAATCGGCTTTCAATACCAGATATGGGCATTACGAATATCTAGTTATGCCTTTCGGATTGTGTAATTCTCCAGCAGTCTTCCAGAGTTTTGTTAATGATGTTTTCCGGGACATGTTGTTATCTCATGTCATGATCTATTTGGACGATATACTCCTATATTCCAAGAATCTTTCTGACCATAGAAAGCACGTTCAGCAGGTTTTACTTCGTCTTCGAGAGAATCACCTCTTTGCCAAGGCTGAAAAGTGCGAATTCGAGTGCTCCAAAATCAAATTCCTGGGCTATATTATCTCCTCAGACGGTCTAGAAATGGATCCTGACAAAGTTTCTGCTATCCAAGATTGGCAAATACCACTCAATCTCAAAGGGATACAAATGTTCCTGGGTTTTGCTAATTATTATAGAAGGTTTATCAGGAATTTCTCTAAAGTTGTTGCACCCATTTCAGCTCTCACCAAGAAGGGAAGTGATCCGACTAAATGGTCTAACCAAGCTCTCCAAGCCTTCCAGTTCTTGAAACATGCCTTTGTTTCTGCACCCATTCTTCGTAGGCCCAATCCAGCTCAACCGTTCATTTTGGAGGTTGATGCTTCTGAATCTGTCGCTGGGGCTATTTTATCTCAAAGAGACCAAATCTCTAACAGAGTCCATCCTTGTTCGTATTTTTATAAAACTTTTACCTCAGCGGAACGGAATTATGATGTGGGCAACTGTGAGTAATTGGCCATCAAGATGGCTCTTGACGAATGGCGTCATCTCTTGGAGGGTACTCAAATTCCTATCACTATTCTCATCGACCACAAAAATTTGTTGTATATAGAAAAAGCCAAGAGATAGAATCCTAGACAGGCCAGATGGGCCTTGTTTTTTACCCGTTTTAATTTTTCCATCACATACAGGCCTGGGTCAAAGAATGGCAAGGCGGATGCTCTGTCTAGACGTTTTGATTCTGAATCTGCTCCCTCTGTGGTGGACCCTATTATACCGGCCTGTGGAGAATTGCCAGATCCCAGTTCCCTAGGCCCACCAATTGTCGCCCTCCTGTCGGTCGTTACTTTGTCCAATCCAACCTCCGGAGACAAGTCTTGTCCTGGGCTCATGCTTCCTCGGTCGCTGGTCACTGTGGTGTATGCAACACTAAGTTTCTCATTGACCGGAAATTTTGGTGGCCTTCCTTGCAATCTGACGTTCGGAATTTTGTTCGCGCCTGCAAAATCTGTGCCAGATGCAAAACACCAAGACGTAGCCCTGCAGGCCTGTTATGCCCTCTTCCTGTCCCTGAGAGACCTTGGACCAATATTGCCATGGATTTCGTCACAGATCTTCCTTTGTCCCAAGGGTTCACGACCGTACTTGTAGTAGTCGACCTATTCTCTAAACAGGCTCATTTTGTTGCTCTTCCCAAGCTGCGCTCTGCATCTCAGCTTGCAACTGTTGTCATGAAGGAAATCGTTCATCTACATGGGGTGCCCCAAAGCATTGTTTCTGACCGTGGTTCTCAGTTTGTGTCCCGGTTCTGGAGATCACTTTGTGCTCAGCTGGTTATTTCTCTTAAATTTTCTTCCTCTCATCATCCACAAACCAATGGTCAGACGGAGAGGACCAATCAGGTTCTGAAACAATATCTGCGTTTATATGTCGATGAGGATCAATCAACTTGGCCTTCTCTCCTCCATCTCGCTGAATTGTCATATAACAGCTCCTTTCATAAGTCTTTGCAGAAATCCCCGTTTTGTGCAGCCTTTGGCTATGAGCCTGCTCTTTGGCCGGACTTGGGATTGCCTTCGGAAGTACCGGCTGCTGATCGTCAGGTTCAGGATCTCAAATCTCACTGGGCTTCTGTTTCTTCGCAATTATCCCGGGCTAAGGTGTTGCAAGAGAAATCTGCCGACAAACATCGTTCACCTTTTCCCGTACTTCTCCCTAGTGACAAAGTGTGGCTTTCTACCAAATATCTCCAACTTTGTCATTCCTCCAGGACTTTAGGTCCCAAATATATCGGTCCTTACAAGATTTTGTCCAAAATCACCGATGTGGTCTATGCCCTACGCCTTCCTTCCAGTATGCGTGTCCACAACTCTTTTCATGTGTCTCTCCTCAAACCTGTTATAACTAATCGTTTCTCTGATGTGTGTATGTACCACCCATGCATAGGTTTGTCAGCTTTTTTGGGGGTTGAAAGGCTACACTTGAGAGGTGTGCTTTTTGATTTTCCAACTTTTTTTTTTTTTTTTACATGTAGAGCAAGGAATGAGTTAATAGTTCTTAAAAGAGCCTTTGTAGTACTGTACAAAAAAATGAACCCCTAAAAATGCAAAAAAAAAAAATGTTCTGCTGTGCAGTGATCAGTGGCAGGGAAGGGGTTAATACACAGGGTACACTATACAAAGGGTATGGCTTTTATAAAAGCCCTTGGGTCTCACAATTTTGTAGCATTTTATTTAATTTATTACAATTAAAAAGTTATATTATACAGATCTGTCTCTCTCCCTCACTAAAACTCAAGTGAGGAGAGGGAGACAGATCCATATGGGTCAGAACAATATTTAACAAAATTGATCTAACCAGGCAAATGGTGATGCTCATCTGAGCAATCATCAAACCTTCTTTGCCACTGATCACTATACACGGGTTCAGACTGCTTCAAAAAGGAATACACATAATCCCCTAGTGGGTATAATTAACCCCTAGCGAGTGTGACAAAAAAAATGCTGATTGCAAAAAAATCCTTCTGCGACCAGATCGCACCATATGCGCTGCTTAGGTCATGACCATATGTGCTGCTTAGGCAGCGCTATACGGCAAGCAAGGGGTTAATAGCTCTTAAAAGAGCCTTTGATATACTGTAATAAATCACAGTAAAAAAATTAACCCCTAAAAAATGCAAAGACAGCAAAAAATTGCTCTTAAAAGAGCCTTTGATATAATGTAATAAATCAGAGTAAAAACATTAACCCCTAAAAAATGCACATACAGCAAAAAATGTGCTGCTGTGTAAGATCACTGCGTATACAGCGATCAATTGCAGGGAAGGGGTTAAACACTGGAAACGGCTTTTATAAAAGCCTTTGGGTCTCAATTTTATTAAATATATTATAATTAAAAACTTACATTATACAGCTCTGTCTGTCTCCCTCACTAAAACACAAGTGAGGAGAGGGAGGCAGATCTACATGGGTCGGATCAATATTTACAACAAATATTGATATGACCAGGAGAATGGTTATGTTCATGTGAGCAATCACCATACCGCTTTTGCCACTGATCAGCTGTTACTGATCACTATACATGCGCTCAGACAGCTAAAAAAAATGTTTCCGTTAAACGTATTCCCCTAACGGGATAATTAACCTGTAGCGGGTGTAATAAAAAAGTAAAAAAATATATAAAAAATGCTTCTGCAGCAAGATTGCTGCATTTGCGCCAGATCGCTGCTTAGGCATTGATCTACAGCAGGCAAGGGGTTAATAGCTCTTAAAGAGCCTTTCTTATACTGTAATGTATTACAGTAAAAATAAAAAAAAAATGCACAGACAGCAAAAAAATGTGTTGCTGTGTATGATCACTGCGTACACAGTGATCAATGGCAGGGAAGGGGTTAAACACTTGAAATGGCTTTTACAACAAAACAAAAAAACATGTTACATTATCTGATCTGTCTCTCTCCCTTACTAAAACTATAGTGAGGAGAGGGAGGCAGATCAATACTTGTCAAAGGCAGCATTTGCCAATATTGCCTTTGACTGAATGATAAGTGCTCATCAGAGCACTTATCATACATGCCTGCACACAGATCACAGTGACCTGCTGTGCAGGCATCGATTGGCGCCCCCTAGAGCAACGGAAGTGAAATAAATTGACTTCCAATGCTCTTGCCAGTAGAAGGGAAGCGCTCTGCTGAGACCGATGGGGTCACTCAGGAGAGCGACCACCATCGGATCTGGGGGAGCTGAAGGTGTTGCTAAGTGCCTCGCTAGCGATTGTTCGCTTCCTAAGCACATGTGTGCAGCCGGCGCCGCCATTTTTAAATGGCAGCTATTGTCACTCCGGGGAGTGATCCTGGCGCGCCCCTACACTTTTTTTTAGTGTTGCACAATGCCTTTGTAGCAGCACTGAAAGAGTAAAGAAAGGGACCATTGATCGCTTTCTTTAATCTGTTTAGTGCATGTCGTGCCAGGCACGTCACCTGTCAGCAAGTCCTCGATTTGCTGTGACGTGCCTGGCACGTCATCTGTTGTTAAGGGGTTAAATCTCCTATTGTAACAATATCATATCAATTCATATGTGTCATACACAAACTACTCTATGATATATTATGATATGGTATGATTTTTCTGTGGGAATTTAAAGATGAAGAGCTCCAAATACCAACCCACTGATGATAAATAGACACTTTTTAATAATTCTAAATTTAAAAAAATTGAAATCTCCTATTGGACCAATATGTTGTCTATGCTGATGTGTCATACGCACCCCCATCTATGATTTATTACAATATGGTATGATTTTACTTTGGGAATTTAAAGATGTAGAGCGCCATATACCAGCCCACTGATTACAACCAGACACTATTTAATAATTCTAAATCATTTGTTTTAGAGATCTTCGATTGGACCAATATGCTGTCAGTGTAGATGTGTCATACGCACTCCACTCTATGATATATTACAATAATGTATGATTTTGCTATGGAAATTGAAAGATATTGAGCACCAAATCACCAAATACCAGCATTTCAAAAATTCTAAATAATTTAAAAATAAAATATCTGACTGGACCAATTTGTTCTCAATGCAGATGTGTCATACAAAACCCCCTCTATGATATATTATAATATGGCATGATTTTACTGTGGAAGTTTGAAGATATAGAGCTCGAAACCTCAGCACACTGATTACAAATGGACGCTTCTTAAAAATTTCTAAATAATTAAAAAAAAAATCTCCAACTGGACCAATATGATATCAATTCAGATGTGTCATACATAGGGCCGGTGGAAGGATTTTTTTGCTACACAGTCGAAAGTGCTTTGTGGTGCCCCCCAATCCCATGACTCTCCCTCTCCCCATATCCCTTATCTATCCTCCCTCTCCAGATCTCTGTTCTCAAATATTCTAAACAACATGTCTGCCCCATCATAGAGCAAAGATTCTAAAAATGTCCTCCCCGAAACAGCTATACAGAGCAAAAAGGGCCCAATAAGGTACTTTATTTTTTATTCTTCCATTAAGCAATTTCTATTTAAAATGTCTACACTGGATACATTCCTTCAGTTAAACAGCAGTTATTTTTGTAGCTGACAGTTGTACTTTAAAGGACAGTGTCCCTCGCATTATGTTTTTGGAAGGGTTACATACTTGTGGAGAGAGGAAGGTCGATTTGAAGTGGTTTATTATGGGCAGAGCACTGATTGTATCCGTGGACAGGTTAGATGTCTCCCCAGCGTGGTAAGGCTAGATACTACTGACATTACTTTGGTCTGCTAAGGAAACTGGCACAGTGATCACACACGCAGATGTTTTGGGTCCGTGCTATTTCTGGGATTGTCTCAGTATAGAGGCAGCCATAAATAACTGCTTTAAAAAGGGGATGTTCTGTGCCGGCACGGTGTCAACGCACAAAATGCTGCGACCGTGTGGATTGTTTGGAGGTGAAGGACACGTTATGGTTTTGGCAAGTAAACAAGAGGCGTGGCCCAATGTTTTCTTAAAAAATTGTTTGTATAATTACACTTAACGTGATTAATCAAATTAACAAACAAAACAAAAATAATCCTCCAAAGTGTGCTTGTTACACACCCATGTAAGATGTAAAACTCCTGAACCTTTTACTAGTGTGAAGACCCCACCCATTTATTATTGCTAAAAGGACATCCTTGGCGCAGTGTGTGTGTGTGTTTTGAGGCTGATAGTATTTTATTGCCCTCTCTGTGTAAATAGCTCGTCTGACACATGAAATTGATCACTACATTCAAAGACCCACATGTGAGATTCTGCTTTATGTCCTGACAGCCGGGATCAAGGGGCTCTGTCACCTAAAAATTTCTTATACCGTGACTGGAGAGCCTAAAACGTGATGAAAAACTTTCTATACATTGGCGCATATCCCAATCCAAACGCCTACAATATTTCAGTTTCCGAGCAGCTGATTCAGATCTGAATTCTGGGATTGCGAGGATCAGCTTTTCAGAGATTTGTGAGATTCGGCAGAATTCCAGCCCAATGCATTTCCGGATAAATCACAGATAATCGAGTCCATCCTGAAGTTTTCTTCCTCCTTCCTTCCCTCTTTTTTTCCGACAAAGTCCTGAAAGTCCCATTCCATCCACGCAGTGTCTAAAGCTGGTGTTCTGCACAGGCGCAGTAGAATTCACACATTGCGCACCACAGAGCATGCACACAAAGTTACAGCTGTCAATCAGCCATAACTTTGGCAAAAGTGCGCCTGCGTGGGGGACACACACCCTGTCTGTCCCCCGTGTGTGTCTTCCACTTACTAGTGTAGCATGTCACTGATAGAAGTTTTACCAATTGCTTGCTACGCTAGTAAGTGAGAATTATAAGGAAGAGGCTTATACTTTACCTGTCACCGCAGCTGATCCGGAGGGGGCGTGAGGTGGTGTGTGTCCCTCGCGCAGGAACACTTCTTCCAAAGTTACGACTGATTGACAGCTGTAACTTTGTACGGATGCGCTTTGGTGGGCAATGAGTGAATTCTACTGCGCTTGTGCAGTAAAATTTGCTCCAGTTTTTCGTCAGAACACCGGGAACATAACATGATTTCTTTATCTACATCTTCTTGTCCAACTGTAACATAATACTTCTAGACTATTTGCCCATTCAGGTGCTGCTCACCTTCTGTTCATGTCAGTCTGCCAGGTCCCCTCTTCTATTATTTCTAGGTGTTGTTTACTCCAGTGAATAAAGCTGTGGAATACGATACAATCTTGTAGATAGAATAACCCTGATGGCAAGATCTGATAGGCCATGGTGTAAACCATATCAAAAGGTGGGAGATGAAGATTGGTAAAGGCCAACTGTCAGGAAAAATAAAAAAGATATATAATTTCTGTTTAACTGAAAAGTGCAGGCATTTAAAATAGAAATGCTTTAATGAAAGAATTTAAATAAAGTAACTTATTGTCTTTGTTATAGCTCTATCAGGGTGCGAACATACTATTAAGAATCTTGAGGCAGATCTTCCTTCATACCACACAAGATTCTAACCAACATATCCGCCTCCTAATAGAACTACACAGAGCAAAGATTCTAAACGACATGTCCGCCCCCGATAGAACTATACAGAGCAAAGATTCTAAACAGTATGTCCGCCCCCTGATAGAACTATACAGAGCAAAGATTCTAAACAACATGTCCGCCCCCTGATAGAACTATACAGAGCAAAGATTCTAAACAACATGTCTGCCCCCTGATAGAACTATACAGAGTAGAGGTTCTAAACAACATGTCCGCACCCTGATAGTTATACACAGTAAAGATTCTAAACAGCCTGTCCACCCCCTGATAGAACTATACAGAGCAAAGATTCTAAACAACATGTCCACCCCTTGATAGAACTTTACAGAACAAAGATTCTGAACAACATGTCCGCCCCCTGATAGAACTATACAGAGCAAAGGTTCTAAACAACATGTCCGCACCCTGATAGTTATACAGCGCAGAGATTCTAAACGACATGTCCTCCCCCTGATAGAACTGTACAGAGCAAAGATTCTAAACAACATGTCCGCCCCCTGATAGAACTATACAGAGCAAAGATTCTAAACAACATGTCTGCCCCCTGATAGAACTATACAGAGCAAAGATTCTGAACAACATGTCCGCCCCCTGATAGAACTATACAGAGCAAAGGTTCTAAACAACATGTCCGCACCCTGATAGTTATACAGAGCAGAGATTCTAAACGACATGTCCTCCCCCTGATAGAACAATACAGAGCAAAGATTCTAAACAACATGTCCGCACCCTGATAGTTATACAGAGAAGAGATTCTAAACTACATGTCCTCCCCCTGATAGAGCTATACAGAGCAAAGATTCTAAACAACATGCCAGACCCCTGATAAAACTATACAGAGCAAAGATTCTAAACATGTTCGCCCCGATTGAGCTACTCAGAGCAAAGATTCTAAACAACATGTCCGCCCCCTGATAGCGCTACACAGAGCACAGATTCTAAACAACATGTCTGTCCCTGATAGAACTATACAGAGAAAAGATTCTAAACAACATATTCTCCCCTTGATAGAAATATACAGCAAAGAGAGGTACCTCAATAAGGTACTTTATTTGTATTCTTTCATTAAAGCATTTCCATTGAAAATGCCTGCACTATATGCATTCTTTCAGTTCAGTATTTATTTATTTTGCCGACAGTTGTCCTTTGAAATTTGGATTCTGAAAAGGGAACTACAGGAGTTGTTTGTGTAAAGATGTGAATAGTCAGGAAAAAATGAGGGGAACAGGAGATTAATATGAAGTTCTGCTTAAATGAAAGTTGGCATCAAGTGTAGTAGTTTTAACTAGAAATGCTTTAATGAAAGAATACAAATAAAGTACCTTGCTGAGTCCTCTCTTTATAGCATTGTATAGCACAGAAGCGGTATACAGAGCAAAGGGGGCTCAATAAAGTACTTTATTTGTATTCTCTCATTATAATATTTTTATTTAAAATGTCTACACTTGATGTAATCTTTCAATTAAACTTCATTTTATTTCTACTGCCAACTGTGCTTTAAAAAGCCACTAAAAAAAAAAAAAATGTTTTTTTTTCCCCCACTTGTGCTTCTATTAAATGGCCTTCATATGACCCTTTCTGTACGGAAGCAAGGGTTAAAAAAAGGTTGCATTTCCTTTAAAAGCGTTCTCTCTTTCTCTGTGTGTACTCCATTCAGCCGGTACTTACCAAGTGTCATCATGACCGATCAGGCAGTCCAGGCATCAGCAGCAGATCGTAGAATAAAAAATAAACGTGTATCATAGGAAAGATGCATGTCAGGGCTCGGCTGGCTGCATGGTCACTGCTAACAAACATGCTCCCACATGAACGCTGAACTGGAAGGATAGAGAGGTAATCAAAACATTTCACTTAACCCCTTCGCGACAATGTACGTGTCAGGCAATCAACGATCGTGAAAACCGCTTTAATGGTGCTGGTCTATTGCCTCGATGTTGAGGCAATAGCCAGCACCAAAATTTCCTCTCTTGGGCACCCATGATCGCCCCACGGAGCTATTGTGGGCACCATGTTGACGGAGCAGCATGCCCTCTTGTGGTCTGAGCTTCGGAAGTGAAAGTAAATTCACTTCCATTGCTGTGAATATGCTGCTTGACTGCCCCTAGAGGCAGCAACCAACGTAGCAATGTAAAAAAAAAAAGAATTAAAACTGGTAATATAGTTAATTAATAGGGTTAAAATTAAAACATTTTTAGCAAAAGGCATAGGGTTAAAATTAAATTAAAATATATGAAGGGATAGCATTAGGGTTAGAGTTGGGGTTAAATTTAGTGTTAGGGTTAAATTTAGGGTTCGGGTTGGGTTCAAGAGGTCAATATAGGGAATAAAAAACACTATTTTTGGTTTTTGCCCCATAACTCGCAAACAAATACCGAAAAATATGGAAACATGCATATTTTTGAACTTGGGACAACATTTAGAAACTATTTAGACTGGGTCTTTTTTAATGATTGTATTTGTGTAAATTATATTTTAGGTCAAAGTTAGAAAAAGTGGTTTTTTTTTAATTTTTCATCATATTTAATGATTTATTTTGTAGTAAATTATAAGATATGATGAACATAATTGTATCTAATGAAAGCCCTTCTTATGATGATAAAAACAACAAATAATTTGTGTGGGTACAGTATGTGAGAAAGAAGAAAATTACAGCTAAACACCCCTGAAATGTCAAAACAGCCATTGTCACCAAGGGAAAGTCAAGGTAAAAATGTCTTGTCACAAAGGGGTTAATAGATCCCCGACACCCAGGGGTCAGGAGTGGAGGCACAGATCTCGGGACGGATATTTAAATAAATAGTGAGGGGTGGTGGCAAGGGCTAATGGGGAAAGCAGAAGGGAAGTTAATTACAGTGAAGAGGACAGGGGTAAATATGTAGGAATACAGTGAGGAGGACATGGGTAAATATTTAAGGATACCGTGAGGAGGACATGGGTAAATATTTAAGGATATTCATCAGCTGACAACAGAATTCTCAGATTTTACTATTACATGATGTAAAGTCATGATTTATAAAGACAGGGAGGTGAGTTTTATGCATATCTCTTTCTTTATTTCACCCAGCAGCAAAGAAGAGATTGAATAAAATATGAACCAATGATAACACAGTAACTTAGCTCTCCCATATATATCAGTGTCCACATAACCACTTCTTCTTTCTTTGGCAGAGGCGTCGCTAAGGAGGTGGCTACTGGGGCTGAAGCCCCGAGTCCCCGCTCCATAGCCCCGAGTCTCAGGCACTGCTGTTAAAATTATTAACAGCAGTGCACAGTTCTTAATGCTGGCAGCAGCTGGCTCTTAGCGTGGGGTCCACTGATAAAAAAAAACTCACACTCTAATGTAAATCAACCTGCCAATAAAGGCCACACTCTAATGTAATTAAGCCTGCCAATAAAGCTCACACTCTAATATAATTCATTTTGAAAAATAAAGCTCACACTCTAATGTAATTCAGCCCGCCAACAAAGCTCACACTCTAATGTAATTCAGTCCGCCAATAAAGCTCACACTCTAATGTAAATACGTCTTCCAATAAAGCTCACACTCTAATGTAATTCACTCTGCCAATAAAGCTCACACTCTAATGTAATTCAGCCCGCCAACAAAGCTCACACTCTAATGTAATTCAGTCCGCCAATAAAGCTCACACTCTAATGTAAATAAGTCTTCCAATAAAGCTCACACTCTAATGTAATTCAGTCCACCGATAAAACTCACACTATAATGTAAATCAACCAGCCAATAAAGCCCACACTCTAATGTAATTCAGCCTGCCAATAAAGCTCACACTCTAATGTTAGTTACTGTTCATTGGTATCATATACATAATGTATCTTTTATTGCTCATTTCTTATATTATACCTTTTATATATACCTATTGCTCATTGTCATAATCATATAAATCATGTGTTCATATGCATTTATTGTTAATATTATATATATACCAGGGCTTGACAAATGGATTTTAGGAGCCAGAAAAACAAAACAAATATAGGAGCCAGACAATGGCACATACACACAATCACACAAACATACACACACACAAACATACACACACAATTACACAAACATACACACACACAATCACATGCAGTCATACACACATTCACACACACACAATCACATGCAGTCATACACACATTCACACACACACAATCACATGCAGTCATACACACATTCACACACACACACACAATCACATGCAGTCATACACACATTCACACACACACACACACACAATTACATGCAGTCATACACACAATCACACACACACAATCACATGCAGTCATACACACAATCACACACACACAATCACATGCAGTCATACACACAATCACACACACACAATCACATGCAGTCATACACACACAATCACATGCAGTCATACACACACAATCACATGCAGTCACACACACACAATCACATGCAGTCATACACACACAATCACACACACAATCACATGCAATCATACACACAATCACACACACACAATCACATGCAGTCATACACACACAATCACATGCAGTCACACACACACAATCACATGCAGTCATACACACACAATCACACACACACAATCACATGCAGTCATACACACAATCACACACACACAATCACATGCAGTCATACACACAATCACACACACAATCACATGCAGTCATACACACAATCACATGCAGTCATACACACAATCACACACACAATCACATGCAGTCATACACACAATCACACACACACAATCACATGCAGTCATATACACACAATCACATGCAGTAATACACACACAATCACATGCAGTAATACACAAAATCACACACACACAATCACATGCAGTCATACACACAATCACACACACACAATCACATGCAGTCATACACACACAATCACATGCAGTCATACACACAATCACACACACAATCACATGCAGTCATACACACAATCACACACACACAATCACATGCAGTCATATACACACAATCACATGCAGTAATACACACACAATCACATGCAGTAATACACAAAATCACACACACACAATCACATGCAGTCATACACACAATCACACACACACAATCACATGCAGTCATACACACACAATCACATGCAGTCATACACACAATCACACACACACAATCACATGCAGTCATACACACAATCACACACACACAATCACATGCAGTCATACACACAATCACACACACACACACAATCACATGCAGTCATACACACACAATCACATGCAGTCACACACACACAATCACATGCAGTCATACACACACAATCACATGCAGTCATACACACACAATCACATGCAGTCACACACACACAATCACATGCAGTCATACACACACAATCACATGCAGTCATACATGGAAATACACTCAATAATGGAAACGTCCAACAAACGTAAATAGGGAGGGAAAACAATAACACTTCAATGAGTAACCCGGGTGGGAATAATACTTGCCTCCATGTCTTTATAAATCATGTTTTTAAGTCATGTAGTAGTAAAATCTGATAATTTATAAAGACACAGAGGCTCCTATTATGCACATTCAAAGTTGAGCGATAACAGTAGCGGTAAAGTGAGACTCCTGAGACCAATTGGCGGCCCTAAGGAGATCCTCTAATCTGCATCCAGAAGAGAAAGCCTTAGAAGCACCCCTAGTTGAGTGGGAACCAAAAATAGAGATGTCAACCCCAGCTTCTGATAGAATTCACTTAACCCATCGAGCTAAAGACGGAGTAGAAATAACAAAATGAGGTCCCTGAAGAGACAAAATCAAATCCTGAAACATTGGATCCCTCCACGCTGCATTCCGGAGTTCATACACCTTAAGGCAGGCAACTATACATAGTTTAACATTGTGAGGGAAAGAGGGATAAAAAAAAAACATGGTAATGTTAATTTTCGTCCAAAGAGATATGTTAAAAGAAACGCCTGTAGGGGTAAAAGACTGCGAAGATAAGTCTAATTGCCGAACGTCAGAGACCCTCTTACACAAAATAAGACATAGAAACATGGAACGTGTCGGCAGATAAGAACCATTCGGTCCATCTAGTCTGCCCAATTTTTTTTTGAGTACTTTTATTAGTCCCCCGTTCCCGGTCTTATAGCTAGGATAGCCTTGTGTCTATCCCACGCATGCTTAAAATCCTTGACTGTGTTTACCTCTACCACTTCTGCTGGCAGGCTATTCCATACATCCACTACCCTCTCAGTAAAGTAATACTTCCTGATATTACTTTTAAATCGTTGCCCCTCTAATTTAAGACTATGTCCTCTAGTTGTGATAGCTTTTCTTCTTTTAAATATACTCTCTTCCTTTACTGTGTTGATTCCCTTTATGGATTTAAATGTTTCAATCATATCCCCCCTGTTACGTCTTTCCTCCAAGCTATACATGTTAAGATGCTTTAACCTTTCCTGGTAAGTTTTATCCTTCAACCCATGAACCAGTTTAGTAGCCCTTCTTTGAACTCTCTCCAAAGTATCAATATCCTTCTAGAGATACGGTCTCCAGTACTGCGTACATTACTCCAAGTGAGGTCTCACCAGTGCTCTGTAAGACAGCAGAGTGTAAGCAATTTAGCCGATAATTGGCATAAGGAAAGGTCCTCATTAATAGGCCATGATTCAAATAGCCGTAAGACTAAGTTAAAATCCCAAATAGAGGAGTATCTAGGTGAGGGTACCTATGTCAACCAGACACGCCGCAATAAATGACAAATAAGTGGTTGTCTACCGGCAGGAACACCATCAAATCCCAGACGACGAGCCGAGATGGCTGAACGATATACGTTAATGGTGCGATAAGCCCTACCTTGATAAAACAACTCGATAAGAAAATGGAGAATGATGTCACAGGAGCAGAAACGGGATCCATGTGCAGTTCCCATGCACCAACGATCCCATGTCATAGGCTTGTCTGGTTCCTGGTGCCCAAGCGCTTTCCAAGAGCGCCAAAATAGAGGATGTAACTCCGGGGATGAACCATCGAGAAATCAGGCAGAACAGGGGAAACGCGTAGTGTCTGGTTGGGGACAAGAGTCTCCAATGCCTCTGGATCTGGTTTCCAGCTGAAGAACCGCGGCAGTTGGGCATTGACCAGTGACGCGAATAGATCTATGTCGAATGGACCCTACAGCATTACTAGATGATGAAAAATCTGTGGATCCAAACGCCAATCGCTGGAGTCCCGTAGATATTGTGAGTTCCAATCTGCGTTGGAAGTGGAGAGACCTGATATATGTTCTGCTTGAACAGAAATGTTGTGAGCGAGGTAAAAATGCCAAAACTCCGTCGCTAGGCAAGAAATGGTTTGAGACCTCGTGCCGCCTAGATGAATGATGTATCTGATGGCCGACACATTGTCCATGCGGAGAAGGATGGCACAATTCTCCAACTCCCTGGCAAAACTACATACCGCAAAACTTCCTGCCAGGATTTCCAGACAATTTATGTGGAGCTCTTTTTCCCCTTGGGACCATTGTCCGCCATGGAGATAGGACCGCATTGTGTCCCCCACTCAGTTAAACAGGCATCCAAATCTATGACTAAATCTGGTGCTTTGCCAAAGATTGCTTTGCCGTTCCAGGCGTCTATGTGGAGCAGCCACCATGACAACTCTACCTTTGCTTTGAGGGGAACAGTGTGATCATACCACCGACCGTTGAGAAGGGAGTAATTCCGCAGTCGTTGTGAAGTGCAGGGGACCAGGAAAAATCGATTGTATCGATTCAGAGAGAAGACTGATGATCCTGGCCAGATGCCGGATAGTGATGAGAGGTTGACGTAAAACTTTTCTGATTTCTTTTTTGATAGCTTTGACCTTGGGGCGTGGCAAATGAAGGGATCCCTGAATCAAATTGATTTTGAATCCCAGGAACTCCATACATTGAGACGGAACCAGTAATGACTTGTCCCGATTGATCAGAAAACCCAGGTCCTGGAGCAAGGACAGGCACCAGTGAAAATGCCTTTTAAGGGTATGAATGTTCTAGGAGAATGGAGACAGGTAGGTGATCAGTATGGGGAGCGGGTCTCTGGGAAGTCATTAAGGCAGCTGAAATAGAATGAAGTAAGATGAACAGTAACAATGAAAATGAATTATAAACTTTAAATAATGGTACTTAGCTTCTGAGTGAGCAGCAAAGAAAGAGGAAGTGGTTATGTGGACACTGATATATATGGGAGAGTTACTGTGTTATCATTGGTTTATTTTTTATTCAACCTCTTCTTTGATTCTTAGTGAAATAAAGAAAGAGATATGCATAATAGGAGCCTCCGTGTCTTTATAAATCAAGGCTTACATTGAAGGCTGCACCTGCTTAAGTACAATCGGCATGATCCTGCTAGTGACCTGCTGCTGTGACAAGGAGCCTCCTCATGCTAAATCAGTGATGATAAACTTATGGCACACGTTTCATCACTGGCACAGCATCAGGCTACATGGTCATGATCTGTCCTAAGTAGCTTGGTGTGACATCATTGTGAATCCATAGCAAGTCAGATGACTTGTTTACCAGCACTTTTTTTAACACTTATTAAAATCCTTAGTGCACAAATACCAATTACCTTTTAAAATCTCGGGGTTGCAGGTAGAAGACTTGGCTATGTCAACTCAAGTCTTCCTCCTTCCTTTCAAGGTTGATAAAATAATACCATGAAGGTGGATATTAATTACATCTATTATCAGATTTAGGTTAGTCAGAGATAGTATCCTAAACCACTTTGGGGTCTATTCACTAAAAGATGAGTTGTGGGAAGATGAACATTTCATCTCACCAGTTTAGCTATACATTGTGCAAACGTAGTGAGTTTGCTTAGCAGGGGAAATTGTCCCTGCACAATGTATAGCTAAATTGGTGAGATGAAATGTTCAACTCACCTTTTTTAGTGACTAGCCCCATCTGAGTCCTTTTGGATTGACAAGCACTATGTAACTAGATTTTGTAAAGTAAATTATCTTGAAATATGCAAAGTGTAAAAATAAACTTTTTGTGTCAACTGAAAAAATGTAGCAACTTTTCACTGCTGCCCTGATGAATACCTAATTTAAAAGGCAAGGAATTGTCCCGCTTCTTTTGTTCCTGGCAAGATTATCATCAGGCAAGCAGAAGTGTCCATACACATTGGGGTTTTAAGTTCTTTTTGTTTACATTGTCAACACTAGATATGGAAAATGTTGAAGTGTCTGTTACAGAAATTCATGGATATATAAAATGATTTCTATTGTTACATGCCGAATCCTACTCAAGACTGCAATATCATTGCAACAAACATGAAATTTGATACAAAAAGATCTAGGAAGCCCACACATAAATCAAGCAACAATAGTATGTTTTGATTTCCAAAACGCCAAACTGCTCGCCAAATTGTGGCTTGAACATTATTTATAAACGGACAGTATTGGGTTAACTTCTGAAACACAGAAATAAAGCAGAGTTGAAATGATACAATTATTGGCAGAGATTTTTGCAAGCTTTTAAGACCACATTTTAGGTCCCTTTGACCGTTCTGATTTTTTTAAGCTTTATACTGGGCCTTTACACTTCAGACCTAAATTCTTATGCCTGCATGAATAAGGACCCTATATATAATGGAAAATTGTTTCATACTTACCAATATTTTCCTTTCCCGGTAATGGGCCATGGCAGCACTACTCTAGGGTTAGCTCCTCCCCTCACTCCCATTGGACAGGACAACATTTTTAGCCTATAAGAGGCCACATGACCATAATACCCCAGTTCGTAACAAGCCAACGACCATGGAGGGTGCCCAGTGCTGCCATGGCCCATTACCGGGAAAGGAAAATATCGGTAAGTATGAAACAATTTTCCATTTTCCTGGCCATGGCCATGGCAGCACTACTCTAGGGCAATGCCCAAGCAATAAAACTCTGGGGGGGGGGGGGGGAGGATACAGAACACACTATGATGCTGAAATTTATTAAGTGACCATATAAGGTCAAGAAGCTGATAAGTTGGCAGAACCAAATTGTGCCTCTCTAGAAGATCTCACGTCCAGTAGATAATGCCGGATAAAGGTATTCTGAGATGACCACGTCGCTGCTCTGCAAATCTGATCAGAAGACACATGTGCAACAGCTGCCCAGGAAGTGAACAGAGCTCGGGTTGAATGGGCTCGTAGACCAAGAGGAACTGAAACCTGTTTAGACTCATAGACTTAGTAATGGCCGAGACCAGCCACCTAGAGATGGTCTTAGGAGATGCTTGTAGGCCCTTATTATGCCCTTGAGGGACGATAAAAAGCCTAGGGGATCTCCTCCAGCTGCCCGTCCTGTTGAGGTAAACCGATAAACAGCGAACCACATCCAAGGTGTGAGACAATCTTTCCTCCTCAGAAGAAGGAGATGGGAAGAAAGCAGGCAAAAGAATCTCTTGGTTCATATGAAATGGTGAAACAACTTTAGGCCTGAACTCCGGGACTGTTCTCAGAACCACCTTATCCTGTTGGAAAGAGATGAAAGGTTCGTCTGATGAGAGAGCTGCCAATTCAGAGACTCTTCTACCTGAAGTCAAGGCGACCAGAAGAGAAGTTTTAAGCGTAAGGAGCATAACTGGAATCTCAGTAATGGGTTCAAATAGGGAACCCTGTAATGCTGACAGGACAAGTGGCAAATCCCAAGGAGGAGAAAAGGATTTGATAGGAGGTCTGATCCGTATGACAGCCTTCATAAAACGAGATACATCGGAGTCTAAAGCCCATCTCACACCAGATAAAGCTGAAAGGGCTGAAATGTGAACTTTCAGAGTATTCAGGCTGAGACCCTTGCCCAGGCCGTCTTGCAGAAAACCCAGGAGATCTACAGCAGAGAAGGACCCCGGTGAAACACCTTTGTTAGGGCCCTGGAGACAGAAGTTAAGGCGGCTGCTGGGTGCAGACTGGCTCCTGCTGCCACGTTTGCCTTGCAAAGATTAGTATCAATCCTCTTCTCCATAGGTTCTCTCAAAGAGCCAGAGTCGTCCAGAGGCAAGGTGGTCTTCTTGGCCAGTCTGACTACTGCCGCGTCCACCTTGGGAGCTGAGATCCAAGAGGCAGAGTCATCTTTCTTGAATGGGTATAGCTTGGACCACTTACCCTGAAAACTGACCCGTTTTCCAGACTTACCCCATTCATCATGAATAAGGGTCTTTATGGTCTCATGGAGGGGAAAAGCAGTTTCTTTCTTTTCGAGACTAGCAAAGTGCTTGCTACTAGAGGGTATTTCAACAGAGGATTCTTCCAAACTTAGAGTCTTTCTGACTGCCTCAATGAGAGCTTCGGTTTTCCTCTCATCAAACCCCCCTGAATATGGGAACTCATCATCCTCTGATGACTCTGGGTATTCGGCAGGAAATTGACTCTTCTCGTAGGAGTCCACCATAGAGCTCTCACTGTCAGAGACCTCTCTCCTCCTAGGCCTAGAACGCCTGGTAGACTGAGTGGCTTCCTTAATACCTTCAGCCACTGCCTGTTTGATGATGGAAATCACATCAGCTGGGTTAGCCACTGCAGGATGAGCTACTGGCAGGCCAGCTACCAGTGTCATGCAGGTTATGCAAAGCCTTTTCCCCTCTGCCGCAACTTCGTCACATGCATTGCACTTATTCAGTCTTGGTCTCCTGTCCGCAGGTGAAACCGGGGATCTCCTCGGAGACCTGAGGGAACTGACATAATAATATAATGACAGAAGGCACTCTTTTGATTCCAATTGAGGTAATATATATATATCCATTGAGAGGGAGAAAAAAAAAAAAAAAGATAGTTTGACATACCTTGTACCTCTTGTGACCTATTTCTTTTCTTGGCTGGTGAGGCCATGATGATATAAAACCTGAGCAGCTGGAAAAAGGTTGTCTGTTAGGGACTAATATCCAGATAAAACACCAAAAAAAAAAAGATTGCAAGACATCCAATGTAAATGAAACATAAGGATTTCCCCAAAAATTCTGAACCTACCTATTGCACAAAAAGGGAGAACCACAAGATCTGCAGAGACCAGAGCACTGTATAACTTGCAGGATAAGCAACTTCAGATTGCCTCCAGACTCAATAGGAGGGAGAGAAAAAAAAAAAAGACATTTAAATAGGGAAAAAAAAAAAATCTCCCAATTAGCCCAAAACAAAGGTTCAAAAAGTACTCACTGTTTAGGCGCCAAAAAATGCAATACACCTCTGTCCAGCTCTGTAAGAGCCCCTCAGCTGCCAGGAAGCCTGGAACCTGTTGCCATCAGCAGAAATACGGCACCAACAAGGATTTATCCGACTTTGCAAGGTTCCCAGCTGCTACCCCAGGGTCACTGCAGCATGCACCCCCGGTCACTAAGGGGGTTTCTGCAGGGGGTCGCCCTTGGTGAGACGCCGTGTACTGCAGCTTCTGGGAGAAGAGAGGCTGAACTCATCCCAGGAAAAGTAACTAACAAGTCCCAGGTATGTCAAAAAAGAAAAATCTTGGATAATGAAATATCACACGGAGAAAAACCAAGGGAGTGTGGGCAGGAAAAGAACTGGGGTATTATGGTCATGTGGCCTCTTATAGGCTAAAAATGTTGTCCTGTCCAATGGGAGTGAGGGGAGGAGCTAACCCTAGAGTAGTGCTGCCATGGCCGGGAAACATATATATATATATATATATACATATACACACACACCAATCAGCCATAACATTATGACCAGTGATAGATGTGATGATAGTGTGATGCTTTGGGCAATGTTCTGTTGGGAAACCTTGCGTCCTGCCATTTATGTGAATGTTACTTTGACACATCCCATCTACCTAAACATTGTTGCAGATCATTTACACCCTTTCATGGAAACTGTATTCCCTGATGACATTGGCCTCTTTAAGCAGCATAATGCACCCTGCCATAAAGTAAAAATGGTGTTCCTGAATGGTTTCAGTAATACAACGAGTTCAAGGTGTTGACTTGGTCTCCAAATTCCCTAGATCTCCGTCCAAACCAAGCATTTGTGGGATGTGCTGGACAAACAAGTCCAATCCATGGAGGCCCCATCTTGCAATTTACAGTACTTAAAGAATCTGCTGCTAATGTCTTGATGCCAGATACAACCGCACACCTTCAGAGGTCAGAGCTGTTTTGGCACCAAAAGAGGACCTACACAATATTAGGCAGGTGGTCATAATGTTATGTCTGATCAGTGTATATATTAATCCAAAAGTATGAGGCACTAACAGGACTTAAATGTCCCAATGTATTTATTGTAAGTTACATAATGGGCTTGATGTTTTAGTCCGTCAGTCACTTTATGTAACTTGTAATACCGTATTTGCTCGAATATAAGACAACCCTGATTATAAGACGACCCCCCAAACTATGGATATTCCTTTAGGAAAAAAACTAAAAGCCTGAATATAAGACTACCCTATAGGAAAAAAAGTTTAACTTGTATATATTCACATGTAAATTGCTTTTTCATATTTTTTTTATTTTAAATCTGTTTATTGAGTTGTCAGCAAAACAGCGTTGTACATTACAATGAGCATTAAAACAAAATTGTTTTAAACAATGAACAGTGATTATAGCTTTTGTGGGGAAAAGAAAAAACAGAAATGAGGTAGAGTAATAGAGCAAGAGGAGAAAGAGAAGAAGAGTAGAGAGAGGAAAAAAAAAGGAAAAGAGAAAGAAAGAGGAAAAAAAAAAAAAAAAAAGACAGATTATGAAGAAGGGAGCAGAGATGTTAACATAGTATAACGTATTCATCTGGTAAGTATGGGTGTTAAGATCCAGCATATATTTTGTACGGCAACAACAATGGTTGTCGGGTTATATGTCGTTGAGGCTATACTGAATAATATCCCATGATACAGGTTATGGGCAAGAAGTGTTGGTAGCCTATAGATTTGATCTACATTGGATAAATCTAAACATCATATAATATATAAAATAATATTTAAAATATAAAAAGAAAAAAAAAAAAAGGGGGGGGGGAGGGGGGTGAAGTAACGTCAACATTTGTGACCAAGTGCACTGTTTGACATATGCTTATTTTGACACTTAGATATTTGGGGCAAAATGGCAAAGAATTTATTTTTCATAATCCATGTATTTTCAGCTTCTTTCAGGGTGTATCCTCGCCCAAATTGTAGATGGGTCAGGGGTAGATATGTGTGTACAGGGGGTTTAGACAATAAGTGGAGTTATAATTTGTTGACATTTAGGGGAACCAAGGAATAGGGACCAGTGAAGCCACTTTGTCGATATTTTAAATCCCTCACCTCTCGACGTACCAATGAGTTCCTCCGATCTTCGGATGTCTTCCACTGAAGCAGCCCATTCCGCAAATGTTGGGGTTTTAGGTTGTTTCCAAAATTTTGGTATTAGGGTCTTTGCTGCGGTAAGTAGTGAGGGGGTAAGGGAAAGTTTGTATTTTCCGATAGGGTGTGTGGTATGGTGTAGGAGTGCTGGTAGAGGGGCGTGTGGGAATTCGGAGTCGTCGACCTCCCTGATAGTGCGGATAATTACGTCCCATAGCGGAGATATTAAGGGGCAGCTCCACCATATATGTAGATAGGACCCCACGTGCGATTGGCATCGCCAGCAGATATCGGTGTGTGAGGGGAACATCTGTTTTAGGGTTTTTGGGACCTTATACCACCTGGTGAGCAATTTGAATGCGTTTTCTTGAGCTAGCGCAGAGATGGATCCCTTGTGAGCAAGAATAGCCATTTTCTGCCATTGAGCATCAGTGAAAATGGTAGAACAGTCAGCTTCCCATTGTCTGATATATTATGGCTTGGGGGTTGGGTATATGTTGGTAAGTATGTTTTGTATTGTAGATATGAGTTTTTTAGGCGTGTTTGTGCCATTACAAAGTGCCTCAAAAGGTGTGAGAGAATCAGGATAGGTCGTTTGCGACAGTAGTGAAGTAATATAGTGAGAGAGTTGATTATATGTGTATCTCTGGGCCACTGTGGGGTGGTGGGTAACAGAGAGAGTTTCCAGTGGTTTGATTCGGTTGTCTGACAGTACGTGTCCTAGTCTAGGGTATCTAACTTCTGGTGGGAGGATAGATTTCAGGGTACCAGCGTGAAAACCAGGAGGGAAATCTTGGTTGTAGATTAATGAGAGAAGACGGGAGGGGGAGTTGATAAGTCCTTCAGTGGTGTTAAGTTTGTGCCATATCGAGAGGGTCTGTGTGACTGTGGGGTGGTGATGGCAGAGGTTTATCTTTTGTTAACGTGGAAGCCATGCTGCCGAGGGAATCGGGACGTCTAGTGTTTGTTGTTCTACAGCTACCCATGGCTTTCCAGAAGGTTTCGACCATTCCGTGATCCTTGCTAAATGAGTGGCTTTCCAACAGGATTCCACGTCTGGGAGTCCCATCCCACCCATGCGTTTAGGTCTTATTAGGTAAGTATATCCTAGTCTAGGTGTTTTATCATTCCAGATAAACCTTGTCACCACTGATTTGTATTCTTTGAAGAACGTTGCCGGGATACTTATGGGTAGAGCCTGTAAAAGGTATAATATTCTGGGCAGGACATTCATTTTGACCGAATTAGCTCTCCCAAACCAAGAAAGGGATTTTTTTGTCCAATTGGATATATCAGCTTTGATACGATTCAGGAGGGGTACGAAATTAGTGGCATAGAGGGTGTTTAGATCAGAGGATATGTGTACTCCTAAGTATTTGATACCATCAGGTGCCCAGTGGAATGGTAGGGTGGTTTGTAGTTTTAACGTCTCAGGTAGTGGGAGGTTTATGTTTAGGATTTCTGATTTAGAGAGGTTTGCTTTGAAGTTGGATATGTGGGCATATTTGGTCATTTCGGTAAGTATGTTTGGTAACGAGTCTATGGGTTTTGTAACAAAGAACAGGAGGTCGTCCGCAAAGGCCGCCACCTTGTGTTGTCTAGCCCTTATCTCCAATCCAGAAATCCGCTAATTGATCGAATAGCGTTTAGAAAAGGTTCCATAGCAATAACGAATAGTAGGGGTGAGAGGGGGCATCCCTGTCTCGTACCATTCGACAGGGTGAGCCGGTCAGATAAAGTTCCATTAATCCGTATACGAGCCGTGGGTTTGTGATATAGGGAGGAGATCCAGGCTCTCATGTTAGGGCCAAGCCCCAGAGCCTCTAATACTTTGCGTAAGTATAGCCAGCTCACCCTGTCGAAGGCTTTTTCGGCATCTATTGATACCAGCAAGGTCGGGATATCATTGTGTTTCGCGAAATGGATCAGATTAATCACCTTGGTGGTGTTGTCCCTGGCCTCTCGGCCAGGAACAAAACCGCTCTGGTCTGCGGAAACAAATTCTGGGAGTATATCTCGTAGCCTATTGGCCAACACCTTAGCGAAAAGCTTAATGTCTAAATTGAGAAGGGATATGGGTCTATAACTGGAGCATAGGGAGGGGTCCTTCCCAGGTTTCGGGATGATTGTAATATGGGCTTCCTGCGTTTGTGATGGTAGGTAAATATTAGAAATAAGGGAATTAAATGCGGATAGGAAATGTGGTAGTAGGGTATCTGCAAAAGTCTTATAATAGGGGAGTGTAAGTCCATCTGGACCCGGGCTCTTCCCTGTCGGGGACGATTTTAGAGCGCCCATTACTTCTTCTGAGGATATAGGTCGTTCGAGCAAAGGCCTATATTCATCAGTGAGCGATGACTGAAAATTAGATTTAAGGTATGTGTCTATCTCCTGTGAAAATTGTATTTCTTCCTCCGGTGAGCGGTTGTTTAGATCTTCATAGAAGGTTTGGAATGCGTCAGCAATATGTTTGGTCTGGTGTACTAGGTTTCCGGACTTTGTCTTAATTTTGGGGATAAAAGACATTGAGTGTCTGGTTTTAAGGGCTCTAGCTAAATATCTACTAGGTTTATTACCATACTCATATATTTTACTTCTGAGTATATGGAAATTTCTTTGGGTGTGTTGCGTGCATAGGGTAGCTAGTTGTGATCTAAGGAGTATGAGTGCTTGGTACGAAGTCGGGGAGATAGTGAGTTTGTGTCTAAGTTCGATAGTTGCTATTTGGTCCAGAAAAGTCGTCATAGACTTGGTGGATTTTTTAATAAAAGAGGTGAGACTGATTATATGGCCTCTGATGACAGCCTTGTGTGCTTCCCATATCATGGGGGGTTTGACCTCAGGGGTAGCATTTTCTTCGAAATAATCGAGTAATATTTTGTTTAGGGATGATACATGGGAGGGATCTTTAAGAATAGTTTCATTCAATTTCCAGGTTGGGGCATATGGTGGTATGGTTGGTATTTTTAGTGTCATCAGGATGGGGCCGTGGTCGCTCCAGGTGATGTTTCCAATATGGGTATGTGTAATCAAGTGTAGATGTCTATGTGATATTAGTATATAATCTATACGGGAGTATTTAGTGTGAGGGGCCGAATAAAAAGTATAGTCTTTAACTGTCGGGTGCATAATTCTCCAAGGGTCAGCTAATTGAGTCTTGTGTAATTTGTGTTTTACCTTTCGGATCATAGAGTATCTGAGGTGGGCTGCTCCAGTGGAAGAGTCCAGACGAGGATCAAGAGGCATGTTAAAATCTCCTCCAAGAATAGATATACCTTCTGCAAAGGAGGAAGATGTATCAATAAGATTACAGAGGAATAGTGATTGGTTAGTATTAGGAGTATAAATATTGCCAATAGTGACCAAATCTGATCCTAGTGTACCTTTTAAAAATACAGCCCTCCGTTCGCTATCCGACCAAGAGTCTTGAAGTATAAAAGGGATATGTTTGGATAATAATATGGCAACTCCTTTTGATTTTGTAAATGGAGAGTGTGAGAAAAACATGGTGTTGTATTGTTTGTCATAAAGTTTAGGCACTTTATGTCTTTTAAAATGGGTCTCTTGGATGAGTGCAACATCTACTTTGAGCCTGTGTAGGTCACCAAACAATCTGGATCTCTTACTTGGATTGTTAAGACCCTTGGCATTGATAGAATATATTTTTAGGGGTCGTGCTGCTTTTTCATATTTAATAACAACTTATGATATTAAAAAAATGCATTTCTTGTTTATATTTTTATGTGCCAATGCTGCCCCTACCCCCAGACTTACCCAATGCTCCCCCCAACTGTGTCTGTCTCTCTCCCCCACCCTCCCTCCAATGTTGTCTGTCTCTCCACCCTTCCCTCCCCCCAGCGTTGTCTGTGTCTCTCCCTCACGGTGTCGGTCTCTCCACCCTTCCCTCCAGCGTTGTCTGTGTCTCTCCCCCCAAGTTGTCTGTCTCTCTCCCCTCCCTCCCCCCAACGTAGCCTCCCTGGTGGCTAGTGGGGGCAGCCGCTGCCCATATCTCCCAGGTGGCTAGTGGGGGGAGCCGAGTGAATGCAGACATCGTCCATGCTGCCCGACACTTCCGTCCATTATGACTGATGGCTAGTGGAGGCAGCAGGAGGATGTCTGCACAATATGCATAGAAGTCCCGGTGGTCGTGCCGGGCGGCAGGGGAGGATGTCTGCGCACATCCACCGGCTGTTAGCGAGGGGGATCCAGGTACCCTGCAGCTCTGCAGGGGACCTGGATCCCAGTCTTATAATCTGACCTTGATTATAAGATGACCTTGAATATAAGACGAGTGGCACTTTAAGTAATGGCTGCTTAGTGTACAAGTTGTAAAATAGTGTAAAATTGTTTTGGAGTAGGCCTTTAACTAAACAGTTGCCCCCATCAGTCTATTGGACAAATTCCTTAACAATTTAAAAGTTGTAAGCCAATAGTCATCGAATAGTGAATAGAATGTTAGCAGGCTACAGGTCCGCAACACACAGAACAATTGGCTACATTTCTAAATCATGGACTCAAATATCAAAATCAGTGGTTTTTATCTTTTTATTTTGCCAATGTGTACACACATTTAACGACTCCTTCAAAATCAGCTTCCATACTTATCAAAAGTAAACGTTAGTAGAGTAACATTTAAAGGGACTTATCATACCATTGTTTTGTAACTTTAAACATGATACCTTCAAGGACCCTTATTCTGAAACAAAAGAGAGGTCCAGAACTATGCATGTTCTATGTAATGGATAGTAGAAACACATTTTGTTTTGAATGCATACCACTCCATGGTGTTGCCTGCAAATGCATTATCAGCCTACTTAATACTGGAGCGCCAATGCTTTTAATACATACAAAGAGCCTAATATTTCAAGGACTTGAATAGTAAAAAATAGAAAAATGCAAATTACATTACTTTACATATAATTACAGAACATGGATGATCGACTCCATTTACATTCAATAGAAGCAAAATTAAAATCTCTTGCTTGTAACATTCATTTGAACCAATATAATGCTATTATAGGAGTTTGTTGCTCTATTGAAAGCATCTTCATTCAGTAGGCCAAGCAGTGGATATTTTCAGATGCTTCACTGATCCAATTATTGTTAAAGGATTCTGAAGTTTGTATGGCTTCAAACAGAAGTTTATACTGTTCAGGGTGTACATTCCCAGTTTCAATGTTTTCAGGAAGTCCTATTGCTTTCATTATATCATATGCGTTACCTGGATCAAAAGAACTGAAACGGAAATATTGTAAATTAAACGTATTGAAATACAGAGAGTAAAAACTGCACTTTATGTAAAGTACTATGTGTACACCTGTCATACACAATAACACATATTGCTTGGCAATGTGCACTTACTTCAGCCTGTCTATAAGTTTTGCTTTGCGTCTGGCGAGGAACTGCCTCAGCATGATTACAAATGTCCGGCCACTGTCAGGCGTTAAAGTCTGTGTAAATAAGTTCCTTCGTGGAGTAAACCTCACCAAACACATATGTTCATTTGGAAGAGACTGTAAACAAGAAGACACGTGTTAATCCAACTGCACACTCACGTGATGCACTAACCCTATGCATTATTTCTTGATTTCTTTCAGTAGAAATATAGCAAACACATGAACTCGTTGCATGGCTATAATGGGAACACGTTGATTTGTGAAACAGAATTGAAATATGTAATCATTTGTAGTTCTTCTTTAACAACACTTGATTTAAGTATAGTTATGCGTGTAACAGAAAAGATTTATACCCGTCAAATCTGAGCATGCAACTCCCTTTACTGAAGTACCAATCCAAACCAGTATAAAACTGGGAGAAATCGCCATTTATATATATAAAAAATAAAACTTTTGGGGTTGTGTCCCTCTTTATTAATCATTAATATTTTTTCACTAAAATGTCCAATAAAGTTGCTTGTTAGTTCATTCCAATGAGCACTTAAAAATACCTACCGCACACTTCGGTATTGACAGTCCTCTGAATTTAGATGGTATAAAAAAAGATGACCAGGGCTCCTGGCAAAAAAATAAATACAACATGTAAAGTCAGAACATGGATGATATGCGATCTTAAGGTAAAAGATGTAAATTTAAGAAATAAAATCCATATGGTCAAATCTTGAAAATGAGACCCAATTGCAGCCTTTCCACGTCAGTACTTCTTTGCCCACATTACCAAAAGCAAACGAACAAAAAAAAATACTTAACTGCTTATTTGACACTCAAACTCTTGCACAATGAATAAAAAAAACTCCGGTGGAGCAGTTGCTATTGAATGATTATAAGACGACCCCCCCAAATTTGTACATTCCTTTAGGAAAAAAACTAAAAGCCTGATTATAAGACTACCCTATAGGAAAAAAGTTTAACTTGTATATATGTAAATAGCTTTTTAATATTTAATAAAAAATTTATATTATACAAATGCATTTCTCGTTTTTATTTGCTTTTATGTGCCAATGCGGCCTCTCTCCCGCTCCCCCAGCTGTCTTCCCCCCCCAGCGTTGTCTCTCTCTCCCCCCAAAACTTCTCTCTCATGTCTCTATCTATCCCCCCTCCCCTTTTCTCTCTCTCCCCCTCCCTCCCCTTGTCTGTGTTTCCCCCCCTGTCTGTGTCCTCCCCTCTCCTCCTCCCTTTGTCTCTCTCTATCCCCCCCTCCCCTTTTATCTCTGTCCCCCTCCCTCCCCTTGTCTGTGTCTCCCCCCCCCCTTGTCTGTCTGTATCCTCCCCCCTCCCCCTCTCTTTGTCTCCCCCCCTCCCCTCCCCTAGTAATTTGGTATCGTTGCTGAATTCATAAATGTTCAGAGATTCTCTTTTCAAAAAGTGCATTTCCATTAAACAAAACTCATCTGTTTAGGAAGATGTTAGATCATCCTTACCATATGCAGAAGCTCAATGTCGCAGGCTGTTTGATACAGTGCAGTCAGTGACTTGTAATTGGACATGTCTCCAGGTTTAGAGGTCAGTTTCTAGAGAAAGAGCAATGTGAATTGATTATTGTCATTGCTTCTCCAATCTCCCATTTAAGGCACTTGTTTAAAAATGTTATATATGTGTTCTTGACTATTTTCAGTCCCCCAGGATCCCGACAATAACCATCAATGTCCAATTTGATAACAGTGCAACTATGTCAAATTGGAACACTTGGCAGGTATACATATTTAAAATACAATATATGCATTGATTTTGGTTTTAAAATGTTGCCTTACATATCATAAACATGCAAATGTGGTGACATTTTGTAAAAAGAAAAATCACATTGATCACTCCTATAAAAATCAGTGTTGACGGCAAATGAACTCTCTGCACAGCACGGGGAAGCGTGTTGCTGGTAAAGAGATAACTTCCTTCTAGCTCTACCCCATTCAAAAGATAAAAATTAGCTCTGACAGCAGGTTGAGCAATTTAAGTTCTTAATCACTGGTGTGTGGGAATGTTAATCATGTACCTGCCTCACACAGTCCATAGCTGCTCGGAGATTAGCATATCTTACCAGCTAAAAAGGGTGTTTTGGGTGTTGTACAGGACTGCCAACAATATCTGCGATAATGTCAGTGCTCTGCAGTATTGGTAAGAAATCACACTCGGCATTAATATCTTCTGATAAAGTGCACTCTATAATTACTGCTCAAGGGGCATCATTAAATCAGACCTTGTACATAATTATTATTATTTTTAAAAGATTTACTGGTACATGCAGCCAAGACTGTGTAATGCTATACAGCTAAATAGCTGTTCTAGGACTATAGTTAAAACTGTAAGACAAATAAAAGTTGCATCTCCAGCAGCAGTTCCCAGAGAACGTTTATATCTGATTTTTAAATGTGAACCCCTCGTGGTTAATATTTAAAGGTGAAGCCTATTTCCAGGATCCCAATTTATTTGCCCAATTTACTGCCCTTTTCAGATACTATAAAATTATGGAACAGGGCTGAATCTCCAGTCCCAAGATTTGCAATTGTGTACAAATAATGCACCATACAAAAGGAATTTTAAAAAATCAGGCAGAAGCAGACTGGATAAAAGAAAAAAACAAACAAAAATATTGGTTTAGTACCTCCAAGATCCATAAAATATATAGTAGCAATTTACAATTCATACCTTATACTGCATTTCACTTATAAACATATTTAGTTCTAATCGGCCATATCTGTATATGGAACGTCCTTCATAAATGGAATAAATGTTTTTCCAAAAGAAATTGCTTTCATTCTTTTTTGAAAAGACTCCAAATACTTTAACAGGAACGTCTGCAAGAAATAAGAGGCTTATTACTTTTTAAAAAATTATTATTATTATTAGCTGGCAATACCACTGATCTTTTCAAGCATGCAACTTTAGAGTTTCTTTTCGGTGACCAGTCCTATTTATACACATGCTGCCACTTTAACCAATAAATAGATTATGTACAAGATAACATTTATACATGCAAAAAGATCATGGTCAATATGAAGGAACAGACAGAATTAACAGGAATCAAAACAAAAAACACATTCAAGTCTAAATCTGAGGACATTAAAAATCATATGCGTAAGATATTCATTAATTTCTTTAATGTAAAATAATTTTAGTAGCGGATGTTAAATTCTAACGCTTCATAAAAAACAAATAACTGAGATCAACTGTTAAGAAAATGGTTTGAGAACGGTTTTAATTTGTTTAATCAAAACTCAAGAGCATGAAAGTTTACTGTAATCTTTGAGTACCCAGGGCAAATGAACATATTATACAAATGATATACAATTAAAGAAAGACGAACCCATCAAATCCTGTCTGATTAATATTCATGGAGAGTACGGTTTAAAAGTGAGTTTCAGGCTGCCATGTCAAGGGAGCAATGATTGGTGTGTGGAATCCATGACATAGAAAACACACTTCCATGTGGGGAAGAGTTGCTCATCTTCTCGAACAGTTCTTTCTGCTTTGTCAAATGACAGTGACCTATCCATTTGCATCTCTAAAAACGTGCACACAATTGGTGCAAGCAGCAACGGCCTGCTTGGGTAAAACAGTTTCTTGGGGTTTGGTCTGTCTGTGAACGGATCCGAAATGTTTTTTTTTTCACTTGTTCTTCTAATATAGTGAAAGTGAAATGTCCGTTGTCCCTAGTATGAGGATGAACTGGCGTGCACTTTTGATAGTACACGCCAGTTTATCCTCTGATCAACATAGGAAGCAGGCAGCCGTCAGGTCGGTGACTGTCTCTTTCTGGTAGCGCAGAGACCCCTTTGTTTTTACATGGGATCAGCAGGGGGGACCTTAACTAGGTCCTCCCTGCTGATCCCATGAAAAAACAAGGGTCTCTCTCTGCGCTAGCAGTGAGAGACCCTCGCATTCGTCGGTCAGAGCCGAGCCCCCACTCTGATTGGCTGTGTGCGTGCTGACAACCGGGAACGGCTGTGTTTCGCATGTGAGACACAGCAGTTAGTAAACCCACGTGTATCTATTAAGATACACGTCTAGTTTACTTTCAAAGATCAGGACATGTTTTGTTTAACCCTTGCTTCCTTCAAGGAAGTAAGGGTTAAACATGTTGAAATGTCCCTTTAAGGTAGTCTTTTACTGTTCTCTACAAAGCAGTAATCTGTAGGTTTACAAATAACACACAAACAGGTATAATCTCCACATCTCAATACAAGGTTCTACATTGACTAACCTGCAGTCCAAGGAACCTTGGATATCCCCAAATTCTCAAACAAGGTGTCTGAGTACATAGCTGGGGGCAGCATGGAGCCATAGCCCAAGGGATCCAACCTGAAGAAATCACAGTGGACAACATCCAATTGCCCATCTGTATTATTCTGTAATCTCTAGAGACACAGGAAAAGGTTACAAGTTGTATATCAATTTAATTGAAATAAGAGTGCATACTTTACAGAGAGAGCTCTATTGAGTGTAAGCATATTTTTTCAGCTAATCAATAACCGTCAGTTAATAAAACCAGGGTTTTTAGTAACCAACATATCACTAAGCTGCGTTAACTTGTATACAATATGTTCACCTTTGGAGCACCTACTAACATGATTTAATGATCATTTTTCTTGCTTTAAAATAGCATTTTAGAAAATACCTGTAAATATGGAAGATAATCAGTTTGACATTCTAGGACAACCACTCTAGAGCCAGCATCTAACAGTGTGCGTGTGACAATTCCTGGACCTAGATAAATGCAAATAATAGTTATTACAAAACATTAAATAGTCTGAAAACAAAACAAGGGGTAAACAATGGTTCATGAGAGAAAATCCAGCACTCGAAGATCCAATTCAGTCCAATATTAAATGCACAAATAAAGGCAAATTCAGACTGTGCAAAATGGAAAAGATGCAGACACTTCATGTGTTTCGCATCTAACAATGCTAAGTCACCCTTCTCCGAAGTAAACCCAACATGTTTCTTTACAGATGCACGCTGTTCTCACTGGGGTCTGAAAGTGGTGTATTTTTCAGAAACTTAAGATATAGAAATGCTATTTATACATGTTTTTTGTTGTAGAAAATATGTATCCCAGTTGAGTTCTCTCAAAATTGATCTAGAAGAGGAAAATTACGAACAGAGTAATATTTTGTATTACTTCATGTTTTAATTTTTGAAGCAGAAAAACCCACATCTAACTTCAAATGAAAAAGCTAAAGGCTCAAAGATTTGCTTCAGTTGTGCTGCACTGGGCCTTTAGATAGTAACTTAAGGACTTGAAAAAGTAATTTATAGTGAGGACTAATTGAAACTTTATTTAAAGTCCTGCATAACTATCCAAACATGAAGCCATTTTCTATCCACAGAGAATTAATTGCTCAATGAATAATTACTTTTATATATTTATATAGTGCCAACAATTTACATAGTGCTAGGTACATTCCATAGAGGTGGACTACATGCTAAGTTAGACGAACAAGGACAGACTGATACTTAAGGTAGAGAGCCCTGCTCGCAAGCTTATAAATGACTTGCCATTACCTGGGTTAAACTCCATTATAATAGGCTCATGGGCTCTTGGTTTCGTAGGTTTGATGCATTTGTATACAGTCCTTGCCAGCCCAGGATCGGTAATGAACCTCCGGAACTGTCTGCTTTTATCAGCAATGTTTAACTCATTCTTGAAATCCATTAGGTCAAAGTCCCATAATTCCCTTTGCTTTTGACCAGCAATGGCTGACCTTCTACGGGAACAGATTTTATGCACAACTCCTTTAGAAATCAATAAGGTATTCAGTTTGGAACTTTGTCTATGGCAACAGAATAGAGATGCCCCTGCCAGAGGTTCAGAGCGCAGCACACAAAGACCCAACCGAGCTCCACCAAGCGAGGCCATTTTTGTCAGCACTGGAAAAAGAGACTCTGAAGATGATTATTGCCTGAAACAAAAGAAAATACATTGGTCCAAAAAATAGTTCTTTATATATGTTTTTTTGTGTGTGTATATATATATATATATATATATATATATATATATACAAAATCCAAACAAGGTAAAGAATGCACTCACAGGACTTCTGAAGACAGTAATTTAGGATTTAATTCAGGTAACCGTCAGCATCACTATTAGCGACGTTTCAGGCTGCTAAGCCTTTTATCAAGCTTCAGAAGTCCTGTGAGTGCATTCTTTACCTTGTTTGGATTTTGTATGTATTGATGCGAACTGCACCCAGGCATGTTGTATACTGATGACTAACGTTATGCAGAGTGCTAGTACTTTGGATTGATATATATATATATATATACACACACACACACACACGGGATATAATGTATAAATAACATTTTCAAACTATTGTTAAAAAATCTACCATTTTATTCTAGTTTTATATGTACAAAATTAAAGGTTGTATTTGTGGTCCTTTTTTATAAGACCCATGCAGAAATATTTATACATTCAACTGTAGAGGCACAAGAAGCTCTATTATTAATGCATATTCTAATATTAATAGCCCTGTTCGTCCTGCATTTAAAAAAAATATCTCAGAAACCTTTTTGAATGCATTTATTGTATTTGATAGCATCACCTCTCTTGACACTGAGTTCCATAACTTTATTGTCCTTCCTGCAAAGAATTTCTTCCTTTGCGGTCTATGAAAACTTTGCTCTTCCAGTCTCGGGATGTCCAGTCTCTTGTTCTATGTACATTTCTGTTAATGAACAGGTCCCTGGAGAGCTCTTTGGTCCAGCACTTGTTTATATAATGTTATCATATCCTCTATGAGATGCCTTTTTTCTAGTGTATATTAATGGAACTTTTTTAGTCTTTCCTCATAACCAAGATCCTCCAATCCCCTTATTAATTTTGTAGCCCTCCTTTGCACGTTTTCTAGTGCCAAAAAATCCTTTTTAAGGACTGGTGCCTTGAATTGTAATGGATATTCAGGGTGAAGTCTTCCTAGGTCATCCTCCTGTGAATCAATACATGACAATGTCTTATTGGCCCATGCAGCTTGTGACTGGCGCACTGTTGCTAAGTCTGTTATCTACAATTATTCCTAAATCCTTTTCCCAGGCAGATGCCATTAAGATGCACATATCGCTACTGAGGCTATTTCTAACACAAAACATGAATCCCTTGGTGGTCTTTTTATACTTCTGAAATGATGTGTAAAAATGTATAAACTGCAGTTACACAACAAAACCATGAAAATGTAACTATTTATCATGCAGTATAAAAAAATACTAAGTTTGTCTTGACGCAGATTCTACTTAATCTGGAAATCTTTTCCTGATTATCTGTTCGGTCATCCCTCACATTCAGATCATGCTCTCTGTCAGCTTTACGTTAGTATATGCCATTTTATACACTGTAATCAATTGTAACAGCTGGGTTTGTGAAGCCATTTGTATTAACATTTACACACGTGTTAAATTGTGTAATGTTTTTATCGTTTCATTTGCAAAACTTCCAACTGTAAGGTTTCCACATGCATCTAAATATAAAACAAATCTAAAATAAAAATTCAAACATGCACAGCTCATGTATGCGAATTGAATTTATGCCACAGCAGGCAATGCATGTTTTAATGGCCCAAGAAATTTAATGATCCAAGATTTGCAAAATGTTGTGCTCATGGTTTATACAAAAATATACTTATTGTACACATATACGATCCACATGGGTGCAAATCAACCACTCACTTGTCCACTGATGCGAACGTTTGGCATCTCAAGTGCTTAGTACATTTTGCATAATGCAGTTAAAACTGAGCATCAAGTGGGAAACGTAATCCACTACATCTGGCATATCAACTGCACTATCCCATTTTCAAGAATACAGTGCACAACACATGCTATTTATTTTAGGCAACATAGAAAAAACGGATGAATACACACCCTCCCAAAATTCATTGCCCATACCTTCTCCCTAAAAGATCTCCGGTTGCAGCATAATGCTTGGAAATCTCACGTGGGTGACCTTGTCCCAGGTGCTGAAGGAAAAGACATAGTATCAAACACAGGCCCTACACGGCAACTTCCGCTTCCGGGGGGTAGGCGTTCAATGACAGCCGTACTAAGGCATTGGGAACGATCGGTCTCATGATTCCCATCTAGCTAGTGTGTTGTACAACTGACATGGAATCCCTGCAACTGAATATAACGGCGCTTTATAAACAATATTATATATTAAAAAAACACAATGACACCTTCCCTAGCGTTATATGACATGCCTTATTTTTAGTCTGTTTGCATACGCGTAGGGGTTATATGCAGTACATTTATAAAGAGATCCGGATGTGCACTGTTTTATATGGCGCAGTCACTATGGGAAAAGGCTAAAGCTCCTAATCCGTATTCCCTCCCCAAATGGCTCAATCGACATGCATATTGCACTCTTAGTGCGTTCCACGTTCTATAGCCATGATACCGCTTGGTGCGTTCCATGTATTTTACCCATCATGCAATTTCTTTCTCAATCGCTCAGCTGTCCCCGCCTAACCACATGACGTATGCCCGCGGCGGGTTACGTGACGCTTCGGTGGCCTCAGCTCTGGTTACCAGGGTAGGGCAGGAGATGGGAAAGCAGTGATCCGCTGGTAGACTGCCGTGAGATGTGGAGAGACCTCCATTAGTGAGGCAGGGAATCCAAGAAGGTCCTTGGCGATATCAGCGACCTGCATGTAGACTGAGCGAGGTGAAGAGGTGAGTCGGTAGGATATTGCTAATAATCGCTACGTGACCATTTAACCAAAATACACACGGAATTGGTAATACATACATTGTACGAATAGATGGTAGAGTAAGAGGCATGAATGGCACTAATATTGGGGATGGAGAGAGGAACCTCAGCTGGATATGAGAATGTTCCTATTTATAGGTCAGTGATTGCTAACCTTTAGCAAACCAGCTGTCGTGTACTGCGGCTTACATTGATGCCTATGGCTGGCTGAACATCATGAGAGCTGTCCTCCACAGTACCTGGGTTCCAGATGAATAGTGATATATTCATTTCAAGGAATACCGTAGCGTTATTTGTGCATGAAAATGCAACTAAAATACATTAGTTTTTAATTGTAATCACTGTAAGATACAAATGATTTGTAATGCTCCATCATAATCACTGATCTCCTTATGTGTGTCCTGTCCCCACTCCCTCTTGATTGTAAGATTGCAACCATGGCTATATAATATGTCTTGGTTTGTCTTTATCTAATTGAATTTGTAACGTCACCTTACCCAGAAATAGACAAAGTGGCCCTGCCTTTGGCAAGTGCTGTGAAGATCCAAAGAAAATCATTAAATTGTCCACTGCAAAGACCAGTAAATGTCCACCATGAACAGTGGTGCCTACATCAAGCAATGAGTATAATGTTTGCACTATATAAACATAAATGTAATAATGGTGTGCACATTCAAATGACTGCACTATATGGCATACAGATCTTATTTATTGCTTTATTTTTGGTTTTCATGCTCTGGTACATTTGATTTGATAGGGATTATTCTGTACCTGTTTGTTTTATAATGGTGTTTAATAAAATATATTAACATTAGCAACTCTGTTCTAAAGCGTGTTTGTTAGAAAAAGGTTGTGCACTGAGCTGGCAAGTGTAACAAACTCTTACTTTAACAAATAGTTGCACTGTTTACTTCCAAAATGTGCCAGTTACTGGCAGAATCCAAAAGTACAACGGAAATATGCTGAATAGTTATCTGAATCACAATTTAGTGAACATTTAGGTGGACCCAGCAGTGACAGAAAAGTTTCAGGTCACACAAGTGATGGTGTTTTACTGTCAAAGTGGATTGCGGTTTGTTTTTCCAAGGTACTCTGTAACCATTAAATAATTGATCTTTATTTTCTACAATGGTATTTTTTTTATAACTTCCGACACTACATCAGCTTAATTAATCTATAAAGACAGCAAGAGAGATCATTCTTGTCAAAGTTCTTCTCTCCTGTAATGTAACATTTTGAGAGAAGTCCACCACATTTGAAAGGGACTCTATCATCTAAACATTGTTTATACAGTAAGTGTAGACAAAGAGGTTAAAAGGTATGTATTCATTGTATTAGTAGAAATGCAAGCAAATGCATAAACTTATGAAAATTGTGTTTTAAATGTTCCTATGTTGTCTCCTGTTTGTCATCACCTTCTGTCTTTATATGCAAATTAACTATTTCAGTTGAACATATGTAATTTGAAAATGAACAGGAGACTCAACAAACAAAGATATTAGAGTTTAACGTGAACCTGCAATGACAAGTTCACATTCAGGTAGGTATATGCTCTTAATATATATATTTGCTGGTGAAATCACCAGATTAAGCAATATACCTACCTGAAGATGTATGCAGTCTCCTGTGGCATGGCTGACTGTTCAAAGATGGATGTGCACTATCCAAATATGACTGTCATCCCACAGTGCCTAGTGTGCAAGCGGCATACTTAGAACTTGAAGCTGATGGAGCCAAAGTTTAGTGGCAATAGAGTAAAAAAAAAAAAAAAAAAGGTGGTGGTACTTAATAATACCCTATAAAATGTAGAAACTTGTATTTTCCTGCATCTGTAGGCGGAGGCATACACTTACTCCAAAACCTCCAAAATCACCAAGCACAGAGGAAATAGATGCAAATATGACTTAATGCATTAAAGTTTTGACTGGAGTCATGTTTGCATCTATTTCCCCTGCCCTTGGTGTTTTCTATCTTTTGCCAAAGTATAGTGGAAAGACATAAAACCTAATTCCTTGATTAATAAAAAAAGACTTTTAAATATGTATACAGAAAACAAACTGTCTGCGCTTCTTACGCTAATAAAGTTGGCAACACATATATAAGCATAATAATATAATTGAGAGGTTTTGGTTATATGAATTGGCCAAAGCATAATTAAACTCACACGCCATGTCAATGCCTTGATAACAAAAAAGACTTTTGAATATGTGCTTGCAATCATTCACCGTGACCTCACTCTGACAGGGTAAATGTAACTGACACACAAAGTGAGCGCCTGTTGCATATATCTAAATCGTGCCATGCCCAAACTTCTGGGTATGGAAACACCTCTGCAAGGCCACAAGTTTTGGGATTTTTGCTATCCTTGGCACCCTGATCACTCTAGGATTAACATAGATTTTTCTCCTAAACTATGCATTTGCTTTCACTTCTGCTACTACAAAAATCACTTTTTTACATATATATATATAATTGATGTGATGTTACGTAACATTTTTGTTTTTGAGGCTTACATAACATTTGATATATAAAACACAAGGTGTGGCAATTAATTTAAGCATTTCCTACTTGTTAAATATGATTAGGTAAGCACCCATGTTTCCTCACTGGAATTGAGTATAAACATGTTTTGCTATATACAAAATGTAGCTTCACGTATATTTTTAAACAGGCATATGACTCAGAATGGTGTACTTTTGGTAAGTACAGAATCTTATGGATGCACAATTTTTGGTGGGAGAAATTAAGATGGCCCCTAAGGTTGCCTGGGCTCTGAAATGTTTATATACATCATATATGGCACATTTAATAATTGTGGCTCTGGCACTGTGTATGTCAATGAGCACAGCTAACGCATAACAATAGTGTTAGCTGGAGCTGTACTTCCTCTTTGAATTGGCACAATTGTAGTTCTGTACATGATAAAAAGAAAAAGTGCCGAAATCTTCCTAAATAGTAGCGACCAACCTCCGCCAAATCCTGATTAGAAGAGGTATAGCTACCGCAAACTGTCGAAATGTATAAAAAAAAAAAATCCACCTTTCTACATAATCCCCCAATGTGTATTAAGTGGAATAATTATACTATATATCAGTACAGGTGAAGCCAGGGGTAGATTATGGGCCAAATTTATCAAGGCAAAACAGGTGCTATTTCTAAAAAAAGTGCTTAATTTGAAGCAAACTGCCATAACTTTCCACTGGTTTCCATGGTTACTACTACTATTTTAGCACTTTTTCCTGAAATGCCACCTTTTTTTTTTCTTTGATAAATACAGCCCTTAGTGAGCCAGTATACTTGTAGATTAATCAGCATTTCTAATCCAGGCTCCCTTCTAACAAAGCATACTGTTCTCCTTAACTGCTGGTTGTTTACAGATTTGGGATTTCTACATAACAATTGGCTTCTGTTATTTTAACAAACTCCGCGAACAGGTTCTCGTCTGATGGGATTTGTGTTATTAGCACATTCACAACTTTCTGTGAAAGATTTCAGTATAGCACATGAAAAATTAAGGCTCTTCCTGTCACACATCGTGTGGACTGTGGCCATCAAATTCAAATAAATTCAAATATTTTTCATTGCAATTCTTTTGTATTTTTAAGACCAATCCATTTTAGTGGCATTGTTTCCTCTATAAAAGCAAGAGTCAACCCTAACCATACTCCTCTGCACGAAGAACACGGCAACCACAGACGTACGTTTCAGCCTTTATTGGCCTTGTTAGTTTTGTACGACTGGTTACATCCTATAGGGCCGGCTATTTCAGCTTTTAACTGTTCTCGCGAGAGGGATCACACACACCTTTTTTTTTGGGGGGGGTATGCCCAGACAAGAGTCCCTGGCTCGCTGCACCTAGAGGGATACCAGCTGTACTACACTGATGAGGTCAATGAAGGCCGAAACGTATGTCTCTGGTTGCTATGTTCCTCTTGCAGAGCTGCCAGGCAATTTGTATCTGGACTGCCCTTATGGGTGGGACCAGTCTGATATGCTAATGGAATGTTTTCCTCTGTAATGGTGCATTTGTCCACCATTACAGTGGACAAATGCACCATTACATTTGTCCATTCTCACTGAGAGGGATCCTACACTTTTTTTTAATTATAACTAGAAGTGGCAGAGAATTTGGTCTCTAAGCTGAAAATTACACGTGCATACAGATATTTGAAAACTGTGAAAGTAAATAATGTATTTTATAACCTTGATGCAAATATAAACATGCAATTCAGCAAAGTTCTCTATTTTCTCATGGTTCACCTCCTCTGTGTAAGCGTGCTGAAACTCTAGGTAGGGGCACAATAAATAATAGATGTGAAGATGATCAAACGCTAGTGTTTCACCTGGCACAGCCTGGGTCCTCTATCTCATTTATTCAAACATTTCTCGCTTCCACTAGCCAGTTGCACATTGACCTTCTACTCATTAATGAATGCAATTATTTCATCCCAGAGTTATATTCCTTTGGATGGTTTCTATACATGTTAGATTATGTTAAATAGAAATTCTGTTTATATTACAATGTAGTCGTCTTCTTGCATTGCATTACAATAAAGCTATAGAAAATGGCATTATAGTTAAATAAAAGAGAATTGCAGGGAACTGATACAGGAATTTCAAACGTAAAGCCAAAGTTGCAGAATTGGAAAAATTCTGCCTTTCAACTCGATTGGAGAATTTTTCCAACTCCGCTACTTTGGCCTAAAGTTTGAAATTCCCATCTGAATTCTCCTTAATTCTCTCTATATTCAGTAGGCCCCATAGATACTTTTAGGAATGTGAATACATTTAAAATAAATCAATTACCATTTTATCTACTGCCCTTTCTGGAATTCTTGTCAGAATACAGTTTGTTTGTGATAATATGCTCAGTTTGTGTGGTGTGTGTGGGTTTTTTATTTTTTTTTAAATCTTTATAACAAAAATCTGATTTGGAATCGTTTATCATCTTAAACAGCTTCTTCAAGCAAGTACATTTGGTATCTAATAATGCAGGGATGTCATTAACTGATTACTACTGTCATTATTGAGTGAATTTATTATGAAATATACAGTTATTTTTAGTTCTCTGGTATGTGTTAATGTTTTATCAGGCTAGCATACACACTTAGGATTTATAGGCCATAAAACATAAGTTTGTGTTTTTGTTAATTTCATACAATTCTAATCTTCTTTGCTGTCTGTGCATATTTGTCCTCTTTGTAAGACATCTTCCTAAACACACATTTTCACTTGTTCTAAATGCATGATAAATTATTTACAAATAAGTGCTAGTACTGTACCTTTTCCAAATGCCTGACAGCAGTAAATGATTTGTTTTGTAAGAGTCTTGCTTTGCGCTGATGTAAGCTGAATGCTCGCTGATCATATCCTAGATTGTCTTGGCAGTAGAGCTGGGGGAGCATAAGGCATTCAGTAACTCCTTGGGAATTTGTTTGTACCCCAAGGGATAACGCTCCTCTTCTCCTGTCAAACCTTAGAAATATGCATTACATCTCCTTTAAGGTGTTTTACAATGCAGATAGTTGATTAATGCCATCTTTGTTTCTCTTGCCAGATATATAATATATATATAATCTTGTAAATACTTTAACACATGGGGACCAATAATAAACGGGGTCACTCCTCCAGAAAAGTTTCAGATATGTATCTATTTTATTACCTGTTAGCGCATGGATACATACATGTTGTCAGGATGCTAGCCTCCCTCACCCTACGTCCAGGGGACACTTGCCTTCTGCAGGGTCCCACGTTACTCCCGCCGTGCTGGGGCTCCGTCGCGTGGTAGGCCGCATCCCCGGCCTCGAGTACCATGAGAATTCCTCTAATTTCCTGGGTTTCCCGCTGAGTTTGTGCCAGGGATTTATTGAAGCATGACATGTTTTGTTTTAAAATGATGTGTTTACTCCATGTTTAGTTTGTTTTTGTGAGGTAAGCAAGACTTATAAAAACATGTCCTGTTTCTCTGCGCTTAATCTCACAACTTGTCTGGAGGCAGGAACTCACTCAGAGCAGAGACTCACCCCGCTAGTCTGGTAGGGTTCTGCGGTGTGCGAGGGTCATCCTATGCTAGTGCAGAGACGCCTAGTTAAGCCTCCCTCTGCTGTGATCCCATGCAAGGACATGGGTCTCTCTCTGCACTTGTAGAAAGAGATGGTCGAGGACCAGACCAGGCTGCCTGCTTCCCATGGATGCTGCCGGTTATAGGATAAACTGACCTGTACTGTTTAAACAATCCCTTGGAAAATCGCTGTCAGTTTACAAAAGTAATAACCTTATAGGGTCAGTTTTCTAATATATGTGTCATGAACTATTTTACTTTTTGATCGCAATGTGTTAAAGGGAACAACTGACAACAGGTCATATTCTTTTGTTTTCTACTGCCTCTTCGGTCACAATATGATGAATACAACCCAGGATTCCCTATTTCTTAAACACAAATTCACTCTCAAAATATTTCTATACAAGCTTCTTTTAGGGACTTTTATTTTTTGTTTCTTTTTCTGTTTTGTCATACAACATCTGCAAGAAAATTCCACCACGAAACTCCTGTCTTTTAAAGGACGATGGTCAGCAAAAAAAATATAGGTTTTGCATTGAGTATATACATTTTAAATAAAAATGTTTTAATGAAAGCATACAAATAAAGGACCCTTTTGAGCCCGCTTTGGTTCCCAAGATTCAAACATCTTGGGAAAGATGGGTCAGATCTGCATTTGACTGAGCCAAGATTTAACACAATTTAAAATGCCTACACTTGATGCAGTCTTTAAACTGAACTTCATTTTTTTACAATAGTTGTCCTCTTAAGTAGAATGTATGTAGCTAATAATCACTGTTTATAAAGGTTGAAGGTTACTTTAAGTTTGAGTAGTAATTATGGTTCGGTAGGGTACAGGGTTACATAAATCATAAGGTAATGGTATATATATCAGATGCTTTAATTTCTATCCCCTGCCGATCTCCCATTGGTTCACGGTAATATAAACAAGCATATCCATGTTCTAAACAAGATTACCTTGTGAGTTATGATGTAAGAAATGCCTGTATACTCCTTGTGCCACTGTAGTCACAGACAGGCACAACTGTGCAAAATGTTTATTAGAACCTTTTCTACCGGCTATATATTTTGCTTTATGTTTAAGTTCTATCATGAGTGTTTGTCAAGGTAATATGTATATACAAGGGTTATTAGTCATCAGTAAAGCTCTTGGAGGTGGCTTGTTAATGCTTTTCCTCAGTGGAAAGATGGAATGTGTTTGTATATTAATTATTAATTAATATTCACAGCAGATATACCATACTATGCTTCTATTGCAGAATGAACATCTGTACCTTGTTTCTGATTACTTTATTATTTAGTTCCACTAAAAATGTTGGTTTTTGTTGGATTTTTACTTGTGAACTGACCGGATGGTGAGTTATAACTAGTAAGCAACACTAATCAAATATTTTGATACCTGTTTGAAAATCTATATATAAAAAGAACCTTGCAAATTTGTGCCAATATGTAAAGTACTTTATATTATTCAAAGATCAACAGTTAAGATAAAACATTTGTGATGTACCTCTTTAACAATTTACTTTTTTTAAAGAAGGCGCAAAACCGGATTACAACTATTTTAAAATCATGTCTCTGGCCTGCTGAAGTTAATCCCTTTTAAAATGATCTTTCTGTCATCTTTAGTTTATGTAATATATAAAACTTAGCAAGTGAGAAGTTAAACGTCCTGGAATATGTACATGTGGGGAATAAGATTCAGTCCGTAAGACCAATACACATTATACAGAGTGAGTTCTTCCCTTGTTACATAGACGGTAATGTCAATAAGCAACGCCTGATCGTAAGATCATTTAAAAAAAGCCAGCTAAACAATACCAATCTTATTTTTCAAGTTGCATCTTTTTTAAACTAGGTCAGACAGATGCTTACTAATAGATGTTGATGCAGGATTTAATGTGTCACTTGTAGCACGTCAAGGTTTAATATAAGCCTGTACACAAAGAACAATTCATCGGGTGTGGTTGTCATGATGAATTGGTTCAGTAACTATGATTAATGAAATGAGTGCGTAACATAAGCTCTGTGCTGGTTTTGGTGACCTCTGCTACTGAGGTTTTGTGAGTAATAAAATGAAGTTATTCATAACATATATTTTTTTTTAAATGTGTTACCAGTTAAGTCCGTGCAATGTTTACCTGCAGAAAACCATCAAGAATACAATGTTCTCCTTCGGAAATTTTTGTGTTTTCGAACTAATAAAAGAAATGACCTACATTTTCTTCCTATTACTGTTAATGCATCTGTAAGATAGCATTATATAACGACGCTCATCAATTTATCCCCCATTACCTGTTTACATGTTGTGTGCCCCTTCTCAGCACACACTACTGCACAGCACTCTTACATTTCATAATGTTTTGTATATTAATAAACCTCTATCAACTTCTGCCTTAAAACAGAAGTAATATGTAGAGAGAGAGCGAGAGAGAGCAGTTGCCTATTGCTGTTAAATACAGCAGACTGTTCCAGGAACAGTTGCTCATGTTGTTTTGCCAGAGATCACTAGGCTCCTTAGAGTAACAATTTCAGTTTGAGCCTTACTGTTGGACTCCTGTTTTCACAGCTAATAGTACTTGCCTTGTATCAGGCAGAGCACCTGTTAGCACAAACCTGTCCCTTAAAGGACAACTGTCAGCAAACACATACATTATGTTTAAGTGTAGACTGCATGAAGTGTAGGCATTTAAAATATATATTATTGAGCTAGCTACTTTAGGCTGAGGGGGGGGGGGGGGGGGGGAGATTTAGTGGCCCATGGTGCATATTCATTGCACCTGATGGCATCAGAGATGGGTACAAATTGACAGGCAAGACAGATAAGCCACAGATCTAGACTTATAGACAAGACACATAGACAGAACAGTGGTTGGGTCTGACTGCATTTGTACCCAGTTTCCACAGGCCCTTTTCTTAATCTGCACCCTAGATGCAGAATGGGAGAAGGCTGTGGGGACTCTTCTCTCACACAAGTGTGTCTGTGAGGTCTGCATGGAAGGCCAAACTGCAGAGTTTACCTAAACCCAACCTATTGATTGCTGCCAGAGTCTATCTGAGAATAGCTGCTAAGCCTATGCACCCGCACATTTAGAAGTACAAAAAGTAGTGCAGACCTGCCCATTGAGTTAGGTGGCCCCTTGCCAGCCCTCCCATCGGGGGGGGGGGAGAAAACATTTTGTTCAGAATCTTAGGTCAGATATGACCCATTTGACCCAAGATATTTTCCCCGTGATAGTTCTATTAGCAAACATAGCTCAGTACGGTGCATTGTTTATATTATTTCATTAAATAATTTTATTTAAACTGCCAACACTTTCAGTTAAACAGAACTTTTTTTGCTGACGGTTGTCCTTCCTTTTAAATCAAATGGATAATCTCCAAGTATTACAATCGCAGCACTAAACAAATACCTGTCAAAGCAAAATATATGTTCTTAAAGGAGCATTAAACATTGTTTAACCCTTGCTTCCTTGAAAACAAACCATATCTCGTGACTTGTAAGTAAAACAGACGTGTATCATTTGAGACACAGCAGTTCCTGGATGTCGCGTGCTGACAAACGCCAGCATGCGCACAGCATGCGCTTGCCCCATTCTGACAGCCGAATGCGATGGTCACTCGCTGCTATCGCAGAGAGAGACCCTGATTTTTGCATGGGATCAGCAGGTTGGACCTAGTTAAGGTCCCTCTGCTGATCCCATGCAAAAACGAGGGTCTCTCACTGCGCTAGCAGAGAGAGACAGTCGCCGACCAGACGGCTGCCTGCTTCCTATGGAAGCATGGCATCTGTCGGTCAGAGGATAAACTGGCGTGCATCAAAAGTACACACCAGTTTATCCTCATACTAGGGACAGCTAACTTTTCACTTGTGCTTCTATATTTGAAGCACAAGGGGAAAAAGTGTCCCTTTAAGTTGCAGTCCCACTTAGCTTATTTTCTATATGTTATGAAATGAGGTAAATGTGCAAGATAAAATAAAACTGGGCTACCACTAAGCCCGTCCCTCTTGCCTACCAGAGTGCCAAGTCTCCCTAATGCATAATCCAGCTTTTACCTCGGAGCCAAAAAACCACAGCAACTAAAACTGTTATGATCTCAATTTGTGAACCAAGTTTTGAAGTGGAGCACAGGAGGAAAAATACTTTAACTAGAAATAAGATAATGTTATGACAACATGTATCACTTTCATCAGAACTAGCATGGTTTTGATACTTCGGTGAACAGACAAGCTCAATCCCAAACCCATGGCAGGCTGTGTGTGGGGCTCGTCAGTATTTTATTGAAAGAATGAAGTGCTTTGCAAAGTGGAACAGAAGATAAAGCAAGTGAGGAAATTTTCAATTTTGGATAGAGATAGATGAGTCAAAAGAATTTTCGACTTCCAATGAAAATGAAAAAATAAGATTTTTGTAGACTCCTTGGTGAGGGATGGATGAATGGAAGCTTTTTTTTTATTTTTTTAATTTTTAAAGTCTTTATTATATTTTATAAGTATGAATACATATACATAACAATACACATAAACAGTACATATAAACATACATACAGAAAGACACAGACAGTTTTCTTGCCAGTATACAATACAATGGTTCAGAACCAAACAATACGTAGACTTTAACCTTATTCCGGTGTTGCAGCCCATCAGGGAGTGGGGAGGTATTCCGTAGTTCCATGCCCTCTCCATCCATCAATGCCCGTGGAAGGGAAACAGCCCCTTTGCTGACTTGATCTAATCCCCTTTAGGTGCTTCTGAGAAGTTTTAGTCGTTCTGGGATTCCTCTATGATAACCCTGATCCATTTATCCCACCTGACCTGTTTTGTTAGGTATATAGGTTGTTTGGCAGTAATGCCCTTCTCCATCTTTAGCTGGTATATTAATTGGGTTCTGATTTCCGGCCAGCCTGGTAACAATATGGATTTCCATCTCCTGGTAATTGAAATCTTTACCGCCATTATTAGATGAATTATAAAGGCTTGTTTGTCCTTGTCCATTTTGGGGAATCTAAGGTGCAATAAAAAGACCTCTGGAAGTAGATCTAATTTAACCCCGGTGAACCCGCTAATCAAGGTGGCAACTGATCTCCACAGTCTCCCCACCGGTCCACAAGCCCACCATATATGCGCCATGTCTCCTACTGGGGCATTACATCTCCATCATTGCTTGGAGTGGTCCGGGTAAAATCTGTTCAGTCGTTCCGGGACTAGGTACCACCAGTTGCACAGTTTGAATTGTAGTTCTACCAAATTCAAACATCTGATCTGTTTATATACATGTGCAAATGAATTTCCCCATTCTCTTGAGTTTATATTTATATCTAAGGCATTGCTCCATTTATTAATCGCCGTGTTTATAATTTCCCCTTGGGCTTGTTCTTACAGAGTAAGCTCTGTAGTTTTTCAACGACTGGGTCCTGATCCCTATATAAATAACTCTGTATGTATCCCTTAATCCGGATAAAACTGAAAATCTCACCTTTAAGTTGTGGAATGAGGAAATAATATCCGAAAAAGATCTAACTTCATGTCCTACTAGTAGGTCTTTAAATTTAAGAAAACCATTTTTTGCCAGTTATTACGTTTTAGATTATCCATATTATCTATTAGAATCCTCAGGGAGGTAGGAGTGATCTTTCCCTTTAATTTAATCTTTTTTTTAATGTTGTTCCAGTTGCCTAGCACATTGTCCAAAACCAGGCTATCCTTCACTCCTAAGGAGATTTTCCTCTTTGGCTCTGTCTCCCAGAATAAACTCTCGATACATTTGACATTACAGATTTATCAATATGGTACCATTTTTCTTCCCTGTTGGTTACTCTCTGGGAAGTTATTGCATACACTAAGAGGTTTGCCCTGTACTGCTCTTGTATGTCTGGCATCGAGAGACCTCCTTCCTTAGGATTTCGCTTGATTTTTTTTTTAGCCCCAGTCTTGGTTTTTTCCCTAGCCAAACAAAGTTTCTAAATGAGGCTTGAATCAGGGATAACCAGCTATCAGGGACCCTCAAGGGGAGCATCCGAAACATATATTGCCATTTTGGCAATATATAGGCTTTTAACACATGTATCCGTCCCCACCAGGAAAAGGCAAGATTAGTCCAGTTTTTAAGTTGTTTTGTGGTCTGTTTGAGCATTGGTAAAAAAATTGTACTCTGCTATTTTTGTGAGGTCTTGGGTTATTTTTATACCTAGGTAGCTAAAACTATCCGCCCGTTTATAGTTTGAGACTTTAGCATATTCATCCAGAGTATCCATTACCTCAGCTAGGGAGTTCTGTGGGTCAATCAGTGTAAGAATGATATCATCTGCATAGAGATTAATCTTAACTTGACCCCCTAATGTGTTTAAGCCCTTAATCTTATCATTTTCCCTAATACTGGTTGCCAAGGGTTCTATAGAAAGGGCATAGAGGAGTGGAGAGAGAGGGCAACCCTGCCTTGTCCCGTTTGTCAACCCAAACCAGTCCGAGCAAAACCCTCCTCCCATGACTCTAGCTGATGGACCCTTATACAGGGCCATAATTGCGTCCAGAATCCTACCTCCAAAACCTAACGCTCAGAGGGTCTCCCTCAAAAAGCCCCACCCGACCCTGTCGAAGGCCTTCTCTGCTCCCAACGACAGGGTCAGGTGGGGTAGCTTCTTCATCCCAGCCAGCCGGAGCATGCCCAGGAGTCTCCTCACATTATTAGTGGAAGATCTCCCCGGGACAAACCCCACCTGATCCGGGTGAATCAGCAAAGGTACAACTTGTTTAAGACGGTGGGCTATTATGGACGAATAGACTTTTAAGTCCGTGTTCAACAAAGATATAGGGCGGTAATTAGATGTTAATTCTGGATTTTTCCCTTCCTTCAGAATTGTAACAATATTTGCCTGCAGTAACTCTGGAGGGATAACCGAGCCATTCATGATCTCATTAAATGCTAAGATTAAGCCATCCTTCAATTCCCCCTTTATAGTTTTAAAAAATAAATTATTAAATCCATCCGGGGACTTATTGGGTCTCAGTCCGTCTATGGCTCTCTCTGGAAGCATTTTTATTTAGATGTAGGCAATAGGATTCGATAAGGTATAAAAGTAGAGGCAGAGACAAAGAATATTAAACATTTTACATAAAAAAGTGTACCTTATACAGCTTGAGTATCCCTATTCCAGAAATCAGTTATCCCAAATGATCAGTTATACCACAAAAATGTAAGAATTTACCAGAATTTGCAATTTCTACACCCGTCATAATGAAATGTTTTTTTAATTTACTGTTTAAGTGTGTATATTGTTCATTTATACAATGTCAACATATTCCTCAGTGCCGAACAATTCACAAACAGAGTAATATGAGTAATTTGGTGACCTGTATCTCAACTTATCCGAAACAAGACTTTAGGGAGATTGAGGAATCATAGACTTAAATGCATGGCATGGTGAGATACTCTCCCCACCATGCAATTGGTTACATGACTTAATATTTGTTATTAATTGAAAAGCAATTAGTACTAACTGTGTTAGTACTAATTCAGGAGTTTGAATAGGCCCAAACATTATTTCACGTGAGAATACAAAATAATTGTCTGATCAACTGGTCTCTATTTATTGATATGTGTTATCACTTATCTCAGTTTTTTTTAAAGTCTAATTCTTATTGCAGTGTACAGTATTCAGTGACATTATGTTAGAGGTTAATGAGCTACTGTGTTTGCACAGTGTTTCTACTCCCAAAGTGAAGCAGCTTGCTTGGCTACATACCACTTCTAGCCCAGGAACTGTCACTGCTGATCAGTTGCTGGCCCATGCAGAAGTTGGCTGCAGGAGCTGTGCTGTCAGCTGTGTCTATTGGCCTGAGTTTCCCAATAGCAGGTCTCCATTTTAGAACTAATTAGAATCATCTGTAATTTAAACCTAAAACAGTGCGTTAGACACTGCAGAAACCAGATAAAACGGAATGCTTCAGTTTAAAATATACAGGTTCCAGATATGGGGAGAAATGGCACGTATATTAAAGTTCCTACCATTTTACCCCACATGTTTGGATTTTTAGTAGAAGTTATTTTGACACTGAGCCCATGTGACTTGTAACGTATAGTGGCACTTTAAATGTCCGCATGTAACTATAAATTTTGCTTTAATCCAGTGGAAGAGACACGCCTTTGCCTCTGGCTCTAAAAATAGTTGCAAACGATGCACTTAGATCTCAACATATCCTATTTTAATGTTTTAACATATAATTTGAATGGCTTGCCGTGCATTCAAATGTTTAGCCACTTGTCAAAGTGACCGTGATTATGAAGGTAAACTGCTGATCTCTTTATCTCGCACTGACTGTCCTGATCAATCCTGAGCCATTGTCATGTTGTCCAGGTGCTCAGAGAAGTACATCAAACTTCTGAAATTAGTTTGAAGGTGTGTCCTGTGGGGTGTGTAAGAACATTCGTCCTCGGGGGGTAAAAAAAAAATATCAGTCTTACTGTGCTGAGAACGTTAGTACTTTTCCACTGCAATGCATAGCTCCAGCTCTGACAATGAAATCATAATTGTGATACATTAGAAAATGTACACGCAAGCATTTTTTTAAAGTTACTTTCAAAATAATGCCATGTCGTGAGCCTCATTCTCTAAATGACAAACTTGAGCATGGATTTAAAAAAAAAAAAAAAAATTATCTTAAATAATCCCATGGTCATAGTCACTAAACCTTTTCACTTGCGCTTCCACTGTAGAAGCACAAGTGAAGTCTAAAGTGGTCCTTGTAAAATGATATGTATGGTTAATTAGATACCATCTTATCCCTCAACCGGTAGCTGCCATACATCCATGTAAAGCATGCAGGCCGGACTGTGGTCTGTTTTCTGACTGGATCTGGAATGTTTTATATATTTTTAACCCAGCCATGTTTCCATTTGTAATCTAGCCAAATGTTTACAGTTTGGGAATATTCACAATTGTTGTTGGTTTTTTTTCTCTCTCTACACTGGGAGCTGCTTCTCTGTGTCAGAGCAACATTATTTTTTTTTATGCAGTGCAGTACCATTCTTTGTATTGGTTTATTGAATGACCAGAATGAGCCAGAGGGCAGCATTTTTTAATTTTTTAATTTTTATTTTTTAAAGTCATAGTTTTACATATAACTCTGTGTAAATATAATAGACAGGATTCTTAATTGGCCTGTCTTGCTGACAGTCTATACATATTTGTTAAGCCCTGCCAATGAAGAAAAGTAGGTCAGTTCATATGCTTTCATGGCATTTAACACTGAGCATGAGCAAAGGCCTGACGATATGTTGATGTGCAGGAATCCTGCTAAAGTAGGGTATGAATGTCCCCAAACAGGAAGTATTCATGGACCTGTAGCATTCCTTTCACATGAAGATAGACCTTTGTAGCACCTGGACATGAATCAAAATCTGATATTCCTTTAAAATGCTAGTTTCTTACTGATCTACTCCATTTTGTTGTGAAATAAGATTAGATCCTAAAATGCACTTGGAAGACATTCAAATAATTGACGAGCAATTATTTTTAAAGATGAATATTAAAGAGGTGCCGTGGCTTCTAATCTATCAAGATGTAACCACATTTTCGCGTGGATGAATTGTTTTTCTGAGATGTTCAGTGTCGGTCTGTTTGTTATGACCATTTTCAGGACGAACTTGGCATAGTTACATGGAACTTGTTGCAAAGCTTCTGCCAAGCTTCCTTTTGGAGCAGTCTCCGCATACAATTTTCTGTTTATTTAATGATTGCAAAGGAATATGTTGTTATGTTTTATGTAGCTGCACTTTTATGTAATCTATACATATTTCAATAGGAATTCATTTACATCAAAACTGCATTAACATGAATCCTTCCTGTGCTTTAGAATGACTAAATTTCTCTCCACTCTTCCAGCACAAAAAGGGTTAAAGTGACACTCCCGCCAAAAAATTAAAAAGGTTTTATTTTGTATTGTTTATTTCAGATATATCTTTTGTTTTTATGTGACTGTATTTAATAAGATATGTAACTAAACAATGGTGACTGGGTGCCGCCATTTTGTGAAATATAGTGTTTTTGGGTGCCACCCCTAGTGACTTTACAGCACTAGTATCTCACTTTGGGGCTGGGGACACAGAATGCAGTTTATAAGTCAGATTTCTGATCATAGACTTGCATTGAATGGGAGGGTGATGTAACTATTACATCACAAGCAGGCGGAGTTATGATCCTGCTTGATCAGGTCAATCCTCTCTTTGTGTTGGAGGGCAGGTAAAAAAAAGTGGTACACAGCCACCTAGTCCTGCCCTGTTCACTGAGATACTCAGGAGCCAGTAAGAGAGCAGGGGAGTATCTTATTACATCATCATGCAGACTTTGGCAACAGTTGTAAAGGGAGACTGGCTCGAAGATTTTGGACGATGTTGCATCATGGGAAATTTTCACAAAATGGAGATAGTAGATAAACACCTAATTGTATTTCTCCTTTTTGTATGCAATTATTTAAATCATATAAAAAAAACAGTGCCATATGATTTAGATATGTATTTGTTTTAAATGACCAGGTTATCTAATTACATCTTATGTAAGTGGTAGTGTCCATTTAAGAAAAACACGCCAAAAATTCAGAATACACTCCCCAACAAAATATAATGCGTATAAATACATACAAACATAACATTTCCGGCTATGCTATTGCTTAACATTGGACTCAAGACATTTATCGGCTTGCTGGTAAAATACCAGCTGAGCAGCAGCTCTATACAGGAAGCAGCTTAAACTTCCTATGGTGACTGGTGAGGATGGCATCTCTCCATGCAGTTTCTATACCTGCCTTACTTTCAATATCAGCAGCGGTGTGTGTGAACTGCTGTGATAGCAGTAAAACAATGGGTGGGGTTAATTCTGCAAACCATTAATAGGATTTCTAGGAATCAAAAATTAAAAAGCAGCACATTAATAATGACTACTCCATCATGCCAGTCAATGATGATTTCATGTACTAGAGTCAGGGAAGGGGACTAATGGTCATTTCCCCTCACCTGGTAAGCTGAGTTCCTTTACCTAACTCCTCTGAGCACCGATGTTCTTGTTAGCCTTGCATGCAGACTTGTTATTCACTGCTGAGTTATTTTCATTCATGGGATATGGAAGCACTTTCTAGACAAATGAAACTAAGGATATCACATGTATGAGGATTTTACACTAGGTAGAAATATGTGCAGACTAGTGTATCAAACACACAGCTCATAGATTTAGTTTGAAACAATATATTCCCATCAACCGTATTTGCTCGAATATAAGACAAGGTTTTTTTCAGAGCAAATGCTCTGAAAAATCCCCCTCGTCTTACATTCGAGGTCTTCTTATAATCTGACCTCAAATTGAGGTCAGATTATAAGACATGGATCCAGGTCCTCAGCAGAGCTGCAGGGGACCTGGATCCCCCTCTCTGGCAGCAGGGGATGCCTGCGCAATGAGCACAGACTCCCCTGCTTCCGCCCGGCACGACCGCTGGGGCTTCTGTGAAGAAGCCGGGTACTTCCGCTTTCGTCACAGAAGTCCCGGCGAGCGTGCCGGGCGGCAGCAGGGGAGTCTGCGCTCATCGCGCAGACCTCCTCTGCTGCCCCACTAGGCACCAGGGAGAATCGGGCAGCTGGGGGATGTCTGCACAGAGAGAGGGGGGAGATGGGGAGGGAGAGAGAGGGGGGAGATGGGGAGGGAGAGAGAGGGGGGAGATGGGGAGGGAGAGAGAGAGAGAGGGGGGGGGGGGATATAGGGAGATGGAGAGAGGGGGGAGATGGAGAGAGAGAGACTAGGGGAGGGAGTGGGGAGATAGAGAGAGACTACGCTGGGGGGGGGGGAGAGTCCGCAAGGAAATAAAAACAAGAAATGCATTTGTATAATATCAATTTTTTTATTACATATTAAAAAGCAATTTACAAATATACAACCTTTTTTTTTTTTCCTATAGGGTAGTCTTATATTCAGGCTTTTAGTTTTTTTCCTAAAGGAATATACAAAGTTTGGGGGGTCGTCTTATAATCTGGTTCGTCTTATAATCGAGCAAATACGGTATTTTTCTTCTTAAGAGGACTCTGTGTACTATCCTTTTGTCCTTGCTGATTAAATTGAAATTTCTAGCTTAGTTTATTTCATATTGAAACATTGAGCTGCAGGGGGCCTGACCTCAGAAAATCTATTTGTTTAATGGTTTTTTTTTTTTTTTTTTTTTTAAAGGTTTCATTTTTTAAACATTTTTTTTTTTTTTTACCATAGTGCTTATCACTTCCTAAACCAGTGATGGCAAACCACTTGTTCCCTTTTCATTTTATTGACCCATCTGTGTCCCCCTCTGTGCTCCACTTACCTCCCATGTATGATGATGGTGACAGTGTACTCCAATGTGAATGCTACTTCAGACACTCCCAGGTGCCACAGATAGCATGTGTGCAATAGGTTTGCCATGCTGCCATCCCCTTCTCCCGGGGGTTGACAAAGTGACATCAACAGCTCAAAAATAGGTGTCAGCAGCATCTCCTGGGAGTTACTTTAACCCCTTCCCGACCTTATGACGAGTTAACTCGTCATAAGAGCCGCACCATTAGCGACCTTATGACGAGTTAACTCGTCATGCAGTCTAGCCGGCGGTGCGCTCCGTGGGCACCGCCAGCTAGTCTGCAACGGGTCCAGGACTAAGCCTCGCACCCGAGGCAAAGCTCCTGGACCCGATCGGTCAGTTTCCGGGCATGTGATCGCGGTGATAACGTGATCACCGCGATAACATGCAAATTAGATGGCAAAGTCAGTGTGTTCACACACTGACTTTGCCTCTAATTCACTCCCTGTGCTTCACATTCTTATAGTGAAGCACAGAGAGTGACCTGTAAGTAAAAATAAATAAATTACATACACATAGGTGTAAAAAACATTTTTTAAAAAAATTAACCCTTTCATTGCTGATTACAGTTCTTAACTGTGATCAGTTTCCTTCCACTTTATGGCCCTCATTTAGTTTTTTTTTTTAACAGATTTTTTTATTTTTACAATTTATAAAGTTTTTTTTTAATAAATAAAGGTAATTTTAATATATTTATTTAATAAAATTTAACCCCTGCATGCTTGTTGCATGATTTTTACTGATCTGACATCGCACTCTTCAGAGTTTTTTTTCTGTCTTTTTTGTTATGGGGGGTTTGGGAACCAATATTTTTCTTTTTTATTAGTTAGTTAATTAGGGGGGATAAGTGGGTTAGTGTTGCACTAGTTATGCAGCTTATTATTGGGAAAATAATGGGGAAAAACTTTTTTTTCCTCAAATTTCCTCTTTTATATGTATTTTTTAATACTAAAATGTAAATCATTTTTATGTATAGGGTATCAAAAGAAAGCTCTAACTGTCCTCTAAAAAACAACATATAACTTGTATGGGTACGTTAAATGAGAGAGAGGAAATTTATGTTTCAAAAACCGCGTATTAAAAATTGAAAAACGCTCTGGTCCTTGGCCCAGGAAAATCCCTGGTCCTTAAAGGGTTAAGGGCTCCCTTATTAAATGCATGGGGATACCAACTGCACATGTTCCACCTCCACCAATCTGTTCTGTCAAAAGAAAAAGCAATATCATTACCAACTAGAATAAACTAGTCTCTGAACGTGCTCACAAGTTTCCTGCTCAAGCACTCACAACTTAAATGAACTATGCTTTCTCAATGTAAATATACAGCATGGGAAACTATACCAAAACCTATTAGGATCCTAAGGAATGGTCTTGTGCATTAAGTCCTGTACAAACTATAGGTTAAACAATATTAAATGCAGGAAATTTAATCTGATGCCTGGAGTGTCCCTTTAATTGTTGCTAATTATTCCTATTATTAAATTAAATTCTTAACAATTATTCCACGTTAACGAAAGCTGTGTGATAAACGGTGTAGTTTACTTCTTTAAATTTCTTCTTTTATTTTTGAGAGAGAGATCTCGACATTTGTTGCGTATAATGGCAATTGTGCCTCTTCATCCTGGCACTTTACCAGTCCGGGAGGAAGTACCAGACATTTTCTGACACTAATCAGACACTTTTCATTCAGTGCATGATTCTTTCTACATGGGCTGCGCTGATGCATCGCTGAAGTTATTCCTCAGCAATTGCAGAAAGGATTTGTCACAATCTGCCGCGATAGACCCAAATTACCCATAGGAGGGTAGGATGGGATGGGTTAATCCTGGTTTCCTTAAGACTTGAGCAGACTAGGATTAACATTTATATTTTGTATTTATTCATGGGATCACCGTGAAAATCAATCCATAAAAATGGAAATTGGATGCGCCTTCTCACATCTCAATAGTACATTTTCATGTTACACCACATATGTTTAAAACAAACATATACATATATAAATCATATGCCACTATTTGTTTTTATATGATTGAATTAATTGCATATAAAAGGAAAAATTAAATTAGGTGTTTGTCTCCTGGCTCCATTTTGTGAATATTTACCATGTTGCAAAGGTCCAAAATCTTCCATAGTCTCCTTTTACAACTGTGGCCAAAACCTGCATGTCATAAGATACTCCCCTCCTCTCTTACTGGCTCCTGTGTATCACAGTGAACAGGACTAGGTGACTGTTTACAACTTTTTGTTACCTGCCTTCCAACACAAAGAGAGGAGATTGACCTGATCAAACAGGATCATAACCCAGGAACAAACAGGATATAATGGTTACATTACCCTCCCATTCAGTGCAAATCTATGATCAGAATTTTGACTTATAGACTGCATTCTGTGACCCAAGCCCCAAAGTGGGAAATTTGTGCTAGGTGTCACTAGGTGGTGACACCCAAAAATTTTCAAAATGGCGGCGCTCAGTCGCACTTGTTTAGTTATATATTTTATTAAATGCAGTCGCATAACAAAAACAAAAGTCATATCTGAAATCAATACAAAATAAAAAAAAATAAAACCTTTTACTTTTTTTGGTGGGAGTGTCTCTTTAATTCAGTTCAGGATCAGGATTGCCATACTATTTTGTATGCACAGTATACTGTGTAAGAAATACAAATGCATGCCATTCCCCTAGAGAATTTTTTTTGGTAATGCAAAAAAAATAGAGAAATGAACTGCAACATCCCAGTGAATTCTAAATAGTTATTACTTCTGTTTTGTACTTTATTTTTTTTCCTATATTAAAAAAAGGCTGTGTTATATTTTAAACTGTTAGTTGCCCATTCTTTTGATCAAATGTCTGTCAGTGCTCTTGGGATATCAAGCTCCCATAATTGCAAAGCAACAGTTTCATCATACTTGTTAATATGATCTAAGGTCTTGGTTTAAAGTCCTATTCCACCTACTATTACACTAAACTGAGAACTAGGAACATCAACACTACAATATTGGCGCAATTTTTATATCGCTCTTTGCAATTATAGGTGGCTCTTGTTAGAGTAGCGTTACTATTTATTCACTTCCACCGGCAAAGCATGTGTTTCATGCTGTCTAGAAAAGGATATTCCATTGTCTCTGTGCAAAGTTATTTACAGTGGACAGTCCATGGAGATCATAGCTCTCCATTTTTTTTGATCAGGGACCAACAAGATGAACTGGTTATGATTTAAAAAAGAAGCAACTTCTCCACCTTTATTGATGCTTAGAAATGAGTCCGTCCTGGATAGGTTTATTTGATAATGGGAGACCGTTCTCCCATACATGATTTGGTTTTCTACATATCCCTATGAGTAACCAGTGGTACACTTCTAGGAAAGTAAAAAAATAATCAGCATGAAGTCTGTTTACTTTATATCTCTGATGCATGTGCTTTGTAGGGGTTTGAGCAAATATGGATTATTTTAATGAGATATTTGTGCAAAACATGGATGTATGGTAATGACTGGGAAAGTCTATTAGGTATATAATTATTTTGTAAAGACTGCCAGTAATGGTTTTGGTTTACAGCTCTCTAGTGGTTTGTTGTTTGTACAAGGAATCCCTAAATTGCATAGGAAAATAACTCAAAAGCTAGGCATTGTGAAAGTCTCCCTTTTCATCCTCACCTGTATCATTTCAAACCTCTCATTAACTAATTTTATGTTAGCAGTAAATGCAGTATGGGCTGTTCTGCAAGGTCTTGATTTTTGAGACACTGATCTCATGGGCTTCTGTTGATTCATATAACAAAGCAAAATAAGCTGTAATCTGTCTCCAATTTGTACTCTACATGTGACAGAAAGTAGTGGTGGTGAGATCAGACACACGTCAGGAATGTCAAACTTCAGGCCAATGTAGCGAATGAAACCCGGCGCTCTGACTACAGAGCTCAGACTTTACCCACTCGCGCCCCTTTAATATAGACATTTTATATTGCGTGCGGGACAACATGCTAAGGTAGAAACATACCGTATTTGCTCGATTTATAAGACGACCCTGATTATAAGCCGACCCCCCAAACTTTGGATATTCCTTTTAGGAAAAAAACTAAAAGCCTGAATATAAGACTACCCTATAGGAAAAAAGTTAAACTTGTATATATTCACATGTAAATTGCTTTTTTAATAAAAAATGATATCAAAAAAATGCATTTGTTTTTATTTCCTTTTATGTGCCAATTCTGCCTCTTTCCCTTGCCCCCAGCTTTGTCTCTCTCCCCCTCCCTTTGATTCCCCCCTCTCCTCTGTCTCTTCCCCCCCCTTGTTTCTCTCTGCCCCCCCCCCTCTGTCTCTTCCCCCCCCCTTGTAGCTCTCTTCCCCCCTCCCTTCCCTTGTTGCTCTGTCTCCCCCCTCCCTCCCCCTGTCTCTGTTTCTGACCCCCCTCCCTCCCCCTGTCTCTGTTTCTGACCCCCCTCCCTCCCCCTGTCTCTCTTTCTGCCCCCCCTCCCTCCCCCTGTCTCTGTTTCTTCCCCCCTCCCCCTGTCTCTGTTTCTTCCTCCCCTCCCTCCCCCTGTCTCTCTTCCCCCTCCCTCCCCCTCACCTGGACGTCGATCCCTGGTGGCTAGTGGGGGCAGCCGGGGGATGTCTGCACGATACGTGCAGACATCCTCCATGCTGCCCGACACGGCACTCTATTATGACGGACAGCTGGCCGAATCTCCCTGGTGGCTAGTGGGGCAGCAGAGGATGTCTGCGCGATGAGCACGCTCGCCGGGACTTCTGTGACGAAAGCGGAAGTGCCGGGCGGAAGCAGGGGAGCTCTGCTGGGGACCTGGATCCATGTCTTATAATCTGACCTCAATTTGAGGTCAGATTATAAGAAGACCTCGATTATAAGACGAGGGGTAGTTTTCAGAAAAAAAATTCTGAAAAAAACCTTGTCTTATAATCGAGCAAATACGGTAAATTTAAAAACAAACAACTGGAGAGTGGCAAGTCGCCTCCTGCTCCCACCTTTAAAGTGTTGCTTGATGCAATGAACCCAACCAAAGCCATTGTAGGGCCGGCTTTGGATGCAATTTCAGGATGACCGGCTTCTCATTAAAAAAAAAAACTGCCCTATCTTCAGATTATTCTTATAGCCAAATTTACTATTGTTTAATTTAGATAAAAATCATATCACTTTGAAACATTTCAAATTGACTTGTGTAAAGACCTTTACAGATGACAGAGCCAGTTTAATAGATGAAACATGCAAAGTTCAGGGAAAGTTACTGGCACATGCAGTGCATGTGGTTAGATAGCGACGGGACAAAGAATCAGCTCCTTTAAAAATACGTTTTCTCTCTAATTTTAACAGACGTTGAATAAAAACAATTCTGCTACTGTAACCATGGCAACAGTCTTGGCATGTTTAAAGTGTTCGTTTGCAATCCCACAGAATGGAAATCTACATTTAAATAGTATGAAATTACATGCAGCTTGTTGTAATGATGCTTGATACATTTCCAATTTCCGTCCTCTTTATTTTTAGGCATGCTAACAACTGAATGGATTTAGTCTAAGTCTGTACAATGACCTCGGAGGAGACACCACTGGGACACCTTGATGAGGTGAGACCAGAAGAAGCATCTTCTCCATTGACTGCTGACGTGAATGAAAATGATGCGAACGTAACCAGGAATGAGGAAATAATGGTTCAAAGTCGGGATGCCCAAGATAGCATTAATAATAACGAAAACTGCAATCTAATGTGTGGTCAACTCAGCTGCAAGAATAGCTATGAGGACAATGACCACTTAGTGGCCGAAGGTTTAACCACAGCAGCCCTTACAAGCAGGGAGACGCCCTCTACTAAAGGAAAACGAATAAATGGGAGGCGTAGTAACCGGAATCGGAAAAACTGCAATGGGAAATCAATGGGTAAGGTTTTTTCCCCCCTCTTATACATAAATGCATTGATTGCAAGTAAAACAGATCTGGCTGGCAGTGTATAGATCTATTGCATAGTTTATGCACATTACATTTTACATGACATAGGTGTAACATAATTCCAAAGAAAAAACAACATTTCTATTTAACTTTTTTGGTATGCTTTGAAACGTAAAAGCAATATGTAATTTTATATTTCAGAAACCTAAGTTGTTGTTTTTTTGTTTTAATATAAACAATTTCACTCTCCTTTTATGTCCTAGCCATTTAATGCTGCAGGGTACTTTCATCCCTAAAGATTAAACCATCAAAAACCAGCGTTTTTGTATTTCTTCCCCCAATCACACAATTTTGATTGGGAGCCAGGAACATGGTGGCACAGACCTGATCCGGGTCTTGACAGGCCCTGTGGTCAGTGCTGAAAGCTTGCGAGACCTCTTGTCACTCGTGACCTCATGAAGACATGCCCAAACCAGGATATTTGGCACAGCACGTTTTAGAAAAATATTCCCAGCCCTATAATTTAGGTTGGCAAACAATGTCCTACCGTCATTAAGGTGTTAACATAGGTGAAGTGGAGCTTATCTGTAAATAGACTGGTGTAATATTATGCAACCTTTTATCATGGTTGCTCCCATGATCATTTGTTTCTTGTGTAGATGAAATATGTCTCCTTTATTATTTAGCTCTTGATCCTGTGAAGATATCTTTATCTAAATCAGGTTAGTGGGTTTTGTTGAACTGCAACTCCCATGATCCTCCCGTTCTTCTCTGTCTATTACATTTATCTTTGGTTTATTGTTTTTATGTTTTTAACCTTCTTCAGGGTCAACAAATAAGTGTTGTTTTAAAACAAGATGGTCTATTTTTTGTTTGTTCTACCTAATTAGCCATGAGACGCAAGTAAAATAAACCATAAATGCTTTTACTGGTGGACAGTTTATGGATAATAATGTAATGACTAGTTGGGTTTTACCATTACAAAGCAGATTACAGTCTTCTGTACTTATTTCTTTATAGAACAAAATTACTTTGTCAGATAATGTGCAAATTATGTGCAACATCCTTTTATTTGATCAAATAGGATTACTGCAGGTGTCATCATTGTCTTAAATCTCTATAAAATCCTTCATGGAAAATAAATAACCTATGAACTGTTCATTAGCCAGTGTAAAGGGAACTTGACAAAACTATTTTATGAGGACATTTAAGGGCTTCTGATGATGTGGAAGACACTTCATTAATATGACATTTTGTGTAAAACCATGACTGTTAGCTCTGCATCATCATAGTAATCTGACCTGTGACAAGGTGTTTCAGTTAATTACATGGATTTACAAAACATATAGTTCTTCTTACAGAACATATTAAACTTATTTACATGTTGGCCGTGTGTTCCATATATCAAAATTGCAATATTTTGATAATTGTTTCAGCGATTACCCAAGTCCCCTCACAAGTGTGGTACCTGGTCTTAGAAAGGGGCGTTAATTGGTCAGTATAATGTTTAGGTGAGTCAGTTATTATATATGGAGGAAGTAGTAGTATGTTTGTGTGATGTCTGTCTGCGGGAGGGAGTTGTTCAATGAATGATGATGCAGGGCTATGAGTGCAATGTCTGTGAAACAGAAAATATCAGTTTATAGTCTACCTTGAAGTGAAGGACTCATGCTGTACTGCACAATCAGAAGAGAAGGTAAGGTGTATTTTTGACATAAGGATATTTTGGACTCCTATACTCTTAGTTTTGCTTTGAGCCCATTTGCTTGGCAGAATCTATTGAAAATACAGGTAAATCTATACATAGTGACTTAGACTTGTAGCGAATTAAAGAATGATGTGCATGTGTAACTTTTGTTAAATCCTAAATAAACTTTTTTTTTTTCATGCTGTTAATTAAATAATTTACCCATTTTATTCAACTAAAACATCTCACAATCCACTATTAATTTCTTTGAGGTAAATTCGGCTCCATTACGTGGTGCATACTGCATTTTTTTTTTTCTAGGGTATTTTGTGCAAATTCTCTACTATGAACAGTTTTGCTTCGATTTCAGAAAGTCCCCCCCAAATAGATGTGTTTAATAGGCTATTATACTAGAAGAGCATTACTGTATTATGCCAGTAAGTGGCACTATGATTCTATATTTACCAGCAGATAAAATACAATGCAGAGAACAGAACTCCTGTGGGCACAGGACAACACAGCAGTTACTTCCAGTCATGCACTGTGGAGCCAGCTTTCTTTTAAACCAGAACATTTTGTTGTTTAACAAATTCCTGAATGTGCAGATCTGTGAGATTTCCATGGCTGGGATTTGGGCTGTGTGAAGTTCCCAATCTGCCTCACTTTCCAGATAGAAGTAAAAGTTAAATGAATTTATATATATATATATATATATATATATATATATATATATATATATATACTCTCAAACACTGTCTGTTACTAATGTAAGACACATTTTGCTGTAGAACAGCAATATTAGATTATTGTTTTGTGATCTAAACCACACCAATTTCACTTATAAAATAGGGTCACAGTTGACCAATGGTTGGTCAGAGATTGGATATAGAAATTTGGCAGTTAGATTAGCAATAGGGTTTTAATGCTGCTTTTCATACACTCCCTGGCTGCTCAAGGACCTACAGTAAGTGTGTTTATACCTGCGCTTATTTTATGTATTTTTGATCCACGCAATGTTCGGAAAACATGTGATTCTATTTTATCTTTAAGTACTAATTCAGGGCTTGTATATTTTTTAAATGGTACTAGTTAAATAAATCAGACATGACTGTCTTAGAGAGTTTATACAATACCATTTTAGAAAAATGTACAGTGTTTGGTTTGAATACAAAATTGATATATATAGATATATATGAATAAGTGTATACTTATCAATATGTTCTGTAAGCACACAACTCCAAACGCATGGAACATCTTTTGTTGCAGAGTTTGTCAGTCAAAGTGTTAAAAAAAACTCAACCTTACTTTTTGATCTGGATTTAATATCTTAAAATAAGTGCTTCAAATGAGTCTGTTCACATGAAAACAGATGCACTGCTGAAGCCACATACATGACACTTGGCTTCTGACACATTTCCTGGAAATCTTCATTGGTTTTGATTACAATTTGATAGTTGTTGCTATTATGAGGTTTTGCTTATGCATTACTAATCTTGTTTTGTAACCCTTGCCATGCAGGATTTGGATCAGTTGGCGATGTGGATCCCTCACAGGAAAGTAAGCCCTTGGCGTCTATTTGTGAGCTGAGCATATCCGATCCAAATGCCTGCCCCGAGCAAAGAAACCAAAAGCAGCTCCGAGATTCTCTGTTCTCTCTCATCCGAGAAGGGTTTGAGCAGAAAAATGATGCCAGGATGCTTCCCACTTGCCTTCACCAGGTATAACACTATCTTTGTGCTGGATTGGTGAATTACTTGCTTTGATTGATGTTTGAGGGGGCATTAATTTCCTTTTTTACCCCTGCATCTTGGCAGCTGGTTTTAGCACTGAATACTTGTCAGCACACCTAGCACAGAGCACCCACACGGGTCTAGGACACTTCTTCGCCTCTTCTTCATCGCTGACAGTTCAGCGCAGCAGTTAGAACGCTGAACTGTCAGCAATGAAGAATAACGCGGCCGTTTGATCGCAGCCGCGGCTATGTAAGAGCTGACAGTTCAGCGTTGAACTGTCAGCTCTTACAAATGTAAAAGTAAAAAGAAAATACCCCCCCCAAACCCCAATACTAAAATTAACCCTAATACTAACACCCTAATACTAACCCCCGAACCCTAATACTAACCCCCGAACCCTAATACTAACCCCCGAACCCTAATACTAACCCCCGAACCCTAATACTAACCCCCTAAACCCTAATACTAACCCCCTAAACCTTAATACTAATACTAACCCCCGAACCCTAATACTAACCCCTGAACCCTAATACTAAAATTAACCCCCTAAACCCTAATTCTAACCACCCTTACTAAAATAAACAAAAATAGCTAAAATACTGAAATAAACTTACCTTCAGCGATGAAATGTCCTGCAATGAAATCTCCAGCGACGAGCTGTCTTGTGGTGCAGAGTCGGCGGTGAAGCGGCTGCGCGGAAGCAGCCGCGATGAAGTGTCCCATCCCCCACCCACACTGTGTATTTCTGGGGCTTGTGTGCTCGAACAGAGACCACACAAACCCCAGAAATACAACCGGGAGACAGACGGCAGCTGTGAATTCGGCAACAGTCACTCACTCTGTAGCTGGCGTCGCCTTTCTGATGTAACTGGTGTATTGTACGTTGTACAATGTTATAAAACAAAAAGAGCTCCATGATATTGATGTTCCTGTGAAAGCTCGCAAATTACACACACATACTAAGACAATATATCTGGAAAAATATCTGCCAACACAGCTGTTCAGGGCTCGGTGAACTTAAACTCCCATGGTGCTAGATTCTTAAAGCCAGCCAAGCATCATGGGAATTATATTTCATCATCAACTGTAGTGCTACAGGCTGACTTTACCTGTTCCAGGGAAACAGATGCTGAGTACAAGTATATTGAGATTAGGGTTCAAGCACTAAAATAATGGACATCACAAAATAAACATCACTGCATCCTTTCAAAGAAAGCAATACAAACATCCAGTATTGGCTTCAGTTTTTTCCTGGACAGAGATTCCAAATCCTTTAATGGGCAACTATATAAAGCTGGACACATAACAGCCTCACTGGAGACACTGCAACTTACATTAAAGGTGACATGGTCACTCGCCCTCTGAAGCAACAGCTTTGTTTTTCAGTTGCCCGTCTACCTGTGTAAGTAATTGCACAGTGGAAAATAACCGCTGCTACAAAAGTAAGAAAAAAATAAGTGATGAAATAGTTGTTTGTTATTTCCAGTGTTGTTTTTAAAGAAAGATACACAGTTGCAAGTATTGATCGTGCTATAGGATATGTAGCAAAATAATAATCTTTCCTCAGATACCTTGAAATATAGGCAATATATAAGGGAAAATGTTTCAGGAAAAAAAGGTATTTCACAGATCAAGGTATTCTCTAAAACGGACAAATGTTTTGTCTCATTGACTTAACTATGCATTATAAAGGACCAAACCCAGTGAGTATTATCTGACTTTAGATAATTGGGGAAGTTAAAATTGAGAAGTCTTATGAGCAATACATTCTTTATGACCGCCTGGCCCTATCGTCCAAGAAGCAAGAACCAGCTACAAAGATGTTGTCTTTTTATGTTCCAGTAAATAATAATAAAAAAAAAAATGGCACAACATAAGCCATGGTGAGGTAAATCTGACTGAAAAACCCTTCAGTTTAATGGGTGGCAGAAGCTACACACCAGACAAGTCAAAGACTTGCTCATCCCACAAAAATCTCATTCACAGAGCTACCACCATATATGTAAATAACGTTAACAATGATCACCTCTTGCCTCTGTATCCATTTTATGCTTCTGATACCCGTTAAAGTTCAGGTGGAAGGGTTTTCCATTCACCTTTTCCCCACCATAATGCATAATGTATGTTGTGTGGGCATCTAATGCTCCCCCAAACCTCAAACAGCCAGTAACTAATTTCACACTGGAAAGTCCCGTTAAAGGCCAAACTGCTTTTCATGAGTAGTTATCTGCTTCTGCACTTGTGTCTTGAGTGGTGTTTTTAAAGTTTAAAGACTGTCCTGTGCAGCTGACATTTGCTCCAAGGGGCCCATGTGTGAAGTGGATCCAAAAGTCATCATTGGTGACCTTATTTGCACATGCCTACCCAGATTCCCTTGCAGTGGTGGTAGCACTGAGAATATGAGATGTGGAAAAAACAAGCAAGTCTTTTGATTTGTCTGTGTTTAGATTTGCGTTTAACAATGATTCTACTACCTAAAAAATAAATTAGAAAGCAAATTAATCTTTGCATTATGAAAGTGAAGTATGCTATTCCTGTGATCCAGTGTTTGCCATCACTACCAAAAAATTTACTTTTTTTTTTTTTAATCTATTTTGAAATCTCCAAAATGTACCTTGTTTCTGGCTCCTAAACAGATTTTTTTTGTCTTGCCTTTACACCTTGAAGAATGTCAATCCTTACTGTAACAAAACATCTGATGACTTATTATGTTGCTTTAGATGTATATCCTGTAACATGTACTGTTGGTGGACTCTAGTGACCGATGGTGTGGGTTGGGCAGTGATAATGCTTTGCAAACAAGACTGTCATAATAAGAAATTAGGCAATATTTCTTCTTTTAGCATTAAATCTTTCTGTTGGTGCTTTGAGTTTTCATCTACTCTTAACAGAAACTCTTAATATGGCCTTCAGAAATAAAATATATATTTTTAAATTCAATAAAAATATATAACGTGTAAAAGTTATTATAAAAAGCATTTTTTAATATATTTGATAAAAATGTCCATGTTCTAATTAAACTTTTTCAATTGAATCAAACGATAATATGCTATAATACCAGTTTGAATTTCTGTTATTTATTATTCTGGCAGGGGATAATACATTGATTTGTGGATGTAGATAATAAAGGTTAATAATTACTGCAAATGCAGCTATTGGCATTGAACTGTTTACTCTTTACAAGCGTTACTCAGGACTGAATGCTGCTTCAAACAGAAATGGTAGATTATCCTAAAGATAACATAAGTATGATCATACTACTCGCTATCAAACATCACTACTATTAACCTACACTGCTTGCTTTCTTACAGATCGCAGAGACGTATTTTCACGAGGAAGATTGTATCCTTTTCAATTTTTCTGCAGGCAGACATAGTAATAGTACTTGATTAAAGTCCCAAATACAACTGAGTAACCACGAGATATTAAAACAGTCTTTGTATAATACCACAGAAGAAAACTAGTGAGTATATGGCGAGGACATCCACACCACTGACTGTAGAAGACATGTGAAACTGATACACTAGCATAAAAATCAAACCAACACTTGTTAGATATATGACAATATTTTGCTAATATATGTGTGCAATAAAGTGTAACCTTCAAAAAGGAAGTATAGCTTATGAGACATGATGCATGGGCATGCTGGACAGAGAGAGAAAAACAACGGATGCTGAAATAAAGGGAGGCAATGTGGAGGAGATAATGATTTCATTATCATGTAGATACATTGGGGTAGTCAATGCCAGTGATAAAGACCTATGTACACAGCAGAATTGAAAAGGTCCAGATGCAGTTCAGTTCTCATTTTATGTGGAGTTACTCAATGGTAAGAGAAGAAACATGTAACATGATGAAAATAGTCTTAAAGGACCATTCTAAAAAAACACTGTTACTTTAAAACCAAATATGCATTCATAGGTTTTATTTTTTTGCTTTATTTATTTTGAAAACAGAACTTAAGTAAGATTTTCCCTTGGGATTGGTCTTCCACCATATCATCTCTCCAGGCCAAACCCAGTGCGCCCTGCATCTCAAGTGTCAATTGAAGGGACCCCAGAGAGATGTATGGGAGTGGCCGCTGCACATGTGACATTGTGCAGTTGTCCCCCAAACAGTACTGACAAAAAAAACTGGGAGGTAGTGAACTATTAAACTGAACCAATCTAGGCAATAAACTTTGGAACAGATTCCAAAAAGAATCCTTGCACATTTCTGGTCGGACACTATCAGATTCATCAAACCCTTGCTCAATAACTTGAAGGATTTAAGATTCCTTACTATGTTTTCAAAGTCATAAACCAGGGTATAAAGAATCCTTTAGGATCTCTTCATATCAGCCTAACTAGACTTGGCTAACTGAAGAAATGACTAGCACTCTGGTAAAAGACCTAAACCTTTAAGCCATTAGCCATTTTGCGCCATCCTTTGTGCCCCTAACACCTTCCCTCTTAAAGAGCCTCTGTCGCCTAATAATTATTTGGACTTGAATAGGACAAATAAAAAGTGAACCCTATGTTGTGTTGAATGACATTCAGTTGTGTAATGTGCATACCCAGCCACTAGGTGATGTCATAAACAAGAGGTACTACAGACACATTAAAACATATATTTGTATCTTAATCTATGCATTTACTTGCAATTCTGCTAAAATACAGACCATATTATCTTCTCTACACTGAGAATATAAACAATGTTTAGGTGACGGAGTCCCTTTAATATGTTTTATTATATTATATGTTATATTTTGGGGAGACCAAAGAAACATTTCTTTCTCTGAGACTTGTCAGATAATTGAGTCACTGATCCAAATGTGTTTACATGATGGGATTTTCTTGCATACAGTCTAAGAACACTTAGGATTTGCTCCAATATCTCAATTCTACATTGAATATGCATATTCTCAGGGTCACACAACCTAGAGGTTGCTATCTTAAGTTCCCAATTGTTGCTTTTCTTCAAGAAAAACTGTCAGCCCTATAATAATTTTTGTCTAACCCCTATTTATTGCATTGTGCCTTGAATAATAAAGTGTGTCTGTATAAAATGTCACATTCTGTTACCTTTTGACTGCACTTGCCTCTCCTGTAAGCACTGCTATGTTGCCTCTCCTGTAAGCACTGCTATGTTGCCTCTCCTGTAAGCACTGCTATGATGCCTCTCCTGTAAGCACTTCTATGATGCAAGCTCTGCCAAAAGGTGACCTAGTAATATAAGTTAAAATTACATACCATATAAACAATGTTTAGGCGACAAAGTCCCTGTAAGTAAGACTTATTTAGGACTTTCCCAGGGATGTGTGTTGCTTATAGAAATATATATATTCTTGTGAGACAAGCTAGATCTTTCCTAGAAAGTGTAAAACGTACATACTAAGGAATTAGATGATACAATAATGCACAATAAAAAAAAATTGTAAAAGGATGTAAAGATTTTGCATTAGAACTTACACTTCTGTAAAAATGTGAATTAATCCATGCTCTAAGGTAGATGGCAAATGTGTATATATAAATCAGGAAAAGTCCGAACTCTGTGCAAAAGGTTGAATGATATTACATTTCTCCCCTGTTTTCTTTTTTTAACTGGATGGGAAGAATAAATTACCTTTAGCAGTAGTCTGTGTGACTGTGATCATGGTTTGTGGCATGACAAATGTAAACAAGTTGTACACAATGAGCAAAGGCAAGAGAGCATGTTGTTTAGGAATTAGCAATGCATAATAACATTCTTAACGGCTTAATCAGATGAGAAGGCAATTCAGTTTATCCAGCTGGAACGACTATACCATGAGCAGCTACTTGCAAACCTCTCTGCCATTCAGGAGCAATGGGGTGAGTTGAACAAATATTCTGTACAGAGTGTTCCTTGCAGATTCTGGTTGTATGTACACATGGTGGCATTTTCTTGGACGGACATGGTTTAATTAGATATTGTTCACATATGTCTGACAACATTACTGGAAAGTCAATGTTTACCAACTCAAATAATCAGCACTCCTGTAATAAATCTTTCTTGTAAAAGACGTACAAATGCTTGAAGGGAACATGAAAAAATGGTGCTTTTCTGCCTCTGAATTAGCTGTCACTGTTACTGGATAACTTTCCATTTGATGCTCAGCCATCTGATTACCAATCTTGCCTACCCTGCTGTTGCTTGACCACCTCCTCTTTACAGAGTGGGCTAAATGCAGAGTTGATACTATTTCCCTGCATCAATTCCAATATGACATACAATTGAATAATCAGCTTTTTATGTTTTGTGCAAATCCTAAAAAGATGTTATTCAAAAGATTTTTTTTCTGAAAGTTTCAAAAATATAATACACACATATGCTAAAAGTGAATAGGTGGTGTACACATATCTGATTATCTATGTGGACTGATAAACTACACGCATAAAATACACATATGATAAAAGTGAATAGGAGATGTACACATATCTGATTATCTATGTGGACTGATAAACTACACGCATAAAATACACATATGATAAAAGTGAATAGGAGATGTACACATATCTGATTATCTATGTGGACTGATAAACTACACATATAGTGAGAATTGAAATGTCTTTGTTGGGTGCTCTCATAGTCCATCATCAATTATGACTACACTTGGATCCAAACTGATAGGCATATGCAGATTTACACACCACTATACTGTAACCCTCATGCTCCATATTTGACATGCACGCTCAAAATGTTATGCCTTACAGAAGTAAAAAACCTGATCTCAAAAGGTTTGCCAAGGTGTGTGTGTATACTATTGATCAAGATCTGCTCCATATCATATATCAATTGCTTATAAACATGTACAAACGTTCTCTCTTCCCGTATGCTTTTCCTCCAGCTTCCATTTTATGTAGATATAAATAGAGAACACAAACACACAAGCCTAAAAATCATCCCTGTACTGTCTTATAAAAATTTCCCATTCTGTACATTATTTGTACTTCACACGTCTGTACAGCAACTACAGTACACATTCCTAGACATCGCCAACATATGCTGTCAAACTGTAGTCTACAGTTTGACAGCATATGTAGGCGATGTCTAGGACTGTGTACTGTAGTTGCTGTACAGACATGTGTGAAGTACAAATAATGTACAGATAGCTGGGCACTTACAGCAAGACCCACAACTATCTATTGGTATCGCTTACTCGGCCCTAAGCGTTGTATACCTTTTAGTATCAGCTCCATAGACAGGCTGTTTTTGTTAAAAAAAAAAAAAAAAAAAAAATTGTGTGACTGACAATATGTTGTTCACCCACTTGACACCAGCCTGTCTGTCTATCTTCACAAGATGCAGATGTGTAGGGCCCTGCAATCATCACAATCTTGGGAGTGTCTTGTCCAAACCTTAGTGACTACATATAACTGATGCACGCCTTTATTGCAACACTTTCTTAAATTTTTAAAATCACCAATATTTGTCCAAGAGATCCATTATTAACAGCCCCATCTGGTGACTGCTTAATTGGAAAAAATTATACATAATGCTGGCGGACATCAGTAACAGTAATGGAACCCTGCACTTACATTTTCCATAATGATCATAGCATCTTATACAGGTGCGCAGGTGACATTTATATATCTGACCACAGGGCCATTACATTCAGACACATGTAAATAAATACTCTATGGCTGTAATCGGTAAAATGTAGACAAGTCATTTTACATAATAGATAATTATTGCACACCAAAAAGATATTGTTACTCTAGGTAATAGCTAATATACCAGTTTGTCACTGCCATGGATTGTGTGGTGGTTACCCGTATTGGCATGTGACACAGGAGTGGCATGGCAGCTCAATAAATGGAAGAAATAATTTGGATAGGCGCACTCCATGCTAAATATTACATTTATTGTAACAATACCTTAATGCACAAATAGAAAATTATAAATATCAATGTTGGTGGGAAATCATGGCATCTCAGTAAGCTAGCTTCTGTCTATTGCTGTACTTTCCTTTCAAGCTGTAGGCAAAATATTCCTTTCAAACTGTAGGCAAAATATTAATTTGTGTTAAAAAAAAATTCCATCAAATGTAGATGTTTGAAATAGAAATGTTTTAATTAAAGAATATCTATAAAGTACCTTATTGAGGCATCTCTGCTCCATATAGCTCTATCAGGGGCAGACCTGGTTGGAATCTTGGGTCGAATTTTTCTTTGATATGATCCAGAATTCTAAACAACATGTCAGCCTGTGATATAAATTATATTACTTAATGCATAACCAAACATAATATTATAATGGCAGTGTACACCATATAATATAATCACAGGTATATACACCAAAAGAATAGCACAAGTTAGTCTCTTATCCAATTGTTACATTAGGGCTTATCTACACAGAGCAATTATGGAACTAAGATCCAAATTTGGAACAGGCTTCCATTGGTTTCCATGGTGACCCCTCCAGCTTAGAAATGAACAGTCCATTGGTTTCCATGGAGACTGCTTCATGCTTTGGAAGAAGCAGTCCATTGGTTTCAGTGGGCTGTTGGGAATCTGCCCAGAATTACCTTATACTGTACATAACCAATGTTTGATCCTAGTGGGACAAGGCAAAAAAAAAAACAACTAAACCAAGTAAAATATTAACATGCTGCATAACTTGAAAAATCAATTTTACAAAGAAAGGCCCTGCAGGCCTAGCAATACTTCAGATTAATGTGTATTATAAACATTAATATATTTGTACATGTTACAATTTGACTAGTTGGCATACTGGTCTTATAACACTTATTCAAGCCTTCAGATAATGATTTCTGGAGGTCATCTTCAAATAAATTACTGACCATTGGCTCCAGTCGTCAGATTAAATTACAGTAAATTTATCATACATTTAGATCCTGTTCTGGATAAAACCGTAAGGTGACCGTACCACGCTCTGTTTCTCAAGGAATTGCTATTCTAAACCACAGACCAATAAAATAAGGGATATATTTTTTTCTCAGCTACTTAATTATGCAACTGAATCCCACCCACTTTATCCTTCCACCAAAGGGGCACCATCTCTCAAGTTACTCCAATATCAATTGGTCTGATTATTATACATAGTATGGAATAAGTTCATAACTAAGTTCTATTGGTAAAATTGTGTAATTTAAAATTGCCCAGGGAGAGAATTATAATAAGATTGAGTAGAAATCAATCACTTTAATGCAGAAATCAGTTATCCAAAATTATCTGTTATCCCAAAATCCCAGTTTATTCAATGTCCAGCCCCCTTAAGCTGTTATATAGCGTTTCCAGATTCCCCCACGCCCACAAAGGGTAATACAATGACACGTGCGCAGGTCTGACAAGACAACAATGCCCCATACCACAGCAAAGTGATTTATTTGCTCTATACAGAATTTGCATTCATACTACAAGATTTCATGAGTGCTGAGAGTCGTTAATATATCTTTATTGGTGAAAATGACCCATTATCCAAAACGCTTCTGGTACCTTTCATTTTGAATAATGAATGTTCAACCTGTATTTATAATCATGTTATTTGTCATTGAGCACAAATACAGAATAAAAAAGCATGTAAACTTTTCAGTGCTGCTCGTGTGTACAAATGCTCTGAAAGCTTTACTGTGTCCATGTATGAAAGCTCCTCTGACTTGCCAACTTCTCTGGATTACGACTCCCAGGATACCTGGATAGCAGTGGGTCTCTGCCTCTCCATCCTCTGTTGTCTCTGCCTAATGCACTGCCAACCCCCAGACTATTACATGTGCATGCACTAGAGTCTGTTGTACTTTGCGGAGCTTCAGGTTTTTTTTTAAATTGTATTTAAGTATTTATTGAGGTCCATCTCCCAGTTCCAATGATCAGAATGAAGGCATTATACAGTTATGTTACATAGTCTGAGGGGAAAAGTCAGGTGTGCTTTGTGCTAGCCATAAGTCTAGATGCAATCAATGTATTATTTTATGGTAAATACTCCAGCTAATATTGCTATCATCTTATAAATGTAAGCTACTACTTTCTGAAGCAGTGTGCTTTACATTTTCCGCCCTCTCCCACTATTCATTGTGTTTGATCCAGATTCCGGTGCACACATTGTGGCATGTGGGTAGAAGCACAGCATGCATTATGAAGAAAACTTGGCCCCAAGACGTCAATGTATTATTGCAGACTAAGTGCAGGCAGGTGGACATCAATAGTTCTGTAAAGGAGAAATAGGCACAGAGCATGGGCTTTAATACAATACCAAGCAAAGATTAAAGGTTTTTCATAACTGGAAGTGACAATTTATAGGCAAAATAAGGTACCCAGAGAAGAGGAGCAGTGACAGATGATTCCAGAGATGTCTTTGTAGAGCATTTATTAGATGAAGCTTGTTTGACTGACATCCAGACTCTGTTGCTAATTTTTTGTGTGTTCTTAGGTCAATGGCTTAAAAGACAACTGTAACAAAAAATGAACTTATGTTTTACTAAAAGCTTGCATTAAAAGATGGCTTATACAGAAATATATATATATATATATATTACCTTATTGAGCCCTCTTTGCTCTTATACCTCGATCAGGGAGCAGACATGTTGTTAATGATCTTGGGTCAGATCTTCCATTTTATGATACAAGATTTCTAAAGAAATACTGACTTTTTGTGTCCAAGGTACATTCAACTTCTCTTCCTTTAATGCAGAATCAAAATGGAAGACTACTGATATTTCTCTACCATCACCTAACAATTTAGATAAAGGCCTCAGCAGCAAAGAACTGGAAAGACTCAACAACTTGTGTGGCTCTCACCATGAGTAAGTTTGAATATATACAATTGAAGTTGTCTTAAAGGGACTGTATCACCTCAACATTGTTCTACTGTGCATGTAGACAATACAAAAGATGGCAAATGCTTTGGCAACTGCTGAATTATTTAGAAAACAAAAACCCATGCAGATAATTTTTAATCTCTACTAATGTTTAATTTGTTTATTTGAATTACTTTTAGTATGATTATTCAATATTTTATATGATTAAAATATGTCTAAGTAGATGAATTTAGTTGTCAGTAGATGTCCTATTTTGTTTTTTTGGAAGATCTTAAGCACTTTTAAAATTAACTGGTGTGAAGTCTGGTCTAAAGCCAGCCAATCAGAATGGAACCAGTTTGCATTTGTGCCTGTTAGCACTATGTACAGATAATCTGTATATAATATACCGCCTTGAAACTATTGTTCAGCATTTCCATATATATATTTAATGATCCTTGTTAATAGTTGTTGTCTGTTCCAATTCAGCAGCCAGTACTGAAATGACCTCTAGGTATTGTTCAGTGGATATAAAAATACACGTCTTTCAGTTTGTCACAATGAATTTCAGTGTGTAGCCATACAGGTCTATGGATTGATAATACAGCCGCTTTGATTACAAAGCTAACTTGTTCGGATAATGACTTATAAATGGGCAATCAGTGCTCCCAACTGTTTGGCAAGATCTTGGCTATGGGGAAATATTTGTAAATTCAGTCAGCTGAGAACAGCTCTATTTATATCTTGTTAGTCTCTTAATGGAACATTAACAGTTTTATGAGATAATTTGATGCAGACATAAAAAGGAACTCCTGTGCGCTGTGATACGAGGTTCTAAGCAGATCATTTCTGATTAAGCCAAATTATAGAAGTGGATGTGAGATTTTTTTTTTATATCAACCTGCTGACTAAATTACTGAGGACTACATCCATCTTGCCAAGCCAGTGTATAAACATTCAAGTCTTAATTGTTTGTTCTAGCAGATGTGGCATATAAAATGGGAACAAAAGAAGCTTGTATGTGGCAGCTCTATAGCAGCACTGCAGTTACCATGATGCCAACCTAGCTTTATGGTTTCAGCTGGAGGGCTGTATATTGCCCAGGACACCCTTCCACATTTCAGCTCTTTTGGGCAAAAACGTATTTGCTCCTATGCATTCTGATAGTAGTAGTCCTGCAAAAAGGTTTTGGGAATTAATTGAACAAAAGAGATGCCACTGTTGTGGGTGCGTTAGACCCAGTCACCTAACCATTAATTTTTATTTATTTCTATTATGATTTTTAACTTGCAAAGCAGTTAACATGACAAGGTTTATCTTTGCTCTACAGCCGGTGTACTAAACTAAGGCCCATCATCTGTTTTTGGACTATATTGCCCATAATCCCCTGTGCTTGTTAGAGGTTGTTAGAGGATTATGGGGGATATCGTTCCATCAAGAGCAGGAGGGCCATCGTTTGACACAACCTCCACCTCATTGTGGCCTACACTTCCCTTTATATTCTTCTATTGAGGTTCCCTTCTTAATTAAATGGTATTCTGAAAGACTGGTAAAATATAATCTATTTGCAGTCACTCAGCAGGCTTTAGACGTTCCTAAGATCTGTAATGCTAGCACCTAACCTTTTTGAATGTTTTACATAGAATTCTATTGATGTTCTATTTTCTGGCCCCTAGAAATAACTCTGCTGGTTCCTGAGTTAGTCTGTTAGGTCCCTAAAGTCTACAAAAATGTATAAAGCCCCATATAAGCAATAGGTTGTGAGTATAATATTTTTTCTGATGTAGCAATGTAATGACTATACAGCTGCATTGAGGAAAGAAGTTTTGATTCAGGATGGAAATGTGTGGTTGATTACACACTTTATTTTATTTTATGGTGTGTGCATGGGCATTAGCAGAAATCTTTTGGGGGGCGGGCATATTGTGAGTCATTATATGCCAGGATTTAGCCTTTTAATATGCCAGGATTTAACCCTTTAATATGCCGGGATTTAGCTACTTAATATGCCAGGAGTTAACCCCCCAATATGCCAGCATTTAGCCATTTAATATGCCAGGATTTAGTCCCTCAATATGCCAGGATTTAGCCATTTAATATGCCAGGATTTAGCCATTTAATATGCCAGGATTTAGCCATTTAATGCGCCAAGATTTAGCCATTTAATGTGCCAAGATTTAGCCATTTAATATGCCAGGATTTAGCCATTTAATATGCCAGGATTTAGCCATTTAATATGCCAAGATTTAGCCATTTAATATGCCAAGATTTAGCCATTTAATATGCCAAGATTTAGCCATTTAATATGCCAAGATTTAGCCATTTAATATGCCAGGAGTTAGCCATTTAATATGCCAGGAGTTAGCCATTTAATATGCCAGGAGTTAGCCATTTAATATGCCAGGAGTTAGCCATTTAATATGCCAGGAGTTAGCCATTTAATATGCCAGGAGTTAGCCATTTAATATGCCAGGAGTTAGCCATTTAATATGCCAGGATTTAGCCATTTAATATGCCAGGATTTAGCCATTTAATATGCCAAGATTTAGCCATTTAATATGCCAAGATTTAGCCATTTAATATGCCAGGATTTAGCCATTTAATATGCCAGGATTTAGCCATTTAATATGCCAGGATTTAGCCATTTAGTATGCCAGGATTTAGCCATTTAATATGCCAGGATTTAGCCATTTAATACGCCAAGATTTAGCCATTTAATATGCCAAGATTTAGCCATTTAATATGCCAGGAGTTAGCCATTTAATATGCCAGGATTTAGCCATTTAATATGCCAGGATTTTGCGCATGTATGTATACATTTGTTGTGGAAGCTATTGTAAGCTATAGATATATAGAAATATATAGTGTGCTATTTACTAAAAGATGAGATGCACATTTCATCTCTGCAATTTAGCTGTACACAGTGCAGAGATAATCCGGGTGAATTTGCAGGAGAAACTTTTGTCCCTGAACCATGTATAGCTAAACTAGTGAGATGTTTATTGTATTTAATACTTAATTACTATAGCCTTGGAATTCAGTCTTTTATCTTCATTGAAGAATTGTATCCTAGATCATGACAATTCACATGTAACCGTTTCATTCATCATGTACAATTCTGTATTTGATTAACTTACATTAACCCGGAAATTCATTGATATTCTTATGGAGCTAGTGTATATAATGATATGCTATGTTAGAGAGGGTCAGTAAAAGATTATGCGGTACATATTTAGTTATGTGTAAAGGTAAGAATTGGATGTAGGTAGTATCGTCTATGCTGCTTCCATAGAAACAGAGGTTAAAAAAAGTCCATAGGCAAGCGATGTCATTGGAGTACAGTAATTACCACACTTCCCATCCCGGCATTAACAGGCCTTTACTGTTTTTTAAAATAATTGAAGGATATTTCTCAGCTGTTCCTTTAAAACCACAGTTAACTGGTGATAGTATTTCCTAACTGGAGAGGCTCCATGCGAATATTAGAATGAAGAGTAAAGCTGTCCCAACAGTCCTGTGACGTTCATTTGAAGCAGACAGAAAGTTGTATTTCATTTGCTTACATTTTATTTTCTCTCCTATTTTTTTTATTTTGGCTTCCTTCGTTGATGAAGTCCACAGATGTCCAAGCACAAGGTAAAACATTTTTATTTACCTCCTTTTTTTGTGTGTAAGTTTTAAATTGCTGTGTTAACCTCTTTACCAGGCGCTAATTCCAAAGACTATGACTTGGAAATCTCAGTATGTGAACATAAGAGATTTACAAAATGAAATGTTACAATTTGTCTTTGATTCTGAGGCTAACACAGACACAGTGCATCTGAAACACAGTTTTTAAGTAACTTTCCTCAAATCGGCTTTTGAATTTTCAGTAATCAAGCAAAAGGAAATGTTCGCAAATAGGACATTCCTTTCTAATTATGCCCCCTCGTACTCAGCCTACGACAAAATAAATGTGTGATCAGTTTTAACAGTTATCTTCATATTTATTATTCATAGATATCTGATTCTGAAAGGTGTGTGAGAATCCAAGGCGCAAGCCAATTAGCGATACCTGATGATCATCATGATGTAGATGGTCCTGCCGGCAGTCCAGGTATGCTATTGTTGTATTTAATGATTGTGATGTGTTTGGCTGGAATGTGTGTACATTGACTAACTTTATGTGATCATTTCTATGTTTCACTCAGACAATAAAATAATAATAACTATGTCACTTAGCTATTATTATTTTATTGTTTGAGACATTTTTTTTATATAAACGCAGTTTGATCTGTAACGTTAGTTTAGGGAATCTAGCTTTACATGGTAATTTCCTTGTATTAAATATTTCTTTATAATGAACCCGTTTTAAATTTAACAAATGTATCAAAATGCATGATATAAAAATAAATATACAGATCGTTTGTGCAAACTTGCTTTTGACACATGATGGAAGTCCATTGATATGCTCTCACCCAGTACTAAATGTGCCAAATTCAGCATGGTCTTTATGTGCAATTTCACACGTCTTTCTAACGCCTTAATTAACTTACTTAAATAGAGAAATATTTTAGCATATTTTTTGTGATCATGCATTTTGCTCAATATTTAACCCTTTCCCTGTTTACAGTAGAATAAGTCATGCTATCGTTTTATATTACCGCACCTAAAAGAGTAAGGATGCGTTTTTGGCTATTCTTTTTAGTTTCTAAAGAATTTGTTGAGTGTGAACATTTTCCATTGCAAGTAATCTTTCCTGACTCGTTTTAAAAGCAATCGGTTACATTTTGTGGTTACTGTTCACTCCCTTTAAGTGTCTGGGCTTGGTTAAAATGCCAGAAATGATTCCCTACACTTAATCCAGCCAGTGATCATTTGAAAGAGGGGCACAGGACAGGCATTTACATATATTTGGTAAATGGTGAAACATGGATTGCACTAATTAGTGTGCAAAATATAGCATAAATAAAGTAGTGTTCTAAAATGACCACACAAAAATATACAATAGTATACTTTATTGAAAAAATGAATAAACAATACTTGTATATATAATAAATTAAATAAACAATACTTGTATATATATATGTATGTATGTATGTTTGTGTATATGTGTAATATATATAGAAAAGACAGAGAAGGTAAAAAAGGGGGAGGGGTGGACCCTGTATGTGAGGGATAGCTTAAAATGTAACGTAATACAAGTTAGTGAGGCGAACATAGAGTCAGTTTGGGTTACATTAGAATTTGGTAATCATATGGTAACTCGGGTAGGTGTGATTTATAGGCCCCTGGACAAATAGAGGAGTTAGATAATCTACTAGTTGAGGAAATAGCTAAAATGACAATGAAGGGAGAAGTGATCATCATGGGTGACTTTAATCTTCCTGATGTGAACTGGAAATACAAAACAGCTACTTGTGCCAGGAGTACGCATATCCTAAACTCCCTACTGGGATTATCTCTAAAACAAGTAGTGGAGGAGCCAACTCGAAAGCAGGCCATACTAGACTTAGTGTTCACAAATGGAGATTTGTTATCAGATATTACTGTAGGTGAAAGTTTAGGATCTAGTGATCACCAGACAGTGTGGTTTAATATAAGAACAGTGACGCAGTCACACCACACAAAAACAAAAGTTTTAGATTTTAGAAAAACAGACTTTTCTAAAATTAGATTAGGTGTAAAGGAGTCATTATCAGACTGGAGCAATTTAAATGGAGTCCAGGAGAAATGGGATTATCTAAAAGTTGCACTACTGAAGGCAACAGAAAATTGCATAAGGCTTGTCAGTAAGAGCAAAAAATTGAAGAAACCACTGTGGTACTCTGCAGAGGTGGCTAAAATTGTGAAAAATAAAAAGCTAGCATTTAGTAATTATAAAAATACTCAGAGTGAGGAAGATAGAAAGATCTATAAGAGTAGGCAGAAAGAGGCAAAGCAAGCTATAAGAGCTTCCAAAGCACACACAGAAGAGACTATAGCCCAGTCAGTGAAAAAGGGGGATAAAACATTTTTTAGATACATAAATGAGAAAAGGAAAGTAAAACAAGGATTAGTTAGATTAAAAACAAAAGAAGGATGCTATGTAAAAGAGCATAAAGGCTTAGCAGACTGCCTTAATGAATATTTTTGTTCAGTTTTTACAAATGAAAATGAGGGTAAGGGACCTCATTTAGGGAAAAAGACTAATGAGTCTTTTGATGCATGTAAGTTTACAGAGGAAGAGGTTTTACTTCAGCTGTCTAAAGTAAAGACAAATAAGTCGATGGGACCTGATGGGATACATCCAAAGTTATTAAAAGAACTTAGTGGTGTACTAGCAAAACCGTTAACAGATTTATTTAACCAATCATTGTTAACGGGAGTAGTTCCAGAAGATTGGAAATTAGCTAATGTTGTGCCCATTCACAAGAAAGGTAGTAAGGAGGAGGCGGGCAACTATAGACCAGTAAGTCTTACTTCAGTAGTGGGGAAAATAATGGAAACCTTGTTAAAGAATAGGATTGTTGAACATCTAAAGTCGCTTGGATTTCAAGATCAGAGACAGCATGGGTTTACTTCAGGGAGATCATGCCAAACTAATCTTATTGATTTTTTTGATTGGGTAACTAAAATAATAGATCAGGGTGGTGCAGTAGACATTGCTTACCTAGATTTCAGTAAGGCTTTTGACACTGTCGCACATAGAAGGCTTATCAATAAACTGAAATCTTTGAGTTTGGATTTCAATATTGTTGAATGGATTAGACAATGGCTGAGTGACAGGCAACAGAGGGTTGTAGTCAATGGGGTATATTCGATGCAAGGTCTTGTTACTAGTGGGGTACCTCAGGGATCTGTTCTTGGACCCATTCTCTTTAATATTTTTATTAGCGATATTGCAGAAGGTCTTGTTGGCAAAGTATGTCTTTTTGCTGATGATTCAAAGATTTGCAGCAGGGTTGATATTCATGGAGGGATAAGCCAAATGGCAAATGATTTAGCTAAACTAGAAAAATCGTCAGAGCAGTGGCAACTGGCATTTAATGTGGACAAGTGCAAGATTATGCACCTTGGGCGTAAAAACCCAAAAGCAGAATATAGACTATTTGGTACAGTCCTAACCTCAACATCTGAGGAAAGGGATTTAGGAGTAATAATTTCAGAGGACTTGAAGGTAGGTAGGCAATGCAATAGAGCAGCAGGAAAAGCTAGCAGAATGCTTGGTTGCATAGGGAGAGGTATTAGCAGTAGGAAGAGGGAAGTGCTCATGCCATTGTACAGAGCACTGGTGAGACCTCACTTGGAGTATTGTACGCAGTACTGGAGACCGTATCTCCAGAAGGATATTGATACTTTGGAGAGAGTTCAGAGAAGGGCTACTAAACTGGTTCATGGGTTGAAGGATAAAACTTACCAGGAAAGGTTAAAGCATCTTAACATGTATAGCTTGGAGGAAAGACGTAACAGGGGGGATATGATAGAAACATTTAAATACATAAAGGGAATCAACACGGTAAAGGAAGAGAGTATATTTAAAAGAAGAAAAACTACCACAACTAGAGGACATAGTCTTAAATTAGAGGGGCAACGATTTAAAAGTAATATCGGGAAGTATTACTTTACTGAGAGGGTAGTGGATGTATGGAATAGCCTGCCAGCAGAAGTGGTAGAGGTAAACACAGTCAAGGATTTTAAGCATGCGTGGGATAGACACAAGGCTATCCTAGCTATAAAACCGGGAACGGGGGACTAATAAAAGTACTCAAAAAAAAAAAAAAATATTGGGCAGACTAGATGGACCGAATGGTTCTTATCTGCTGACACATTCTACATTTCTATGTTTCTATGTATATGTATATAATATATATATATGTATGTATATAATATGTGTGTGTGTGTGTGTGTATATATATATATATATATATATATATATATATATGTATAATCAGGTATGGCACCTTGGGGGTTGCAGAGACCCCATTTATACCCCCAAGGTGACATACCTGCTTTTTCTATATACATATTTTACATGTATTGTTTTTTATTTATTTTTCAATAAATATACTATTACCGGTATATATTTTTTATGTGGTCATTTATACTGTATTTTGCACACTAATTAGCGTGATCCATGTTTCACCATTTATTATTTCTCCCATAGTTTTTCAGAGATTCCCTTTCCTTTTAGCTTATTTAGCGGTGTAGAAAGTATATACTTGTGGTTCTTGGTTTTTCCACTTCAAGGATTGCTGCTACCAACTGTTTGTGAAATATTACACATATTGGGTATGTTTTGGTTTACATATATATATTTTGACTTGTGGTCTAGTATATTTATCAATAGCGCTGTACATTTTTATATTTACATATATTTGGTGCTGATATTTGAATAGCCACCACATTTGAGAAGACAGTTACAACTGTTAACTGCACACTACTAGCAGTAAGGTAGGAACCTAGGACTCACACTAGCTAGTTACCAATCTCTTCCTCCCAAGTCTACTGGATACAATTATGGGATCATGTAGGAAATGAACCACAGCCATCAGGTTTGCAGTATATAGCTAGTGGTATAGCTAGTGTTTGTGGGTTCATGAAACAGAATGCATCATTAGACTCAAGCCATGAGCTTTTCATTTCATGTTATCATTTGAGAACATTAACCTTTGTCGGTGGTTACAAGGCAGATTTAAAGCTTGACAACTACTAGAAGTCCCTGTTGTTTGCAGTGACACAACATCTGTGACAAGCTTTGGTTGTAAAGGTTAAGGCTGTAATGCCTAAATTACATATCCCATAAGATTATTAGTCTGTCACCTAACACCTCTCTGGACAGAAATCACACCGAGAAATCTGATCCCAGCAGCTTTATTCACTCTCATTAAAGCTTTTATTCAGACGGATGATAATGTAACTGGCCAACTTTTAGTAACTGAGATTCTAAAATTGGAAGTAGAAAGCATAACATTGTGGATCAGTTGTGAGGTTTACATGTTGTTGTTTCCAGTGGACCAGTCGACCATTATTATAAAGTATAACAGGGATTGACAAATTTAATTTGATTTTAGGAGCCAGAATTTTTTTTTAGGAGACAGACAATGACGCAAACATAAACGCAATTCATAAACACACACGCCTACTTCACATATATACAAACAAACCTACTTTACATATACACATATATCCAAACCCTTGACACACACCTACTTTACATATACACATATATTAACAAACACCTCACACACACTTACTTTACATATACACATATATCCAAACCCTTCACACACACACACACACACCTACTTTACATATACACATATATCCAAACACCTCACACACACCTACTTTACATATACACATATATACAAACCCCTCACACACACCTACTTTACATATACCCATATATCCAAACACCTCACACACACCTACTTTAAATATACACATATATCCAAACACCTCACACACACCTACTTTACATATACACATATATCCAAACACCTCACACACACCTACTTTACATATACCCATATATCCAAACACCTCACACACACCTACTTTACATATACACATATATGCAAACACCTCACACACACACACCCACCAACTTTACATATACACATATATCCAAACACCTCACACACACACCAACTTTACATATACACATATATCCAAACACCTCACACACACACCTACTTTACATATACCCATATATCCAAACATCTCACACACACACAGGCCCGGACTGGGACAAAAAATAGGCCCGGGCATTTAAGACTGAGCAGCCCATTTTAATTTTTTTGTTAAACCAAATGGATAATTATGACAAATATAATATACTGGTGTCTTGCTGTCTATTAGTTATATTTATATATGTTGCCCCCAATATGCCAGGATATTGCCCCCAATATGCCATGTAATATGCCAGGATATTGCCCCCAATATGCCATGTAATATGCCAGGATATTGCCCCCAATATGCCATGTAATATGCCAGGATATTGCCCCCAATATGCCATGTAATATGCCAGGATATTGCCCCCAATATGCCAGGATATTGCCCCCAATATGCCAGGATATTGCCCCCAATATGCCAGGATATTGCCCCCAATATGCCAGGATATTGCCCCCAATATGCCAGGATATTGCCCCCAATATGCCAGGATATTGCCCCCAATATGCCAGGATATTGCCCCCAATATGCCATGTAATATGCCAGGATATTGCCCCCAATATGCCATGTAATATGCCAGGATATTGCCCCCAATATGCCAGGATATTGCCTCCAATATGCCATGTAATATGCCAGGATATTGCCCCCAATATGGCATGTAATATGCCAGGATATTGCCCCCAATATGGCATGTAATATGCCAGGATATTGCCCCCAATATGCCATGTAATATGCCAGGATATTGCCCCCAATATGCCATGTTATATGCCAGGATATTGCCCCCAATATGCCATGTAATATGCCAGGATATTGCCCCCAATATGCCAGGATATTGCCCCCAATATGCCAGGATATTGCCTCCAATATGCCATGTAATATGCCAGGATATTGCCCCCAATATGCCATGTAATATGCCAGGATATTGCCCCCAATATGCCATGTAATATGCCAGGATATTGCCCCCAATATGCCATGTTATATTCCAGGATATTGCCCCCAATATATGCCATGTAATATGCCAGGATATTGCCCCCAATATATGCCAGGATATTGCCCCCAATATGCCATGTAATATGCCAGTATATTGCCCCCAATATGCCATGTAATATGCCAGGATATTGCCCCCAATATGCCAGGATATTACCCCCAATATGCCATGTAATATGCCAGGATATTGCCCCCAATATGCCATGTTATATGCCAGGATATTTCCCCCAATATGCCATGATATTGCCCATATATTATGCTCGTTATGCCACCCCCGCCCCCCCCCCCCCCCCCCTCCCCAGACCCCAGTACTTACCTCTTTCCTGCTCCGTCTCCCGGTGCTCTGAAGGTGCGTGGCTGTGAGGGAAGCGTTGTGAGCTTCCCTCCAGCCGCGCGGAACAATAAAGTTTGTTTGAAAAAAAAAAGTTCCAACACACTTTATTGACCGCGCGGCTGGAGGGGAGCTCACAACTCTTCCCTCACAGCCACGCACCTTCAGAGCACCGGGGGACAGAGCAGGAACGAGGTAAGTTTTTTTTTTTTTGCGCGGTGTACCCGATGGCCAGTCCGGGCCTACACACACACACACACACACACACACACACACACACACACACACACACACACCCCAACTTTACATATACACATATATCCAAACACACACACGAACTTTACATATACACATATATACAAATCCCTCACATACACCTACTTAACATATACACATATATATCCAAACACACACCCACCTCACACAGTCTTTTCTTGTTTTCTTCTTAACGTGTCCCCCCTCCCTGCTGCTTTACCTCACTGCAGGGGAGGGGGACATTCGTGTTGCAGCTGATGGCTGTTGGTCGGCCTGCTGAGTGCCAGGATGTCACGTGACGACACCCGGCACTCAGGCACGTGTTGCGCGAGGGGGCGGAGCTTGCAGTTTGTGCCATCCGCACAGACTTTACCCCCTCTGGCTGTGAAAAAATTACAAAAAATAGGATGGCAGCGGCAAGGGGACCATGAGGCTGACTGCACCCATGCGCCCGGTCTAATTTCCTGGTCGCCATGGCGCCTGGGGTTTGTCGAGCCCTGGAGTATAATAATAATGTTAAATAGATATTTCTTAGCGATTTTAATTTTCTCTGGTATACCTTCCTGTCCTAATGAAGAATTTGAGTTTGCATAGCTCTTTTCTACCAAAAGAGACACAAAATGCATTTACACCCTCTCTGACGTGACTGAATTGTCAACTAATAGCTATTCTTACCTATTATTACCCAACTTAAGGTACTAATGTTATTCACCTGCAATAGAAAGGATTCCAACCTGGTAAATTGGGACTAAAGAAGTGGTTTAACATGGTTTTCTTGGATTCACTCCGGATCGATTGTCAGCCAGATGATGGGAGAGTCTGTCATTCAGCCGGTCACAATATAAGATTCATCCACACAGTCATCCTGAATCACGGATCCACAGTCTGTAACATTCAGGTCTGATAGAGAAATGAATCACATGTAACGTGAGGTAGAGAGCCCTGCTTGCAATCTAGAGTAACCCAAATATAGGAAAACAGGGCCTAAATTATTACCTCTGTTTTCTCACAAGTGATGTGCTAGTTATGTAATAATCTCCTCCGGCTTAAGGTCATTTTCCGTCTTTGACTCTCTGTATGGACTTAATTACCGTATTTATCGGCGTATAACACGCACCTCATTTTAAGAAGGAAATTTTAGGGAAAAAAACGTACATTTCAAATAAAGAACTTTGAAGCCCAATATGCCATTTTAATATGCCAGGATATTGCCCCCAATATGCCATTTAATATGCAGGATATTGCACCCAATATGCCATTTTAATATGCAGGATATTGCCCCCAATATGCCATTTTAATATGCCAGATATTGCCCCCAATATGCCATTTTAATATGCCAGATATTGCCCCCAATATGCCAGATATTGCCCCCAATATGCCAGATATTGCCCCCAATATGCCAGATATTGCCCCCAATATGCCAGATATTTGCCCCCAATATGCCAGATATTTGCCCCCAATATGCCATTTTAATATGCCAGGATATTTGCCCCCAATATGCCATTTTAATATGCCAGGATATTGCCCCCAATATGCCATTTAATATGCAGGATATTGCCCCCAATATGCCATTTTAATATGCCAGATATTGCCCCCAATATGCCATTTTAATATGCCAGATATTGCCCCCAATATGCCAGATATTGCCCCCAATATGCCATTTTAATATGCCAGGATATTGCCCCCAATATGCCATTTTAATATGCCAGGATATTTGCCCCCAATATGCCATTTTAATATGCCAGGATATTTGCCCCCAATATGCCATTTAATATGCAGGATATTGCCCCCAATATGCCATTTAATATGCAGGATATTGCCCCCAATATGCCATTTTAATATGCCAGATATTGCCCCCAATATGCCATTTTAATATGCCAGATATTGCCCCCAATATGCCAGATATTGCCCCCAATATGCCATTTTAATATGCCAGGATATTTGCCCCCAATATGCCATTTAATATGCAGGATATTGCCCCCAATATGCCATTTAATCTGCAGGATATTGCCCCCAATATGCATTTAATATGCAGGATATTGCCCCCAATATGCCATTTTAATATGCCAGATATTGCCCCCAATATGCCATTTTAATATGCCAGGATATTTGCCCCCCAATATGCCATTTAATATGCAGGATATTTGCCCCCAATATGCCATTTAATATGCAGGATACTGCCCCCAATATGCCATTTAATATGCAGGATATTGCCCCCAATATGCCATTTTAATATGCCAGATATTGCCCCCAATATGCCATTTTATATGCCAGGATATTGCCCCCAATATGCCAGGATATTGCCCCCAATATGCCAGGATATTGCCCCCAATATGCCAGGATATTGCCCCTTAGTATGCTCATTATGCCACCCTCCTCCCCCAGACCCCAGTACTGCTAAAAAAAAACACACTTTATTGACCGCGCGGCTGGAGGGGAGCTCACAACGCTTCCCTCACAGCCACGCAGCTTCAGAGCACCGGGGGACAGAGCAGGAACGAGGTAAGTTTTAGATTTTTTTTTTTCGGCGTATAACACGCACACACCATTTCCCCCCTATTTTCAGGGAGAAAAAGTGCGTGTTATACGCCGATAAATACGGTAGGAATTTATCGATGTTGGTTATTATATCATTAAGGACTGGTACTGCAGCTGCTGTGGAGTGCACATCTCATTATCAGACATCCATTTTTGTTGCCTGAAATTCATGAGAATTGTAATAAGCGCACCTTGAGTGCCAGAGGTTAGCCACCACTGCTGCATAACTACCCAGTACAGAGGCGTCCAGCATGCCGCCGGACTGTTGAAGAGCAGTCCCATCAAGAGCCCACAGCCCCATAAGAAGAAGAAAAAAAAAGAAATCTGTGTGGAAGTGTATTTATATGTGGGTAGAAGTGTGACTTTATTTGTATATGTGAGGCTGTGTATACATGCAAGTGTGACTGTCGATTTGATGGAAGTGTGATTTGTGTGTGTTTAACCCCTTTGCGACCTTATGATGCATTAACTTGTCATAAGAGCCGCAGTGTTAACAACCTTTGACGCGCTAACTCATCAAGTAGTTAAGCTGGCGGTGCGCTCCATGCTCACCTCCAGCCGGTCTGAAACGGGTCCAGGACTATGCCTCACACCCAGGGCAAAGTTTCTGGACCCAATCGGTGGGTTTCCGGCCATGTGATCGCTCGATCACCGCGATAACATGCAGATTAGATGGCAAAGTCAATGTGTTCACTTATTGACTTTGCCTCTAATTCACACTGTGCTTCACGTACTTGCTGATCAGTTTGTTACTGTGATCAGTTTCCTTCCTTCTTTATGGCTCTCATTTTGTTTTGTTTTTCCAAATTGTTTTTATTTCTGGAATATTAAAGTTTTTTTTAATAAATATATTTTATTGTAATATATTAATTTAGTTACTGTTAACCCCTGTATGCCTGTTCTATGATTCTTATAGCTCTGACATTGCACCGGTCAGAGTTGTTTTTCTGGGTTTTATTGTTGGGGGGGTGTTTGTGGAAACCTATATTTTTACTATTTATTAGTTTGTTAATTTGTTGGGATAAGTGGCTAGCGTAGCACTAGTTGTGTAGATTATTATTGGGAAAATAATGGGTAAAAACATTTTTTCCCCCCAAATTTCCCCTTTTATATGTATTTTTTCATATTTAGTTGTAGATTATTTTTATGTATAGAGTATCAAAAGAAAGCTTTAACGGTCCTTTAAAAAACAACGTATAACTTCTATGGGTGCGTTAAATGACAGAGAGGATAATTAAGTTTCAACAAACACATATTAAAAATTGAAAAATCGCTCTGGTCCTTAAAGGTCCTTTTTTTCTGTGAGCATTATTGCTGTGGAGTGAATATATACACTGAGGGGAAAAAAATATTTTCATCCCCTGCTGATTTTAAACATTTGCCCTCTGACAAAGAAATGATTAATCTATTTTAACAGTGAGAGAATAACAAAACAAAAAAAAACAGAAAAATGCATGTCAAAAAAGTTATAAATTGATTTGTATGTCAATAAGTGAAATAAGTATTTGACCCCTTCGACTTAGTACTTGGTGGCAAAACCAGTGTTGGGTCAGAGGTCAAACGTTTTCTTTTAGTTGGCCACCAGGTTTAGTTAGCACACATTTCAGGAGGAATTTTGTCCCACTCCTCTGTGCAGAGCCTCTCCAAGTCATTAAGGTTTCGAGGGTGACGTTTGGCAACTCGAACCTTCAGCTCCCTCCACAGATTTTATATGGGATTAAGGTCTGCAGACTGGCTAGGCCACTCCAGGACCTTAATGTGCTTCTTCTTGAGCCACTCCTTTGTTGCCATGGCTGTGTGTTTTGGGTCATGCTGGAATACCCATCCACGACCCATTTTCAATGCCCTGACTGAGGGAAGTAGGTTCTCACCTCGTCCATCGTCCCTTTTGATGCTGTGCAGTTGTCCTCTCCCCATACCAGAAAAACACCCCCAAATCATAATGTTTCCACTTCCATGTTTGAAGCTGGGGATGGTGTTCTTGGGGTCATAGGCAGCATTCCTCCTCCTCCAAACACGTTTAGTTGATGCCAAAAGAGCTTGATTTTGGTCTCATCTGACCACAACACTTTCACCCAGTTCTCCTCTCAATCATTCAGATATTCATTGGCAAACTTTAGATCGGCCTGTACATGTTCTTTCTCCTGGGGAGGGGGGGTTGTTGTGTTGGGTAGGAAGATCTAAAGTGACCATATCTCTTATTTATAACTGACCCTCTGCCTGGTCCACTGTATCAGGAATAAGCAAGAACTCCAACCGTGTTCCCGGCTGGACGTGGCTGACACGTTCATTGTTGGGGTTAACTTGTGTTGACTGCAACTCACATGATGTTGAGCAAGCAACCTTATGGGAAGATAACTGTTGATGGGGCTGTTGGGGGGGCTACACAAGCTAACAGTACAAACGCTAACTTTTGTTGACTGCATCTACAATATTGTCCAACCAGTCATATTGCTAGCAGAACTTTGTGGGAAATGTAATTCTAGATTAGGGTTGTGGTGGCCTACATTACTATACACACTAACCTTTTAGTTGTTGACTGCACGTCTCTGAATACCATCAGCATTGTAGTCTAGACACCTATGCTTAAGCTCCCTACCACTAATGGCACAGATCCCATGAATGAGCCCTATAAGTCAGGAGTACAATGTGAGTTTACCTAAGACATGAAAGACAAAATTGGCTTGGTGTAGCCAGAGAACATACAGTACTTCTTCTCTCAAATTCCATATGGTATCCAGGAAAGTTTACTGCTCCTTTTTAAGTCCTTGAAAGTGCCAATTGTTACAATAAAGTGCGATTAGCCAAATTCAAGTGCAAATTTCTATAAGCTTTATTTTATCTCTTACTACAGACAAATGTGGAACTTTGTTTCTTGCCTAGTCACTTCCTATGATGTATTAAACAAAGCTGTCATGTTATTGTTTGCTACATTCATACTGTAGTCTGTTTTCACAGATAAAATGCTGTGGTTTCTGTTGAATTATCAGTGTTTGCAAGTTGTAATTAGCCTTATTTTGGAACTTTATTACTGCTAACTGTACAATAAGAGAGCCACTCCAGTCGTATGGAACAAAAGCTGAGCAGGTGCCCGGTCATACGTTCTTACATACTTCTAAGAGTATGAAAGCCCAATGGGTGACCTCTATAAATAAGATATTTAGCAACATGTTGGCAAAAAAATAGTCTAATCGGACCGCCCCCGTTTTTTCTGCAAGTTTGTAAGTTCATTATTGCCCTATTTTTTTTTTTTTTATATTTTGGTTGAGTCAATGCAATCCTACCCATCCTGCATACAGTGTATTGTCCGAAAATCCATATTTTTAGGCAGCACAAGCCATTTACATTTCAAGAAAATCTTTATTTAAGGTTGAAAGGTTCTTCCTTACCTAATGCCACTGACTGCACTGACAGTCCAGTAGAACTCCACCCTCTGCATAGGAATTGTTACCATTTATATTTAAAGTGTGCCATTGAGAACATACAGGGTGCATGAAGCCGTCATACAGCATGCTTTAATAGATCACTCTGGTCTGGAAGAACAAACTGCAACAATAAAAGCTGGGACTTATGTATTTTTTTCCTTTTGTTTTTATTACCCATCATTTAACTATCATTGTTTTTTTTTAGTTTTTAAGAAATGGGCACCCACAGAGCTCTCCTAGAGATTGATGGAGGTGCTCACTGCACACTGCAGGTTGACTGTGAAGTCACTGCTGACATCACACACTTGCTCTGCCTTAAACATTGCTGTAAAAAAAATACACTGGGAAAAGATTCTCAATGAAATTGATTTCTGCATATGCTCAGAACATATATGCTCTCTAATTATCTTGTGGGCTAGAACAAGATAATTAGAGAGAGATTCCTAAGGACTCTCATCTTAATGTAATGCCTGCAGTGTCCACGTAATCATTTCTAGGAATCCCATCCTACAGAAAAAAAGCCATCTCCTAGTTCTCATATAGGGCCATTGCATTATATTTTACGATACAACTACAATCTCACTCTGTTTGTAACTCTCTGGTTTCCCCAGCAACTGTTTTCTCTTGTTAATACCATGGCTACATTAGATAGGAACTCAAACAGCAGCTGGTGTTTTCTTCCTAATCCTAAAAAGATCAACATTAATCATGCAGCTTTCATGAAGCAAGCTTGATCTGTGTTAGTGGGTCTTATTTCTGCCAAGCATAGAGCGCTAGTTTAGGAGCTGGATTATGAAACTCGACCTCTCTTAAATAAAGCATATTACTATATTTACATTTTGTGAAATATATTGATGGTATTCTGTCCCATGTTCACATTCGATCCCAATTTGCCCCTCTTTGCTGCATTGCTTTTAGTCTTATTATATGTCTTGTCACCTGGAAATTATACAATTATTATTATTTTTTGACTGCGGCAGTTTATTTTATTCCTTCATTGATATAAAAAGTTGTGACCATTGCAGGAACTGTACAAAGTTGAGGCTGTGTCTGAGAATAAAAAGGTGACTCTTGTTCCCACTTTGTGGTTCATGTGACCTGGACTCTTTTTGCACTTGAGCTGGATACATACGTACATTATACAAAATGTATCCCCACTGGTTTCTGCACGCAGTAAGCAATCTAGCCATGTGCGTTCATGGATATAATGTGCTGACATTCAGACAGGCCCCGATCTGTGAATGTAGAATGGAAGTTATTGAGCAGTATTCCTATTAATCATGAAGTGAAATATGTAGTGCAGCAATAAAACTAGTGAGTAGAAAGGTGGTGAATGTGTATTTGGTGTGTTATGAAAACAGAGCCGCATTTGTGACCTATTAAAACATATCTAAATGCCGATTTAACCCAGTGTGTGCTCAAGTGGGGGCTAAGCAAAATAAAAAAAACCCTCAATAACTTTATAAAAAGGTTTGCTTAATTAAACCATCATGTTAAAATACATGGTGATCTTGTATACCAAAGTGCCTTTTATTGCAGATGAAGGCGAGGTCCAGTTGTTGTAGCGTCCTGGTTGGCTCAAAATAATAAAAAGAAGCTAATCGGAAAACTTCAATGTTTTTCCGTCTCTGTTTACTTACAACTAATTACCTGTTGAACAGATGGAACAATTGTGACCTGCCAAAAGTTAATCTGAAGGTGTGGTATACATGCAAAACCAGAGACAACCATAAACTGCTGATGAGAAATAGATACACTGTCCAGTAAAGGCAGTACAAAATGTAGATTTTCAGACTAGGCCAAGTGTTAAGGTTTTTTTCCTCTGGAATAGCCTGTTCTGCTTTAAATTAATTCTTTACTTAGATATAAAATGTTTTCTATGTCAACATGTCACATAGATCATAGGTAAAGTGGCAACTGGTTTTATTATTTATACCCTGCCTGGTATATTTGTAATTCATATGAAGTGATTGATAAATCTTGGTGTGCACGGCACTATGTCTTCAGTATTTGCCTAAGAAACGCCTGTATCTCATCCTGTATACAATCGTTTTTCAGTATGATACAGCCTTTGCTCCAACCATCATTCATCCTAATTACATTATCACTATAGACCAGCTTGGCTGTGAGCCACATAACGTCATACAAGGATATCACTGGCAGATTACAAATTGCAGATAAAACAATGGATTCTAGATATAAAGCTACCGTCTGAGCCTGGTCTCACAATGGCATTGCTAAAAGGTGAGTCAATAGCCATTTTAAAGGATCCTTCCCACGAATGACAAAAAAAAGAGAAATAATCAAGTACTGCTACATAAATGTATCTGAATGCTATCAATTTGTTCCAGAGCACAGCAGCATTGTATTAGGATGAAGGCAGGTATGTGCTTTTCATTCTGGGTTGGCCCAAGAGATATTGATGCCATAGACAAAACATGACTTTGGCACCTTCCTTCCCAAACAACTTAATGTTGGCAAAACATTTACAGCTTCTTAACGTGCTCTTTAGTAGGTGGTGGTTAATAGTCCAAGTAAAGCAGTGTATGAAAAAGCATTATTTATATCTTTGCTAATTGCACAGTAGTGAAATAATGGTAATCTTCAAGGCCTACCTTTAAAATGCTCGCTTTTCCACTTGTGCACATCTGTAAAGAGAGGACTGTACATAGTTTTGAAGTAAAAGTGCATATTACATACTTTAGAAAAATATACATATAAGTGGAGTGTGTGTGTGTGTGTGTGTATATATATATATATATATATATATGTGTGTGTGTGTGTAGTAAAACCGTCCCTCTGAATGCATTGCTTTAAACCCAGTAATTTACTGTGAAATTAAATATTTTCTCACATCTTAGTAAATGTGTTTAATTTGCTGACTAAATTTGCCTCATGTTTATCAATGACATGAAGTGTGTGAGGTGAAATGTGTACTTGTATGGATTGCATGCCATTGGCTGGAATGATGACAGTTTGTACTCGCTGTTGATGACCAGCATTGTATGAAATCATTTGTATGACTCGGCAGAGCTTTATGTAGTGCACTGTAACATTGTGTTTGAACAAGTGTATACAGTTTGTTTTACATTCTGTCTTGATGACTGTTCTGGAAATGAAGTTACCCATGCGGCTGACTTTATAATACGGATTCTTAGCATCTTACCACCATATATGTTTGTTTAATTTTAATGTACAGTTTTCCTTAATAAATATCAGGTGTGGATGTCAATGCTATTTCTAAAAGCTATGTGTGTCATTGATGGTCTTTAAGCTACCTCCCAGATGTTATTAATTGGGTTTCCAACTTTTCTACAAAAAATAAATACCAGCCATCCATAGCATGGCCTTCATAGACCTAACATTGGCCTCAAGTCATATTTTTAACTGCCTGTGTTATAGACATGCCTGCCATTAAAATACCAGCTGGGTGACAACCTTAGTCATTAAGCATGTTTTTTTTTTTGTGGTAGTTGAGTCTTCTTGCTGTTTTCTTCAACATACACCTTGGAAGGAGATCCATTATATTCTGACTCTGTTCTGTACTTTTATTGTAAGCTTGATAGGTTAATAGGCAGGTTACTAGGGTGCAATATAAGTGTACATGTGACCCTTTTTCATTTAGTACTCGGAACGGCTGCTTAAATGTAATTTCTTTAGAAAATAAGAAGATATGGATGTCTGCTGTTATGTGTAAGATACTTGACTAGGATCAAATACCTGAAACAATGGGTCAAATCACTGTTAACAAGGTTTATGGAGAGGAGAGTGATATTCAGACCTCCTACTCCCATCTTGCTCTGCCTGCTTTCAGGGTTATCCTGTCCATTTTCAGATGTAGGACGGCAGCTTTTTATTTTGTTCTACCCCTTCTCCTTCTGTTAGAGAAAATGTATTGACTAGTTCTATGGTCTACTGAGCTGCCAATATTCCTAGATATGATTTATATGTAGTAGCCATGCTGTTTGGAACCCACCTAAAATGATTATCGATTTCTAGACCTTGGGGTTTACAGACACGTATAGTTTACAATACAATATTTAAAACCTTGCTACATGATGCACCATATTTGTTTAACCCTGACGCCGGGTGGTTCTATGATGTCCTAATTTTACAGGTCCCAAAAGACGCTAGGACGGCATAGAATGTCCAGCGTTAAACAGCTCAAAGTGGGGAGCCGCGCACTTGGAGCGGGATCCTACCTGTCAGATGAGATCACTTTGAGTGGCCTCAGTCTCACAGGGAAAATGTAGCCTATGCTCAAAGAAAGCACCAGCTACATGATGTATGGAGGTCTCGCGATCCTTCGGCTGGGTAGAGACCTGATAGGGTCTCTGCCATTGTGTTCCTGGCTACCAGGAACAATACATGGCGTTTTGGTGCTTGCGTCGTCAGGGAGGCAAGCACTATGCGTCACTAAAGGGTTAATTGTTATGTTAACAAGAGACTGCTTAATATGACGCCCATGGAGCTAGTTGGACTCTCATGCACTAAACTTTTCTATACTCAAGCTCCAATACTAAGCTGCTGTTATGTTGTATACTATCAATACTGTAATCCTGGCAGCTCTTACCTTAAAGTGGTGAAATCATAAAGCACTAGGGTAAATGGTTAATTGGACCCTTAGAGTAACATCAGGAAGTATTAATTTACTGAGTAGTGGACACATGGAATAGCCTTCCAGCAGAAGTGGTAGAAGTTAATACAGTGAAGTAGTTTAAGTCAGGGCTTGACAAATTTAATTTGATTCTAGGAGCCAGCAAAAATTTTTAGGAGCCAGACAATCACGCAAACATACACGCAATTCATAAACACACACACCAACCCACTTCACATATACACCAAACACACACCAACCCACTTCACATATACACCAAACACACACCAACCCACTTCACATATACACCAAACACACACCAACCCACTTCACATATATATACACACACACACACACACACACACACACACCACACTTCACATATACACACACACACACACACCACACTTCACATACACACACACACCACACTTCACATACACACACACACCACACTTCACATATACACACACACACACACACACACACCACACTTCACATACACACACACACCACACTTCACATACACACACACACCACACTTCACATACACCACACTTCACACACACACACACACACACACACCACACTTCACATATACACACACACACACACACACACACACACCACACTTCACATACACACACACACCACACTTCACATACACCACACTTCACATACACACACACACACACACACACACCACACTTCACATATACACACACACACACACCACACTTCACATATACACACACCCCCCCACTTCACATATACACCAACCCACTTCACATATACACCCCCCCACTTCACATATACACCCCCCCACTTCACATATACACCCCCCCACTTCACATATACACCCCCCCACTTCACATATACACACCCCCCCACTTCACATATACACCCCCCCCACTTCACATATACACCCCCCCCCACTTCACATATACACCCCCCCCCACTTCACATATACACCCCCCCCCACTTCACATATACACCTCACATATACACCCCCCCCCCACTTCACATATACACCCCCCCACTTCACATATACACCTCACACATACACATATACACCTCACACATACACATATACACCTCACACATATACACCTCACACATACACACATCACACATACACACATCACACACATATACACATCACACACATATACACATCACACACATATACACATCACACATATACACCTCACACACATATACACCTCATACACACACACACACACACACACCACACTTCACATATACACACACACACACCACACTTCACATATACACACACACACACCACACTTCACATATACACACACACACACCACACTTCACATATACACACACACACACCACACTTCACATATACACACACCAACCCACTTCACATATACACCCCCCCACTTCACATATACACCCCCCCACTTCACATATACACCCCCCCACTTCACATATACACCCCCCCACTTCCCATATACACCCCCCCACTTCCCATATACACCCCCCCACTTCACATATACACCTCACATATACACCCCCCCCACTTCACATATACACCTCACATATACACCCCCCCCCACTTCACATATACACCCCCCCCACTTCACATATACACCCCCCCCCACTTCACATATACACCCCCCCCCACTTCACATATACACCCCCCCCCACTTCACATATACACCTCCCCCCACTTCACATATACACCTCACACATACACCTCACACATACACACATCACACATATACACCTCACACACATATACACCTCACACACATATACACCTCACACACATATACACCTCACACACATGTCTTAACTTGTGAGTGCTGGGTGTCGTCACTTGACAACCCAGCACTCATCCGAAATAGCAAGGAAGAACGGCTGCAGCACGAATGTTCCTTCCCTGCTGCCTTACCTCATTGCAGGGCTGGGGAACATTCGTGCTGAAGCCGATCTTCCTTGCTCTTTCGGATGAGTGCTGGGTTGTCAAGTGACGACACCCAGCACTCAGACACGTGTTACGCGAGGGGGCGGAGCTTACTGTCTGCGCGATCCGCACAGACTTCTCCCCCTCGCGCTGCAAAAATCCACTAACACACGAACGGCAGCAGCAAGGGGGTCATGTAGGGAACGGCACCCGGGCGCCAGGCTTAATTTCCAGGTCGCCATGGCACCCGGGCGCCAGGCTTAATTTCCAGGTCGCCATGGCGACCTGGCGCCCGGGGTTTGTCGAGTCCTGGTTTAAGTATACATGGGATAGTTGTAAGACTACCCTACAGATAAGATAAGGCCAGGGTCAAATAAATTGAAAAGGAAAAATATATCTGTTAACTGGGCATAGATGGGCCAAATGTAATTTCTAGATTTAAGCTTTTCTCAGGCCAATAATCATTCACTATTAATACACTCAGCTGGTGTCCTAACTGGGGACATGCTGTTTATACACAACTACCAGAATGACCTTTATTTCGCCTCCACACTATTTCACTGAACCAGCAGTTTATAATTAGATCTGTGTTTGGCCATTCTGGCTAATGGGTAACATTCGTTTACACACCCTGCACCAATAATGTTATTCCTGCCTAGGTCACTTGCAATATGTAACCGCTATGTGATTGCTATAGGCCAGCAACAACTAAATACTATGGAAAGGTGCATCTTTACCTATACATGCTGGTGCTTAGGACATGAAGAGTTTGAAACATATGTACCCTAATTATCAGGACAAAATTGGAGTCATTTTGCAAATATTAATCCTTTGCCCCAGAAAGGGACACGTTTTGCAGTGTCTGCTCTTCGTTCACCTATATTTTTAAGTTTTTTATATGCTTGCCTTCCAAGTGTCCGTATGTTGGTCACCTTTCTCTGCCCATATTTTCCTACAGGTGTACAGCAGTAAATCTTACAATAATGTGTGTTTAGACTGCAGGACATGGCAACATAAATTCATTTGTCAAAAAAAAAAAAAAACAACAACTTTGTTTTTTTTGTTTTTGAATGACTTATTGGAAAATGAGTTTTAAATACTTCTTAAATGCAGCCAGTAATGGGTTGCTGTAGGTTTGTTTTTGTTCCTCTTAGCCATTTGAAATACTTTGCAGTATACATTGATCATCCACATTGACTCATTCAGTGACAATATGATGGGGTCCTTCTGAAAACATCATGACAGGGGCAGGCAATTTTCTGTCTGTACTGATTTCTGTTTATACTTTTATTTTCTTGTTGTTTTTATTCATTGATATGTTTCCGTTGTCTGCCGCTTATAAAAGATCTATGCAAAACTGACAGTGAGCCAGGAATAATGCATGTGTTCCATTTAATCTGACCTTTGCTCTCGACCCCATCTGCATCATTTGCCACCCGTATTGATTTCCAATGGTTTGTGCGCTGAGCACATAATGAGGAAACTGTTTTGATGGGACAGATTCTGAACACGGTGAAGCACTTTGCATTCAGGGTGGAAAAAAAAAAAATCTTATTTCCTTTTGCTAGCTGGAACGTCAAGCAGACACATGCTGCTGTAATGCTACGCTTTGTCCTTTCCTCTGTGTCATTGATAATTGCATGTTACCTCACACATCTGTATGTGAACAAGTGACACGTGTAGCCTGGAGAGGAGGAGAAAGCAGCAGCTCATTAATTATTAAGTGCTTAATTGCTAAATTTAGCTACAGTCTAGTCATTCTTAGCAGAGATCCAATATGCTTATAAAGTACAAGTCTTCTCACAGCTTGCCATTGTGCCTTTATTAAAGCAGCTGAGCAGTGTCATTTAAGGAGAAGAAAAAACTTACTCTATTTTTTTTTCCTGTTAATAGACAGGGAAAACCATCCTGGAAGCAGACCAAAGAAAGACGGCAAACCTGGAGTGGCAGCAATGACAGAGAACTCACCTCCCAGTGTCAGAGCAGCAGAAGACATTACCAAGGCAGCTGACCACCTTTCTATGCCTGGGCTGGGCCACACAGAGGAGCAGCAGCCTTGCAGCTCTGAAGAAACGGCTGAGCCTCACACCCAGTCCACTGGGACAGTAGGCAGGGCTAATAGTGTCAGCCTTCTCTCTGGGGATGCTGTAAGGAATAACAACCTCTTGCAACCAGAGGCAACACCTCACTGCAATGATGTGTCAGGAATAGAAGTGTGCCCCAGGGACCACAGGGGAGTACAACCAGGGAAACCGATGGTAGACAAATTAATTTCAGCAGGCACAGATCACGCAGATCATGTTTCAGGATCCCAAGATGATCTTCCTGGAGAGAGAAGCTGTTTCCATTTCGACTGCCTTGACCAGAATGCTCAGGTAGCAAACGGTGAAGAGGAACATTATGCAGAAATTGGAGATGTTAAGGAATCTCCTAACTCTGTAAATGCAGACACCAGCGAGTCCCTGTCTAGCACTGCCCACCAGATATGCTCGCAGGACACAGAGAGAGCTGCCCAAAGACAAGCAACAGTTGAGTTTTTAGCTAGTCTCCTAAACAGCGATCTAAAAGACAGTGAGAATTTCTTGACTCACCTAGACTTCCAGGAGGAAGACATGTCTCCAAGCCCAGAGGATGCTATCTTGGGAGATAATTATCTTTCACTGGATGAACTCGCAAAGCGAATAGAAGTAGAAGAGGTGAGTGCTTTGTTTACAGTGTTTTACAGACCTATATATTTATTACTCCTGCTTATAGTATGATTTTAGTAGTGTTTAAATAGAGTAAGGCTGCTAAATGGTTTAAAACTGCCTAATTAATATTGTTTGTCCATTACAATGTATCACATCTGCAGTATAGATAACTAACAAAATGTATTGGGAAATGCAGTGGTTTAGAAAAGGGTTGAAACAAGAGGACCACATTCCCTCTATGTGCTTTAGTAATAGATTTTTAGAACGTATGTGCACATTAAATGGCTTTGGTCTTTGACAGATCTCCGTGTCTGCAGAACACATACCACTTTGTAAGAGAGCTTTGATGGAAACCTTAACTTTCTGTATAAGTGACAGAATACAGTGAAATGAAACTATACAAACATGTTTAACTTTACTTAAAATGTGAACTAAAATAAAAAAGATGTAAAATACAAAAAACACTCTTTTTACAGAAATATTAGTAGATACCAGGAGTGGCCTTACAGAGGAGGTGGTAGGAGGAGATATGTAAATGTGTAACATTTTCATAAAGCTTTTCTGAAGTATAGGTTTTTGGAAACATGGAAACAAAACGGTGAGATAGTTGAGTCTTACCTGCCGTCATTCTTTTTGTGTTGTATATTACTTGAAATGTACGGGGTGACAAATCTTTCAGATGTAGCCATTCATTTAGTATTTAATATCTAAAGATCTTCCATATTTGGTTCGCTTTTAAATAGTTGTATTCTGCCCTCATAGAATATATGTTGTTTCTAATCCTTTCATAATACACCCACAGGTTGATATACGTCCGACCCACATGTATAAAACCATCACAGCTTCTAATTTTTAATGAGTATTTTTGCTTTTCAAATTTTCCTTAGGCTGTGTGTGTTGTTAGGCTGTCAGAATTTTGAGAAATATTTACACTCTCAGCAGCACTTTTAACCCTCTGACTGATGCCCAGAACTTTTACACACTTTTTGTCTGCAATAAACAAAGCCAAGTAATGTCATCTGGCTACTTTGTAAACAGCAGCTGTGTGTGGTGCTAGATAAGAGCAAGTTACCCTTTATTCGAGTTAGCAGACATGGGTCTTTGAGGAGGGTTACAGTTCTAGGTGTGGTGTGTAAATGCAGAGGTCAATAAACACCAGGTTTTGTGATTCCACTGATTTGCAAGTTGCATGCCTTAAATGTGACTCTCTATAATCCAGTAACTCAGTTGGTGGCTGGCTTGTTGTTCCCAGAGTTAGTGATGACGGGTCTACGGCCTCTGAACACTATGATAATGTGCTGGGTGTTAAAGTATTTGCAAGTCAGTCAAATGTTTGTAGCAGGTGTTACCTGGCCTGTGAAGGGTTTTATTCACAGGGAGCCATAACATTCAGTACTATAGAACCTTCTAATCCTGATATTTACATGTGTTTACAAAGCAATGCAGTAATAAACCATAAGCAATAAAAAGGGGAAAACTATACTTTGAAGTGTGACATCTGTTTATGTGCAGCATGTGCTGATCTTTTGGCAGTTTGTGACATGGTTTTTATTCATTTGCAGATCAATGCCAGCTTAAATTTGCAGTCGGCCACCACCTGTTTTATTGAATATTTATATACGTGTTATATTGGAGCTCTCCAGAGCAGCAAGTTCAGTTGATCATTGCTGTTATTATATTATCAGGTTTAGGAACTGTGGCCCATCAGCTATTGCAATTCCTAGTGGAGAGGATCAATATTTTTAACAAGAGCATGTACACTTATTATGTGACATTATCCTCTGCAAACACAATTTCCAATCAGTTGTCTGTGTGTGTGTGCGCATGCACGCAAGTCCAAATAATAGTTCTTCTTACATATTGGATACCACACACATGGGTTACCAAGTAGATTACTTGGGTGGTGTTACAATTAATGGAATTATGTACTTCATATCTTTGGCCAGCTTTCCTCTAAGTATTTATCTGTACATGGTTTATAGCCACATATTAGGAATAAAATAACAAATGTTCCCCATAAGTAAAACCTAGGGATGATAAAGTTAGCACAGGCAGTATATTTCTCCAACATACATTTAGTTTAACATACACACTATAAAGTTACTTCCTACATCACAGATATTATGTTGCACAGATTGGGAGCTTTGCACTCTCCTCTTCTATAATGTTTTACATTTTTCATAAATATTTGTAATACAGTGTGTAGTGTTGGTACTTTATAAATCCTAATACTAGTAATAAATAAACATTCATTTGCTGATTCCTTCCCTGGCACCATTATCTATTAGTGTAGTTCTGTGACCTGCAAGGAAATTGATTTCGACTGTCTGTTTAGATTTTAGCAGAACCCGCTCCTAATTTGGAAGTAATTCGGTTTTCGGTTTGTATTTATTTGTAATTTAACATCACTTTAAAGTTCTGGTTTAACAATCCCATATCTGGTGTTTCAAAAGTAATGCTTTATTCAAAAATAAGATTTATTGTTATACCAAGAGTAGTTCACCTACTTGAAAAACATGTTACAAAGTCGCATTCAGGCCCTTAATAAAAGGTAATATTGTGTGCTGCCTGTAGTACATGAAAGATACAAAGAAACGGGGAAAAGTGGTGTGCGTATAATGAATGCAAATGCATGGATCAAATGTTGTGAAGTTATTATTCCTTACATGGCCCCCATTAAACAGAACATCAGATAAACACCCCAACACACCCAAAAGTGTAGACTGATTTAGTTGCACATAAGATTTCCTCTTTAACTCACATGGACTTGAACCCAGAACCTGGCTCTTTAGAGTAATGTATGGCTAAAAGTCAGGGCTTGAAGCCTCTAGCAATATAGCGGCAGCATTTGATCCCCATTGTTTAGTGCCATAAGCTATATATGGATATCTTTTTATAACTGCTATTACAGTTGCTGTACATGTTTGCCATGCAGCTTATCCTTCCTGGAAACCATGATATTGGTTATCATGTGTTGTGATGTTTGTACCTTTGGGCTATGTTTACATGGTGTAATTCACTGCATCATGAACCATCTGGGATTATATTTTGATTAATCAGCACAAGGTGGTGAGTGAGCATTCAGGGCCAAGATCCCATACATCCCAAGTGTGTACCTTTATGCATCTACGTCCTCATATAATAGCAATAGTCATTCTGTGGTAAATATTGCGCTGCAAATACCTGTGTGTATGCATTTGTAGCCTATTTAAGTGCTTTGCCTGGCTGGTTACATTGCAGTGACAGATCTTTCACTCTGTGCATTTGTTCTGACTGTGCACTGTACAGTGATGTGCTTGATCAGATGTGAAGAAAGGAAGTCATATTATTGCCCAGGAAGTAGCTATGTCAGAGACAGGGCTCTATCTTGTCATGTTATTGTATGTTCACAGTGCGGCTAATGCCTGTTTGTCTTTTGAATACCTTCCAAATCTCTGCCAGGGATTTTCAAACTTAAGGCCAGAGTAGCTGAGTTGGAACAATTCTCCCATTCAGCTGCATTGGCCTAAAGTGTGAAATTTCCCTTGGCAATTCTCTCTGTATTGAGTAGACCCTTGTATGTACACCTAGGTGTAGGAATAGGCCATCTCTGAAACTCCAGCTGCTTTGTACACAGGGTTATATCCGCTAGCTAATCCTTGTCGGTGAACACGTCATATAATTCTTTAAAAACAAAACTTCTCAAAAATCCCCTTGTAAACGGCACAAAGGATAATGTGGCACTTTTGGAATATTGAAACCTCTTGGTTTCACTATAACGTAGGGTGGCAGGTAGTGGTGCTTTTGTCCAATACTTTCTTTTAAAGTGTTGTCTATTGGGATTATTCTGTACATCAAGGCACAAGGATGCCAGTACTATAGTAAATCCGCCTCCCAGAACTGATGCTTTGCATTGAATACCACAGGGTAAATGCCAAGCTAAAACTTTGCAGGGTATTGTTGAACTTTTTGAAGACTCCAGTGAATTCGGAGTTGTAGTTAATGAAACTATAGTGCAGTAGAACTCTGATAGCTGAGATAAAGGCCTAGGCATTTCTCAAGGGGAGGTATTGCCAGTAATTGGTTTTCTTATACACTGTTCCTTTTACATACCAGTGGCTTTCTTTATTACACTACTCACTGTGGGATTATGTTACAGACTTTAAAATACCCCTTGTTCTTTTAGCAAAACTTTGCAGATCTTAATATTTGTAAATCTACAACTGTTTTATTAATGTCATTTCCTTTGCTTTTATTTTATCTCTATATTCGTCATTCTGTACATTTCCAAACCCTTTAAACCAATGTAAAAATACTTTGTCTGGCTACATTGGATTTAATGGGAATCAAGTAGCCAGTTCATTGTTCAAATTCTCCCCAATTGAAATTCACTCACACTTCAAAGCCTAGTAGTATTCCCTGGCTCTGGTTTTGTTAGCGTTGAGTAACTAAATGGAGATGTATATTTCCGTAATTCGCCTGTAATGGAGGGCTTGCTGGCACATATTCACATTGAAGGAACCAAAGAAGGAAGAGAAAGAAACAGAGGGATATAGTGTAAGACTATAAATATGTCATTATTTTGGCTTCCATTTTTTTTAAACTTTAAACCGCTATAGCAGTAACCAATAGGAGGAGTCTCACGAAATACAATAGGCAAGCAGCAAGGTCCTGGGTGCGCTCCAACGGCTCTCCGCTGCATACAGGTGTAAACTCTTCTGATTTCAGTATCTTACCGCAGTCACGCAGACGCATTTCGCCATTACTGGCTTCTTCACATTCTGTGAATTCAATCCTCTAGTTCAATAGGTTACCACACATTTAGCCTCTTTTCCGTTGCATTTGAGCTAACGTTCTAACGAGAACGAGAACAAACATCCTATAACATTAAAGCAAGGTGCAAAAGTGAGTTGGTAAGTAATGTGCAAATGCACTGTACCAACATCAAACATGTTTAAGTGTATACACTACAAGTCTTGTCCAGACATTATTTAAACTGTCCCTAATTTCCTGTGGGTTTTGTAGCATTAAAAACTCCTAACTAAGCTACTTTTCCCCATGATTCTCATCATAAAGCAAACAATTGATAATGCATACTATTGGAGACTGGCCGAAAATGCTCTTTCTGGCCAACCATCTATTTATTTATTTGTACGTGGAATTCTGATGCCTCCGCGTGTCTCTCTTAATAGAACTGTTGCAATTTTTGGCATAAAGTTCTTGCTGTTTTGCAATAAGACTCTTCACTGGCATCCTTGGCCTTGGAAATGTCATACCCCAGCATTCCTGTATTGGTTCGTACGCGTTCATTACTTTCAGCTGGCCGGGACATCAAAGGCTACATAACCTTTTGCCCAGTTGTGGTGCTCATTGCGTCTGTGAAGATTTAGCTGAAGCTAGGCTATTTAAAAAGGACAGCTAGGCTTCCTCACAGTTTGACTGCAAAATCTGTGAGTTATGCTAGCATATCTGTATTCTCCTTGCTCCCATTTTAGAATCTGTACTGGAAAAAAGAATATGGTGTCTGGCAAAGCAAGAATTTGGCTGTGAAAGTAGAAACAATTAGTCATGTGTGAGGCCCTTCCCTTGAATACTAAATGGAACACTGTCAATTCTTCCATTGCGAGCGTATTTTTGTTTAATGCCCTACACTTTTAAAGGGGTTTGTAAAGGATATAACTTAACTGCTTTAATATCATACCACATCTGTAATACAGTATGTAAGAAAGAAGTATGTGAAACAGTTTTTAAACAGCCAAATCTTTACCTCTGTTCCATTTATTAGCCAAACTTCCTGCTCCTGAAATTATCATTTGGGGCACACAGGTTACATTCTACTGTGTGCACAAGGGGATCTATTTTCTAAAAGTGAGTTAAGGTGAGATGAACATTTCTAAAAAAATGCAAAAATACATTCAGGAGAAACTCTCATTGCACAATATGTAGTTAAATCAGTTAAGTTAAATGTTAATCTCAAGCCTCCTTACCTGCAATTCACTGTTCACTCTCTTTTCCTCCAGGTAACTACACTCATCACAGCAAATCAAAACTACTTGCTGATCTGAGGTGTATACAAGTTAAAATTAGTCATACAATGGAACATTGATATTTAGAAACTGTACATAGGATTGTGTGATGGATGAATATATTTACATAAGTGTGTGTGTGTGTATATATATATATATATATATATATATATATGACAACCTTTTTTGTGTGTGACTTTTACACAGAAATAATATAGTTATATTCTGATATTAATTAAGAAAAAAATATTTTAAATGTTTGTCACACTGGCCCTAACCTGCCCTGACATGGTTGTTTTGATGATTTACCCACATAACCTAATTTGCTGAAGAATGACTCTTAATGGAAAGCAGTAGCAGAGGAAATGCAGTTGAAAGTTAATCATCAAATGGTTATCACCTGTGTTTGTTCAAATATTTAAAGACTGCTTAGCAGCTAAGATTTCTGCTTGAAAACACAGCACTTCTTGATATCTGGAAAGCAGGAGTGAACCTTTCTCCACCTTCTATTTTAACGGATAAGAAACAAAAGCACAGTCTTGTTACAATGATATAGTCGGCTATGTTTGCTATTTAGAGACTTACTTATAGATTGACAATGGCATTTTTTAGTCAGACAGAAGAACAGTTCTGCCTGATTAGAATACTTGTCGAACACTGCTCCTAGTGCACACCATTCAATTGAGGCACACCAGCTACTGGCTATGAGCCTCGATAGACATGCTTACGTACCAGTGATGGACAGAACCAGTTGCTGGACAAGCTTTTGCTGCTGCCACGGAGAGATGCTCTAGAAATGGCAGCCAAGAGCAAAGACTAGGGCTTAATTATTTTTAATGTTGCCCAATCGCTGTTACTCTCAAATCGCATATTTAACAAGGCAGAACTATAATTTCAGAGTTATATCCGTCTGATTCAAAAATATCATTTTAAGCTAAATGAACTGGTAGAGAGACAGTCATACCGAAGAGACCCCTGCCTTTTTCTGAGAAGAATAGCTGATTGTAAAACCGTGGGGTCCAATCTTTTATCACACAAGTGTAACGCAAATTGATTTTTAGCAAAAATCGCAGTTGACTTGCATTTTTGCAGGCTCTTTGCCACATAAATATTAATGTCTTAAAGTATTCAACACTTGACAAAATCCTGACACTAAAACAAAAATGGGAATACATTGTACAGTATCTGTGTGCACCTATTATATCAACTTTGTATCAAGTTTGTTCTGCTAGCTTTCTTCCTTCACTTGAAGGTAAAGGAAGCAAAGTACCACACCTACATTTGCTCAATTATGCATGCCTAGACAGCTGATATGTGCAGACTGTTTAACTCTTTGCACAATAAGACCTTTGTCATAGCGAGAATTGGGTCACTCTCTTTTGGCATGATTAATACTTGGGGAGCAGGTATATTTAGCAGGACAGTTATGAAATGATGCAAATTAAATACTTGTTTACATTATAAAGTGCTAAAAATAGACAAGACATCCCCAAGAAAAATAGTCTAACCTGAGGAAATGGCAATGCAGGTATTTTATTTATTTTTAAATTATGGTGTGAGGTGGTTTTTGAATAGCTGAAAGGGAGAAACTAGAAATCATGCAGTTCTCTCTTTATTGAGTAGACCCTTTAGTAATTTTTTCCCCCCCATTTTTGTGTTTATTTTTGAAATTTTCATTGCAAGGATTTCTGCTGAAATAATTTTACCTACAATCTCAGTGGATGTGTGTAACAGCATAGTATAATAGTGAATGTGTCACAGACTGTTTCTCCATGTAGCATTATGAAACCACATCATGAGGTAAAAATATATAGTAGTGGAAAATGGATGGGGTGCTCCTTTCTGTGTAAAACAGAAGGAAGCACCCTATCCATCTGCCACAAGGTTATTACCTGGTTTACCCCAAATATAGGGTCTTTCTCAATCACTAGTGGAAACACTACTTGAACATTAAATATTTTTGCTTTAAAAATATAGTGTCCTTTATTGTATGTTAAAGAATTAATTTTAAACAAGATTTTGTTGTTGTATTATATGCCTTATTTCTCTTTTATTTCATATTTTAATGGCTGCCCAGATGCCAATTAAGTTTTGAGTCATGTTGAGTCAAATTAGGGTATTTGGATCAACCCCTACCCAACAGGCGTCTGTGCCATTGTCATAGCAGTGCCACAAGGGTTCAATGGTGAAACCTGTAGCCACAGAAATGCATTTGGAGAAAGTTTGTGCCAAATAATATTTTGCATTAGCCCATGCTGGATCCATGCTTACATGCATACTGTCCTGCTTGCCTTGTCCATCACCAGGACTGTTAACTGAGCCAGTGATTAGATTAGGAAACAGGCAGGTAATCGTGATCTACCAGAGTTTCACTGAGACAAACTGCACAGATCTCAGAAAGTTTTTTTCTTTAGATCTTCACCTTACAGATTTTTGTTTTAATAGTTGGATGCTTTTTTTTTTTCCCAAATAACTCAATAAAGAACAGAGGAAAATTGGGGTTAAAAGCTTCTCTTATCATACAATTTATTAAAATAACTGGGCTTTCTGAAATCTTCAGCACAATAAAAAGTATAATTTATATGATAGTAAGTGCTTAATTGAGAGCAGTGTAATAAAGCCTATATTGACCATGTGTCATGTATTCATTGCACTGCTCTACTATGGAATCAGCAGAGCTTGCAAAAAGCTTAATATTTTTATCATCAAGGACTGGCTGCTATTTTGGAAAGTGACTTACTGAGCAGGGAAGTTCAAAAAACTCTTGGTCATGCCAAGTACATCTCGGTTTAGTCAGGCTAACACTTAACTGGCATGTCTCGGCTGATTTGTTTAGTTAACATTGTTTATCCATATTATATTTGTTTTTTACATATCATATTAGATTATTACATGGACATGTATAATATATGTGACACTGATGTAGTTTAGTTATTCAAAAGAGATCATGCACTTAAACTACCACTCATTTAACAGGACCAAAAGTTAAATGCAGTGTCGGTTGGCTTTGTAAACCTGTTTTTACGGTTCTTCGCCAGGTTTACCCTCACCCCTGCCTTTTAGCGGACTCAGAGCATGTGACTTGGGTGCATGTTGACCGTGTCATCATGGTTTCATCATGCAAGTAATTGCATTACAGCACCTGCCACTATAATTTTAATTTGACACAAAAACAATACACAGTGAATTCAGAATGTCATTTAATGTTATTTTTTCATGTTATTTTTTTCCAGATGCACCCTGCTGCTGGTTTGGTATCAATACTGAAAAAACGCAGTGAAAATGAGGGCGCACTTTCCAAACAACAAACAAAACAGACTAAGAGGAAAGTACACTTCCAAGAAGCAGATGATGATCTTGATCAAGGTTTGTTTCTTAAGCACATGATCAAACAGACGTTTATTATGCCAAATATCCGTTATGTAGCCACAAGCACTGCAAATGCAGAATACGGTATATCTTAGGATTGTCACTTAAAGACGCATAGTAATATATCCACTTTAGTGCTTTTTATATATGATTCCAATTATATATATGTAAAATTGTTTACTGTTTCTGTACCTTTATTGCTTCAGCAAGTCTTCATGTTGGAGCAGAAACAGGGATGACACTATTTTCTATTCTCTTCTGTGACATTAAAATCCTTTCTCCTCCGTGTTTTCATTGTCCTAAAAGGAAAAAACATGGACTTGTTGAATATTAAAATAGAGCACTATAGTTTCTACACATCAGTTTTTCAATCTGGTACACACACAGCATAGACATTAATAGATAAAGGCTTTATTGACATCAGTTAGTCATTGGTCAAACCTTGGATGCCATTGCTTCTCCTATAAAGCAAGTCTAAGTGTGAACGAATGGAAATAAATAAAATAGAACATGTCCTTAAAAGGGACTAATGTATTTCATTAAGGGCGTGTATATGGTGCTTACTTTTTTTATATATATTTATTTATAGATTTCAGAATTACAAAAAAAGATTCTAATATCTTCCGAAATGCATAAGACAGAAATATTGCAATTAAGATATTCCTAATGCATATCCTTACTCAACTATGACAATAAACCAAATAGCCGAGACACAGAAAGCCATTTTCTTCCAGAATTGTTCATCTAAATTTAATCCTCACACAGGAAGTCCAAAAAAAAAAAAAAAAAAAAACCTTTTTAGAATCTCTCTTAAAATCTCTACCACTCTTCTGTCTCTACACTCTTCTGTAAGTCGATTTATAATTTTCTTCCATCTACCAAATTTTTCTAAGCCATATTTAATGGTAGTAAATCCCAGTTCCATTTTACATTGATATATGGCGTGTCCTTTAATTTCCCACCATTCGGGAGTCCTACTGGTACTTCTAACACGTACCAGATTTGTGTGCATCAGATTATGGGTTATCACCATTCTACTTCCCCTAGGCACTTTGGGCCAATCCAGATGTAAAAGAGTGAGGATTAATTTTACACTGCACAGTATCTTTAGTTGATCTGCAATATGCCACCAGATCAATAACATTTTTCCAATCTGCAGCATCATGTATTATCACAATTTATTTTAGATTTCAGGTATGAAGTACAACCTGTTTAGGTCTTTGTAAAAAGGTCTCTGCAATACTAAGACAGTTTCCCATACTGTTAACATCAAATATGGTCTCAATCCAATCCTCTGTTGGTATCCCTCTATTCAGTTCCTATTCACATACTTTTATAGCTCTAAAACTGTTTTTGGGATTGGCTTCTCTGATCATATCTAATCACCCAGAGATAAAGCCACCTGAATTTAGCTTAGTGATAATAGCTCTGACATTTGTATACCCCCTTGTACTTCCTAGTTCGAAATGTTTTACCAAAAAAATGCTTGATCAGATATGTGAATATCTCATTAGAAGGCCTGCGATATAGTGCTTACTTAGAGTGCCAACATGTGCTATGTCTACAGTGTCCAGTGGAATTACTTGGTTATCATTATCAGTAGTAATGCCAACATTTTTTCAGGCGTCAACAGAGCAGGGATGTGAACCAATTATATGAAGAAAGCTGATGGCCGTTCCTAGCGACTAGCTTAATGATTTAATGACTAGATCCCCCTCCTTTTCCAGAGTCCGTGAAGTTTTAACATTTGTGTCTGAATTGTAGTGACATTTCTCAAAACGTTACCTGTGGAAGGATTAATTTATAATTTAGGCATATAAAATACATTATACCTTCTAACACACGTCCTGCATTAACCAAAAGAAAAACTACACTTTGTCTTGGTGACTTCTTGATGTGAAAGGCAGAAACCAGCCTTTGCTCTTTATTGTATGATGTAAGCGAACATTATTAACCTTTGTTCTGTCTAAACGTTTAACGATTTATTTATTTTTTAATTGCAGAAGAAATTGGTGGCGGTTCCTGCTTTTTGCTGATATTACTTTGCATAGCAACTGTGTTCCTCAGCGTAGGTGGGACTGCGATATACTGCACTTTCGGCGATGAAGAGTCTTCCATGTGTAAAGATTTTTCTGCAAACATGGACTTTTACTACACTCAACTGCTGCAAGGAGTAGAAGAGCTGAAACACTGGCTGTCTGTCACATAGCTGACAGAACTATAGGTGGCCATCTTTACCCACTCAACTGGGATTTAGATACAGACTATTTTGTTACTGTAACCTTGGGATTTAAATTATACCTGTAGGTTGGTATGAAACCTAAAAACAAACTTTTCAGTCTTGATCTAAGACCTATGGAAATATATATATATATTATGTTTTGAATCAATATTCTATAAACTGTGTTTTTCAGTGGAAAGAAAAAAAGATACCTTTCCAATGGCACAGACCCCATAACCATGTAAATGACCACTGAAAGCTGCCACCCACTATGTTCCAAATCTTGAGGAATTCTGATTTTAATGCAATAAGTTTGTGCTGACATGTCTTTTTTTTATTCTTTTTTTTTTTTATAATTTCTTAATGACTTTAATGATTCAATATTCAGTTTTGTGTGTTGTGTCTCTTTATAACTTGTTTGCTGACACTTGGGACTTCTGCTGTTAGACCACAGAGGTAATATTGTTTAAACTGTCTAAGTCCCAATTTTTAAAACATTTTAGTCAGATTCTTTTAATAATTTATCCTTTTACCCTGTTATTTCAGAAATAATGGATTATGGTCTTCCTAAATCAGTAGGAAAAAAAAACACAAAAACAAAACAAACCCACATTAAAAAATAATGTGCACATGAAGAGGTATATATTGTAATTACATAGATGTCCATATTATATGTATATATGAAGGTTATCAATGAACAGAAAGAACCATTTGAATTATTTTTCCTCTGTACATGCTATTCTCCAAAAACAAGTTTGAAAAATACATTTAAATTGTATTTTTTACAACTATAAACCTGTGGTCACTAAACCTATGCAGTGTAGTCATTGGGGGTCTTGCATCTTTCTATGCTTGTTTTGTACTGGCTGGACCAGTACATGTTTTATGTTATGGTTTCCCCATATTTATTTATGTTTTGATCAGCATAAAGGGAATTTGCATAAATGTTTGTGGTGTGTTAACATGTGAACTAAAGATTTTAGTTCCTTTTTAATCGATATTTATAACTGTCTTGTATTTGTGTTCACCGGTATGTTTCCTCAAATTAAGTGTTTTTTTTTTTTGTTTTTTTAAATACAACAGGAACACAAAAAAACAACAAATTTTTGTTCCTCTCAGTGCACCAAAAAAAAAGAAAAAAGCCACAAGATTAATCATTTTTAAGAAGAATTTTAGACAGAGTATTTATTGAAAGTTTTATAACACCACATTTGAGAAACAAAAACCGTAAACTATGTTGAAGCGTTTATGATGTACATCTCATGACAAACTGAAATATAATCTAAACACACATTAAGTGGTTCATTCTAACCTTTTTCGTCTCAAGATGAAACAATCACTGCTGTTAGAACCTTTTACCGTTTTGACATGTCATGATCTTGTGAATAAATGAATTTACACTTTCTGTGTTGACATTAAAACAAAAATATGGTTTTAACTGATTACTCTAGTGTTCGGTTCCTCTGTATACAGTGGGTCATGGTGGTTGGTGGATCAGAATGACTGTGTATTTACTTCAATAACTTTTCTGCTGGAAGTTAGAAATACTGTTTAAGTGAACAAAATGAAGCCTGTTACAGTGCTTGTTAGGTTTCTGTACTTGCTACACCAAATTATAAGAAGTCACAATATATATCTCACAGCAAAACCTACATTCATCCAACAAGGCAATAAAGCAGTAGCCCATTCTAAAACAATAACTTTAATTACTTTTTCTATATGATGGTTTTTTCTTCATTTCCAGTGGTAGTCAAGAATATCTTGGTAGCAAAGGAATATATTTTGTTATTTTGAAGGGATACAAAAGCAGTCTAAAACAGTTTAAATCAACTTTATTCAAAGAAAGTACACATTCATAGGATCTAAGGAGAAGATGAGTAGTTAGGTCAGTCTGGCCATACGCTGCAGTGAGATGGGCTGCAGCTGGCCTATAGGCCACACGTTAGTGGTTAGTCACACTCTCTGTTGTATCAGTTGTCTCTCTGTGTCGAGTAAGTAACAACGTTTCCCAGTAATGGACATAGAGCTCAGAAACTCCAGATGTACAGTGTAGTCTGACTTCTCAACATCAACCCCTTTAAGAACGCCCAGCATATCTAGAGTTTCAGTATCTCATTACATGACCACATAAAGATTGACACCCTGATTAATCTGTTTGTGCTCATGGGAAAAGGAACCGAAAAAACGGTATCTTGAGGACCATCTTTGTGAAACTCTATTTGATGGGCAAAATAAAGAAAACAAAATGTATATTGTGGCTGCCAAGTTCACTATCTCATGTATGCATGTTACATACGGAGTGATTTTAGGTATAATAAATGCAAAGCCTTATTTGCTGTATATGCTAGTGTTAGAATGACAAATCAACAGTATAATATTCTAAATTAAAAAATTATTTTTTAAGCTGAATATAGTACAAGTAATGATATTATACTGTCAATATAAAGTGGGAATTTGGTCTATATGGCCAGCGTATTGTTAGTATTTGTTAAAGGGGCTGCCATCACCTCAACATTCTTTATAATGCAAATATAGAGAATACATAATCTATTGGCAAAATCGCAAGTAAATGCACAAATTAGATCAGTTTTCAATGTGCCTATGACATCAGCTTGTAACTCGAGAGTCAAATTAACTAATTTGAAGAGTAAATCATGTATTTCTCTTTATGCATTTGCTTCCAATTCTGCTAAAATAAAGTATAGATCAGGGGTGCCACTTGAAATGTGCGTGAGTCAATTTTCTTTGAACAAAATATGTATGTATGTATGTGTGTGTGTGTGTGTGTGTGTTACTTGCTTATCTTGTGTATAAGTTCTGTCAACCCAGGGCATGCCCCATAACCCACATTGCACACTCAGAATATGTCCCATTACCTAGGACATGCCCTTTAATACATTGCACACCCAGGACATGCCCCATCACCCACAGTGCAGACCCAGGACTGTCACCCCAGTACCCCAGGACATGCCATAGTGACATATTACCATGCTGCATCTTGTGCTCCCCGTGTGGTCTGAAGGTTGAGCACCAACAGGTCACATGATTCCCCAATGCTCTGACCTCCAAAGATGCGGCACTAGAAGCATTATGGGAGTAGGTCTGTACACTTCACAGTTCACAAGCACACTGCTGCCTCCTTTCAGCAGAAAGCATGGTGAGGATAGATCTATTGAACTCCCCAATCAGCGCCTCTACTGGCAAGCTTTTTTTTATTTTTTTATTAATTTTTTGTTATAAAGTTGCATCAACAATACAATATCAGTCATTTTCTAGATACATAATTTGTGTTAAATAGAATCAACAGTGGGGAAAAAAAATACATCAAACAATCTAAAGTGAGAATTCTTAAAAGTGTATTCTTGAACCGTAGTTTATATGAAAAAGAGTGCATGCCAACTTTGAAAATTGTGTCAAATATTTAAACTTCAAATAAACTTGTAATTACAAGCTTCATATGGGGAAATCTCAAATAATGCCTATCAATTTGTAAGATGAAATGATCAGTGCACTGTCACAATTGTATCCATTTGACTGGTCCCCCAAGGGTTTAAATACCTGGGAATACATCAAAAGTGGACTGGCTAATGGAATCAAACTGTGACCTCCTATTCCAAGAAACCTCCAGGAAATTATTAGGAGAATGGAAAAATTTTGGTATTTCCTGGTTAGGAAGAGGTTAAAGCATACATCCTCCCAAAGTGGTCATATATATTTATGATGGTCCCCCTGTCCTTGTCATTCATTAGAATAAGGCAGATTCAAAAACTTTTCATGTCCTATATTTGGGGCCAGAAAAAACCAAGGATAGCCGTATCACACCTTATGAGAAGAACTAGTAATGGGGGACTTGCATTCCCTGATGTAATGGGTTACTATCGGGTCAGCAGGTTGTTCCATCTGCGGAGATGGCAGGACCCATCCTCAAAGCAGGAGCCGTGGTATCTGATTGAATTGGCACAGCTCGGTCTGAGGGATCTCTCTGCAACTCTATGGATGGATGGTAAAGCGGGGTTATCCTTGCTATCTGCTATAGATGTACCATATATAAAAGATATGTACGGAACATGGTTGAGGCTTAGGAGAAAAAATGGCCTTCTAGATAAAATAGATGGTTGAAAACGGGTCCTGTAAAAATAAATGATGTAATTGAAGATAAAAATATGATCCCATTTGCACTCCTTCAAGCGAAATCATCCCTGCCTACAAAAGAGATCTTCACCTATCTGAGAATAAAAAAAAACTACCTGTCAGGGCACTTGCTCTGGCAAGATGAGAAAATAAAGATAAAACAATTGAATAAACTTTTTAGTAAAGATGCAGATCATAAATCTATTGCCAATTGTTTTGATTTCATGAGAAATGAGGACAGAGCTGAGAAAAAGGTCATGGGGACAGAAGTCAGAGTTGCACAATGGCATAAATCCTTTCAAGAAATTAGGAAAACCCTACACTGTCTGAATATCATAGAGCTTCACTACAAAATCCTCCATCAATGGCACATGGTCCCTACAATTATGAATAAAAAAAAACCCATCTAATTCTAGATTATGCTGGAGATGTAATACAAATGAGGGTTCTACAAAACATATATGGTGGGATTGTGCCTTGATTAGACCACTATGGACAAGAGTATTAGATGAATTGGTAAATTTGGTGGGGGAGAATATTGATGAGGCTCTCTCGACAGTGATACTCCATCTCAACTTTTATAGATTCCCAAAGATGCAACAGCATTTAATAATCCACCTTGTGATGGCCACTAAAGTGGTTATTTCTAGGCTTTGGTGAAAGCCGGAAATTCCAACATGGAATCAAGTTCTAAACCAACTTAGTTATCAATACAACATGGAAAAGAGTATAGCCCAACAGTGGGAACATATAGAATATTTTAATAATTATTGGTCTCCGTGATCGGAATCTCTGGTTCCATTGGGTGGACTCGTCTGATGGATTGCTGTCCTCTTATATTGTCCTTTTACATAGTCTGGATATACAGTACTATGGCATTCGACTAATCTCCATCCCTAACCAACTGATGGTGTCTGTGAGTCTGGCTCAGTGCCCAACCCGTCCGCCCATTTGTTGTCCTTTTGTTGTTTGTTGTCCGTCACTTTGTTAGTGAGTTTATCCGTCGGGTTATATAATTTATAAGTGTAATTTATTCCTCAAGCATTATCTTATAATCCGAAGTCGTTTGTAACTTAATGTGATGTTTTGTTTTTAAGCTTTATACTATGAAAATTGATAAATAAATAAAAATAAATAAACTTCAAATAAATTGGAACTACAACAGTACACATTCCCATGGGTTAACTTTCCATGAGGGTCAAATGACACAGGATGAACAGACATCGCCCTCTAGTGCTCAAACATAAAACATCCCAGCAAAGCAATATCAGTTAGAATATTAAAAGATGAAAATGTAAATAGCAAAATCAAGTGAAAGAGGAGAGGAGAAGCATAGTAAAAAAAGAATTAGGCAGGAAAAGATTACCACAAGGGAGGGGGAGCTGGCGCAAAAGGTAGCACTGTGAAAAGATAAAAGTGGGGACTAAGGACCACTTTTGTGACCATCTGGTCCATTAGCTCTTTTCTGGAGACCATAGACTTGCCTCATGGGGGAAAAGGTAGCACTGGATGGGAGCACATACATGAACCTTGTTCAGACTATATACATATGGGGAGAGGAATAATGGAGATGTTTGCAAAGTCAGGAGAAAGCTCCTATAAAACAGTGTTGTGAGGGCAGTCTAGTAAGTGAAAAACAGTGACCGAGTCAAGATTATGTTCATAGATGGGTTCTATAGTTCAAGGCAGACAGCTCAAGTAGTAGTTCTGGGTGCCTCAAGGCAGGTCGTCTGATATCTTGGTGTCAGAAGCAGGGTATTATGTTTTGAGGTTCCTGCTACAGGTGCAGCTTCCTCTTCTGGTGCTCGGATCGCTTACAGTGTGCTCCTTAGAGGTGCTCCCTGCTGCCGTTCTTGGAGTATCCAGTCTGCTTAAAATCTCAGGGATATCTCTTCTGATACTGAATCATAATCTGTCGTCCCTCCTACAGATAGAGAACTGTTTTTCACAGTTTTTGAAATGAGAATCTTCATTAAGGGGGGGCACAGACCTTCTCCATAGAAGCATTGCTAGTGCTCTGCTGGTAAGTCATCACTAGCTTTTAATGACAGTGACCTCTATCACTGTCATTAGTAGCTTTTAAAGGAATATATAAAAGAACGTTACGGGCCATTATTCAGTAGTAATAATTAGGCTTATATTAATAAGCATTCACCTTATACAGTTAGTAAGTGAAACAGATTAAATGTATCATCTTAATTAGTATTATTACATAGATCAAATCAGATCAAGTAAAGATTTGAAAGCAGTTGCAACATGGTACATCAGAGAGACTTGGACAGGGCTCCCTATTCCCCAAATCCATTTGTCCTGCATTCCTTTTGTTTATGCCCCCACATCGCTTGCAAGTGCACCACCTTGTAGCACCCACAGCACTTGAAACACTGAGCTTGCACCCACATTTTAATGAAATTATTTTCATTTGTTCCTGCAGACAAAAAAAGGAAATTGACTTTTACTCAGCTAGTGTGGGCAATCCTGGTTTCTTTCAAACTGCTGTAATTTCACAATTTAATCTAGCTGTAAGTGATTTAAATTTTAAGCAATGCAAAATGTAAAACATGCATTTTCAAGTACTTTGAAAGCACATTAAATGGACTGTCTGGTGCTTTCAAAGTACTTTAAAATGTATGTTTTACATTTTGCATTGCTTAAAAAAAAAAATGGACAGTTAGATGAATTTGTGAAATTACAGCATTTTGCAAGAAACCAAGTAAAAGTAATTTCCTCTTCTTCTTTTTTTGCTGCAGGAACCAATGAGAATATCCTGTTTCTCTAGTGATGTCATCAGACAATGCATTGCACTGTTCAGAGACCCTACTGTGTACACAAGCGAGGTCACTTAGAGTCCACACAGTGTATTCTATTGCAGCAAAACAGGAAGTGACTAAATGAAACAAAACGTTATATGCTCAGTGTCTATATAATCAGTATACATGCAGAATAATCACTGGGGAAGGTCTTGAGTAATATATAAAAAATTATGATAAATGCACTATACAATCAGTAGTCTTCAACATGCACCAAAGTGAGTTTGTGGACTAGACTGTCCCTTTAACCCCTTCCCGCTTGTTAGACGTTCTATGCCATCCTACTTTTTACTGCCTAAAGGCTAGTAGGATGGCATTTAACCTTATCGGGTCCCTGCTTGCATGTTACTGGCTGCCGATCACGTTAAGTTAAGGACAAAAGCACCATCCGGTGCAAAGGGGTTAATTTACATTTGGAAGATGCATTTTGCGCACCTGACAGTCCCTTTAGGAGTTAAAGGTGGTGTAGCACCAGCCTACTGGAGAAAATTTGCCCTTCTGCCCCCTTTGCTAGGCCTGTCCTGGTTGTGACACCTCTTCAAGATGACAAGTCAACTCAGGGTATATCGCGGGATATTTTGACACATTCCATGCAGCCATTTTACCACTAATCTCTGCTAGACTAGATATTTTTTATTGCATTTTGACTGAATGTTTGGGGACTGATAAATGATACTACTGCTGTAAGGGTGGAGCTGACTGGTTGATGAAGTGTCTTCTGACAGCTCCTTCCAGCAGTGAAGATCCACGCCTCCAGGAGGGTCCAAATCCTTATTCTGATGAACCTGAAGAATAAGAGGCGGGCAGAGGGAAGGATTCAGAGGAGGAGCAACGTCTGACGAGAGCTCTTCACTGAAGAAGAAAAAATGTTTCCAGACCTAGAAAGATTGTTTCCCCTTCGCCCACTAGGGGGAGCAGGATGAAAAGAAATGCTGATGGAAGAAAGAGAAAAACTGTCAGAATTCTGCACCAGGGCAAGTGCTGGTGGCAGACACCGGTGAACAAGCCGGTATGTCAAAAAATGTTCCTGAATGCGGAGCAGACGGTGCAATAGGTGAGTGCCTCCCTGGGGTTGAACACTTAAAGCTAAGGGAGTTACTGGGAAATCTATTGCTTACTATTCAGAATATGGGCAGTAGTACGGCTCAGGCTTGGTTGCCAGACAGGGTTGGTAATTCCTCATACAATTTACCATCTACTAAAAATGTTGTAATTTCTGATAAAAGTAATTCAATTATTAATGAGGCTTGTTTAAAGGAAGCCATGGGTTATGAGTCTTCACCTCTTGGATTTCATTTGGTGAATTTGATTAAAGAAAAAATATGGAATAATGAGTTTGTAGATATTCTTTCTCTTTTGCCTGCTTCAAAAGAATTTTTATTGAAATAAGAAAAAGATGAGGATAGAAAACGGCCAATTCCCAGATCGTTCAATAATTGGCTGCAAGCTTTCTGTATATTTGCTAGTGTTTACTGTGAATATTACCCTGATAAATCTACCGGACTGGTTCAACATCTAGAATCTATTTTAGAGGCTTATACAAATTTGGGTGGATTATCATGGTTTTATTAAGATGAAATTCTCCATGCATAAGAAATTATATAGGGGTATGAAAGACGTCGGCTCCTGGGTGAGCATTATGATACCCAGTAGGACACCTCAGAGTCAGTATAGTAATAATAATAATTTGTCACAGTTACGCCCCAAAGGAGTTTGTTGGGCATTTAATGATGCTGTATGTAAATAGCCCAATTCTTGTAAATTTAGACATGAGTGTTGGAATTGTGCGGAACTGGGCTTGTTCCCAAAAAAGAGAAAGGCCTATAGATTGATTCATCATTTGTCCTACCCTGATGGTATGTCTTTAAATGATGAGGTGGATACTTCCATTAGTCCTGCGTCTTACACTTCTTTTGATGATGCACTGACTTTGGTAAGACAGTGTGGGCAGGGTGCACTATTATCAAAAGTAGATATTGAAGTTGCTTTCAGATTGCTCCCCATTCATCCTGACTGTTTTGGGTCTTTAGGATTTCATTTTGAGGGTAGTTTTTACTATGATAAATGTATGCTGATGGGATGTTCTGCTTTTTGTTTTTATTTTGAAAATGTTGCTTGTTTTCTAGAATGGGTTCTTAAACAAGTGTCTGGGTTGCAGGCGACTATTCATTATTTGGATGATTCTCTTTTCATCGGTAATGCAGGATCTAATGAGTGTTTTCATTTACTACAATGTTTTGTTGGTTTGGCATGACATTTTGGTATCCCTTTGGCGCAGGTGTAAACGGTGTGGCCTACCACCGCTTGTAATTTCTTGGTATAGTATTAGACACTCAAAAAATGGAGTTTCATCTCCCAGAAGAAAAAATTGTAAAAGTGAAATTTTAAATTTTTCTTTTTCCAATTTATAATTCTTTATTAATTATATCAAAAAGACTTACAACACTACATAACAAGACAGAAAAGTAAAACATACAGACATAACAACATATACAATTCAGGAGATCTAATAAAATCTAGTTTGACCGGCCTTCCGTCTCCCAAACACTCTCCATCAATTTCCAGTATACACGTAAGGGCAGACTTTAATATTTCCAGGGGTGTTCAGAAAGGGGATATCATCTCACCCTCAACGCCCAGGGACTATGTTGCACCAATTTTTTTAACACTCGTTTCCCAGGGGGACCACACCAGCTCATATAAGGCGCTGTTTGCTCCAAAAAAAAACTTTCTCTGCCCCCGCCTGAAATTCTATCTGTGCAGCAATTTCTCCCCAGTGAGGTACAGATGTACTTTTCCCTGCCCGCGCGATGCAGAGATTGGTTGCTAAGAAGACATTTATCAAGTCAGAAAAAATTGTAAAAATGAAATGTGAAATTTTAAATTTATTATGAGGTAAGACAACGACAGTCTGTTAAACTTTGCCTCAAAAGTAATGCCTATGGGTAGAGTTTTTTTTCTAGGCATTTGTCAAAATCCTCATCACCATGTTCGAGTGTCCAGGGAGATCAAAGAAGACTTTCAGGTTTGGGATGCATTTTTATACAATTTCAATGGTACCACTTTATGGCAAAGAGATTTTCTGTCAAATTGGGAGTTAAATATATTTACAGATGCTGCCGGGTCAAAGGGTTTTGGTATCTACTGGCAAGGTAAATGGGCGGTGGTTAGTTGGCCTCAGCTGTTGGTAGACAAAGGTTGGACTAAATTGATAACTCTGTTGGAAATATTCCCAATTGTTAGTTGCTGCAGCAGGTGGAGTTGGAGGTCACCTGCCTATTTTTTTTTTTTGGGGGGGGGTGAAAGTTATTTGGTATTTAAGTGAACAAGATGAAGTGATGTGAAGTATTGAAGTTTTAAGTTCTGGCTTTTAGGGCTGAACAGTGAAAGTTAATGGTTATAAATGTTAAAATTCCAGAGGTGAATTGAAGTGATGCTGCAAAAACCAAATAAAAGACCACGGCCTTTTCTTGCAAAATACTTGTGTTGTGTATTTATTTATTATCTATGTTAGTTTTTTGTAAGTACCAGTTAACCCCTGCAGCACTTATGTAGAAAGGACTGGGAGGTGGAGCAGTGACATGTTTTTGCTGCCTGCTACACATGCACAACTAATACATCACACCTTAATTATTCGGTTATTCCTTGATATATTGATACACAGTAGCTTCCCTGATGTATTGAAATGTATTATCGGAATTGGCCTTAACCCTAACTAACACATTTATATTTCTTCAGTGTGAGTCGCTTTTTTGTTAATAAAGTTTATTTAAAAAGACAAAGTGAGGCAGATAGACCACGCCCCCTCTCGCATGTTCTGTGTGGGCCGCACCTCTTCCTTCATAAGTTACCCGAGTCATTCTAGTCTGTTACTTTCCAAGCAGCGAACATTAGCACCAGCGACCCTTGAAGGTGTGTAACCATGGCAACCGGACGCCAATACCAATTGGTAATATTCGGGGCTTCGGGATTCACCGGGCAGTACGTCGTGGAAGAGGTTTCTCGGGTGCTCGATGGCAATGAACACAGGGGCTCCGGGATCCGGTGGGCGGTTGCCGGGAGAAATGTGAAGAAGCTGGAGGAAGTGCTGCAGAGGGCAAGTGACAGGCTGGGTGAGTGCAGCGAGATTAGGGATGGGTTGTGTTTGGTACCCTGGCTGCTCATGGTTTACGTGCGAAGGTTACTCGTCACTGACATGCCACTTTCATACGACAGCTCTGTAAATAGCTGTAATCGCAGGTTAAATATCTCGCTACAAGCGCGATGCCCCCTGTACTTTACATGAGATGCTAAAATCTGTCTTTAAGACTATTGTCCTGACATCGTTTAAACACGCATTTAAGATGGCAGTGGGCTGTGGGCGTTAAATGTCCCATTAAATTGGAGAGTTAAATGTTACTGGCCCATTACAGAAGAGGTTTCCAATTATGCTTCCACATCTCCTTCCTTCACTCTTCATGGCCTAAGATTCCATGACTTTATCCATGCTGCTTTCTTCTTCCACTAATCATGTCACACACAAAAGGATTACATCATGTAAGCAATCCTGGGCCAAAGTTCTAAAAAGGAAAACCATCAGTAGCAAGAATCTCTAATTGTCCCAGCCTGCTACACAACATCAGTAGTCCCCCACAGACCCTACTATTTTTTGTGGGTTTTTTTTTTTTTGCCAGCTTAATAAATTAAACTGACTCCCCATAGAGGAAAAGTATATAATAAAATAGTAAACCCTTTATTTAATGTGTGTTTTTGTAACAGCAGCATTTGTTAATATACTGAAGAGTGCCTTAATAATTCAGTACCAGTCACTTCTAAATCTATTCTATTCTTTTTTTTTTTTTGCTCCTCTTAGCTAAGCCGCAGCTGAAGTCGGAGGTTGGCATTATAATCTCCGATGTTAGTGATCCCTCCTCCCTTGCCGAAATGTGTAAGAAGGCCTCTGTTGTTCTGGACTGTGTGGGGCCAGTAAGTATTTTACAGCTGCTAAACCAAAGGGAAAAACACAAGCATGCAACATACAGCCAGTGGAGGGATTCAAAAAATGTAGTAACCAGTTCCGACTTTCAAGCGTGGTGTAATATGTTTTTCTCTGTCAAACAAAATAAAATAAAAATTACTTGCTTTTTGTTAAACTGCAAAAGTTTTCTACAATTTATATCATGTGGGTAATTGAAAGTGAATTTCAAATTTAAAGCCAAAGTAGAAGAGCTGGAAGAATTCTCTAAGCAAACGATGCTTTCAGTTTGGATAGTCTGGTCTTAAATGTCAAATTCCAGTTCACTAAAGAGACACACATACATACACAGTGTGACACACACACACACACACACACACAGGCTCACACTTAGAGACACACACGCACACATTCCCACTTAGAAACACACAGTCTCACATAAACACACACATAGTCACACAGACACTTACAGAGAGAGAGAGAGAGAGACTCCCACTTACACACACACACAGGCTCACATTTACACACAGTCACACACACATTTTTAAAAAAAATTTTTTGCCGGGCTTCATACTGTCCCGTGGTCCTGCCTCCCTCTAACCTTAATGCATGATGTCACGCTCAGGGTCGAGGAGATAGGGATTATGCAGAGTTGTGGAAACTTAGTTTCCTGGCATTGTTACAGGTGTGGAGGGGGAGGCGGGTTTCGGGGGTGCTGTTACAGCTGCAAGCGTGCAAGACCTCCATGTCCAGCTGACAGCATTAGAGGGGTGCCATTGGCATCAATGCCCAGGTTCAAAAACTATTAATTAGACTCTGGGCACCCCAGCCAGTAGGACCTCTATAACAAGTGGCACCTGGGGTGGACCCCCCCCCTTAGTCTGCCACTGGTCTACGCAGGGCCATCAGAAATTTCAGGGCCCCTTACTGAAAAAAAATCTGCTTTAGTATGCCACTGATAAGTAGCTGCTTAGTATGCCACTGATAAGTAGCTGCTTAGTGTGCCACTGATAAGTAGCTGCTTAGTGTGCCACTGATAAGTAGCTGCTTAATGTGCCACTGATAAGTAGCTGCTTAGTGTGCCACTGATAAGTAGCTGCTTAGTGTGCCACTGATAAGTAGCTGCTTAGTGTGCCACTGATAAGTAGCTGCTTAGTGTGCCACTGATAAGTAGCTGCTTAGTGTGCCACTGATAAGTAGCTGCTTAGTGTGCCACTGATAAGTAGCTGCTTAATATGCCCTTGATAATTAGAGACTTAATATGCCCTTGATAATTAGAGGCTTAATATGCCCCTGATGATTAGATGATTAATTTACCCCTGTGAATTAATATGCCTCTGAAAATTATATCAATATGCCCCTGATAATTAATATGCCACTGATGATTAGGTGATTAATATGCCCCTGATAATTAGATGATTAATATGCCTGTGATTATTAGATGATTAATACACCATATTAATGACTAATGATTATTAGATGATTACTACACCATAATGAATGTGACTCCTGTGTTGCATTACTTTGCATAACAAAAGAATATATTATAAGTTCCTCTTTCATACACTTTAATCGGAAAGTATTAGTGTTGAATTGTTGGGCACAGTGGCTGTGTGCCATGTGTAGACACAAAGGTCACCTTTTCACCCAGTTCTGTAACTCTGACTGCAGACAAAGTTCTCTTTGCAGTCTACTACCCGGCTGTAATCAGATGCTGAATGATGCAAACTTTTATTGTAGGGCAAAGTTCTTATATTTATCAGTTGAGTATATTCTAATGATTGATTACTGGTATATTGTTTGTGCAAGAGAATTAAGTTCATTTCTAAACTCTGGGTTAAGTGCATGTTGAAAAAAGCAACAAGAAAACTGAGTGCAGTATAACAAAAAAAATTATTCTAAGTCAGGGCTCGACAAATTTTATTTAGTTTTATGAGCCAGCTAAAAAATGTAGGAGCCAGACAATGGCATATCACAAACTCAAAAGCGCACGGAGACAGTCGCATTCACACACACACTACATACACAGCCAGTTACATTCACACACACATCATATACACAGCCAGTTACATTCACACACACACACCACATACCATGTGTAGACACAAAGGTCACCTTTTCACCCAGTTCTGTAACTGATTGCAGACAAAGTTCTCTTTGCAGGCTACTATCCGGCTGTAATCAGATGCTGAATGATTGCACACCTTTATTGTAGGGCAAACTTCTTATATTTATCAGTTGAGTATATTCTAATGATTGATTACTGGTATATTGTTTGTGCAAGAGAATTAAGTTTATTTACAGCGTAAATGCATAGAGATTTATTCATGAGAAAGAGAGCTGCACGGAATTTCAAACGTAAGATCAAAAAATGTCCCATTCTGCTGCATTGGAGAATATTTCCAACTCTTTGGCCTTCAAGCACAACTAAACTATATATTTTTTACATAGTGGTTTATAACACTAAGTCAAAAACTCAGTTAATTGAACTTATTTTTTGGGCAGGGGGTGGAACTTACTTCATACTTTTATTTCCTCCGCCCTTCCTACTTTTATTCCTTTTATTATGAGCCTCAAATCTTACCAAACCTAGTAAAGTATTTTCTGTGTCTGACTCTTTCTAGTTAAATTTTATTTTTTATTTTTTAAATGTTATATTTTATTATTGTGCTGGAATATGACGTGATAATACAGAAAGTCTGGGCATTTGGTATCTTTTGAGCTTCAATTTGAAATAAATGTTATTACTTATTTCATTTCTCAGTCACAAGAACATGTTTGCAAATATCACTGTTGTATGTGTCAAAGCCGAAACTTTGAAACCAAGCCAGTATAGACAAATGCAGTTCCGCAAAGACCGTCACTGTGAGTTTGGGGACTAGACTGTCCCTTTATGCAGGACCGTTGTAGGGCATGTACAGTTCTCCACTTCCTCTCCCCTATATCATTGGGTTCTGCCTGTACAGATAAAGTGTGGGAAAGCAGTATTATTAATGTAGAGTGAGCCAGTGAGTACATTCCTTACAGCAATACTGTGCTTTCTATAACGCCTAAAAATTCATATATCTTTCACACCCTAACCAAACAGTTCAAGTCTGAGTGTTAGCAAGGTTGAAATGAAATGTTGGGAATGGCCTATCTTGGTATGCAGTGATTAACAGTAGAACAGGTATATAGATAGAATAATAGAACCAATTCACCCATCTTATTTGCCATGTTTGCATGTATTGTTTGTGATGATTCTAATCCTTTAATTTCTGTGCTTCACAGTACAGGTTTTTTGGTGAGCCTGTGGTGCAGGCATGTGTTGAAAATGGAACACACTGTGTTGATATCAGCGGAGAGCCCCAGGTAGGTTTCAAATAAGTACAGCAAAAGTCATGTCATTTTTCACTCCTGATCCCTGCCCCCATCCTCAAATACAGTTTTCAAACAAAATTTAAGCACTTACTCATTTTTTCACATGGAGACTTTGGTCCTCGTACATACCATATTTGCTCGAATATAAGACGACCCTGATTATAAGACGACCCCCCAAACTTTGGATATTCCAAAGGAAATAACTAAAAGCCTGAATATAAGATTACCCTATAAGAAAAATGTTTAACTTGTATATATTCACATGTAAATTTCTTTTTCATGTTTAATAAAAACTTATGATATAAAAAAAACGCATTTCTTGTTTTTATTTACCTTTTAGGTGCCAATGCTGCCCCTACCCCCCAGACTTACCCAATGCTCCCCCCACCTGTGTCTGTCTCTCTCCCCCACCCTCCAACGTTGTCTGTCTCTGTCTCCCTGGTGGCTAATGGGGGCTGCCGGGGGATGTCAACACAATATGTGCAGACATCCTCCATGCTGCCTGGCACTTCCGCCGGGACTTCTATGATGAAGCCGGAAAGGTCCCGGCTTCATCTTAGAAGTCCCGACGGATGTGCTGGGCGGCAGTGGAGGATTTGCTCTGAAAAATATTATATTCGAGCAAATACGGTACTTGAAAACGAAAGGAATGTTCCATAATTCTACATATGTCTGTAAAGTCATCTTAATGTGTATATGCTGGCATATAAGATTACTTTAACTTTAAGAATGTCTGCAATAAACCTTACTGTTTCATTTTACCACAGTTTCTTGAAGGAATGCATCTGAAGTATGACAGCCAGGCTGCAGATAATGGAGTATACATTGTTGGCAGCACTGGTTTTGATTCCATTCCAGCAGATTTGGGAGTTTTATTCACTCGTAACAGTCTGAAAGGTATGAAAAGAGACTAAAGGTTCTACTCCATAAGAAGAGTATTGCAGGGAACTGACGCAGGAATCCCAAACTTAGTCAAAGAAACTGAGTTGTAAAAATTCTCCCATTAAAACTGCAGTGGATTATTTTTACAACTCTGCTACATTGACTTAAATTTGAAATTCCCATCTCGATCCCCTGCAATTCTTTGTGAGTAGACCCTATTTTTTTTTTTTCTTTTTCTCTGGTGCTATAAAACAGTAGTGCAACCTACAGTTACAACATATATGTCCTCCATTAAAATGAGCAGTCGATGTGATCAATGATCGCTGTCGAGGCATTAAGCAACACCACATTTGCTGCCCAATTGACCCACGATCACTCCATGGAGCACTGCCCTGTTGTAGTCAGAATGCCTCTAGAGGCTGCCTGTAACATTACACTTCACTAATGCAGAGATATATATATCTGTAGATCTAGGTTTAGGTTACAGTTAGTTTTGTGTTAGTGCTAGGGTTAGGGTAATAATTAAGGGGTGGGGTGGTCAAAAGGTCACTGTAAGAGAAAATGGTTAGGAAAAAGCAGTTTGCTACTTTCAATTATTGCCATTTAACTTGCAAAAAAACTACAGAAAAGCATATAAACTGACTTTCTAAACTCAGGAAAAATATTTGAATCTATTTAGCAGGTTTTTTTTATTACCATTTCTAGATGTGTAAAATATTTTTCATGTAAGTTTAGATAAGCCACTGTCCTACACGGTACAACAATCCAAAAAACAGTCTTGTCCTTATAACTAGCAAAAATAGGATCCTTAATTCATCGCTCACCATTGAGTTGTTAATTTGCTTTATTAAGGACCTTGCAATAAATTATTTCAGCTGGAATTTTAAACTTCTAATGGACTGATAGAATATTAATTTATACAAATTTTAAATAAAATATAAAATAATCCAAAGTCCTTACACTCACAGTGTAGAAACTCAAACTGCTATATGTTAGAGAAACCTGGAATAAACAGCATTTACATGTCAAACTGTGAATTCATTAATATTGTGAAGTTCATATGATGCAAATCAATATTTCAGTGTGCACTTTACATCATACATGAATCTAAATTAAGGCAAAAACACACCTGTACAAAAGTGCAAGCAAAGCTATGAACAAAAGATGTAACCTTTATTTAATACAGTAGATAAAAAGAAGACAAATACAACTAAAATAGCAAGAATTTCGGTGCTGGCATTGTTTCTTACTACCTCGTATAGAGGCTGGGGATGTTTGTATCAATTTGAAATCACAATATAATTGCACATATGTATTTGATATTTACAGTACGATGAAACAAATTGTGCTATTTTAGTTGTATTTGTCTTCTGTTTATCTACTGTATTAAAGGTTACATTTTAACAAAAGCTTGACTCCATATCAATCAATACTTCAATAATCAGGTTTCAATACCTACAACAGGGAGTCTGCTAAAACTACACACGCAGCCCCTATAGGGCAACTTCTTCTCTCTTACAGACCAAAGAACAAGAAATGTAAACACGATTACAAGGGTGTTTTTGTTTTTTTATTTTACATTTTTTGGGGGTTTAACAAAGTTTCATATTATGTAGTATTTGTATCCCACATCCATGATCTGTGCATCCTTCTTTGTTGCTAAGTAACATGAACCTGTGTATTAATCACTGGTTTTCTTGCTTGTTTATGCTCGGTTTTGAAATATTTCTCTTTTGTTAGGAACCTTGACTGCAGTTGAGAGCTTCCTAAGTTTCCAGTCGGGACCATCGGTAAGTGAAGCAACATACTGGGTCATATAAATAGAAAAGCCATTCTGGGCCAGAGTGCTAAATGTCAAGTCGTCATAATGATGACGAATTGAATGTTTCTGCTTATTTTGTTCCATTTTTAGAATGTAGACACAGAAATGCACTTTAATCACTGAGCATCAGCTAAATCAAATATTTTGTTTGACCAATTTGTAAATCCGTTTTTCTTGCAGTCTCTAGTATGATTTTAATAACTCTTCCCATCCCTCTTATTCCGCTTTTTCACTCCATTTAAAACCTTTATTTGATAAACAGGGAATTGAGATGGGGATTTCAAGCTATAGAGTTGGATAAATTCTCCCATTCAGCTGCATTGGTGATTTGTTTTTGTTTTTTCCAACTCGGCTACTTTGGCCTTAAGTTTGTAATTCCCATCTCAATTCCCTGCAATTCTCTCTTTATCAAGTAAGACCCTTTGGTATTGCTGTTTTAGCAGCATTAGTGGGATCAACGGTAATGTTTTCTATTTTGTTTATTGACAATGGAGTATGGTGAATGAAAAGATCTTCTAGTGTAGCTTTAAAATTGGGGTCAACTCTTGGATGTATTGTTTTAAAATGTTTATCCCAAAATGATTGAATTAAGGGACAGCTCCACTAAATGCTCAGACATTTCACTTGCATGTATCCAATGTATCTTTAATAGACCACATTTTTGCAGGTCTTGGTGGGGATAAGTGAGAACTCTGGTTTAAGCATGAAATATTGGCTTTCTGATTTTTGGACAATTTTTTGTACATACATACATACATACATATATATATATATATATATATATATATATATATATATATATATATATATATATGTTTGTAAAATATAATTTACAGTATATAAAAAATTCTTATTGGTCAAGATAAATCCATTTTTTGTGTACAATGTTTCTCCTCATAAGGGCACCTGTATTCACGATGGAACATGGCAATCTGCTATTCATGGTGTTGCAGACCAGGGCAATCTTAAGACACTTAGAAAGCAGTTGGCATACAAGCCACTTCCGGTTGTTGGTAGAAAATTAAAACGAAGGTAAGATTTATTATTAATAATAATAATATTATTATTTTTGGATCAGAGTGCCTCACAGCTAAAAGGGATGTGGTTGGAAACAGGTTTTCACTAATCCTGCTAGTGATACAGACTCGGTTTCACTGTAAACCAATATAGGAGATGTATTTAAGTTGAAGCAGCATGTGTCTAATTATCTATTATAAATCTAGTGTTAATTTATTTATAAAGTGATTTACCATGGAAAAATCTATTGAGATGTTTCTACTTTACAAGGCCTGGAGAGCAACCAAGGCAGAAGGATGTAGGGATATAAATTTATATGTGTAAAAGCTTGTAAACATTCTGTAAACCAGGGATTCTAGACTACAGAGGGAATTAAAGGTATCTGGAACGCTGTTTTGCATATGTGGAGCTCTGAGAGAGGGCACCTCGATCCACTTCATTTTGGTTCTGTAGAATGGTTAGTAAGTAGCTTGATCTGGACTCGCAGTGGGCTGGTACAGGCATGCTGCTCCAGTAGAGCTTCTCATTAAAGTGGCTGCAAACTATATACAGTCTGCACCACAGACGTGGTTGACAAAACGACCTACTGAGTGTTGAGTATTTACTGGGATCGGTCTGTGGTGCAGTAGTGTAAAGCATGTTTCCATAGACTTAAACCAACATTAGCATCTTCTGCTGTTCTCACAGTGGAAATCGAAGCAAAATCTGTATATGTGCAAAGCACTGAGTGTAAAATACGGTTTGGATGAACCTTTTGTTCCTGTAGCACAGCTTCAACTTGTAAAAGGGTATGACTTGCTAGCATAGATTATGGTGTTCTTAGCATATGCACACAGTTGATATATTGCACACCATGCAATAACAAACAGTGACGTAAGCAGAAAGGGCAGCCTATCATTTCAACAAATCAATCTTTACTTTTCAAGCACATGGTAAATAGAGCGTTTGCTAGTGTAAAATAATTTCCAAGTATATTAAACATGAACTGGCTTATTTGACACATCTTTTGCAATCATAGAATGCATACAAAGTGGGTCTGTTGTCTGAAGTATACTACATTTAAAAAGTGACTTTAGCTAATATTAATAATCTGATAAACAGGTGTGTTCTTTTTTTTTTTTTTTTAAATTTGAGTAAAATATTTCTAACATCTGTTATGTATATATTATATATATATATATATATATATATATATATATATATATATATTATTATTTTTTTTTTATTTTTTTTTCAGGGGTGCAGTATTTTACAGCAATGAGGTCAATCAGTATGCTATCCCATTTCTGGGAGCAGATGCTTCAGTGGTTAAGAGGACTCAACGTCACCTGCATGAGCAGCTTCAGGAAACTCCTGTAAGTTAGGATCAATGACATATTGAACATTGCGTTATTTCTAAAGCTTTTATTCACTTATTCTGCAGACCTTGCAGACTCCCAAATTGTCTTTATCTTGTGATTTTCATGCAAATGCATAGATTGGAGAATTTTTTTTTTTTAAATGGGTCTGTGGTGTCATCTTCATGACATCACCCTGCAGCACCAAATTAATATTATTTGGGTTTCAGGTCATAAGTTGATTTTTCAATCGGATTTATTTGATTTGAAATTAAATTTATTGTAAAGAAATGATTTTGGAGAAAAAGAGAGTTTTCTATTTAAGGTACATTATAGTTCAAAGTCTATTCAGCTGTTGTGTATGATTCTGCCCCGCAGACCCATCTCGGTAAACTCGACACTATGTACAATACATTGTGTCGTTTTGCACTACAGTGCGATTATAACACACATCACTGTAAAATGTTAAAAGAGTTAAACTGGCTGACGCTTGCCTCCAGGCGCACTCTCCACCTAGCTTGCTTAGTGCATAACCACTTCTCTGGAACGCTCCCGCCTACCTGAGCGGCATGCTCGCTCTTACTCCCTGCACTTCCTACAATCTCAGATCCTGCACCAACCCTTCATTAGTGATCCCTCACTTCAAAAAGGAGGCGGGACAAGGTGCGTTCTCTTTCAGAGATCCTCATATGTGGAATAGCCTTCCTGTTTCTGCCAAATCATCATCTAGTCTAAAATCCCTGAAAATAAGTATCTCCCAAATCCTCAAAACAGATTGTACCTGTTATTATTTTACAAACTCCTTCGTATACTGTACATGTTGTTCCTTTTTTGTATCAATAATGATTTACCCTATATCTTCTCCTTTCAACTTGTTTAATAAATGTATGTATGTATGTATTTTTACTCTACTGTTAAATGTGTAACTCCATTCTGGACTGGGTCCCCAGGACATACTTGAAAACGAGAGAAATCTCAATGTATTCTTCCTGGTAAAACACTTTCTAAATAAAATAAATAAATGTAACATGAGGCTTTATATTCATGCAATATTTACATTGATGTGATGTATTTGCATTGGTTAATAAGTGATAAAATAATGTGCAATTCTCTGAGCATAGTATAATTAGGTGTGTGTCATTGTATTGTTGTACTGCTCTCATTTTTTTTGTTTTGTTCTTAACCCATTAGGTGCAGTACTCAGCATATGTGGCAGTTGGTGGTTTTGCATCTGTGATCAAACTTATTTTTGCCGGATTCCTCTTTTTACTTTTCACAAAGTTCAGCTGTGGAAGAAAACTGCTAATAAAAGTAAGTGTTGGTTTCGTAATGGAATTTCAACATACAAACAACATTCTATAATCAGGGACAATATCTACACCAGCTGTATCTAATAAAATAACTGCCGATATCTTCACTAGTGACCTGCATGTTGAATTCCCCTTTAATAGTTTTTATTCGGACGTCCTCTTTAGCCTGCCTGATAAACTTATACATTCTATGATTGGTATATAATGTTATGGATTGTAATCTGATCATCTTCTGCATCGAATCTATGGTTCTGGATCATATATTTTCATCCCCATTCAAATACTGGACCACACTGGTATGATTATGTTTATGATATGACTGCTTTAGGTCTGTGATGTGATATATGTTGTGTTTTTATTTCCATAGTACCCCAAGTTCTTTTCATTTGGCTATTTTTCGGCAGAAGGACCAACACAACAGCAGGTACAGTAATTGACGCATATTGCTCCAAAGCAATGCCATGTATACATTTTAAAACAATGTATATTTAAATACTGACAGATCCAAAAAATATGTAATTGTGACAACTAGTTACAAGTGGGAGCCAACAATATCACTGTCTTGGGATCAAATTTTTAAACTTGCCACATAAGGATGTTCTTTGCCGTCCTTAAAGCCATGACCCAAACAGCCAAGCATACGTTTTCATCTTAATGTATGCATTTGTTTGCAATATTTTGCTCAATGTTGATTCTTTATATGTGCTGTATAAATAATAATTTGGTGACTGAACCCTATTTACCCCTTCAAGTCGGATGGTGCTTAGGTCCTTAACAACCAAAGCACCATCCGGCGTCCCTGTGTTCCTGGCTGCCCATCATGAAGTCCCTGCAGCGGTATTCTCAGCACAGCTCATCGCAGGGAGCCGCGATGAGCTGTTACTTGCAGGACGGTCTATGCCGTCATGCAGGTTTTTACAGTAAAATGGAGCCGACGCTCGCTTCACGCTCAGCCTCAACTGACAATAGGGGTTTGCAGCAGGATCTGCACACAGCTCATCGTATTGGGAAGAGGGGGGGGGGGATGAGCTATTTAATGACGAACTTTCCATGCCGTCCTGATAGGCACCAAAAAGTAGGACGCCATAGAATGTCCTACAAGCGGGAAGGGGTTAAAATATTAGTACACATCTTTAATATTTGCTTCTATCGAAATGAATTCTGCTGACGCCCATTACTAATGTATTTTTATTGTTTATAAATATATGTCCTCCTTTGAATGGTTCTGTTCACCTAATGATGTCACATGCTTTCATTTGCCAGATGGACGAAGCCTCATTTACTATGACCTTCTTTGGTCAAGGGTATAGCGAGGGCCAGGATCCACAGCAAGGAAAACCAGACCTGAAAATCTGCACCCAAGTTTCAGGACCAGGTGGACTGTTTTTTTCTTCTTCTTTTTGCATTGCAATTTCAAAACCTAGCACCTAGATAAGTTGTAACAGACCAGTTAATTTGAAATTCTCTTTCTCTCTTTCTCTCCATCATTTTATTTTTAACTCTCTTTTTATGTTTTGAGTCTATGGTCTTTCTGGGAGCATAACATTATACAATTTAACCCCTTCGCGACACAGGACGGACTAGGTCCGTCCTGTGTGGCGAAGCGTTAATGACACAGGACGGACCTAGTCCGTCCTGTGTTAAAAGAGGCACTGAAAGAGATTTTTTTTTTTTTCGCTTTCAGTGCTTCAACTGTATTGCAACGATGTCTCCGTGTGGAGGCATCGTGTAATACAAAAAAAAACTGCCGGGCGATTTTCGATCGCTCACCGGAGCGATTTAAAAAGCCGGTTTTAAAGGCACATTGCCTTTAAAACACGTGGCGCGCCCGGCAGATTCAGAGAGCATAGGAAGCGATTTACATCGCTTCCTATTGCTCTCTAAGTGTTGCTGACATGCCTCAGAGGTGGAGGATGTCAGCAACACTTAAAAAAATTACAAAAAATGGCAATACATACCGCGATCTTCAGCCACACTCCATGTGGCTAAGATGGCGATGCCCTTCTAAGGGTAGTTGCTTCAGGAAGCAGCTAGTAGCTGCTTCCACCCCCTGGAGGTGTTACTTGATTGCCTCATCAGTGAAGCAATCAGTAACATCCAATTACAGGGGTAGGAGGTGGGGTGAGAGCTCTGATGAGCTCTCACCATTTGTCTGGTAAGAGCAATATTTATCAATATTGACTCTGACCAGGATGGATCTGCCTCCCTCTCCTCACTTGCGTTTTGGTGAGAGAGAGAGACAGATCAGTATTGTGAGAGATAGTCAGTTAGTAAGTTTTAATACAATTTTATATTGAGACCCAAAGGCTTTTATCAAAGCCATTCCCTGTGTTTTAACCCCTTCCCTATCTTTGATCACTTGTAAATAGTGATCTTGCACAGCTGCACGTTTTTGCTGTCTGTGCATTTTTTAGGGGTTAATTTTTTTTACCTGTAATTTATTACAGCTCTATTAACCCCTTTTTTGCCGTTGATCTTTGCGATTGCACTGATCCGGCTGCAGAAGCACATTTTTGCTATCTGCATATTTTTTTTTTGAAACCCGCTAGGGGCAATTATACCCGCTAGGGGGTCACGTAAATTAATTATTTTTTTGGGTTATGTCTGAGCGCGTGTATAGCGCTGAGGAGGCTTATGCCATCCTCGTCTCAGATTCTGAGGCCACTGAGTCAGGGTCAGATTTTGACCCTGATCAGTTTACTGATACATCTTCTAGTGATGTATCAGTGGCTGCTGGGCCCCCTGCCCCAAGGAGTCACGAGACTCCGGCTGGCAGTGCTGCTGAGGAGTGGGTAGCGCCTAATCGCTATAGGCCAGCTATCCCTCCTTTCACTGCAGTTCCGGGCATCAATATTGATGTCGCAGGATTTACTCCCCTGCAGTTTGTTCAGATTTTTATGGGGGATGATCTTTTGGGGGACATTGTCTCCCAAACAAATCTTTTTGCTCAGCAGCACCGTGCTGCTAACCCTCAGTCCTTTTTGGGAAGGCAGCAATGGACCCCGACTGATTGCCCAGAATTTCTGAAATTCTGGGCACTCACCTTATTGATGGGCATCATCAAGAAGCCCTCACTCCGCTCCTACTGGAGCACGAGTCCTATTTGTAGTACCCCTATTTTCCCCCAGACAATGCATAGGCTGCGTTATGAAACGCTCCTGCGTTATATGTATTTTTCTGATAACAGCCTGTGCCCCCCTAGAGAGCACCCCCAATTTGACAGGCTGTTTAAAATCCGCCCCCTGATTACCCACCTCGCTGCCAGGTTTGCAGAAGTTTATACACCTGGGAAGAATATATCTGTTGATGAATCCCTGATGAAATATAAGGGAAGGTTGGGATTCAAACAGTATATACCTTCCAAGCGCTCCAGGTATGGCATCAAGGTGTATAAACTTTGCGATAGCGAGAATGGGTACACTCAGGCCTTCCGGGTATACGAGGGAAAGGATTGCCACCTTGACCCTCCAGGTTGCCCAGAACATCTGGGAACCAGTGCCAAAATTGTTTGGGACCTGATACTCCCCCATATGAACAAAGGGTACCACTTGTATGTAGATAACTTCTACACAAGTGTACCTTTGTTCAAGCTACTGTACTGCTTTGATACAGTAGCATGCGGTACTGTACGCCAGAACCGCATAGGTTTCCCCAAAGGTTTGGCACAGACCCGGTTAAAAAGGGGGGAGACCTCAGCTCTGCGCCAAGAGGAGCTCTTGGCTGTTAAGTACAGAGACAAGAAGGATGTGTGTCTGCTCAGCACCATCCATGATGAGAGGACTGTGGGGGTCTCTGTACGTGGCAGAGCTGAGGTCACCAGAAAACCAGCGTGCATCAAGGCCTACAACAAACATATGGGGGGGGTTGATTTGGCAGATCAGCTGCTGCAGCCCTACCTCATCATGCGTAAGACCAAGGCCTGGTACAAAAAGGTTGCTATTTATCTTTTGCAAATTGCAACCCACAATTCTTTTTTGCTTTGCAAAAAAGCAAACCCCGAAATGAGAGTGACCTTTTTGCAATTTCAGCTCCAGGTCATTTCGGGGATATTGTACCACGATGCACCTGGTCCCCGGGCGGTGATGGGGGGAAAGTAGGGTTGGGGCTACCCATTTCATTTTTAAAATCCCCCCTACTCCAAAAAAGCAGAACCCGCAGAGAAAGTGTAGAGTGTGCTACACCAGGGGGCAACGAAAGGAGACCTCCTTCTACTGCCCTGATTGCCCTGGACAACCTGCACTCTGTATAGGTACATGCTATAAGCTGTACCACACAGTGGCCAACTTTTAATTTTTTTTATTTGTGGTTTCTGCTTCAGTGGGTTTTAAATGTTTTTACTTGTACTGCTCCAGACTTTTACATTTTTCTGTTCCAAGGCAGCCTGTCCTATAATTTGTGCTGTACTTCCCAACGTTTCAAATACATACACTTTCATGGCGTAAAAAAACTAAACTGAGGTATGCAAAGGGCCCCAAACTAAAGATAGACCTATTAGAACGGAAATTCTAATTCAATCAAAATGATCAAGTCCATGATTTGTGCCTCAACCTTCCCAAAAATCCTGGCAAACCTATGCATGGGGGGCATAGGTATACTCAGGGGGCCTTGCAGAAAACAACCTGGAGTGTTTTCTTGCAGTAATTTATAACAGGCTCTCCTAAATCACCATTAAAAAGGAATGTGGGTGGAAAATCCAAGATTGAAAAATTACCACCACACATGTTCTCTCAATCTTTGTGACTAATGGTTTCATCAGAAGCATCAATACACCCCATATACAATACCTTGGGGTGTCAACTTATAAAATATATACACTTTCATGGCAAAAAAACCCTAAATGGGGTATGCAAAAGTCCACAAGATGAAGATAGGCCTATTCAAACAAATAACTCAAATTCAATCTAAAGGACCAAGTCCTTCAATTGTGCCTCAACCTTCCCGAAAATCCTGGCAAACCTATGCATGGGGGGCATAGGTATACTCAGGGGACCTTGCAGAAAACAACCTGGAGTGTTTTCTTGCAGTAACGTATAACAGGCTCTCCTAAGTTGCAGTCAAAAAGCAACATGTGTGAAAAAAACCAAGATTAAAAAATTACCACCACACACGTTCTCAAACCTTTTTGGGCTAAACGCTTCCATCAGAGGCATCAATTCACCCCATATGCAATACCTTGGGGTGTCAACTTTTCAAATACATACACTTTCATGGTGTAAAAAACTAAACTGGGGTATGCAAAGGGCCCCAAACTAAAGATAGACCTATTAGAACAGACATTCTAATTCAATCAAAATGACCAAGTCCATGAATTGTGCCTCAACCTTCCCAAAAATCCTGGCAAACCTATGCATGGGGGGCATAGGTATACTCAGGGGGCCTTGCAGAAAACAACCTGGAGTGTTTTCTTGCAGTAATTTATAACAGGCTCTCCTAAATCACCATCAAAAAGTAATGTGAGTGGAAAATCCAAGATTGAAAAATTACCACCACACATGTTCTCTCAATCTTTTTGACTAATGGTTTCATCAGAGGCATCAATACACCCCATATACAATACCTTGGGGTGTCAACTTATAAAATATATACACTTACATGGCAATAATTAGCACAGTGTCTGCTAAAAAGTCCCCAAAAGAAGATGGGTAGAAGAATATGACAAATTAGAAAAATGTCTTCATATGACAAAATCACAAATTTGACATTGCATCCCAACAATCCAAGAAACCTATGCATGGGTGGAGATGTAGCTGAACACATATTGGGGTGTTATTTGACACTGACACATACAAGAATCTGTAAATTCATGTTTGAAGTACAATGTATGTAAAAATACACAAACAATTACTACCCCAAGACTGGTGGTAGAATTAGTGCATGGAAAGTGTTAAAAAAACTACCATTTGAAATACCCTGGGGTGTCTAGTTTTCAAAAATATATGGTTTTGTGGGGTAAAATACACTGGCCGGCTTCAAATATGTCCCAAATGGGACATGGGCGCAGGTTGTCTGAACGTCAAAATTCCAAGTGTGAAATTCAGAATGCGCACCTCCCAATTGTGGCCTTTTAGCCCCCAAATAACCTAACAAACCTATGCATGGGTGGTATCCCTGTACTCAGGAGATGTTGCTGAACACATATTGAGGTGTTGTTTGACTGTAACACCTAACAGTATCTGTGAATGTACTCCTAAAGTGCAGTGAATGTGCAAAAAAACGCACACAAAATGATTACCCATAGGCTGGTGGTAGAATTAGTGCATGGAAAGTGTTAAAAAACTACCATTTGAAATACCCTAAGGTGTCTAGTTTTCAAAAATATATGGTTTTGTGGGGTAAAATACACTGGCCGGCTTCAAATATGTCCCAAATGGGACATGGGCGCAGGTTGTCTGAACGTCAAAATTCCAAGTGTGAAATTCAGAATGCGCACCTCCCAATTGTGGCCTTATAGCCCCCAAATAACATAACCTACCTATGCATGGGTGGTATCCCTGTACTCAGGAGATGTTGCTGAACACATAATGAGGTGTTTTTTGACAGTGACACCTAACAGGATCTGTGAATGCATGCCTGAAGTACAATGTGTGTGAAAAAAAAATTACTTCTCAAAGGTTCAACAAAGGCTGGTGGTAGAATTAGTGTATGGAAAGTGATAAAATACCACCATTTGAAATACCCTAGGGTGTCTAGTTTTCAAAAATATATGGATTTGTGGGGTACAATACACTGGCCGGCTTCAAATATGTCCCAAATGGGACATGGGCCCAGGTTGAAAGCATGTCAAAATTCCAAGTGTGAAATTCAAAATGTGCACCTCCCATATGTGGCCTTTTTTAGCCCCCAAATAACATAACCTACCTATACATGGGTGGTATCCCTGTACTCAGGAGATGTTGCTGAACACATAATGAGGTGTTATTTGTCAGTACCCCATCAAATTTTCAGGAAATGTTTACCTGAAACATAATCTGTGTGAAAAATATATTTTTTTTTTTTTTTGCTGCAAAGTTTGGCAATGTTTGGCAAAGGTTTGTGGTAAAATGGCTACGTGAAAAGTGTCAAAATAACCCAATTTAAATGCCCTGAGTGGTCTAGTTTTGAAAAATATGTACATTTGAGGGGTCATTCATCGATTTAGTACAGATATCAGTGTTACAGTGTCACTATCGCAAATTTCTTTAAAAATTATTTTTAAATTGCATTGCACTACTTATAGTTCTAGCCCTGTAACTTGAATAAAAAAGCACAAAAACATGGGCTATTTCTGAACTCAGGACAAATTTGAGAAACTATTTAGCAGTGTTTTTTTGTTGTCTGTTGTAGATAAGTATGCGATTTTTCAAATAAAAGTCACAAAAAATCTTTTTTTTTTAAAATTTTCACCATATTTTAATATTTTTTTTTATATAAAATTATATGCTACCTTAAAAATATTGGCATCAAAAGAAATCCCATCTTATGCCGATAAAAACAATATATAGTTTGTGTGGGTACACTAAATGAGAAAGAAATAAATTACATCAAAACACAAACACCTCAGAAATGTTAAAACAGCCCATGTCACCAAGCGTCGGACAAGCCAAAAAAGTCATGTCACTAAGGGGTTAAAGCATGTTTCATGTCTCTGCTGCCTGTTATTAGAGCAGCCTCTGGTTTGGCTGGAAATTATGACGTTTGGTAGAAGCTGCTATTAAAGGTGAACTGTGAGAGTGGAATTGTATACATGAAGAATAGTTTACCAAATGTGCAATATTAACAGCACATGGAATTCTAGTGATTTTATAAAGATGTTGGATTCCTGAAAGATATGAGCAAGTCTCTTAAATTGCTGATTGCTCAGGAGGCTGGTAGTGTCCCAGACAATCGACCCCTTCCACTTCATAGATGTCCTGGTTTTTGTTTTTAGGTCGTTTTGGATTTCACACCTGAGCAGGTCACCAACTATCAACCATGGGATAGAATGGTGTAAATATTTTTTTAATTCAATATTTTTATACTTAAGTTCAATAAATAGTCTTATTATTGAGCTTCAAGTTAGCTTATATTTTTTTCTCTGCATATTTGAGCAGATTTAGATATATTAAATAACTCGGCATGGAGGACATAATGGAACATTAAAAATTAAAATTAAGAACATTTAAGTGTTCCGCTCCACTGCCAGTAAATAGATCCCAAAGTGACATAATAATGTGATTTTTGCAGGACTGGTGAATTTTAAGTTTTACTATACTGAACAGAGGTTTACATTACAGTGATTATGACCGTAATGCTTTGTAACAAGAAAGCTTTCCAATGATGTCTGTGTTGCTTGTAGAGCTATGATATAGCTTATTTCTGTACTAATCTATAACCATTATCATTTTTCGCTGAAAGCGATGTTCACATGGGAAACATATATATTGTTATGACTGTAATGTCCAAATGTGTTCACATCTGTATAGCGGTTCACCTGGCTTAGTTATAAAGGTAAATTATTACACAGACCAAATCTTTAACATTTAATCTATTGACTCAGTGGTTTGTTCTGAAAGTAGATCCCAAGTAAGGTGTGTTTCTTTGGTTTTTTTTTTCTTCTTTTTCTTTACATTTCAAGATTTTTTTAAAAACATCATTATTTCCTGCATAATGTTTTCAGTTTTAAATAATCTACCCCCAAGATATTTAAACCAATTTCATGGAATTATCTATATTTCTATGCACTCTTATGAGAATGTATGTATATAATATACATTTTTGTTTTCCTCTTTATGGATTTGTTTGCATTTGGATTTTACAGAGGTTGCTTATGTGACTACTCCCATTGCAATGGTACAGGCTGCACTAACCATTTTAAAGGAACCACATTCTCTACCAAAAAGGTATGTACAGTTTTGTTTTTTTTTCATGTTTACTGACATGCATTCCCTCCTTGGGTTACAATGTTATATATATATATATAACAAATTGTTTGTATCTCTCCATTTCTTATAGACTCCTGTTTATATTGAGCATATAGTGCTAAAGTCAAGGGGTACTGTGTTTTAAAGATAATCTAAACACTATTACCATATTAATTGTTCACCATTCAAAAGTAAGTCAACGGAGTGGGAGAATTTTTCCAAGTTGACTGCTTTTGGCTTTAAGTGTGAAATTCTCCTGTCAATTCTCTATTTCATGAATGAAGCCTCTAGTCTTTAGGAAAGCAGAGCCTAGGGTCCTGACAGTTAACAGAGCCTCACTACGTAGCAGCAGCTCCCAGCTTCTTGGAACGGTCTGATTTTAATAGTTATTTAGTCCCTCTTTAAAGGAGACGTGTAATATGGAAACTTAATGATTTACAGATTCAAACAGAGCTTTTTGCATTAAATGTGATATTTTGTGATGTTTAACCCCTTGGCGACAAAGGACATGTCAGGCATGTCCAGCCGGCAACACCGTTGCCGACAATGGACGTGCCTGACACGTCCTGCGATGGAACGAGCGGTTTTTGCGATTATGGATTACAAAAAACGCTCTGATGGTGCTGCTCTATTGCCTCAACATCGTGTAAGTTTATTTTTTTTCATCATATTTTATGATTTTTTTTTTTTAGTAAAATTATAAGATATTATGAACATAATGATATCTAATGAAAGCCCTTCTTATTTAAAAATAGCCTTTGTCATCAAGGGAAAATCGAGGTCAAAAATGTCTTGTCACTACTAAGGGGTTAAAGTTAATACATTACAGGAAGCCTAGAATTGTGGCTCTTTAGGACCAAGCTACAGACAAGTCTTTTGGCCCTGCTAGTGATTGACAAATAGGTTACCTTTGATTTATGCTGGTAACAATAAACCATGGATAACCGATACTGGATATATAATGTGAATCAAATGGAATTTCAACTAGGATATAGAATATATACCTATATCTTTTGGGTTCAGTAAAATTATGTGAAATTGACTTTTGGAGTCTGTTTATTGTACCTTTTTTAAAATTCTTTCGGTTCCCATTTACTTTTCCAGAGGAGGTGTGTTCACGCCAGGCGCAGCCTTCTCCAAGACCAAGCTGATTGAGCGACTCAACAAAGCAGGTCTTCACTTTACAGTAAAGAGCACACCGGAAGCTTGAATAGCACTACATGAGCATGCATGACTACCTGCATGGGGAGAGCGGATTTCACAGGAATGCATTAATATGTTTATTTCTGTATTCAAATAGATTGTACTAATTAAATAATTGCATAATAGAATTAACCCTCTGTGTTACCTTAAACAAAATAAAAAGCACTTAATTCTTGGAAAGCTATGTTGATATTTTTTGTGTTTATAATAGTGGGGTCTATTCACTAAAATTAGAACTGAGCATCGGGTTTTGATGGGCAGGTTGGAGAATAGAGATTCTGTCTGTGTTTCTCCCTCATTCTCTCTCTTTCCCTCCTATAAGCGTACAAATACAGCTAGAGAATACCTTCCAATAAATGCTAAATCATGGAAACTGATGCTGTTATTAAATATATTCTGCCTTTTGAAAAGTTGTACTGTCATTTTTTTACCAAGGAAAAAGGAAACAAATATGACTTTAATGAAGATAAAGACAATGGCTTTTATTTGTAGCTATTCCTAGGATCTTGTAAAAGCTGTGTGCAGGTGCACTAATGCAATGAGATAAACATAACATTCTATTTTTGCAATTGTTAGCTGTAGTCGTGTAATATTTTTTTTATTTGGCTGCGCCGGGACCTGTGCTGCTATGGATCCTACATAGAGCTGAATGTGTTCCATGTGAATGAAAGTCCTTTTATGAGGTGTCTGTTTAGTTTACTACAAGTGTGTCCGTTTGGCTGTTGGTGGATCTTTATTCCAAATAGCTCCTTTCATTTCATCTTGCAGATGCTCATTTGGATGGAGATCTGGTGATTGGTTAGGCAGGTTCTGTTATGTTTGTGGAATCATTCCCAGACAATTGTAGCCTTAATGAGGCATTCTCTGAAATCCATTATCAGATGGTCGGTGTTGCTATGAATTGATGCACATCATTGTCAATAATGGTTAGATATCCTGTGAGTCCAAATCATTGAGTATAATTGATTTTTATTATATATATATTTTTATTTTTAGTACTGTACCACTTGATTCCTGCTGAAATAGAACCTTCTGTTTAAGTAGTGCTATCATTGAGTGTGCTAATTGCTGTAAATGGTGCCGAACAGCATCTGAGAAGAAACCGAACAAGTCAATGGATGATATAAGTTGTGGCGCAGCATTATTACTGCACGTCAGATTAGTATTGAGAACGTTGCTCTGGAGATTGCTGTTTAATACAGTCTTAATGTTTGCTAGAAGCAATGCTGTCCCTCTTTTTCTTAACAATCGCTGCAACATCATTCTTTAACTTGCAAATACAGCATTCAAGCTGCTGCCAAAAATCCTTAAACATCTGCGATTGTTTCTCCGTAAAAAGTCGCAACAAGTAAACATTCTCTTCCTCCTGGAAAACATAATATGGCGTTTTTACGAGACATGTGTACCAAAATATAAGTGCTAAGCAGTGCGGCACTAAAATATGAAATAAGTGGGATACCCCGTGGGCATTATTTCTATACAGATGTCAGTGTAACAAACATGTCAGTATTCAGCTTTGGTAAACTAAGATGCTCATAGATGGAGTCAAGAGAACAGCCAGAGAAGGGAAGTTAGAAGATAAGACTAATGTTTTTTTTTTTTTTAATGCGTTTACCATGTTTTTTTTTATCACTGTTTTAACTCCTTAATGCCTCTTGGTGTTCCTGGACTTCACACAGAGGGAGAGACCATTCAGACCTCTTGGGTCTCTACCAAATGATTGCACACTGCTGCGTTAGAGGTGTGCCTGAACCTGGAAGTTGTCATTTTAATATATCCAACTGGCACACATTTGTCTGTCTGCGGAGGTTTTAATCTATTTATCTGTTAGGCCTGTGGTTCTGGGGCATGTAGTAGGGTTATTACTGATTTGGTGGTGCGAACTGTCAGTGCTTCGGTGAAAATGTTTCATTTTTTATTGAGGTCATTCTCATTAAGACCAAATCTGTTGTCTTTACTTTTAGTTTAAAATGAACAATTCAAGCACAATATGGGTAGTCTAATATTCTAGATATACCAATTTCTAAGCCTGTCTGAGCTGGAAGAGAAGTATGAGATTAGCTGCATGAAGGTATGAGAGTAATTTTTTTACTCTAGAGACTGTGTGTTTGTTTGTTTGTTTAAGAAGCTAATTGTTGCAACATTTGAATGCGGTTATCCCATTTTTTTCTAAGCAAAATTACACATATAAACAAAAGTATTGGGACACACCACTTAATTATTGAACTCAGGTGTTTCAATCAGACCCATTGCCACGGGTGTAGAAAATCAAGCACCTGGCCATGCATACTGCGTTTACATAGTTGCCAACATCGGCCATGTTTCCAGGGACAGATATGTGTTCCAAATGCTGCAGACAGAGCATGCAAAGTACAGCCTGGCAGTATTTAGGATGGATATACACACAGAAAGAATCCAATTAATTAATCATGATAGGTTCTATGAGATCTCCACCCTGATTAATTTATTGGATTCTTTCTGTGCATTAATCCATCATACATACTGCAAGGCTGCACTTTGCATGCTCTGTCTGCAGCATGTGAAACAAGTATGTGTCCCTGGAAATATGGCCAATGTTGGCAACTATGCATTTACAAATATTTGTGAGAAGACGAGTTGTTCTGAAGAGCTCAGTGAATTCAAGCATGGTACTGTGATAGGATGCCACCTTCCCAGAAGAGTGGAAGCCGGTCTAGCTGCAAATGGATGACCAACTACATATTAATGTCTATGGGGGCTATTTACTAAAAGGTGAGTTGAGGTGATAAAAAAAAATCTGTTCCGTTGCTCTAAAACTTGCTTGACTGTCCCTAGAGTTAATCAGCAACATTACAGTGAAAAAGGAAAAAGCTAACCCTATATCTAGTGTTAGTACAAGGGTTAGATTAATCCCTTCGCAACAATGGACATGTTGGGCACGTCCTGCGATGAAACAAGTGGAACACCGCTCTGACGGTGATGGTGTCAAGGCTATAGCCAGCACCGAAATTCCGCCTCGGGGGCACCCGAGATCGCTCCACGGAGTGATCGTGGGTACCATATTGCAGGAGCAGCATGATCCTGCAATATGGCTGTGCCCTCTTGTGGTCAGAGCTTCGGAAGTGAAAAAATGTAAGGTTAAGGGGTGGGGGTAGCTTTAGGGTTGGGGTCAAAAGGTCACCGTAGGAGAAAATGGTTAGGAAACAAAAAAACACTATCAGTTAGTGCCCTGTAACTTGAATATTTGTAATTCTATATAAAAAAAAACAGGTCAAATTTAGAAAAAGTGTTTTTTTGGCATGTTTTCATCATATTTTATATATATTTTAATAGAAAATTTGATCATATGATGAAAATAATAGTAGCAAAAGAAAGCCCCAGCTGTCCTTTACAAAATAATATATATTTTGTGTGGCTGTACCGAACATGAAGAAAGAAATCCCTGTTAAGCAAACGGATAACAAAAATAATGGAATTCTGGTCTTCAAGTCATATCAAATGCAGCATAGAACTCTGTCACTAAGGGGCTAACAAATCAATTATTTTCCACCGTAACAATGATATTTAGTAAGATTCTTACTGGCGGTTTGTAGTGTTTCAGCCGTAGGAAATGTCCTCTGATTGTATTCATGCTTTGATAGAAAACTTTAAGAGCTTTAGCAAAGTCTGCGTCATAGCTGGTCTTCTGACCAGAAAATCTTCCACCTTCTTTTGAGGAAATTGAATCTTGTGCCATTTTGTCACAACCTAAAATATGACAAATGCAGTAAAGTCCGTTATTTTTAACACAAGCGTAAAAGATCTATAAAGACTAGAGATGTCGCGAACTATTCGCCGGCGAATAGTTCCCGGTGAACATCGCATGTTCGCGTTCGCTGCGGCGGGCGAACATTTGCGATGTTCGATCCGCCCCCTATACTTTATCATTTGACCTGACCCTGTACCCTGTACCCTGAACCGAACGTTTACTAAATTTATGAATGGAGACCCTGTCTCCGTGTAGTGAAAGCCAATAGTACTATTACAAATGCCGAAAGTCAATAAACCGAACAACCTTACGGCTTATAGAATACATAGAATTACATGTAATTCTATGTATTCTATAAACCGAAAATCTATAAACCGAACGACCTTCGGTTTATAGACTTTCGGCTTATAGTAAACGTACAGTAGTAGTGCCTTTCTATAAACCCATTCATAAATTTATGAATGGAGACTCTGTCTCCGTGTAGTGAAAACCAATAGTACTACTATTACATTCATTACAAATTTTGCCATGGATCCCCCTCTGGCATGCCACAGTCCAGGTGTTAGTCCCCTTGAAACAACTTTTCCATCACTATTGTGGCCAGAAAGAATCCCTGTGGGTTTTTAAATTCGCCTGCCCATTGAAGTCTATGGCGGTTCGCGAACATTTGCGAAAATTTGCGTTCGTCGTTCGCGAACGGGAAATTTTAGGTTCGCGACATCACTAATAAAGACCTTATTATTATTTGAAAAGCCTGGTCTGCTTAACAGCCATTTATTGTCCAGCTTTTTTCAGCCTGAAAGGATTCTTTAACCGTCAGTAAATGTAATATTAAAGGACTGTCTAGTGCCCAAAATGCATCTTCCAAATATTAATGCATATTAATGTGAGTTCAAAGTACTTTAAAATGCATGTTTTAAATTTTGCCTTGCTTAAAATATAAAATACTAACAGCTAGATACAATTGTGAAATTACATCAGTTTGCAAGAAGCCAGGACTTCCCACACTAGCTGAGTAAAAGTAATTTCCTTTTTTTTTTGCTTCAGGAATCAATGAGAATAATTTAATTCAAATGAATGGAATATCATATCTCTCTAGTGATGTCACCAGACAATGTGTTGCACTGTTAAGAGATCCTACTTTGTACAAGAGCAAGGTCCTTCAATGTCCACATCATGTATTCAATTGGAAGAGCACAGGAATTGACTAAATGAAACAAAACTTTAAATCCTCGTGTCTATATAATCAGTGCTGCCACACCTGTAGAATGCATGCAGAGTAATCACTGGGGGAGGGCTTGAGTCAAATATTAAAAATGTGATTTATGCAGAATGCCCAAATCAAGTCACACAGGGATAAAAGCCTGTGCTATACAAGCCATAATCTTCATCTTGCACCAAAGTGAGTTTGGTGACTAGACTATCCCTTTAACGGGGTAAAAGAAGAAATATGGTATGTGACTGGCGCTTAATTCTTTACTGACACAAATAGTCATGCGTTCTAGAGAAAACAGAAGAGATATGACAGAAAAGAGCAAATAAATTAAATGACAGATTCAAGAATTCTGATAGACTTTTCTGAGCCCTTCCTTATTTGATATCAATTAAATGCCCAGTGAAATTATAGGTGAAACTGCTCCTTTAATACCGGTACTCTCTTTATAGTATTAAAAAAAAAAAACTGGGTAATTCTTCTTTCCCCATATTTGTGCATCTCCAAAGTACAATGTGATGGCAAGAAGAAAAAGTAACTTATTGACCATTTCTCATCAACCTTGTTATTATTCTGTATATTCAGTAGTGCAGCAGTTCACCTTTAAATTGGGCAGACTATATGGCCAAAATGTCAGGTTCTTATCTGCCAACACATTCTATGTTCCTATAACAATGCACATTAAATGGTACTTACTGTCTGCTTTGCAGGATTTTTTTAGAGATTCTTTCAGAAATATATTCTCGTCTCTCAGAGACCTGTTTAAATCTCTGAGAAGTTGAGTTTCTTGTTCTAATTTCAACAGCTTCAGGTACAGCTCAGAAATGTGACTATTTGAATCCTGAAAGATATATATATAGAACATTAAAACATTAATGAGGTTTAGTCAGAATGGGGTGTTATTGCCTTGTCGTCAAGCCCTGCCTCATTATGGGTTGGAATTGGAAAACAGTGTTATTTGATACAATGTTATACGTAACTATACATGCTTCAGATGTGTTTATTTAATTATTATATTATGATGTGTAGAGCAAACACCTGTAGTAAGGAGGTCAGCGTTTGTGTTCTAAGATTTATATTTTAATTTATTTGCTTACAACCAGAGTTGAAGTGGAGATTAATGTTTTCATTGTGTCAATTAAAATTCGGTCTTCACTGGCTCTTTCTGTGTCTGGCAGTGCCCAGTTATGCTCAGGACACCCATCTGCAATACAAAAATATAATTTAAATTCTTCTTAATTTCTAGATTTCTTTAAAAAAAAAACCAAAAAAAACCCCAATAACTATCACATGAACATAAAAATCTTGTTAAAATGCCACCACAAATATATCCAGGAGAGGAAAACTAAGCATTGAAATATGGAAGTCCAGAGATACCATGCCATTTTAATATGTTTCTGAATTGTTTTCTCAAGAAAACAACTTGTTATCTCGAGAAAACAAGTCAGAAACATATTTAAAAAAAAACATGGCCTCTCAGGGCTTCCATAACTGTTAGTTTTATCTAATAAACATTTTCATACTGAAGAGTAAGTATCTTGCTGTGTTTAATTGAGATTTTGTTTTTACAGCCTGATATCAAAAGGGTTTATATGGATTTTATGCTTAAATACAATACACAGTAGCTGCCAGTTTGCCTTTAGTGGTATGCTTTCTCAGAGTTCTATATTTTGGGGTGGGAATACAACAACAGTCTTTTGGAAGCTGCATATCAGTGTAATGTGAGGAACCCTGCTACATCATTATGCTAACAATTATCTGGCTTTTGCACCCCTATCCTCAGTTGTCTACTCAGAATCACTTGCAGTGGTGATACCACAGTGAATGTGTGATTTGCGTGGGAGAAGGGTTTTTTTCCATCACCTTTTACCCATTTATTACTCAAATGGTTTGTCCAACAATACACTATAAATACAGTACCTTGCAGGCCCCACAAATCTACCACTAGGGCATTTTTTTGTAAATAGCTCAAAAGTTCATTTGACACATTCAGCGCCATGAACTGGAGCTTGTGTTCAATCACTGGATTCACATTTCTCCACACTGGCTTTATATACAGAGCTTGAGAAACATCATAAAACCGATAACTAAAAAAACAAACAAACAAACATGAATCAACAAGATGGAAATAGTGGCTAATAATTAACATTTACAATCATTGGTTATCATTTATTTTTCCACATTGTACAGTGTAAGGATCAGATTAAATAAACAACAATCATTTCTATTAATGAATAAAGCATATACTAAACTTACAATATATATAAGTTTTAAAAGAGAGAATTTAATAAGGATTCTAATGGGGCTATTCGCTAAACGGTGAATTGAGGTGAAGTGAACATCTCATCTCACTAATTCAGCTATACATTGTGCAGGAAGAACCCTGATTAGTTCCCCCGCTAAGCAGTGCTGTATTTACCGCGAGGCATCCTAGGCGCCCCCCAGCACTGAAGAAAATAAAAAAATAAAAAAACACGGCCCTTTAAAAAAAAAAAAAAAAGACCACGCTGGCAGGCAGAGACAGAGGTGAGAGGGGATCAGAAGATCCCCCCTCACCATCGTTCTGCCTGCCAGTCTGCACGGGGAGCCGAACAGGCAGCACAGAGAAACCTCCGTGCTGCCTGTTCGGCTCCCCTTGCAGTGTGCCGACACGGAAGTGCCGACAGTCACGTGACAGGCGCGCTGACGTCATACGCGCGCCCGGTCACGTGACCTGTCGGCACAATCGCCGGGAAGCCGAACAGGCAGCATGGAGGGTCCATGCTGCCTGCCTGCCAGGGAAAGGTAAGTGCTGATGGGATGTGTGTGTGTGTGTGTGTGTGTGTGTGTGTGTGTGATGGGAGTCAGAGTGTGTGTGATGGGAGACAGTGTGTGTGATGGGAGACAGTGTGTGACTGAGTGTGATGGGAGTCAGAGTGTGTGTGATGGGAGACAGTGTGTGTGACTGAGTGTGATGGGAGTCAGAGTGTGTGTGATGGGAGACAGTGTGTCTGATGGGAGTCAGAGTGTGTGTGATGGGAGACAGTGTGTGACTGAGTGTGATGGGAGTCAGAGTGTGTGACTGAGTGTGATGGGAGTCAGAGTGTGTGTGATGGGAGACAGTGTGTGTGACTGAGTGTGATGGGAGTCAGAGTGTGTGTGATGGGAGTAGGAGTGTGTGACTGAGTGTGATGGGAGTATAGGAGTGTGATGGGGTGTGCAGCTTGGGTAGGGGGGTGCCCGGATTTTGTCTGCCTAGGGCAGCACAAAATCAAGATACACCACTGCCGCTAAGTGAACTGAATTAGTGAGCTAAAATGTTAATTTCCCTTCAACTCACCTGCTACTCACCTCAACTAGCTCCATAAGACTAAGCATACTTTCAGCCTGATAACCCGTCTGTAAGCACAACCTAATGACAACCATGGGGCTTGTCAATAAAACTGACAATTGAAATGCCAAACGCAGGCATTAGTAGCTCATTTGGAAAAGTTGGCGCTGGAGAATATTTCCATCTCAGCTATAACATCCTGAAGTGTGCACTTGACATGCAATGCGCTCTTGTCGCTTGCTTTTCAATATAATATGGACCTGTATTAAGAGAGGCCCATTATTTGGTTAGGATTTATTTGTGGACCATGCATATTGTAAATGAAATTATTATTCTTGTGCTGTGATTCTCTTATATCAATTAAGAATTTTGGATTAGCCGTTTGACTTATCCTTAAACGTCTTACAAGTAACTATTTATCTACAGGTGTAAAAAGACGTTTTTTTGTAATAGCACAGAATGGTGTCATTTTAGCATGAGATGAAGCAGTTCAAGCCAGTGTTAATTTAATAAACCCTTTCATCATAGTTTCCGTTAGCTGCATGTTTTCAGTGACTAAAACTGAACAATAACTAAATAAAAAAGAAGTTATTAGGACTAAAACTATGACTTAAATCCATTGCAATTTGCATCAACTGACTAAAATAATAGGGACTATTGCATTTACCTATTTGGACTTCTGGTTCTGCTTCCCATGGATCTTTACCAAAGCCCCTTGACTCTATCTACAGTTGGATTGACTGAGACACAGGATCCCTGTGCCTGTCTACCCCCTGGAACAATGCCCTGCAAACTACAGAGGAAGAAGATACGTCTCCATCTGATTCGCCTGGTACGGTCATGTGAGGGTTTCTCCTCCCACGTGCCTAGGAATTTAACTTAACACTATGTAACAGCCTTCTCAGACTTGTTCCCTCCCTCACTGCTGGAGATTAAGTGGACTAGAACGAAAACAATTCAGATGACTAAAATGCGGCTAAACCAAAATGGCATATTAGTCAAAAGACAATGACTAAAACTAAATAAAAATTTGGCGTCAAAATGAACCCTGGTTCAAGCAGCAGAGGATCTTCTAGAAATGCTAAAGACAAAACCAACAGAAGAGGCACGTATAGTGGACATATCATTTTGATAAATGACAAATTGAAATCACACAATACATAAAAAAAGAGGTGAACCATAAAAAATGGTCATTCACCATTACCCAATCTGAATCCCCCGGTTTGTAGCTTCCTTCAACCATCGGACACCAAGACACTGCAGAATGTGAATCTCAAAAACTATTTTTTTCCCCAGTAACTCCAGCGGGTCAATGACAATATCCTCTTCACCAAAGGGTCTGCAAGTGTAAGACACAAGAATAGGTAATGCTAGACTTCCATTCAAAAGTTGGCACTTATGATAAATACATGCAAAAGGTTGCTTATGGAGCACCCATCACAGGTGCTCCATAAGTGGTGTCCAGCCCTATAAATTGCAGGAGTGTCTCTGTATTGTACAATATGAAGGCCTTTTTGGTCCCTGGTAAGCAATACATATGAAGAGATTAAGCCCCATAAGCAACACTATTTAGTGTTAGGACCCACCAATATTGGAGCACTTTGACGTAGTGGTGGGCTTAGCATAACATGGCCATATATGTGACTAAATCTACAATTTTATGCAGAGCTAACAAATAAGTAAGATATAAATGCGACCAGCTACTTTACTTGAAGATAATAAATATGGATGTCTTGGCACTTAACGCGTCTGACATCATACTCTGGAGGATACACGAGACTGAACCGCCATCAAAATATACAGGACTTCCTGACTTTTAAAACCATCAAGCGCATATGTGACACACATGAGAGCGGTCATCTTGATTTTATGTAAGAGATTTTAACCCTTTTTGTTATTGATTAAAATAACAGTTTTACACTATTCTGAAATCTATTAATCTATTGCATGAGAGTCCATGTGTCTTTTAAAGAGACACAGTACTGTTATTTTTGAAGAGACCTGAAGACTTCTGAGTGACCTGAAGGGTTGCACATACAGTTCTAAAAGTGGACATTTTACCTCGTGAGTGCTAAATTTGGATATTTTGTAGTTAATTACACTTAGCAATGAGTCTCCAATAGAAGATACTGGATCTACCACAAGGTCATTATAGTTTATTACATTTATATAAGTTTATTGTACCTTCCACTGCTGGAGCAGGGAGTAACATTTATCATTAGGATTGCCTCCTCCATCCCTTCACAATTTAGAAGCTCTGTTTGTTCCTCTAGTTTCATACAATATGCTAGAGACTGGAGCCAGATATGAGCTGACCCCAAATGAATGATCTCCACAGGGTCCCAGAACGGATCACTGTCACGATCCATATTTGTGTCTCCATCCAAAAAGCGTTGATAAAATTCCTCCATTAGAAACTTCCTGTTGATAAACTTGGATTTTGACCATATCCACACCTTGGATTATACAGAGAATATGGAAAACAACATTGATAAACATTTTCCAACATTAAGTAATATTATTAAATATAGGTCTTAAAACTGTTAACATGTATGTAGGATTGCATATTCTACTAATTAATGTAACATTCTCTTAGGGTGAAGTTTCTTTTTAAAATAAAACAATATTCCCCTAACTACTCATCGCATAACTGGACATCAAAGGAGGTAGAACAAAGTGGGTTGTTATCTACATATTGGACTACATATAGTGGCCTGAGTTAATTTATCTTGTCATTGAATAACATAGACTACAATAGAAAATATGACGTTAAAAACCAGAGATCACTCACGTTATTGAATAGAGCCCATTGTCAGGTTTCGAGAAACCCGGCACATGTACTCATAACTCATAGCACCAAATAGCGGTGCTACCCTGTGGTGGTTGTGGTGTTAAGTCTTAAGATTCGGCATTATATGTGCCGAAACTGCAGGTCTGGGATGTGTACAGTACCAACGAGGCCAATGTATAAAACATTTTGTGCTTAAAAAGTGTCTGACAAACTTGGCAGAAGTTCAGTTGTAGCTCCTAGAAGTGTTGAGGTTAAAAAATAAAAATGCAATCATTTTTCTAAATTAGACTGCAGAAATTGGACCTAACACTTTACTCTACATTTACTTTATACATAACCCACGTTGTTTATTTAATCTTCTCACCGTTGGGACCTGTGTGATATCATTTTAGTTGACTGTTTCTATGTTGCGCCATGTGAAGTTTCCATGTGGGGTTGCCACCTGTTCCACAAATAAATACCGGCCTTGCTATTAGCTCCATAGATTTAACATTGGGAGCAAGCCATTTTTTTTTACCAGCTTTCCGTAACCCATGTTAAAAATTTTGCACAGCAAGCAATTCTAGTTTTTTTTTCCGGTATGGGCACAAAGCATGGCTGGATGGATGCCTGAACATTAAGCATGGAGATGATCACATGTACAGATATATAAAGGTTTACACAGCTACCATTGACTACTGACATCTTATTTCCCCTTCTCTTACAAACACATGTTGTGTTTGTCTTTTCCATGTAAAATCGGAAATGTACCTGGTGAGTATTATTATTCACCACTTTCACCATAATTTCCTTTTGAAGGTCGTGGCCTCTGGAATCAGTTAATGCTAAATTCTTCACCTTCAATTCAAACTTCAGGTCCTGTGCCCAAAAAAGCAAGAAATAAAAGAAGGTCATTATGTATTTGCTTCTGCCCTGTCCCCCAGTCTGTATATGTAGTAGGTATTCCTTCATATTTCTAAATATGTGTTTTAGCTCCATTGTTCTTTTGGTGTTTACTTTTTTGTAAATATTCTTTCTAGATAATGTGCGCTGGGTTGTCTTGGCTGTAGACATCTGCACTAATCTGAACCCAGACTGGTGACAAGTCATAAGTCATGTATTCTAGGGGGGAAGGTACGGTAAATAAAAAAAAAAGAAGAAACCTAGTGCTTCATATGATATAATACAATATACAGCACACACACCAATGTGATGCAAATGGTGAAACACATAAAAAGTATACCAAAAATATTTGGGCTTGTATCAAGCTACATCAAGATATATATAAAACACACATAGTGTAAAACAAAAAGTGGTATAAATAAAAGACCCAAATAAAACTGAACCACTCACAAACTCAGCTCCTAGGAGCTGTCTTCTGCTGTAGGTATGGAAAGGTGACTAAATTTCCTGTTAGGTCAAACATACTTATGTAACCGCCTCAGGAAAAAAAAAAGGGTGGATACCCTCCCGATACCCTTTTATATAGCATGCCAGACCACATCTTATCTACTGCTGGTGGAGCCCTTGGTGATTCTAGCCAATTTACATCCAAGACAGAAGTGTTCAGTATCAGTCAGTGTTAGTGAGTCAACAGTTCAAACAAATCTGCTTGTCGTCTGAGAAAATGTAGAGTTAAGGGACAGCATCCGCCCCAGGTAGCATTGGCGGTATATTAGTTCCATCTCCTCTTCTACTTCTATTAAGAAGAAGAATAGCTGAACGCCGGTCTGTCTGACCTACACTAAATGGCCTACTCAAAAAAAAAAACAGAAAATTGCATGGAACTGAGGAGGGGATTTCAAAAATAAGGCCAAAGTAACTGAGTAGGGAGTATTCTCCCATTTAGCTGCACTGGAGAATCGACTACATTGGTCTAAAGTTTGAAATTCCCATCTCACTTCCCTGCAATTCTCTGTTAAGTAGAACTTAAATATTTTCTCGGCTTATAAAATTTTGTTTTACAAAGTAACATTTATGTTTTTTGCAGTCTTGTAGTAATCTCTGCCCCCTTAAAGAGACACACTCTTAATACTAGACCCATATGAGGATATTTATCTTGTTTCTTGCTACGCTATGTCAGTTCTTATTATTATTTTAGGAATCGTTGCCTCTAGCATTTTACAGACACTACAAACCTTTAGCTGAAAAATGTCTTAACTGTTCTTTCCTTCCCCAGTGCAGAGTTCAGTCATGAATTACCTTCAAAAGCTCTTCACTCATCTGATTTGCATCTGCAACCAATGGCATCAGTTTGATGTAATCATGGAAGACGGCAAGCACACTTGGATCAGGCTTTCCTTCCTTATTATGTACAGTTCCTGACACATAAAAGAGAATACATCTTTCAATGATGTGGAAACCATGTTTGCAAAAACATAGCATTCTTTTAAAGGGTCACTTTCTTGACTTCTTATGATAACAAAGCACACACATTTTAACATTGGGTTTACATTTAGCTCTAAATTGTGTGAATAATATTATGTAACATTACATGGTAATTTTGGTTTGAAAGATTCAACCTTTCACACCTCTAGGGTTAACGTTGGCCAAATTTTTACCTGCCTGCCGGTACAATACCGGCTCCATGGTTCCGATGTTGATCCAAAAGAAGGCCAGAAAAACACATTAAAATTGTTTCCTGTGTTGGTTAGAAAATGGAAGCAATACCTCCTTGACTCCAAAATGGAAGTCTACCAGCAATTCATTGAGCAGTGATGTTCAATAAATACTCTAATAATTAAGGAGTGTGTAAGATACCAATGGACTGTACTTACCAAGTTTGTCTACACTAAATCCTTCAGCTGCTGCCAGTTCTGACTGAAAGAAGTCATAGTCAAACCTGCTGATATCCTCAGAGCCGCGCTCAGAGGGGAATCCAATGTAAAGGTATCCATTGTTTGATCCAAGGATGACACGGTCCTGGGCACACAAGACAAATATGCTGAGATTTACACAACACAGGTATTAAAGGAGACACAGGGGTAATGTACTAAAACCTCACAGGAAACTTAACAAAGAAAATTATTTTATCTACATTAAATATAATTTATACTATTAATGTGGAAAATATAAAATAATCAGAAACAGTCTTTACCTTGTGTTAGCAGAATGTGAATGTATATATTATAAGGATGTCACTGGGGTGACTGCTATTTAGGACATCAATTAGTGGCTTGCAAATGAACCACTTTCAATGGGAAATGTGTAATTTACATATGACGCTACTAGGTGATAAATAAACAGGAAACACCACATAAATATTTACAATACATAGGAGAATATTAGATCATTTTCCATTCCCTGCCTTAGCAGTAAATGATGGAGTTGCTTTAAATCACATTCATTAATTCTGGCTCTAAATTTGAAATGCCATTCTTTATTAGAGAACCTTGTAAAAAATGAATTTCACAAGGCAGCATTGATTTTTAAAGCAGCACTCCAGTGTAAGTCTCCATTAGCATTCCAATGAAAATAGGCAAAATGGTGGCTATAATAGCCTCTAGTTCCAAGCAGTGCACGATTTTAGTATATTCCCAATAACAGTTGACCCTTTGATTAATTAAACTCTCAAAAAGAATCTATAAAATATAAGAATATAAGGTTCAAAGAACTGTAAAAGGCAGTGGAGGCTATTCACTAAAAGGTGAGTTGAGGTGAGACGAGGGGACTTGAGGTTTAATTAATATTTCATCTCACCTGTTTAACCATACATTGTGCAGGGACAAAGAAGGTTTGTCCCTGCACAATGTATAGCTAAATTAGTGAGATGAAATGTTCATCTCACCTCAACTCACCTTTAAGTGAATAGATCCCAGAGTAATTGTGTGACTACAATGAGAAAAAATGTAAACATTGTAAATTTAATTCCAAAGCAAATCTTTGATTCAAACATATATTTAGTACTACCTGGCAATGCTCCATGAAAGAAAGGTAAATGCAGAAATATATTTTGGGCCAATAAAAATATAAGTGTAAATAAAAATCCTTAATAAATACATTTTCAGAACTTAACCCAAGTATCTAAACCCACAAACAGAAGAAAGTAAATCATTATTTATTATTATTTACATTAATCTTCTAACTCAGTGTTGTCCAGCTTTTTAATGTGTAGGACCACATATCATGTAGAAGTTTAGACTTGGGGCCGAAAAATATACATTTCATGAGGTAATACAACAGAATCTATGGGTCTTTTAACCAGGGAAGGTGCAGCACTCTGAGCCCAGCGGGCGGCCATTAGCCCATCAGTAATCTAACTTACCAGATGCTGAAGCTTAGTGTTCATAACAATGGCCACTCCATTAACAATGACTTTGGCTTTACCAAATGGCATTACAATCACTTTACTCTCGCTGTTGATAAAAGCTGCGTGTCTTGGTAAGATCCTAACATAAAATAAATCACAAATATTAATATTTATGTCATATACTACATGCAAATTATTTGCGATGGGAAGGAGAAAACCTAAAGAGATTGTGACCATTTGTCACTGAACATTATAATTATAATGTGAGGTTTAATAAGCTGTCTATAATATAGGCCACATTCCAAATAACATGTCTCCTTTTATATCGCCTCTTTAATGAAAAATAATGAAAAATTGATTAGCAGTTTGATGTTAAGTGAAACATACCCTAATCCTCTTAATGTTATTGCATTTGATGAAGCCTGGCCAACATCAGATGATCCTGAAAATAGAAGATGTTCACACTGATTACATGAGATTGATAATGAATAGTTTTGCATCTATAAAACTGTAGTTTCTATGTGTTTTTCGAGTATATGTTAATATAACATGGGTAATAATCTTTATGCAGGGTTGTTAGATTAAAATTTGATTAGTTCAATTTAAAATAATACTGGCGTCATGTAATTTAAACAAATAGCAATTCACAGCTTAGAAGAGGTTAGCGGTGCTTTATATGTCTATCAGTTGTCAGAGAGTTATTAATCCCAAGTTAAAAACAAGCAAACCGTCTCCACTCACTGTTTAAATCTCGGATAGGCGGGTGCTCCACAGCGTTGATCGAACGCAAGTGAGTAGCATCAAATGAAGTGTGCACTCCGCTCTCCAGGATAATCAAATAAAAAAGTGCTTTAATAAAGTACACAGCAAACAGAAAAAAATGTATGTCATACAACGGACTGGGAGTGAGAGAAGACACCTAACGTGTTTCGCGTGTTGCCACGCTTAATCATAGGTGTATGACAAGTGAACACAAATTTGTTATATACACGTGTTAAGCCAATGCAAAAAAAAAAAAAAAGGGAGGGGGGATGAAATGATAAAATGAATGCAGGTGTGAGTGTGTGTGAATTAACTGTGAGAGAACCAGAGGAAGAAAGATGGAGAAAAATGGAAATAGATAAATAAATGTGTGTATTGCAAAAAGTATAAGTCTGAATGTGTAAGAGTAGATGTAAAAAAAATGGGAAGAAAAATACTGAACAAAAAATGAAAATAATAATGTGAAAAAGTGAAATGTGTGTAAAAAGGAGGGGAAAAAAAAAGAGGGGAAGGGGGATAGAAAAAGAGCGTGAGATGTGAAATGTGGAAAGTAACATGTAATCAAGAAATGTGTAAGTGACATCTCGTTATTGTTTCACACTACACTTTCCACGTATCGGTTTCATGCTTACACGTCACTTACACATTTCTTGATTACATGTTACTTTCCACATTTCACTTCTCACCCTCTTTTTCTATCCCCCTTCCCCTCTTTTTTTTTTTTTTTTTTTGCATTGGCTTAACACGTGTATATAACAAATTTGTGTTCACTTGTCATACACCTATGATTAAGCGTGGCAAGACGTGAAACGCATTAGGTGTCTTCTCTCACTCCCAGTCCGTTGTATGATATACATTTTTTCTGTTTGCTGTGTACTTTATTAAAGCACTTTTTTATTTGATTATCCTGGAGAGCGGAGTGCACACTTTTTTTTGTCAGAGAGTTATTATCTCAAATCTATTGGCATTGCCAGATGTTACTGCTTTTGAAAATACAGGTAGGTTAATCAAACAGATCTCAAATGTGATAAGACTACATGTAATAAGGGTTTCCAATTTTAACCTACTATTCAAATCAAACACCTTACTGATCTGATTTAAACCAATCCATGTAATATTATACTTTCATTACTCAAGACTATAGTTATATCGCCAACTTTTTGTGTGAATTTGTTTTTTTAGCGAACGATTATATAGAGAAATTTAGTGAAACGTAGAGAATAATGGTGTAGAGAAAAGCTAGTCTGCTGCTTTTTTTATTTTTACATATAGGTATGGATACCTTGTATGATTTTCTCATGGATAGGAAAAATATAAGGAATGACATTGACTATACCATCTTGTATGAAGTGTTTAAGAACTCCAGATAGCTGTGGATCCTCATTAATATTCAGGAGATATGGGTATGCCTGCATCATGCGTCTTTCCTAGAAAATATGTGTATTAGAAACATAGAAACATAGAATGTGTCGGCAGATAAGAATCATTCGGTCCATCTAGTCTGCCCAATTTATTTTTTGAGTACTTTTATTAGTCCCCCGTTCCCGGTCTGATAGCTAGGATAGCCTTGTGCCTATCCCACACATGCTTAAAATCCTTGACTGTGTTTACCTCTACCATTTCCGCTGGAAGGCTATTCCATACATCCACTACCCTCTCAGTAAAGTAATACTTCCTGATATTTATTTTAAATCGTTGCCCCTCTAATTTAAGACTATGTCCTCTAGTTGTGGTAGTTTTTCTTATTCTAAATATACTCTCTTCCTTTACTGTGTTGATTCCCTTTATGTATTTAAATGTTTCTATCATATCCCCCCTGTTACGTCTTTCCTCCAAACTATACATGTTAAGATGTTTTAACCTTTCCTGGTAAGTTTTTATCCTTCAGCCCATGAACCAGTTTAGTAGCTCTTTTCTGAACTCTCTCCAAAGTATCAATATCATTCTGGAGATACGGTCTCCAGTACTGCGTACAATACTCCAAGTGAGGTCTCACCAGTGCTCTGTACAATGGCATGAGCACTTCCCTCTTCCTACTGCTAATACCTCTCCCTATGCAACCAAGTATTCTGTTAGCATTTCCTGCTGCTCTATTGCATTGCCTACCTACCTTCAAGTCCTCTGAAATTATTACTCCTAAATCCCTTTCCTCAGATGTTGAGGTTAGGACTGTACCAAATAGTCTATATTCTGCTTTTGGGGTTTTACGACCAAGGTGCATAATCTTGCACTTGTCCACATTAAATGTCAGTTGCCACTGCTCTGACCATTTTCTAGTTTAGCTAAATCATTTGCCATTTGGCTGATAAGACTGTTGCATATACACCTTATAGCAGGGGAAGACAGTCATGTAAAGATCATTGCATTATTTATTGGTGAATACAGTGTGATTGGATCCACATGACGGGCATCATGCAATACACATGATAAATTGCATTTCTTTAACAAGTATATGTAGTATCCAACAGACACTCTGGATCTTGAGACAAAGCAACACACCTGTGTGATTGCTGCAAATTGCTGCTCCCATTCTTTCCGGGTCTCCTGTAACTGATTCTCCCAAGTCATTTGCATGGTCTGGATACACAATTCATTCTCTGTAAGCAATCGGCGCAGCTCCTCTAAAACAAAATACATTTTTTATGTATAGGTCTGTTTGTCTCTAATTTTGTCTCAAAGGAGAAATATATGTGTGTGAAATGTAACAGTTCTGTGTTATTACGAAAAGTTAACTTTTTGTAATGTAGACTGTTAGTTAAAGAGGCATTTTGGGCATAATAGTAAGTTTGGTGCATCTGGTAGTGTACCTCTTATATAGCTCTGGACAGTGGGACAGACCCCCAAAATCAGAAGTGTGCCATGCAAAGCGGGACAGTTGGAGGGTATTTGTTGTTATAATTATATATCTTTATAAATGCATATAATATGAATTGACATTCACTCTTTAGTAAATCACAACTCTGTTTTATTTCTGTATTTTTTGTTTACCTTTTAATTACATAGTTATATTTATACTTGCAGTTATTTTTTGTGTATATTCTTTAAGAGTGAATAATGGTTTGTTTGTTTTTGCACCTTTGAGTGAGCAGCAGCTTGCTAATTAGTTTTTGTTTGGCTTGGCACTTGTTTTCTACATTCAATACATTACTATCATTTGCATGCAATTTTGCTAACACAATGTATAGATCATTTTTCAACATTTTTTGTTGTCCACATTCACAGTAAAAACAGTGTTTAGGGGATAGAGTCCCTTTAAGTGAGCAATAAAGCATTGGAACGCTCTACTGGATGTTACTGGAGTTTATCTGCTTATCTTTGAATTAATATTAACGGACCCTTTACAGATTGATGTCCAGCTGGTATCTTTTGGCCAGATGTAGACCTCAAGGCTTTATGCCATCTCTAACCTGGCTGAAAAGTCCATGGGTTCCATGGTATTACCTCATGAAACGTTTGCCACCCCAACCTGCTGCATGTAATGTGGCCCTCGATAAAACTGCATTCAAGTCAATTAATCTACAAGCTCTGTTCTGTAGTAGTCTAACAATCTAGTGGAAATGTTGAGGAATTTTCCATTACTTGTTTCATGTTCCACCCTTTTCCCTGAATTCCCAAGTCCTGCCAACCGTGACAACAGATTGTTATTTTCAGCTTTCAGTTCTTTTATAAGTCGCTCCGTTGGGCTGGCATTGATAACCGCTTTATTTTTTATTTTCTTTGCTCTAAAAAAATAAGTATATAAAACTTTTTTTAGAAATACATAAACATGAAAATAATGCCTGGATCTGGAGTCTATGCACTAAAAGGTGAGTGTTAGGTGAGGAAAGATTTCATCTCACTATACACCGATCAGCCATAACTTTATGACCACCTGCCAAATATTGTGTAGGTTCCCTTGTGACGCCAAAACAGCCCTGACCCGTCAAGGCATGGGCTCCAGTAGACCTCTGAAGGTGTGCTGTGGTATCTGGCACCAAGACATTAGCAGCAGATCCTTTAAGTCCTACAAATTGCGAGGTGGGGCCTCCATGGATCGGACTTGTTTGTCTTGCTCATCGTACAGATGCTTGATTGAATTGAGATCTGGGGAATTTGGAGGCCAAGTGAAAATCATGAATTGGTTGTTGTGTCCCTCAAAATCATTTCTGAACCATTTTTGCTTTGTGGCAGGGCACATTATCCTGCTTAAAGAGACCAATGCCATCAGGGAATACCGTTTCCATGAAAGAGTGCACATGGTCTGCAACAATGCTTAGGTAGGTGGTACGTGTCAAAGTAACATCCACATGAATAGCAGGCAGGGCCTGCCTTAGGGGTGTGCGACCTGTGCGAGCGCACAGGGCGCAACACCCCAGGGGGCGCCCTCCAGTTAAAAAAGTAAAAAAAAAAAGTAAAAAAAAAAAAAAAACCCGGTAGAGGCACTGGGTGGTGGAGATCTAAAGATCCCCCCTCACCAGCCCTCTGCTCGGCATGCTCTCTAGATCCGGGGAGGGGGCGGAGCTAACCGGCTCAGCGGTGTAGCTCCTCCCCCACCCTGTGAAGCAGAGCAGAGAGCCATGGGCAGCATGAGATAGTGCTGCTCGGCTCCCCATGCCTGCATTAAGCATGGGGAGCCCGAGCAGCACCTTCTCTTGCTGCCCATGGCTCCCCATAATGCAGACTGTGCTCTGCTTCACAGGGTGGGGGCGGAGCTACAACGCTGTGCCGGTTAGCTCCGCCCCCTCCCTGGATCCAACTTTGCAGGCAAAGGTAGGGGAGGGGGGGGGGGGAGAGAGAGAGGCAGAACAGGGGTTAGGGGGGAGACAGACAGACAGACAGAACAGGGGCAGGGGGGGGGAGAGACAGAACAGGGCTAGAGAGAGATAAAAGGGGGAGGGGAGAGAGAGAGACAGAACAGTGGATGGGGGAGAGACAGAACAGGGGAGGGGGAGAGAGAGACAGACAGAACAGGGGCAGGGGGAAGAGACAGAACTGGGGGAGAGAGAGATAACAGGGGGAGGGGGGAGAGAGAGCCAGAACAGTGGATGGGGGAGAGACAGAACAGGGGAGGGGGAGAGAGAGACAGACAGAACAGGGGCAGGGGGAAGAGACAGAACTGGGGGGGAGAGAGATAACAGGGGGAGGGTGGAGAGAGAGCCAGAACAGTGGATGGGGGAGAGACAGAACAGGGGAGGGGTGAGAGAGACAGACAGAACAGGGGCAGGGGACAGAGACAGAACTGGGGGGGGGGGGAGAGATAACAGGGGGAGGGGGGAGAGAGACAGACAGAACAGGGGCAGGGGGAGAGAGAGGAAACAGGGGGAGGGGGGAGAGAGAGAGAGAGAGACAGAACAGGGGGAGGGTGGGACAGAACAGGGGGGGGGAGAGACAGAACAGGGGAGGGGGGGGGATAGAGAGAGAGACAGACATGGCAAGGAAGAGGAAAGGGACAAACATGGGAAGGGAGAGAGACACATACATAGGGGGGTGAAAGAGACGGGGGGGGGGGGCGCCACAGGGGAAGCCCGCACAGGGCGCCGGAACACTTAAGGCCAGCCCTGATAGCAGGACCCAAGTTTTCCCAGCAGAACATTGCTCAAAACATCACACTGCATTCATTGGCTTGTCACCTGTCAGTGGTCATAATACTATGGCGGATCGGTGTACATTGTGCAGGTACAAGCCTGGTGAGTTTCCCCTGCTAAGCAAACTCACCAGGATTGTCCCTTTGTGTGTGTATAGCTAAGTGGATGGGATGAAATGTTCACCTGCAACTCACCTTTCAATGAATAGACCCTTCTGTGTTTATATACAAAATTACCACACTACTAGCATTTCAAATAAATTCATAAAAATACATACAAACTACTCTAGAAGTTACAGGTAGATTTTTCAAGAAATATAGTACCTGACAAATGCATCTGTTCTATAAATTTTGTGTTACCTCTCAGCATATCTAAGAGTTGACAATGTTTCTTCATAGCAGATATCTGCTGGGCTGATAGCAGCAATCTATATCCATATATAAATAAAAAAAACACAGACAACAATGTTAACAATGTAGAGATGAGCAGTAAATACAATCTTGGAAACAAGCAAAGCTGTCTTATGTTAAAGGAACACTAAACTTTATAATTCACTTGTGCTTCTAATATAGAAGCACAAGTGAAATGTTAGTTGATCCTAACATTTGTTTTTGATCCTCAGACCGACAGCTGCCATGCTTCAATAAGAAGCAGGCACCCATCTGGTCGGTGACCATCTGACTCCGCTACGCAGAGAGAGAGCCTCATTTTTGCATGGCATCAGTAGGGAGGACCTTAACCCCTTAGTGACAAGACATTTTCACCTTGACTTTCCCTTGGTGACAATGGCTGTTTTGACATTTCTGGGGTGTTTGTGTTTAGCTGCAATTTTCTTCTTTCTCAGATACTGTACCCACACAAATTTTATGTTGTTTTTATCGTCATAAGAAGGGCTTTCATTAGATACCATTATGTTCATCATATCTTATAATTTTCTACAAAAAAAATCATAAAATATGATGAAAATTGTAAAAAAAAAATACACTTTTTCTTACTTTGACCTAAAATGTAATTTAGACAAATACAATCATTAAAAAAGACCCGTCTAAATAGTTTCTAAATGTTGTACCGAGTTCATGCTGCTCCATCAATATGGCTCCCACGATCGCTCTGTGGGGCGATCGTGGGGGCCCCAGAAAATAAATTTCGGTGCTGGCTATTGCCTCGACATCGATAGTTGATCGCGAAAACCGCTTGATTCACCGCAGGATGTGCCAGGCACGTCCTTTGTCGGGAACGGAGTTCCCGGCAGGACGTGCCTGACACGTCCTTTGTCGCGAAGGGGTTAACTAGGTCCTCCCTGCTGATGCCATGCAAAAACGAGGAGCTAGCAGCGAGAGACCCTTGAATTCAGCAGTCAAACCTTCAAGGAAGCAAGGGTTTTTAAAAAGGTGCAATGTTCCATTTAAGGACATAGCTCAGAGATACACTAACTGAATGGCAGAAAAAGTCTATGGAAAATGTACAATACAAGTTCTGAAGATAAACAACAGTATTGACTTTATTAAAGAACATGTAACATGTGTTAAATAAGGGAATTGTCAAAGTACAGTACCATAACAGTCCTGCTGTTCCCTCCCAAAGCTGACTGAAGTAGTTTGGTCAAAACGGAGTCCCGATATGGAATATGTAAAACTTTCTTTCCCATGGCTGCTTCAGCAAGAGCACTAAGGAAACATTAGAGATTCAGTATGTCAGCAAGACAAAATGGAATGATTAAATAAAAAGGGCACTGTAAGAGGGAGTCCACAACAACCCCAAAAAAGCACTGTCAGTAGACCAGCCAACATTCAGCCAACAACACTTGTTTATTTATTTATTGAGTGTGTTAGTGAGTGTTATGTATGAGAGTGTATCTGTTTTTATTAGTGTGAGCAAGTATAAGTGTGTGTATTTGTGTGAGAGTGTGTTTATGTGTATTAGTGGGTGTTAAGTATGATAGTGTGTTTGTATGTATTAGTGAGTGTTAAGTATATAGTGTGTTTGTATGTGTTAGTGAGTGTTATGTATGCCAGTGTATTTGCGTGTAGTAGTGTGAGTGTGTATTAGTAAATGTTATGTCTGTGAGTGTGTTTGTATTAGTGTAGTAGTGTGAGTGTGTATTAGTAAATGTTATGTCTGCGAGTGTGTTTGTATTAGTGTGAGCTTGTATTAGTGAGTGTTATCTGTAATGCAAACGAGTTTTGCAGCATCCTAAAGAACAAATTAAATTTTGTCCACTGCACATTTGTTTATTCGTTTTTTGCATATGGTATTCGGACAGATGGATAAAAGAGCTGGTGTTTGTCCGAAAATGAATGCCCAAGTCTATTTCTCGATGTTTGTAGAATTCTTTGCGTTATATAATGACATTGTATCTTTTGAAAATAGTTACATATTATTCAAAATAAAAATGGAAATATAGGAAAGTCCATGATAAAACTAAAACGTGTGTGTGTTTGTTGAACACACTCCTGCGTGCTAGCAGTAATTTATTCAAATCTTTTTTATGCGTTCAGTACATGTACAAGTGCATAATGACTCTTTAAAGCAGGGCATGTGCTGTTGTCTGGCTCCTAAATTTTTTAGCTGGCTCCTAAAACTAAATTAAATTTGTCAAGCCCTGCTTTGAAGTCCAATCATGTTAAACTCAGATTTCAGAACAGCTTTGAAGTACATAATATATAGGAAACATGTTCCCCAACGCTGCATTTTGTATTGATGTTAGTATATGTTACTGACTTTGCAAAATGTAATATTAAATGTGTCTTATTACATACTGGTAGAGTGTTACAGCACCTTATTACATTGCCCAGTGTAGTCAAACTAAGGTTAACACAAGTGCCTTCACGAAGACGATCTCCCTCAGAGCCAGAAGACTTCTGTCTTTCACTCCCTGCCAGATCCACCAAGTTAATACTGGATTGCTTGCCAGTATCCTCTTCCAAGAAAATCTGGGAAAAATAAAGGTGCTGTGTTCAAAATTCCAATATAAGATACAACAGTAAAAGATACACTAGGCATTCCACTTGGTTATGGTTTGGGCCTTCCAGTGCAACTTTGTGTTCAAGAAGGCATTCTAGTCATAGGCGTGCGCAGCCTATTGCATTAGGGTGTGCACCCTAAAGCACAAACACACACGCCGCACACGTGTGTGTGTATAGATATATAGATAGATATATATCTATCTATATATCTATACACACACACACACATACACAAATGCACTCTGCATACTTACATACAGACCCGCATTCATATAATTATCAATATAAACAAACATTTAAAAACTGTATTAAAACTTTTTTTTTTATTAATTAAGCATTTAGCAATGTAAACAAACATTTCACATTTTTTAACTTAAAAAAACACTAACTTAAAGTTTACCAGCCAGCCGGCCGCCCCAGAACCCCTCCTGGGAAAAAACGATGTGCCTGTGCTCCGCTCTGCACCCTCTCCTCTGGCACTGCGGCTGGGCCTCACCCTTGCGTTGCCGTGACTCCGCCTCTGCGTACATTACAGGGGAGGTCTGAGGGAGGAGAAAGTCCGTCCTTCACTATGCGGCGCTTCCACTCGCATAGTGAAGGATCGGATTAGGAGACAAACTCGGGCGGCAGACGGCAGTGCAGCACGGAGGTGAGAGAGCCTCAATTTTGAGGCTTGATTAGGGTGTGCCCAGGCACACCCGGCACACCCCGTGCGCACGCCTATGATTCTAGTTTGGTTATGGAATAATGAAACAGATGGTCACCATGGTTACTTCAAGTGTATTAGTAGTTGTACTTTAAGCAGCCATTCCTCTCAATCCCACTTTCTGAATTGTAAGCACTATAAACCTGAATATTTTACCCTTATCCCCTACTATCTGCATATGTGCATACATATATATGAAAAGCCATAAATTGTATATGGTGGCCTGCAGAATGTATCAATTGAAAAAGATATTGGTGGGAGCGCAATAAGTTGATGCTTCAATAGCCGCTCTTCAGGTTTTCAGCTACGCCACACGTTTGACATTTTTACATTTGACATTGTGTAAATGGATTTTAAATGTGTGGATATAAATTTTTATGCATATTTAGTCAATGTTGTTGTTATATATATATATATATTTATATCTATATATAATATATATGTTTGTTGTGTTTATTTGTGAGGTACCCTGTGATTAAATGTGCAAAGAATAATGTTTATGGTCTAATATATGTATTGAATTGACTTAAATGACACCTGCGCCCTATTTGATCATTGATGGGAGGAGCTAGAGTCCGTTTATATTATAGACTCCTACAGAGAAGTGTTATTACCTTTGAGAAAGTTCTGTAGAACGAAACGTGTGAGGTTATTACTACCAGCACACGGATTACTAAACCACTACTGGAACCCAGATTTCATCTACTCTTGGATCATGTGTTTGATCCAAGTGTGCCATATAGGAGTAGCAATGTAGTTTCACTTTTTGCAGTGGTATTGTATACAATCGTTTATTGCTGGGAGCTATTTTTATTGTTTGTTTTTTTTATACCGATGTCTATTTGTGTCTACATGTGTTGCGAGGAGGCCTCCATTTTGTAACTTTATTTCCAAGAAAACTTATTTAATTTTTTCTTTTATCCACCAACACAACTTTCAGTTGTGTGTATATTTTAGCACTGTTTGTTCATCCCACCAGTAACACCCTTTGTTTGCCAATACAAGCATTTATTTATATTTATGTTATTTTTGATTATTGCGGTTTTATTTACTCTATTTATCCAGTAGTTAAAACATTTTTTTTAATGTAGATCATTCTATCCATTTATTTTTTTTATTTCTTGCTTAATGTTTTCTTTTCTTTCTTTTTTTTTTAATACTTGTGTACCACTCATACTTGTTTTTATGTATGCCCTGACATTAAATCAACTAGTTGTTTTAGGTTGTCTTACTGCAAGAGCTAAAATGCACTCAGTGCATAGGACTGGTATACTGACAGAACAGTGACCAAAATATGTGTTACCACATAGGCACTGTGTAACAGTATGGTAAGTTGATCAACGCACCATGTGATCAAGACTCCTGAAAAACTATAGAGGCAGCTGACAAAACACTTCTATGTGCTCTCCAATGCTGTGCTGAAAATCATATCATTTCAACCTTGTGCAGAAGCTGAAGCGTGTTTCTGGTCCTCTAACATAACTACTTGGCTGTGATAGCCACCAGAATTCTGGGTAGAGCAATGTGACATAATTCTCAGCAGACACTTATTCTGTACCTGTTTGAAGTGGATGGTAATAACCATATGGGATCGGCTGCTGCTGGTGTTCATGCTGGTTGAGGCAGTGGTCCTAATTTTTTTCCCCTGTTCCATTAGCTTTTCAATTTGTGCATAACTCTCACAGGGTACCAATTTCAAACCATCAACATAAAACCCTTGATGCTGATCTTCCCGCACTTTCAGTCCACCAGACTTTTTGGTTTTAGAAAGCAGATCTGTGACCTAAACAAGTGCAAAATAAAGATGATTGATTTTGAACATATATTGGTGGTAACTTTGTGGACTATTTCAAATATGGGCCCTGGCTTCATATACCCATGATGTGTATGATGTCACACATAGATACACAGGCCTAGAAGCCCACCATTGTTTGTCCAGTACTTGGTTTGGGTAATAAAATTCACCAGCAACAAAAAATGTAAATCAATTCAAGCTTCATGCCATAAGAGGACAGAATCCAGTCACAGTGTCATCCTGCAGTGGGAAATAATTAGTTCCTATAGCCATTTAAGGTGAAACAAAGTATGTCTCACTGCAGGTTAAGTAGGCTGGTTTTCATTTTATACTGAAACATGACATGAGAAATACAAAGTATAGTATGAGTTCAGCATGGCTTACATCTTTGACTTGGATTATACCATATGTTTTTATTTTATTTTAACCCAGCCCATTCAGCTAAAATATGTACCTGTTCATTATAAATCTGCAGCATGCTAAACGTTACCTGCAATGAAAAAAATGGCATATGCTATTAAAACATCATCAAGTGCAATGTTACGCAAATATTCCACTATGTTACTACCAGGGCCGGTGGAAGGATTTTTTTCTACATAGGCGAAGGTGCATTTTGGTGCCGCCACTCCCCCCCCCCCCCCCAATCATCACGAAGCACAGGGAGTGCGAGCAGCACTTATTGAGGTCCGCCTCCTCCCAGGATCCTCCACTCTGGCCCTGTAGAGGGCTGGTGCCTCTTCCAGCAAGCTTCTTCTTTTTTTTTTAACTAGCGCCGCTCTCCTCACTGGTGCCACCCTTGCTGCAGCGCCCTAAGGTGGCTGCCTAGGCAGCCTTATGCTGGCGCCGGCCCTGATTACTACTTTCTCCCTGAAGTACATGTCCCAATGCTAATAGTGAATAAGCAGAGACTTAGCAGGCCTCTAGTGAATTTGCTACAGACCATTATTTTTATTGTTGCACTTTGTTACTGGCATCAGCAGCAGCATCATCTATTACTGCTATATTTGGGATGCTGAGGTGTCTGGACTACAGCTGTCCGTGGCAAAAAGAACTTCAACAGTTCTAATGCTGCTGGAGTGTAATTACTGCTCTGCTCCTACTGATTTTCACAATTGTCTGCATGTGAGTGATGTGAGAAAGTGTTTCTTCACCTTTGGTAAATGGTAGGTTGCTGCCTATTCTTCACAAAAATACCAGGGGATTCAAAAGAATGAAGTTGGGGTAATTACACAATTGCTTATGGGAAGAGGTGACCGAGTGGGAGACACACAACCGGCAGCCAAGCAGTGAATCCAGCTTTCCCAAGATCCCTGATTTTGTGATCCTTGGCAAAGATGGACTTTGCCGCCCCCTCCCCGAAGTCTTACCATTCCAGGGGTGGTATAGTCAAGCTCAGGCTATAGTTAGCACAGATGTGGTACAGTAAAACTCCAATTAGTATTCAGTAGGTTGTACAGAATAGCTCTAATCAACGTATAGTTAGCCAGACAGATAATTATACTTTAAGTGGTACAACATAGCTCCCATGAGAGGGACTGGGGCCTTGTGGTTTTCTAGTTATGCGAAATAAAAAATAATAAAATGATAGTGGTATTTTTAAAGCAATGACATATGCACAGCAATTTTAATAAAGGAGGTCATGGTCAAGTACTAAAACATTGATTATCAGGGCAATGAAAACTATTGACAAAACATAGATGAAAGTGTTTTTCTCTTTATGTAGGGATGTTCTTATGGTCTCAGACTATAAATATTTGAGTTCAGATTGTTTGGTATTCTACATGTAATCACAATCTATACACTCATCAACTTTCATAGCACACACAAAAATATTAAACAATTTACCTATAAAAACGCGCTGGTTTTCTTGGTATTTACAGTCTCTTATACATCATGGCAAATCTACTAGAGAACCCATTTACCTCCACAATTTCAATATTCTATTAAAGTACAACTGGGCAAAAAAAATCCCGGGAATACATGAGAGACGTCATGCCTCCGAGTGACAGGCTTGCTCCGGGCTGGCTGAATAAGGAGGCTGACAGCTTGGGTAAGATGACAGAAGATGACAGACCCCCATCTGTCTGAAGATTCTAAACAACATGTCTGCCATCTGATTTAAACAAAGAGGGGTCAAAAAGGCCCTTTATTTGTATTCTTTCTTTAAAACATTTCTACAACACTTGATGCAATCTTTCAATTAAACATCAGTTCATGTTTGCCTCTTTATTATCGATTAATACAGAGGAGAAACATACTTGGTATCTTCTATTGTTTTCCTGGTTATTCTCAATAGCGCAAAAGAGCTCCTCACAGACAACTGGAATGATGCCTCTGTTAGAGCCATATCCTATCATTGAATAGCTCTTCCCTGAGCCTGTCTGTCCATATGCGAGTAGGGTAGCATTATAACCTTGCCAGGCGTTATTCAGCACTCCCTGACCAACATCATGGAACACGGTTTTCTAGAGAGAAGAAAAATACAGGTAGCAACATTCATTGTTTTACTTAATTAATTAATTGTATGTTCTTATATACAACAGAGAGCATGCTGTGTGTTGCTGAGACATACTTGAAAACCAAAAGAAGTTAGTGTATTATCCCTGGATAAAAGTTTTTATAAATAAAATACCGGTAGGTATAAATAAAGACTCAAACACATCGTTAGGAGACTTCTCCTTGCTGGCAGGTCAAAGGTCAAGAGTACTGGCCAATTCAAGTGGATGTGACAATTTACCAACGTTTATTGGTGCATCATTTCAGATATGTAATAACCAGCCAAGTGAATAGTAAATGTATTCTGCTTCACCTAGCCCTCTCACGCGATGGCCAATTCATCATGAATTGGTTCATCGTGGGATTGCTGAAGGTGAGTTTTATTAATAGGGGTTTATTTTAGTATTAGGGTTCAGGGGGTAATTTTAGTATCTGGATTCGGGGGTACTTTCAGTTTTAGTGTTCGGGGGTTAATTGCACTGTTAGGGTTCGGGGGGGTCACTTTTAGGGGGGTGTTAATTTATTGGGGGGCTGCACGTTTGTAAGCGCCGTGATGAAACAGCCGCATTCATCTACACCGCTGACAGTTCAGCGTTCAAACTGGCGCGCTGAACTTTCATCGGTGAAGCAGCCGCGAGGAAGTGTCCAAGACCCATATGATATAACCGTTAACCTTTTAGAAAGGTCTACTACAATACTACAAGATTAAGTGTAAAAATATGCTTACCTGATCTGCATATCTGTTTTCAGAGCCATTTGGAACAAGTGTGCCATCTTTATTTTTCAAAAATCCGTTGTGAGACCAATATGCCAGATCAAACTTAAATACCTTTTCATGGCCAGGATTCCTTGGGTCAAAAATGGAGGTGCAGTTGTCTTTCATAAAAATGACACATTTGCTCCCAGCATCCTTTTCTCTCTGAGTAAAAGAAGGCAAAACATACAGACACACCAATCTCTCTTATTAATTTTTATAAAGCATACAACAAGTCCATGTGAAGTTCAATATGTCATTTGGATGATTTTGGACATCATTTAGTTAATTAATTTCCATGTAAATTATATGTTTTGCAGGCCATCATGTCATACAGTTAAGTTAACGTATTCAAGTTAACAAATTCAGAATGTATTGTTAAGAGTGATGGATACTTAGCGTGCAAGTAATAAACAGTGTGATTTTCATTTTATTTTATTAGAGTGGCCCTTAAATTTTAGTAGCGCTGCAATCTGAAGGTAATTGGTAAATTCAGTGCCAATCCTCAGGTCATTTAAAGCAGCTCAACACACATAAATATAGTAGAAAACGATTGATATCATGTACAACTAACCTTGCTTCCACCAATACATATAAAATAATTAACAAAAACATTGTAGGGTCCACTCGATCCCTTAAACACAAGGGGAAAGTCCTACAAACTACCCCCTTGGACACACAGTGCCTGAGTACCTTAGATGCTCAATAAACAAGGGGGAAACAACTAAAGCTTTAATTTTCAGGTGGTCTGAAGATAATGGGGGTCATGTATAAACACGGTGCACATACAGATAGCGCTGAATAGTGGAGCTATTCCTCTGGCAGATAAGCTGGCGCAGCCAATGTATTAAAAAAACAGAAATTTATATACACGTCCCCCATTGTGTTTTATTCTGTTCTACATCCATGTCAGAAGCTTTTAACCACTGACTATTCTATGACACCATAGAAACGGGTGACGTTATAGTCAGGAACAGAGACACTGCTAGCCACAGGTTTAATGTGAGGTATATTGGTATATTGCGCCCATTGAATACATTTGGCTGGCATGATATCTATGAACAAAGGGAAAATTAAAGCGACAGGGACATGACAGTCACTCCTATTATATGATTATATGACACCTCTTGGGTAACTGGAAATGTGATTGCATACCCTCAGTGAACGGACCTAGCTTAAGAAGCTTGCAATCAAATTCTCACTTAATAAATAGTATCATTTGAATGCCGTTTCCAGTATTTCCACAGACAATCCAGTAAAAATAAAGAAATACAGGCGGCTCAGCACAGGTCAAGTGAATGGAAGTTTATTCCATACAGGTGGCAATGCTTTGACCCACTTGGTCTTTCTCAAGCCCATGGCTCGAGCACCCCAAATCTTCTGTGTGCTGCCCACACCCTCTATTTTGATGGCAATTTCCTGCAGACCTGTATTTGTATACATTTGGGTGCCCGTTTATATGTCTCTTGAATGCACCTTTACAATGGCAGTCAAGGACTATTAAAACATTTCATACAGGATACAACACAACTGAATTATTATGTTTCGAGTGTTTGGTATGATAATCACTTTCTCATCTACATGAGTGTAAACTATTCAAGTCAGACAAAAAAAAAGAAAGAATTAATGGAATCTGAAGCAACAATATGTAATAAGTATTTACTCACCTTACTGAAAGGCCTCACCCGAACAGCAACCTTAACACTGTCATAGGTTGGCATGCTTCTAAAAAGGTCAAATAACTGGACTTATAAACAGTGTAAAATAAAAAACACACTCTGCAAGAGGTAAGGAAACAGAGTGTAGTGTAGCTGCCAGCTTCTGTTTAGCTGTTGCAGGTTTTCTAATTAATTATTTAAGGCTTCTTTAATTTGGGCTGGGGTATTATGTATCTGGAATAACTTCTCATTTTACAATAACATTCACTCTCTGGATAGTTTTATTTAATGTATTTGTGCTGTAACAAATTTTTCAGGTCTAAATTGATGTTATAAAGAAATTATAATTTTACAGGTATGTACGATTATGTATTTCAATAACTGCATATCCAGGTAACGAAGAAGAAATGGAAATACCAAACTTTAACACAAGGGCGAACCTTCCCTTTAATTTGTCCTCCACATAATATATACAGAGAGCACTATTTTGTGTCCCTTACTATTAAGTTGGTCATCTCGGCCATATTTCTACTTGCTGGGATTCCACACAACAACAGTGAATAGTAAACCAATCTCCTTTTGGTCACATATGACTTCTCCGTGTTGCAGAGTAGCATATGCAAGTTATATGTGTGGGGAATGTGGGGGGGGGGGGGGGGGGGAGGGTTTAAGGGCCAAGGTGTTAAACGCTACTTGGTATATTTTTTTCTGGTTATCCAATAGAATGAGTACATATTTAAGCATGTTGATTCCTACCATACATGGGCTCCAACTGATATCAGAAAGAAGACAAAAACCACAATAAATGTAAAATTAAAAATCATGTTTATTTTCTTTAACCCATGAATTAACACATACACATAGATACATGATGGAGTATGTAAAATCAGACCAGACACTCGTGTTTTCATTCAAATGTTTAGCTCAGAATTAATCTTGTTACACTCTGATGCTGAGCATTTTTGTGAATAGGTTACATAATTTTTTACTTGGTCAGTAATCATCAGCATTTTTAAGTTTAAAAAAAAATGTAATAATTGTATGCAAGAAGCTATAGAATGATGTCAGCATCATAGCTAAATTATTAAACACCTAAATAAGTTTAAACAGAATGACCAACAACTTAAATTCCATTCAGCAAAACAGTAATCTCAAATGCATTCTTCTATTCCTCAAACTGAAACCTTCTGTCACTCAATCTCCCAGAAGAACCATAACAAAGTGGACCAAAATAGGCCTCTCTCATAACATGACACAATATTTACGTCTGGCTACAGTACACTGTTTAGGGAATAAGCCCTGATGTTAAAACCATGTAATAGAAGGAGTTTGTCTCTCAATACTAGGCACTGATATTTATCACAGAATGTCCAAAATACAAGAATGGAGAATAAATCGAGTGATTTAACAACCCATATTTGAAGTTACAGTCAGTGTGTTCTGTGGCTTGCAGAAAATGTAAATGTAGAGCATAACAAATTATTAAAAACGATCTATACATTGTGTTGGCAAAAGTCTAAGCAAAGGCCTACATTAGGAGACTAATGGTGTTTTAAATGCGTCTGTGGAGTCTCTTATCTATTGAGGTAAACACAGTGAAGGTGTTTAAGCATGCGTGGGATAGGTATAAGGCTATATAGATTTAAGATAGGGAACCAGGAATAACAAAAGCATTTAGAAAATTCGGCAGACTAGATGGGCCGAATTGTTCTTATCTGGCAACTCATTCTATGCTTCTATGACATCACTTGTGTCATGGTATGCAAATTGCACATTTGCCACTGAAAATCAGTTCATTTGCATAGTGTGCCACAGGTGAGGTCATAAACAGAAGACTCCACAGACACATTTAAAACACATTTTCCCCCTAATTTAGGCATTTTCTTGCAGTTCTGCTAATACAATGTATAAATCATTTTCAATCAATTTATATCATTTACAATAAAAAAAAAGTAATGTTCAGGTGATACAGTCCCTTTAAGAGTTATGAAATTTGTAAAAGGTGGAGGTTATGCATTATGGTCAGGCCTGTAATTAGTATGTAGATCCATATGTACACTTTGACTATAATAAATCTGATATAAATGCCAATAAGGACAATTAGGGTTTTTTTCTCCAGATAGATAGAGCTTTTACATGCTGCCTTGTAATATGCAGAAGTGAAATGTGATCAGAAAGACATCAAGTAACTAATCAACATGGTTCCGTTAGATCCAAGCCTTGAATAATGAATTGACTTCCTTGTGGCACCACGAATTCTACATACTGCTCCGCAGCATGTGAAAAGTTGTATATGTCCAGGTAAATATGACACAGATGGCACACCTTGCCAGTAATATGTTAATTGGACTATTCATTAAACAAGAAAAAGATGAAGGATGAACACAAATCCATTTCCATAGTACAATAATCCACTAGTTCGCGAATCCACTTCTTTTCCTTAAATGTTCATCGCAATGCTAATGAACTAGAAAAACAAACAAACAACAACAAATGCAAATGAATGAATGTGGGTTTAAAGAACTGAACTTTATATAAAATTCTATTACAAGATAAAACATAGTTTAATTAAATGAAGACATGCACTTTCTAATCAGCACTGCCTAACCATCTCGTCATCTATCTGAATCATTATATTTAAAATCACACCGCAGCTGCAATCACTTTTAATGTGTCATTGCCCATTTAGCGTCTACAGTTACTGTACACAATCTAAAACAACAGAATTTAAAATGAAGGAAATCCCAGTTGGTTTTATTTATATAGGTCAGATCTATAACAATGCCATGGTAATCAATGGACTGTTCCTCCTGATTTCTCCACTGTTAGTATTTGGCTCCGGAACTGATCTATGAATAAAACCCATGGTATTTTTCTTGATGAAATACCTCTTTCAGTTCTTACTCGGTATATTAACTACAAGGAGAGGTTTCTAAAAAGTATGTGCGTGCGTATATATATACACACACACACACACACGCACACACACGCACGCGCACACACGCACACACACGCACACACACACACGCACACACACGCACACACACACCATATAAGGTTTGACTCCGGTAGCATCGATTTTCTTTGATAAATCAAAGCACTGAGGTTCAAACCCAATCAGATCCCTTTGGTAGCATCGGCCCTTCCCACAGACTTCTTATTCAAATATTTTTATTGAAGAGTTTTCAAATAGCATGAGGAGGACTTTGGCTTATTTCAGGAGGACCTTGGCGATTACTGAAATAGCCGAAGTCCCCCCGAAATGGCCCTACTTTAAATAAAAGAAATATGAAAAATAAAATAAAGAAAATGAAATAAAACTTTTAAAAAACATGAAAATAAATTATGTATAAAAATGTTATGTATTTTATAGTAATATTTTACAGTAATATGTATAATAAAAGCATTACTATTACATCAACTTGTGATTGGCATGGCAGGGGTTTTAATATGTCATACCAGCATATTTATTACTAAAAAAATATTTGTCATTTATTATTAAAATATGCTAATACAGGATAAATGGGGCAATTACCACGTCTATGAATATGTCATATATTATAAAATACACATACCACATAAGCAACTTTGTAACCCCAATAGATGTTAGGGAATGGCCATGTATACACATGTACATACATTATCATATATCATTTTATACATTGCCATAACAGGTCATCACAGGTTATCGTTCTGCAAACTACAACTATAAAAGAAGGATAACAATACCATACAATTACAATATTAAGAGGGATGTTTTCTTATATTAACTTTTTTTTTTTAATTTTGTTTTATAAAAACATGTAGTATTACCTCAGCCTGGTTCAAACTGATAGAGTCTGAATTGCTTCGGTCAAGTGCCTTAAATACTCCTGGGGGGGAATAAAAAAATAAATACATAAATTTAAAAAAGTAAGAAAAGGGAAACCAACAATCAAATTGTAATGATAAGTAATATGTTAAATATGTTTCTAGCTTTATCATCATTTGTAGACTCAAATAACAATGTTGAATACCCCAGAACAGGGGCATGTAACAGTAAATTTTAAATGTGATGTTACCAAAGTACTTTTATAACATTCTGTCCCTGATATACTTCGTTCATGTGGTTTTAGGTAGTATTAAATGCTGCATGCCACCAGTAACTCACAAGTTAATTATTTCCTATAATTATCAGTTGTATATCTGTATGTCACTGCAAAATCATACATGTTTTTGGATTGATTAAAATAAAATTAAATTTTGAGCTCTGTGCAGTGTTAAAACTTCTGTTGTGCAGTGGATATAATCCTTGCAATATCAATTAATAGTTTATATTTCTTAAATATGGTTAAAGTTCAAGATTTCATTAATGTTAAATATTATATTCTTATGTCAGTTAAATTTGCTGTTATGGACTATGGTACTTAACAATGCTCGGTCAGAGTTTGTGGTGTTTGGCATGTAGCTGACTAAGCATCATGGGTACCTTAGTCAACAACAGCTGGAATGCCAATGCTCCAGTGCAGAGGCGTCGCTAGGGGTGGGCTACTGGGGCTAAAGCCCCGAATATCCAGTCCATAGCCCCGAATCTCTGAGGCTGCTGTCCTGCTTTTCTTTATTTGTTGGTTTCCCACAGCCACGCGCACAGCTTTTTTCTTCCTGTGGAAGTGTAAGCTCTCGAATAGGTGAAAAACGTGAGCCGGCACTTGAGAGACAGGGGGCTTCCTGCGTTAACCCAAATGTCACACATTCGGCGTCGGCACTTTAAGGGGCGCATGCCACCTTCCTTCCTTCCGCATGCCGTTCTGTTTTTCTTAATTTTAATTTGCTCTTCGCGTGCGTTCCTCAGCTTCTCATGGACCGCACGCTAATAACTTTGTGAAAAGGACAATACCGCGCGGCCCCCACTGCCAGCAGTGGTAGCGACTGCTCCCAAAGGATGCGAGTTTCTCCATGACAGGTATGGAAGGAGGGGGACATTTGGGGACTCTGAATGTACATTCCCCATAGCCCCGATGCTCTTTATGTGACTGTTAATGCTCCAATGATGGTCATTAAAAATAAATAAATAATAATCTGCTGGTGTGTCTGTGAGTGAGTGTGTGTGAGTGAGCATGTGCTGGCTGAGTGTATGAGTGAGTGAGCATGTGCTGGCTGAGTGTATGAGTGAGTGAGCATATGCTGGCTGAGTGTATGAGTGAGTGAGCATGTGCTGGCTGAGTGTATGAGTGAGTGAGCATGTGCTGGCTGAGTGTATGAGTGAGTGAGCATGTGCTGGCTGAGTGTGTGCTGTGTGAGAAAGTGTGTGTGCTGTGTGAGAAAGTGTGTGTGCTGTGTGAGAAAGTGTGTGTGCTGTGTGACAAAGTGAGTGTGTGCTGTGTGACAAAGTGAGTGTGTGCTGTGTGAGAAAGTTTGGGCTTGCTGAATGAGTGTGTGTGTATGCTGGCTGTGTGTGCTGTGTGAGAAAGTGAGTGTGTGCTGGCTGTGTGTGTCTGTGAGTTCCTGTGTACTGGCTGACTGTGATTGTGTCTGTGAGTGTGTGCTGACTGAGTGTGTCTGCGAGGGTGTGCTGGGTGGGTGTGTCTGCAAGTGTGTGTTTGCTGTGAGTGTCTGGAGGAATAAAAGTGACCTGATGACAGATGTGGATTACAAGAGGGGAACCACATGTCATTTTGCAATATGTGCCCACCATTTTAGCACCCCTAGCTATACATACATTTTCAATTTAACTGGGGATATAGCATGTTTGTTTCTTGCGCTAGTGTGCCACATTGTACAAATGGAAATCCATTAGCATTGCTGCTAATATTAATTATAACAAAACAAAAATAATTAACAAAATGCTCTATTGTGTAAGCATCTGATGGCTTAAATTTGTGTGCTATTTTGCATTAGGATGGGGAATCCTTTTTCCTCTAGAGTGCAATAGTGGAGTTTGTGTAAAACCCATGCATATATATTTTATCAGAACTTATGCCCAACGATTAGGGATAGTATATTGTGTATATTTTGCAAAAACCATCCTTGAGTATGTGTTGAAGAACATGTATTAAAATGCATTGCGCTAATGTCAGTTTATTCTCTCTCTAAAAGAAAAAGAAATGGGGACCTTATTGAAACGTGTATTTTATTTTTCAAACTCTTCTGTTGGCTGGTATGTGTGTGCGAGACAGCGAGTGTGTGCGAGACAGCGAGTGTGTGTGCGAGACAGCGAGCGTGTGTGCGAGACAGCGAGCGTGTGTGCGAGACAGCGAGCGTGTGTGCGAGACAGCAAGCGTGTGTGCGAGAGAATGTGCATTTACAGCCCATAGGCATCAAATACATTATTTAGATATTCACATTGGTATAAAGCCTTGCAGATAATGTTATTGTTAATTGGCATCAAATACATAATTTATGTTTTATTGCTTGTTGCTTATATTATATACCTATTGCTCATTGGCATCATATAAATGCTTCATATGCCCACCTAAGCATGTGAGCTTCTTTACTTCACTTCTATCAAACCTGCTATGGGCTCCAGCCCCAGATCTTTTGGAGACCTAGCAACGCCCCTGCTCCAGTGCCAGATGTTTTGTGGACTGTGCAATGCCCCTGTTGTAACATACCTATGACTCTTTATTACATTGCTTTAACATTTAGTTATATAGTGCCAACTACATACTATGTTAGACAAACAGAGCCAGACTGATACATGAGCTAGAGAGCTCTGCTCGCAAGCTTACAATCTAGACGGCTTTTGAATGAGAAATATGTCATTTGCATATCAGGCCACAGGTGATGTCATAAACTGGAGACTCCACAGAAACATAGAAACATAGAAACATAGAAACATAGAATGTGTCGGCAGATAAGAACCATTCGGTCCATCTAGTCTGCCCAATTTTTTTTTTTTTTTTTTGAGTACTTTTATTAGTCCCCCTTTCCCGGTCTTATAGCTAGATTAGCCTTGTGTCTATCCCACGCATGCTTAAAATCCTTGACTGTGTTTACCTCTACCACTTCTGCTGGCAGGCTATTCCATACATCCACTACCCTCTCAGTAAAGTAATACTTCCTGATATTACTTTTAAATCGTTGCCCCTCTAATTTAAGACTATGTCCTCTAGTTGTGGTAGTTTTTCTTCTTTTAAATATACTCTCTTCCTTTACTGTGTTGATTCCCTTTATGTATTTAAATGTTTCTATCATATCCCCCCTGTTACGTCTTTCCTCCAAGCTATACATGTTAAGATGCTTTAACCTTTCCTGGTAAGTTTTATCCTTCAACCCATGAACCAGTTTAGTAGCCCTTCTCTGAACTCTCTCCAAAGTATCAATATCCTTCTGGAGATACGGTCTCCAGTACTGCGTACAATACTCCAAGTGAGGTCTCACCAGTGCTCTGTACAATGGCATGAGCACTTCCCTCTTCCTACTGCTAATACCTCTCCCTATGCAACCAAGCATTCTGCTAGCATTTCCTGCTGCTCTATTGCATTGCCTACCTACCTTCAAGTCCTCTGAAATTATTACTCCTAAAGAAACATTTTTTTTTTTTTTTTAAACTCTCCTAATTCAGGCATTTGCTTTCAGTTTTGCTAATGTATAGATCATTTGCAATCATTTTTTAATCTGTACATTCACAGTAAAACAATGATTAGGAGATACAGTCCCTTTAAAAAAATGAGCTATTCCTAAAATAACTGTTTCTGTGGCAGTTTACTCAAATTTAATAACCATGGAACTGGCAGATAAAGACTGATAAAGATAAAGACTGCTTTCAGAGTCATTTAAACTTTCATTTTGGATCTGACATATGGCATTGCAGCTCTATCCAAAGGGAACCTAAAAAATAACCTGTTTTGGTTCATATGGTAAAGTATCTTAATTAAAGTGCTAGAGTCAATGAATATTGGCATTTTCTCTCATTTATGTAGATCAAGTATATTGATTGTGTCCTGAAAAGTTAATTTTGGACCTCTACTTCCAGCTGGTGAAATTGGTCAATGAGCTAGTGGATCAACTATAAAATCTATTTAATCCTCAGGGTTGCTTCCTGGTGAGGTTCATTGTTCTGAAGTTGATCAAATGAGTACCATTAAGTTGTATAACAGTAACATCTCCCAGACATATTTGGCAATAAGAGAATCTTATTTACCTTCTATGGTAAAAAAAAAAAAAAACACGTTATTTTTATTGGGTATTTAGGTGTATTGAAATATAGCCAATAAATAAATAACATAATGTATAAGTACCGTTTCTGAGGTCGAGTTGCCTGGTGGGGTTGGGGCTCCAGTGCAATTTGTGCACCGGGAACCCAGTAGTTCCTAGTTACACCTCTGTCTGCATGGGAATTTAGATAAGCAAGAGGGGGGTAGTCATTCAGCAATTTGCTGCCTGATCATGAGCTGAGATGTAATTCATAACAGTTGTATTGCCAAACTGTACGTTAAAGTATTGTAATTAATTACTGATTATACTAAGCAAAACAGGTTTAGAAAGCATTATACTCACTGCAAGCATTTTCAAGACGAATAAGACAATTGAGGAAGTCATCAAATTCAATCTGGTAAGACTCGTCAGCATATCTCAGGACCACAAGTTGCAAAACAAGATTATTTAGTTGAAACCCTGAAAAACAAGAGGAAATTTGTATATTTCATTTGCACAAATATTTCCTTATGAACTACACATATGTATGTAATCAAATTCATTTAGTATGGATTTCAATGACATGTTAATCTACTTTTGTTACCTAAAATGGACCTGTAATTATTTTAAATAACTGTTGGATTAGTCGTTACATGACTGCCTCGTATATTCATCTAATTAAATATATTACAGCTCTCTGATGGAGGCTGATATTTGGAGTATGAAGTAGAGAGATGAGTGAAGCACACAGAGCCAAGCCTAGGTTGCAAGAATTGTCTTGACGCCCCAGGTGGGTGTAGCTATATTGCCAACTCCTCCTCTCATAAACATAACACTTCCAACCACTCCACCTCTTTGGCCCCCTGACTTCAGCATGTAACGTCACCCACTTCCTATAGTACCAATCCTTCACCAGCTGGTCAGTTTCATTTTTGTGGACAGTTTCCCAGTGCTATCTCTGTCCCCAAACAGCTTCCCAGTGCCATGTTTGTCACCAAACTTCCAGTGCCATTTTTATCCCCAACTTAAATGGGTCATTTTTGTCCCCAAGCAGCTTTAAAGTGCCATTTTGTCCTTTGCTTTCCACTGCCATTTAAGTCACCAAACAACTTCCCAGTGCCATGTTTTGTGACCAAGAGATTATTAATGCCATCTTTGTGCCCAAACAGGTTCCATGTGCCATGTTTGTCCTCAAACTTTCCAGTGTAATTTTTGTCCCTAAACAGCTTCCCATTGCCATATTTGTCCCCAAACAGCTTACCAGTGCCATCTTTGTGCCCATACACCTTCCTACTGCCATCTTTATGACCAAACAACTTGCCAGTGCCAAATTTATGCCCAAACATCTTCCCAGTGCCTTGTGGCTCTGGATGCACATGTGATGGATTAATTATTTACACCTATTTGTATTAAAAATCCAAGAAAGTATAAGGTGGAGGCTGCAGAAGAAACATATAATATAATAATTACTAGAAAGCTCACTGTCTGAAACTAACAAAACATATATATTATTTAAGCAAAAATTAGGTGAAAGATCGACCTTAAATATTACAGTATTTATGCACAGTATTTAACATGATGAAGAAAATATTAAACCAAAAACTGTTAGTAATGTAGTGTTTTTTACCTGCTGATTTTAAAGCCAGTCGAAGTTCGTAAGAAGACATGGTTCCTGACTTATCCGTGTCATTCAGATTAAAAATACCCTAAAAATAAATAAATGGTGAAAAAACATTTAATACATATTAATTTTATTGTAAAGTTGAAAACATAATCTTTTAATTACCAGTGATTGACAGTAATCCAAAGGGATAGGTAACATGCAGTATTTGCAAATATGTAAGATATTTTCAATATTTCCTAAGGCAATAAAACAGAACAATGAAAGACTAAGAACCACCTGCTACTCATCCCACAGATGTTTAATAGCCATATCTCAACATGCTAGCCGTGAACTCTATCACAGCAAAGTGCAAAAGAAGCTCTAAAAAAATCCCTAGAAAACTAGGGACAAAATGTCAGTCTACAGTAAGGATACACACAGAAATGCTTCCTAAAAATGAAGTCATTACCCAACCTCTATCAGGCATAACATCATCCTAACGATCAAATTATTCTTTCATTTGTTTTGCTGGTAACCATAAAAATCCCTTGCTATTGCCACCGTTCCCCGATATATAGATCTTTCTGCTTTCTTCTACTAATGTTTTCTTTGCCTCTAATTTCTCTATCAAATGCACCTGTAATCCTAACACCAAATCTATCACATATGCTAGATACATACATCCCGATTAGATCCCCCCATCTCGGTCATATTGCTTATTTGTCCATTTTATTATATTGAGACCTGTTATTCATCAATCAACTAATCGTGGGTCGGATCAGACCCCTCTAACTATATAGAAAGAGGTCTCAATTTTACACTTTATTTGTACGCGTTCATTAAATCATTTCTATGTAAAATGCGTGCACTTAGTGCAATCCTTCATCTAAACATTACATACATTTTTGTCTCTAGCTGTCCTATATCAAATTTATGCTATGCCTTGACTCAAAGCTATAATTTAGTGTTTTGATCATAAAGTTTAAATATTCTTTTCATATTTCATAGGTGCAAAATATTATTATTATTATTTTTAAAATGCCCTTCAGAACTCTGAGTGTTTCTGGCTTTAGAACGCATATCTCTTTACAGCTTTCCATTCAAACCTTAAAATGTAAAATGTTATGTATATATAAATGTCATCTTACAATCCAGTTCTTGAGTTTGTCCCAGAATATTTTGAATTCATCAAATCCAAGCTTCCCGTTGCCAGTGTTCTAATGTATTGTGAGTTAAGGTTAAACAAGCCAAATCACTTTTAGTTACTTTGTGAAAACAACTTGAAATTAAGCCTGATCAGTCCAATATAGTATTTGGGAAGTGATGCAGATGGGCCGTGGGTTGAGAGCCGGGTAGCCTAGAACAGGAGATTCATGGGTGGAAGGTAGAGTGGAACTTAGAAACTACCTACCTTAGATGGTAGAGATCTCTTACAAAGTGAACACAGTAAGTAATAAAGAGAGGGTTACATTCTTAATGCTTAACTATGCAAGGTTTGATTCTTAACTATGCAAAGCCTCCTATCTATGTGCTATGGGCGTTCGAATTGAAAAAATGAATATCACCCTTAACTTTGTATGCACTGTAGTGTAGTCCACATGATCACTAAGAATGCAGTATTTCAAGTATACACCGCTACTCTGGTGTTTTTAGTCCCAGAAATAGTGAGATATTTTTAGAAGGATACGTCCATCAGGGAAATTACGTTTAAACATGACAAAAGGGTAATCTCCTTTACTTTAATGTTCTTTGCTGAAACATAAAACAAACATTTTTGGTTATACATATAATCACTCACAATTGTATTCTCATTTTTATATAATTGTATATTAACAGTGTATAAAGGAATTGTATGTTCAAAAAAATGGGCCTGGAGTACTTGATGTCACTTCTGGTCAAACTCGCCCTAGCTGTATAGTTAAAGGAACTGTCATCTAAATATTATTTATGCTTTAAATGTAAAAAAAAAAAAAAAAAAAGCCTGCTTATACTAGTGTTATACCAGAGCCCAGACAGGTTTACCAAGCTATTATAATGAGCGTAAGTTGTATAAACTTGACACATTGAAACATGAGAATATCATTGTGAAGCTTACTTCTTTTCAGCACAGCATTCAGTACATATCGCAGTTCTTCTGCATCAACTTCCATGTCCTGGCAAAAAAAGTAATACAAAGGAAAATAGAAACAACATTTTAAAAATAATGTCTCAAACCTTGGGATAGTTCAACAGTTGAAAAATAATATCTCAAGCCTTGGGATAGTTTAATTTAAAAAAAGAGTTTAACACAAATTATAATTTAAAAGGCTTGAGTGTTTATTAAATATAAAAAAATAGCTATTGAACTTATTTAACAGTTTGTTGAGCCAGATGTTCCATTAAGGAAACTGTCATCTAAACACTGTTTATATCGCAAATGTAACACTCAACTGAAACATACGCAGCAGCATTGTCACTTAAATCAACTGCGCATGCGCTATAGGCATTCTCTGGTGTTTCACACACTGGAGAATGAAATAAGGACTGCGGTGCTGAATATTGTTGAACTGAAAAGAGGGAGAGTGGTAGAGCTCTAACAGCAGTACACAGCCTCAAGTGCAGGTCTGTTACACGCAAAGCAAGACTGTTGGGGTGCATGATAATGTGACTCCATCTTCAGAGTTTATTAGCACTTCCTATCAGTCCGGAGCACACCTGTTACCAGTGCTGTATTTACCGCGAGGCATCCTAGGCGGATGCCTAGGGCAGCAAATTTTGGGGGGCGGCAGCGCCCCCCAGCACTGAAAAAAAAAAAAAACGCGGCCCTTTAAAAAAAAAAAAAAAAAAAAGATTGCGCTTGCAGGCAGAGACGGAGGTGAGAGGGGATCGGAAGATCCCCCCTCACCAACGCTCTGCCTGCCAGGCTGCACGGGGAGCGGAACAGGCAGCACAGAGAAACCTCCGTGCTGCCTGTTCGGCTCCCCGTGCAGTGTGCCGACACGGAAGTGCCGACAGTCACGTGACCGGCGCGCTGACGTCATACGCGCGCCCGGTCACGTGACCTGTCGGCACAATCGCCGGGAAGCCGAACAGGCAGCATGGAGGGACCATGCTGCCTGCCACTAGCCACCAGGGAAAGGTAAGTGCTGATGGGAGACTGTGTGTGTGTGTGTGTGTGTGTGTGACTGAGTGTGATGGGAGTCAGAGTGTGTGTGATGGGAAACAGTGTGTGTGACTGAGTGTGATGGGAGTCAGAGTGTGTGTGTGATGGGAGACAGTGTGTGTGACTGAGTGTGATGGGAGTCAGAGTGTGTGTGATGGGAGACAGTGTGTGTGACTGAGTGTGATGGGAGTAGGAGTGTGTGACTGAGTGTGATGGGAGTGTGTGTGTGATGGGAGTATGAGCTGGATGTGAGTCTGAATGATGGGGCATGTCTTAGGTGTGTAACGTGGGTGTGCAGCTTGGGTAGGGGGGTGCCCGGATTTTGTCTGCCTAGGGCAGCACAAAATCAAGATACACCACTGCCTGTTACTTAGGGCCACAAACCCCTGGAAATACACGAAATATATCCGACGGGCCTACACCAGCTGCAAATTCGGCATCACTCACTTAGTTGCTAATTCGACCAGCATAAATAGTATACAAAAATGTAGAATGCTTCCTAGTCTTATATCATACTGTATATGTATTTTAAAAATATTATAAAAAATTACCGGTAACACTATTTTCATATCTTCTATAATTATTTTCTGCACGCGATTATCTTCCCATTATTGCACACATCATTTTTTTATTTGTATACCCCTATCCTTTTGTCACAGTTCCACCCAATTTCCCTGGCTTCTGTATATTGTATTCAGGATTTTGTGGTTTCCTCTTCAGCCTCTAGTGGCCACCATGTAGTGGTTCAAGTCTTCTCTGGTTATGTCAGCTGCCTTGTTAATCTGCAGCCCAACCCTATTTATACCTGCAGCTAATTTCAAACAAAGCCTTGCATTGCTTAAATAACAGCCTGTATTGTTCCTATATGCCATTCTAGTGTTCCTGATCTTGGTTTCTGATTCCCGTTGCTGATTTTTGCCTGCCTTTGACCCTTCCTGCCTTGACCATTTGCCCCTCTCTGACTCGGTTTGTTTGTGCCTGCCTTGACCTTCTGCCCATATGACTATGCTTTTGCTTTGCCCTTCTGTTGTGTCGCCTTCAGTTCTTTTGTAATTTTTGTATCATGGTCTCTTGAGAGAATACTGGCAGCTGAGACCGGACTGAGACAATACTAGTAGCTGAGACCAGACTGAGACAGTACTGGTAGTTGAACGCTCCTCCCTGGTCTGCTATCCCAGATTGTGATAGCTTTCCATATCCTATGTATGATTGGCTATCCCCTATTCTGCACACTATTCCCCTAATTAAAAAAAATGTAATATTGTCACGTCTTCTTTTAAGATACTGAATGTTGTTCCAATATTTATTTAAATAGATAACAAAATAAAAAAGGGGTTAATCAGATTAGAATTAAGATGGAAGTGTAAAAAACAAGTCTAGATAAATGTGCTGCCTTATCGTAAGGGTTATCTAAGTAGACTTACTTGTCCAGCAATCTGTTCAAACAAACTCCGAAATTGTCTTTCTTCTTCAGTTTCTTTTTGGGGAGGATTTGGTTTAGGTGGCTGATAAAAACACAAACATATTTTAGTGCAAATGCACAAATAACTCTAGATTAACTTTACAACTAAACAAAATAATATATTTGGCAACTTACATCTGGAAGATCAACATTTATATCTCCATCAACCTCTCTAAAAAAAAAAAAAAGAAAGAAAAATATTTTCTAAGAATTTTAACACTTTGATATGTATCTGTATAATGCACACATACTGTAGGTAAGAGTATATTGGCTTTCAAAAATTGTAGTTAGTGTATGGTAAATGGAATGTACGAAGTTGAAAAAAAATACACATTCTCATTTATTATTGTAAAACAAACACAGGTGGGGGAATAGTAAGGCTGAACAGAAAATAAAAAAAATTAAGAAAATTATATATATATCTCAGCGGTATCATTGTTAAAATATCAGTATGGACGGAACGGCATACTGATATTAGGATTTTGATAAATGGCCAGGCATCTGCATAAAAGCAACATAATTCATTTTGGGTATAAATATAAGCTGCCAATGTATACACTGAATAAAAATGAGTGTGTATGAAAAAGGGTCATAATTATGTCTCTTTGTAAATGAATGGATTTGAGGTTTAATTTTGGGCACCAGTTCTAAAAAAATATTGTGAAATAGTCTAGAGTTATGCTACAAAGTCAAGGGGCTGGAACAACTTGAACAAAGTTGAAATTTTTTGGAGTAGTTATTTTGTAATATTCAAAATGGGGTATCTAAACTGCCTTTGTATGAAAAGAAAACTGAGCAAGTCCTCTGCATGTTCCAAGATTTCTTGACCACATTTTATAGAAACAACCTAGCTATCTCATATATATCAAGAGGATGGCATTCGTATTGTAACAGTTGTCAGCATGTCCAGTATATGGGTTATTGTCTTACATATGAGGACATTTTAGATGATTTTACTGTATTTTATCCACTCAAATTATTGCTCTATTGTATCCACTTGAATTATTCTTCAGTTCTAATCCGCACACAACATTTCTTACTGAATCTCCGCTTTCTTCTCTGCAAATATTCTTAGGCAAAAATCTGCTTCCTGATGAGGTTCAAACGTTGTTGGAACAAGCATGTAATCCCCTGGTGGAAGTTTAAACCTCTGGGAAATCTCTCTCAGGTTAATGTAAGTTTTGCTTCTTGCCTTTGATGGGTTAAATTTGAAGAAATCTTTTGTCAGCTGTGTATCAGAACCTGGACACTGGAAAGACAAAATGAGTATCAATAAACAGTTAGACTGTTTTAGAACATATAATAATGAGCATGTTATATTTCATATACTATGATATTGACATAATGGAAGTCTAACAGATAAAAAAAACCTTAAAGCCGGTCGTTGGTTTAAAATACAATAAGGGGTGTAAAAAAAAATCCAGAAAAAAATGACAGGAAACGTCAAAAAAAAAAAAAAAAACGCTTAAAGATAGCACCGGCTACATTTTACTAAATTGAGTCAGGGACCCACAGAGTCTATTAAGACTCTTGTTTCACAATTTTTAATTAAATATTAAAAGAAGATTTTTTCATTATTGATGGGCTTGCTTTATGTTTGTTCTACAAATTAAATACCATCAATTTAATCACGTATACAGTATGACACTATTGTTCTTTTGTAATTTTTCTCTTCTATGCATCCCATGTTGTGTTAACCTTTCTATTCCAAACACCCAAGAAGTGTTTTCATGGGACAGCTGCAATACTGATTCATGTGGGATTATTATAGTAGTATAATATAGTAGTATATTTTTACAGGTTGATTATCCCATAATCCAAAGATCCATTATCCAAAATTACCCAAAATCTGATTTTTCTTTTTTGGATAAGGGTCAGTTCAGATAAATCATAGAGCCCACTTGTGAAGCTCCTTGATTACACTTTACAGGTGCCATAGGTTTAAAGCGTGACCTGTGAGTGGATCATACCAGGATCTCCTTAGAGCAAGTTGCTCACATTGGATTTAGGTAATGCAGATCATTTATAGGGCTGGTGCTGCCAAAACGATCAGTTCACTGAAAATATTCGTTATCCGAAATGCTGCTGTTCCCATGCAAAAAGGGGTACTCAACCTAGATTTGTTTTGCCAAAGTATTGGAATCTAATGGATTACCAGTTTCAGTTTCCATGAAAAGTCTGAAATTGTTTAAACAAACCTGATAAATAGCATATCCTATTGTCAAGAGGTCAGCTCCCACTTTTCTTAACTTGCGTCTGTTCTTTTGCATTAATGCTGCAATAAATGTACACTCATGCTTGCCTTCATCCGCCTCTTTCAGACTCAACTTGATTTGTGGGTTTGACCAAAATGTTTCTAAAACAAACAAAAAAACAAAACAAAAATACAATATCATTATTTGTTGTTGCACTGACAAAGCCAGTGTGACTATTACATGTATGATAGCAGCAATTCACGAGCAGTACCCTTCTACGGGTTACTGATCAGGTGAATCAGGGCATGTAGGATGGGCAAGAATGTGTTGGCAGCTATGCAGTGAGCAACTATCGTTTCCTGAGGTTTTTACATTGGGCTAACAAACAGATTAAACAGTAATTTATTCTAAGTTCGGTGCATTTTTTTGGGGCACAGATACGGAGGTAGGAAGCATAGGGGTAACAAACCCCCTCATATGCCCTGTGTACTAGATTTGCAACGAATGATCTACCTAAAAAATTTCTGCATCCTCCAGCAGTAGAGCCTCTGATCCAGCTTCCCTGGTGGACCATCACCTCCCATTTGTGAAAGTTGTCATCATCCAATGCATCAGGTGTGAGATTACAAATCTCGACTTTATCAAAATATCGTTTGAAGTCATCAAGTTTCATCCTAAACATGGAACATAAGTAGATGTACAATAATCACTCAGTGCAGAGAAGATTTGAATAAACGACAGTATATATAAAAAAAAAATCAAACACCATACATGAATCAAAGCTACATAAAGCCCTTTTTCTAAGTCATCAGCTATTAGAATACTGTTAGTTTACATATATTAACTTCCTTAACGGACCCACGACTCGATGCCTAAGAGGGTTGGATTTTATTATTTTGAGGCTAGAAAATTTAATTAATGGTCTGCTCCCAACTATTTTATTGACAGTTCCAGCAGTTAGTACCGCATTTTCCAATTTTTCTATTAATTATAGAAAACAAAACAAGTCAGTTCTGTTGATATTATTGAATATACCGTATTTGCTCGATTATAAGACAAGGTTTTTTTCAGAAATTTTTTTCTGAAAACTACCCCTCGTCTTATAATCGAGGTCTTTTTATAATCTGACCTCAGAGCTGCAGGGGACCTGGATCCCCCTCTCTGACAGCAGGGGAAGTATGCGCGATGAGCGCAGACTCCCCTGCTTCCGCCCGGCACGACCGCTGGGGCTTCTGTGAAGAAGCCGGGTACTTCCGCTTTCGTCACAGAAGTCTCATCGCGCAGACATCCTCTGCTGCCCCACTAGGCACCAGGCTAAATCTGGCAGCTGGGGGATGTCTGCACGATACATGCAGACATCCCCAATGCTGCCCGACACGGCAGACGTATTGTGCAGACATCCCCCGGCTGCCCCCACTAGCCACCAGGGATCGACTTCAAGAGAGACAGGGGGAGGGGGGGGCAGAGAGACAGAGGGAGGGAGGGGGGCAGAGACAGAGGGAGGGAGGGGGGCAGAGACAGAGACAGGGGGAGGGAGGGGGCAGAGCAACAAGGGAAGGGAGGGGGGAAGAGAGCTACAAGGGTGGAAGAGACAGAGGGAGGGGGGCAGAGAGAAACAAGAGGGGGGAATCAAAGGGAGGGGGAGAGAGACAAAGCTGGGGGCAAGGGAAAGAGAGGCAGAATAGGCAACATTAAAGGAAATAAAACCAAATGCATTTTTTTTATATAATTTTTTATTAAAAAAGCAATTTACATGTGAATATATACAGTTTAACTTTTTTCCTATAGGGTAGTCTTATATTCAGGCTTTTAGTTTTTTTCCTAAAGGAATATCCAAAGTTTGGGGGGTCGTCTTATAATCAGGGTCGTCTTACAATCGAGCAAATACGGTACAATCTCTCTATAATGGTAACCTATATTATGTTACACTTATGTGTCGGCTCCATAAAAATATAATAATGAAAAAAAAAAAATTAATATCGAAGACTGGTTAGACAGAGTTTGGACATTTTTTCTATAATCAGTAACAGTGTAGCAGCTCACAGTATAAAATGTACTAGTTTCACTGCAGCTTTTTTCAGGTAATGAAACCTGAGGGAGTAGTCCAGTTTGTTGCAAATAATTAGAGTTGAGCGGACACCTGAATGTTCGGGTTCGACAGGTTCGGCTGAAATTCGAAAAAATGTCCGGCTCCGTGCTCGAACTTGACCTCGAACTTGACCCCGAACCCCATTGAAGTCAATGGGGACACAAACTTTTGGCCACTAAAATGCCTCTAAAAATGTCCTGGAAAGGGCTAGAGGGCTGCAAAATGAAGTAAAATGTGGGTAAGAGTGTCCCCATTCATACGAATAGGTCAATAGAAAGACATTCCGTTGATAGACTTTCGGTTTATGGAATACATGTAATGCTATTGCTATTCTATAAACCGAAATAGAGTCCCCATTCATAAGAATAGGTCAATTGACCTATTCGTATGAATGGGGACTCTATTTTGGTTTATAGAAAGCCCACAGCATTACATACAATGTAATCGCCGAACCCTGAACTCCAACCCGAACATACAGTGAAATGTCCGTGTTCGGGTCCGGGGTCCAAAAACCGTAATGTTCGGTACGAACATGAACAGTGCGGTTCGGGTTCGCTCAACACTACAAATAATATATTGCCTCCATTCTGCTATTTTCTCTGATTTCTGCTTGTGTGTGGCGTCCTGTGATGGACAACCACTTTTTTGGACTAAAACACAGACAACACAGTAGGTTTCACTACTTTGTCTATTTAATTGTGTTTTACTTTATTTTAAATGTTAAATCGTATTTGGTAGACATGCAGTATTTGTGTAAAATGGTTGATAACAGGTTGTAAAAATGATGATAAAAACTGATTAGTCAAATTAGTCATCATTGGCCTTAGCATTGCGCTGCCCAAAATGTAATACCGTACCAGAATTCACCATCATCAAGACTTGTCTGACATAGGCGCTTTTTCTCCTCAGGATCAATTGAATTCCATTCTGAGGAACTAAAATAAAAATAAAAATAAAATACATTATTATATCTTATATATAATAATAAGAATACCAAAACTACAAGTTTTATTTGGTGTGCACAACACAAGCAGAAGAAGTTAAACATACAGTGGAGCCAACACACTGATGCAATTCTGCCCATTTCAGTTTAATAAACAAAAAATATAGAGTGCTCTGGCATTTATACATGTACAAAGTAGTCCCCACGATGCATGAGATCTACCAAAACTACAGATAAAACATATGCAAACCACATATAAAATGTATTTAACAGTAAATACAAAATCAAAACACATTTTCCAGTACTATGTGAGTTATTAGAACTTCAGAATTAATCAGCTCCGTTGGTCTGATCTAGTACTGAAGACCTAAGGTCATACTCACTTATCACTCCATGCTCCATTCCATTCAACCTGGCCCCAGGGGTTTCTTACTCGAATGAGTTGTACTTTTTGACCTCTGTAATTCACCTAGAGATAAAAATATATAATACACACTTCTATTATTTTCTCCTGTCTTACATTAGGAATCTTCAGAGCCCAACTTACAATCATCTAACTAGGTCCCATCTAGTAATCATATTTACAAGGACAACTGTAGTATTAAAATAAACATTGTTACTTTAAACACATAACACCATAACAAGTACTTTTAAATGTTAAAACTTTAATTGAAATATATAGCAATACAGTTTTTTCTTATGTTTACTCCCCCATTTACTTTGCTGGGAGCATCCATACTGATGAGAATTTCAGCTGGATCTGACTGAATGAGCACGTCTATATGACGGTATGCAGATGTGTGGCAGCCATTTTGTGCATTTGTGATGACAATTTTTGTTACTGTCTGTGGCCAGTGTCATTTCAAAGATTTCATTGCTTCAATACATAAAACTGTAGCCAAACCTTTGTGTATGGTTTCAGCCTTCTGTACGGTTTAACAAAGCAAATATTAGCACAGTTATATATAATGTTATAGCATTAAACAGAGCAGCTTATTTATCAAATTTTTCCTATAAGTATTCCATATTAAAAATTTATATTTTAGATAATTGTGTTAATTTATATTTTGCTATTAGTGTAATTATTTATAAAAGAGTGGAAATATTTTTTATATATCTAGATTGAAAGTGAATTAGAATATTTGAATGAAATGATTACACTGAAATAAAATTTTTACATTTGATTATAATGTATTTATTAATATCTTATATGAATCAAATTATTAATTTATTTAAATTCATTGTTAATTTATATTGCTTAGAAATGCATCATTGGTGCATTTGCATATATTTATGTTGACATTGCAGTGGCAAGTCCTTTGGGTGCAATGTGGGTGTTATGGCAAATCCTAATTGTTTTGTATATGCTTCCATTAAAGTTTTAACATGTAAATATGCTTGTTAAGGGGTTATGTTTTTAAAGCAACAATTTTTATTTTTATTTTTTTTGAATTGAAGTAAAAATCGGTGAAGATCCGAAGGAAAGAACAACGTAGACAACGGAAATATCGCTGAAATAAGTGCTTTAATCCATGAATAGAAGGACAGCCTCACCGCCACTATCCTCCTACCCAAACGCCTACGCTTTTCGCGCCAAAACGAGGCACTTTCTCAAGGCTTTATTTTAACACTACAGTTGTCCTCTAAAAACAAGAGCCTCTATTTGCACTGAAACCAGCAGACAGATGTGTTAAGGGAACAACTTAGCGGGTGTGGATCCCGTCAGAGTGACAAGCTTTGCATTTAATGATAACAAGGACACATGTTGGATTTACACTGAACAAATAACACTGCAATTTAAACCTATGCCTCTATAAAATATACAAAAAAAAGTCTAAAAAAAAAAATACTTTAGTGCCATTTGAAAACCCTGGAGATTATTTATATGCATACCATATCCATCCCAGTTATTGAATATGCATGTCCCTTCACAAGCCCCTGGGGAGTTTTTGCTTCTGTTTCAGAAGAGTTTGAGATCTAAAATATAATAAACAAAAGCAAAATGAATGATTTGCAGATGAAGCTCTATGTTCTTATAGAGACATATAAAAGTGGCATGTATATACAGAAGAGCTCTGTGACTTCTCATAAAGTTGTTGTCTGGACTTAAATACGAATCTCAGTTTAAAATAGAAAAATACTTACATCAATAGAACAGCCCAGCATGGATCCTCTTTTCAGAGCCTTCTCCATTATTTCAAAATAATTGGAAGGAGCATTTTTATTTTCATAGGCTTCTGATACCCCACCAGTGAAATCTTCCATGGCTTCAACAGTACTACCTCCTTTCAATGTTTCATAACTCCCGTTTAGTCTGAAAGAAATACATCTATTTTTACACTGATAATGATCGATTCAGACATCTGGCAGCCACTACGTTTTTTTCTGAAAGTGCCTCAAATATTAAATGTGTGAGTCAGTATAAGCAAAGTTTATGTTGCAAGAGTCCCTTTAAGAATTTAACAAAACTACTTGCAATTCTAAAAAATATAAGTAAGCATTGTAGAAGAACGTCACAACCTTTTAAAAAGCAAGCATCAAATAGTACATGCCGCACACACCCACACCCCTAGGTCTTTTAGTATTATTATAATTTTTGAAATCAGGTAATAGAAAGTAATACAGAGAGCTCTAGAGAACTTCAAACTTCATTTACAATGTAATTGACCATTTCCAGTTTCCAGAATATACCCAAACATGTTATATGATGGACAATATTCAAGATGTTACTAGACATCATAGAGAACAAAGTACCATGGATATACAGATCTAGTAATAGACACCCGTATACTGACACTGACTAATGGAGAGTTTTCCTTTTCATAGATTAAAGCTAAATATGATATGTAAAAGCCATCAGGTAATTTGATTGTACAACTTAGAAATGTAAAACGACTTACTTGGCATATGCTTTTTCCAGTAAAGCACTCCAAAATTCATTCAGGTCAGCTGAATGGAGAAATACTAGCCGGTTTCTAAACGTGGGTAGTCGATCATCAATAACAATATCAACCCACTCATTATGTTGCCAAAACTGGTAAAACAAATAACAACTGTAAATAAATGTTACTTTATTAAATGTTTACATTTTGGACGATTTCTACATTCCTTTTACCATTGTCATCGACAGAGAAGCATGTAGTTTTTTTTTTAAATCTGTGCTTGAGTTTATTTCGAAATTGCCAGTGTGCCCCTTCAAGGAACATGTTTGGAAATTAATGGTCAGAAAGCATTCATTTTTCTTCAGTTACCGAACAAGTTGCAAAGATGTATCAATATGAAAATATTAACAGCCAATAAGGAACTGGAGGCTTGATGCATGCCGAGAAATATATGTGTCTTCTCAAATGGCTTCCAACCCCGCCCCGTTATACACATAGGAGGTCAGCCCTGATCTCGCCTACAATAAATGGCTCTGGAGCTGGGCAAATGCTTGCAGACGCCTATATAATACATTAAGGCTAGCCCGGGCCTCCCCTAACCATAACCGTGGCTGAGAGCCGGCCAAATATACACCAGAGGGAATGGCTACTTATAGAATAAAAGATGCGTCCCCCAAAGACTCACCTACAAATTAATAGCCCCATTCAGAGTTTGAGGGTTACCTAAAGGCCCCCACAGACAATACCATTTAAATAATTCCCTACCTATCTCCCCAACTCTACCTTGCCCAGGTCGGGGGGGGATGAGGGTTAGCTGCCCTGAACCTCCATATGAATAACAGGGCCAGCTGCTTGACTTGGCCCCCATTAGGACTGCTTGCCCTGGTCCCTTAATGTCAATTTTAGGGGCAATTATATATATATATATATATATATATATATATATATATATATATATATATATATATATTTGTATTTTTGGGGGGGGGGGGGGGGGGTGAGAACTACCACTTTGGTTCTGTGCTTTTTGGGCATGTTTTCTGTGGAATCGGCTATGATGTTCGAACTGCAGACCTATTTGGAGACACATTGGGCCATATTGGGTAGCTTGACATTCAGTTCCAGATGTGTCCCCGATGTGCCATGAATAGGTCTGGTCTCTGAGGCATCACCAGTGCCTATGTCATATGGACCATAGTAGTAATACATTGCATACAGATCTGTGAATTTAGTGTTCTGACATTCCATTTGTTGCAGCTATTTACCAAGTCTGCCATTTATAAGGATAGTCACAAATGGGCAGTAACACCAACTCATATCATGTTCTGACACAATAGCATCATGTGTTCATTAGTTAGAAATTGGAGTTATTGAATATTTGTGCTACATAATTTTTCTTCCACATATTATTGGCATAATATCTTGTTTTCATACACACTTCCCAATTTTAGTGCTTCTGGGAAATAAATACAAAAAAAGACAAGGTAATAAGTACATACCTGGAAGTGAAATATACCAGCATAGTCAGATCCAAATGTCTGATCGGGAGGTACCACTCTGAACATCACCTTTTCATTCAGAGTCAGAGAAGCAATAGCAGCTAAAAGCCAGCAGTCTCCTGCAAGTATAACACATTTTAAATTTGTTTTGCCAACTTAATGTAAATCAATAAATGTAATGACTTGTGAGAGTTTGAGGTTTTTCAAGATATAGAAAATTCAATGAATGGGACACTACATGGAATCCGAGAAGTTTTCAGGAATGAGGTACCAGTGATAACTAACCTTAGGCACCACATCTGCGATGGTGTACAGATTCCATGATGCTATGTGTCTGGCTGTCCATATCAGGGGAAATAGTTTTCATGGATATCCAGGTACAATGCTAGACATTTTATAAGCTAAGTAAATAAGCTTTCACCAATACGTGTGTGCTATGTTGCAGTACATAATTGTAATAATTATGCACCAAAGGAAGTGGTTAGTGTTTGTAAGCAATTAATACTGATGACTTACCAAGGTCGCCTTGACAAACATCGGTTCTTGAAGCACCTCCCAGAATAAACTCTGGATTCGTAACAATCTCCTGATATAGAGAAGTAAGACAATAGTTACCATATGTCAACAATACTGAAGCATAATTTGCCACCTCGACAAAGACTAGTGGTTGTTGTTGAGGTGAGATGAACATTTCTTCAATATTTAAATATTAAGATATGCATTACTTGGGGCCAGTTTAGCTCTTCCAATGGGAGGAGATCATCCGGTTTGTCTCTGCACAATGCATTATTAAGTCAGTGTAATTAGAAGTTCAGCTCACTTCAGTACAACAGACCTTTTAGCTCCCCTTAACGCTATCACTTTTTATTAGTAATAAAATCACTATCCCTGAATTGGCCAATTTAGGTGGACATGTATTTATGTAGCTGAGAAATACCACAAACATTTAGGTCAGTGTACTTCAAATAGAGGTGTCATGCAAGGTCACTGTATCACTAGTATACTAGTATTGCTGCACTAATTATTTAACTTAACTAGTGGGGTCCCATTGCATAAGCAGATTATAGTATTAAATAGTTTACAATGCTTGCATATGCCTTAAAAGGTGATACACCACTTTCCTTTCTTAACACAAGAATATCTGCTTTCAAATTAATGCATTTATGATTTAAGCATATTATCAAGCATGTTACATATAATTACATTATTTATTTACAAGGGCACAAAATGTGCAGGTGGCAGTTTGTATTCTGTATATCCTTTGTTGCGTTTCTGCTGGATGGGTAATGCTGGCAGTCGCTACATTAGCTGCATTTTCTTGTAATTCTTTTGGGGTTTTTTCCCTCTTCAGTTCGCCTCTTACATAGTGTTGTGCAATCTGGGTGCTCTGGGAAAACCTGAGGGTGCAATCTAGGTGTTGGACAAGTCCTTTGTATGCAATCTGGGTGCTCTGGGAAAACCTGAGGGTGCAATCTAGGTGTTGGACAAGTCCTTTGTATGCAATCTGGGAGCTCTGGGAAAACCTGAGGGTGCAATCTAGGTGTTGGACAAGTCCTTTGTATGCAATCTGGGAGCTCTTGCTAGATTTGTGGGTGCTCTGGTAAGACCTCTATACAATGCACGCTCATACACACATATAAAAAAAATAGGTGTACGAGCTTTTTGAGCACTTTGTATTGCATTATTTTGATTTTGTTGGAAGATTGGGCACTCAAATCCAAAAACATTGGCCATCACTGCTCTAGTGAATAAGTAGAGACCCACATAGCTACTGTGAGGGTGCTGATCTAGGGAACAGGGTCGAGATTTACTGGATAAAAACACTAAGGGGGCTATTTACTAAAACTCAAGAATAGTGAAAGGACGTTGAATTTGGAGGTTGATTTCTGACTTAGTAAAAATAAAAAGACGACCTCCCCCAATTTGACCTCCTCCCGCTCAGTCAAGTCAATCTCGCATTCCTATTTCGACCTTCCTTCAACGAAAAGCAATAAAAATTGAGGTGGCGAGTTGCATGACAAATAAACATAAATAAAAAAAAATTACAGCTCTCTGTATAAACTGGGCCCATGGGCTCCCAAAATGGCCCCCGGAACGTAGACACATATAAAAAGCGGCTTATGTGCCCAGCATTTAGCAAGTGGCCCTGTTTCCCCTATAATAAATGGGCAAATGCTACCAGCCCCAAATTAAATGAATTGGGAAAGTCCCCCCTATAACAAATGGGGATGAGAGCTGGGCAAATGTTTATGGCCCTTGTAATACTCAGGTGGCTGGGAGCCATCCTTGGCTAGCCCCTAGCCCCATAATTTCACAGAGGCTAGTCCCATGAATCCCACAATAATTGCCTTAATCAAACAAATTAATGAAATACCTTATATAAATGTCCACCAATGATTAGCGATGCCCTCGCTCCTCATCTTTAGTCCAGGTAAAGCGGCCATCCAAAAATAAAAATGAATGCACCTATTCTAAAAAATAAAATTGTGCTGGCAAAACCCCCCTCCTATCTCTAAGCATCTGTCCTCTGCAGAAGCCTCCCTGTCCCAGTACTTCTATTGTTGTGAACCCATTCTCCTCGGAGGACAGATGCTTAGACATAGGGCTGTGTCGGGTATTTTTGTTTTTTAATTTTTGCTGAGGCATTAATTTTTATTTTTAGAATAGGTGGATTAAAAATGTATTTTTGGATGGTTCCTTTCCCTGGGCTGAAGAGGAGCGAGGGTGTCCATCGGTGGACATTTAAATAACTTGACAGTTGGACAGCCTAAAAAACCAATGGAATGGTCGCAAGTTTCATCTTGATCTCTGCAAAATGGTTTGCTAATACCATTTTGCAAAGGGGGAGCGAATGTGTCAGAGTGTGGAGGTCGACTTCATAACATTGAAATTATAATGTTACAAAGCAAATTTTTATTTATTGGGGTTATGCACAACTCTAGTCTACTGCACCTACAATAATATGCAGCCAGCCATCCTGCTAGCTAAACTTGATGGTTATTGTAGTTATAGATGTGGGTTGTGGTGACCGACACATTAAAGTTTTTGTTGCTAACTGCAGCTCCCATTATATACAGATTTCTAGGGTAGTTGTGGCTAATCTTTCCAGACCAACTATTATAAACTAAAGTTCTCATGTTGAGCAGGTACATTCTGGTCTGTTAGCCATGGTCATATCATTTTTCCTACTTATGGGTAAGTAACATTTGCCTCCCACCATTAAACCCCTTTCCTGAGCCAAAAAAGATAGGCAATGGGAAGGTAAGAAGTTATTGGGGTGGGAGAAGTGAAAGGAAAGGAATACACACACCCATGGTTACGTATAAAGGATTCAATCATGAGGGAACATACTAAAAGTTGACCAATCATTGTATTGGTGTCCATGGTTATACCCTCCACATTAAGCATTTTTGCTCAGATTTTTTCTGTATAAAAATATTTTCCAATAATGTTTTTTTCTAAAGAGCAATTCTGTGGAAAGGTTATAAGGGTGAAGCAGTCTGTTTCAACACATACCTGTCCTTACTATAAAAAAAAATTTTGCAAATAGAAATGTATTTTTAAGTAATACTGCATTTCCCCCATATTTTCCCTGAGGACAATTGCCCACCCCTTGATAACAGGAAAACAAGATTAACAGGGGCATAAATGCAATCCACATGAATTTCTACATAACACACCCAGAACCCAATACTCTGTCTTTCACTACTACAATATCACCTTTACTCTCAATAGCTGCACAATTATACTGACAACCCAACCAAACCAACAATGCCTCAGGTCACATTTGACTCCAAACTGTCCTTCACAAGTCTAAACTCTGTTACACTTATGACTAACCTTTTACACACTTTCTGTACCTGGTATGGTTCCCTATCCATTAGGCAACAATCCCAGGTGTTCCACACATTTTTATTTAAACACAGCAGGGTAATCACTAAATCTTGGACCGTTGAGGGTCCTTGAGGACAGGTTTAAGAAGCACTGATACCGAGCATTGTTTCAATTAACTTTAATGTGCTACTCAATCTAAAAATGAATAACCTAACACAATATGACAATATATTAAATAGATCATTATGTACAGGTGTAAGAATATACAGCTAGTGGATGGAATAAATTAGACCTATCCTGGTATGATGTGATTACAAGATAAATAAACTCTGTGTGAATAAAAAGCTATTGAGTATTGTGATTCAGATCATATTGCCTTGGATCTTGGTCACAGAGGGTGTAGACAGGCCTGCTTCATTAATAATCATTTTAGGATAAAGATAAGCTGAAGAAACAGTAAGTTTCCTGGAACATTATTACAAAATTGCAGTGAGCAAGACTTCCATATAACATGGCTACTTCCATATAACATGGCTACTTCCATATAACATGGCAACTTCCATATAACATGGCAACTTCAAACAGCAAAAATCCTGCTTTCTCAGTATATTCGAAAGAAACAGAGGAAAACGAAAATATATCAGGTATGGAGAAACGACTCACAGAAAAATGTGAGAAATTATTTGATGATATGAAACCAGCATTTATAAAAAGGACTTTAAAAGACATTGACAGATTTAAAAAAAAAAAAAAAAAAAAAAAAAGGAAATATCTGATCTGGGTGATAGGATGTCCAAATTAGGAAATAAATTTGACTCCCTCATGGAAAATACGGAGATAGAGGAAGAAGAAATCAGTCTTAACTTTAATAATATTCAGTCTTTAAACAAACAAATGGAAGAAGTGTAAAATAGTGACTTCGAGGTGGTCCCAATACTATTGTTAATGTCAATGACTTTACTGTCAGCTTATTTGAGAATATATTACCCGAAATAAGTATTGAAATAGACTATGCATACCGGATGCATTATAAACAAAAAATATTAAATACCGGTTCGTCTAACAACTATATCAAACAGAGAACTGATAAAAAAAAAATTAAAAAAAGCAAGAGAAATAAAGGTGTTCAATGATTGCACAGTACAAATATTTGCTGATTTATATACTACTAGTATAAGAGAATAGCCATGAAACTGTTGACGAAATGGCTTCAAATCAGAGGATTCCATACCGTTGGACATTTCCGTTTGGCATTCAGTTTCAATTAAAAAAAAAAAAAAATCACATCCTTTTAAGAGATTAGAGGAGGCGAGAGAAACACTTAAGATCCCCTGGAAAGAGCTCAGGGAAACTGCAAATCCTGCACAAGGTACAGAAAAGGAGATCCGAAACAGAGAAGAAATTAGGGATTATTCAAGAAAGATACAGGCTGCAAGATAAACGATCATCACAAAGACCTAATAGAAATAACATTAAGAGGGACTGGAACAGCAGCTCTAAGAAACGCTGATTAGTGATCCTAATGGACAATATCTAATCATAACGGGGACTCTTAATGGAGAGGATCCTACACTAGCCGGTATTTACACACCTTAATCCAACCAAAACTCTTCTTATCAGAACTAAAGCTAAACCTAACTGAATATAAAAAGGGTAATAGGAGGAGATTTCAATGTATGCATTAAGATCGATAAAATAATTCACTAAGAACAAGCAATCCATTACAGTCATTCATGAAATAATGGAGTAGAGACCTGAATATCTACGATTACTGGAGAGAAGATAATCTCAGTGTGAGGGACTATACTTTCTACTCTGTCCCAAACCATAGCTACTCTATAATAGATTATTTGTGGGCTGATGATTTTATACTGAGCAATGTTTATGATATAGATATATTCCCACGATCATGGACAGATCCCAGCCTTTTACATTTGTCTTCAAAGCTGCCAGTTGTTAATCACAGAACCTTATGCTGGAGATTAAATGAAATGGTTTTCATAAACCAAAAAAACTAAAATGCAAATGAAATGATTAATTATTTTGAAACAAACAAAATCTCTGACACAAATCCCTTAATATACTGGGAGGCTCACAAATCCTATATGAGGGGAATACTTATTATACTAATACAGTTAGAAAAAAAGAACAGAAATATATTATTCAAAGAATGATAAACTGTGGCGGGAGACTGGAGCTGCTAGTCTCCCTCCATGCAGGCTCCTGCGCTCAGGACTGGTATATGGAGAGTCAAATCCACATGCTCCTCTATGATTGGCCCTGTGATGACTGACAGCAGCAGGTCTCTTCCAGAAGAGGGGGAGTCCTGCTGCTTCACTAAGGGCTGTAATAGAGCGTGCGGCCTATTGCCTACATTGCCCTTTTTCTAACTTGTGGAATTATCTACTGTAGGTTTTGCAATTAAAACAAACTGCATTTGAAGTGTCATTTAAAAGGTCTACTATTCATACTTCCCCGTCACTGCAACAGGTCTTCAAGAATCAAGTGAACAAACAAAGGATTTGATAGCCAGATCATTCCTAAATATATGCTGCAACCCTATATAAATACACCCTTTAAACAAGCAATGATGAAAATCTTGTAGTATTATAGTCTAGAAGCTGTGCTCTAAATTGTACCCCCCAAAATATTAAGTACCATACACAAAAGCAAGCTGGCATTGCTGTAGGAAATGGTTTAAAAGCAAGTGACATTGTGCATTTGTTTAAGAGATGCTGGGGGTTCCCATCTTTTGATAATATGAAGATATATCATTGGGATGAATCAAACCACAAAATAAATACATATTTATTTTTAAAGTGTCAGCTTTGATATGTCCTGGTTTTTATCATACTGGCACGATCCTTTAAAAAGCATTTACCGTATATTTAAAAATATATTGCGGACACTTTAAGTTTTGCAGTAGACTTCTTTGGTGGCAAGTACACACATCCTTAGATATGGATCTACAAGAAGGGTTTTTTTTTTGCCCTATAATCAGTGAGTCACACAAAGGCACAAAAGCAGGTTTAACAGGATACACTATCAATTTCACCTCCTGCTAGTCAAACATGAGGTGTCAGGGTATATCAGCAGGCAGTAGTTACAAACAAAAAAAACCAAGAAACCTACCAATCATACCTGTTTGGCAGGTAAAAATAGGTTACATTTTAGTTAAAGGACCACTGCTCCCTGAATCTCCCTTCCCCCTGGAAATTCATACTGGCCCAGTGGCAAGGGAGAAGCAGGCTGGATAGTGTCGATTAACCAAAGTGCAGAAAAAAAACCCAACACTTGATAGGCAGGAGAGTGTTTTTAAAAAAATGTAAATGTATAGAACACCTTCCTGCCAGAGTGGTTTGGTCTTCTCTCTTCCACTCCATCTATCTGGTATCATTCTGGATTCTCTTGCCTCCATAGACAACATTATATAAATCACTTTACTTGTCATCATATAAACAATGTTTTAGGTGAAGTGTCTAGGGTTGCCACCTTTTATTCAAAAAATAAAATAAAAAAAATACCGGCCTTGGTACTATCTCCATAGACTTAACATTGGCCTGATGCCAATTTTATTTTACCAGCCTGCCGGTAAAATACCAGCCAGGTGGCAACCCTAGAAGTGTCCCTTTGATGGTAGTTAAAGCAAAATATTTTGAATTTAAGCAGAAAGTTTCATGATTTCCGAATTTTATGATTTTTGCTTCTGCAGTACCATACTGACTTGCTGCATCTGTGCAAATATTTAGCAAACAGAGAAATATTTAGGTTAGCAAATGAGAGACATATTAGTTATTTGCTAGGTTAAAAGGGGCCCGATCTGTCTGATTCCACCTGCCTTTTGAACTTTTGCCTGTGATGGTGTACTTGCAGAAAGCTTGTTCCAATAGGCATCGTTTTTGTTTATTTAAGAAAGCAAACTAAATTGCATATTTGTCCCCTAAGAATAAGGGGGGCATCGCTGGCACATGTGATGGTAACATGTTTTGTGGGCGACTATTATTCAGGGATGCTTATTAAAAAAATGTACCAGTATATAACAGGGTAGTGAACAGTAAAATATTAACTAGTCAGCAGTCTTTATTCTACTGAATGTGATCCCTGGGGTTTGCTTGGTTTTACACCAATGTTAAGTCTATTGGGGCAATGTAACCATACACTTCTATGGGAGCTCTCTCACTGGCTCCAAGGTGATGCTAATTATTGGAAAGATGCTATTGTGGGAGGATTGATCTCTGTGAGAAAGTGCTATACTCTTAGCTAATAATATTAAATGAAGCGGCTCAACATAGAAGTGGAAGTCTCTTTAAACACAGTGACAAAAAATAATTAAAATCCCATATAGTGCACCCAAGTGCTGGTAACATCATAGAAAGTACTTATATTCAAGTATTGAAGAGAGTGTGTATGTTTTCTTCCACTTCATTAAAGTTCACCAATCTTCTCACGGCTTTTGATTGACCCCAGGTAGATTGCACCCAAAAAAGAAGGGGATACAACAATAGTGCACGCTGTGAATTAAATGGATCTCCCCAGACTACCAATGAACATCCTCTTACATTACATGCATGGGAGCAGGATTTGTACTGCTCAATTTATCAGCTGATGAAGCCCAAGGCGGGGCGAAGCGAGTTGTGATGTCACTTTAATTTCCAGACAGCTGTTTGTGCCACTGCCAAGAGTGGACTTTGATTGTATTTGCTACTTTCCATCCAGTGTACTGCTGTGAAACAGCTCACATGCCTTCATATAGCAAGTCCAGAAGCAGCTGGAAGCCTAAGGCATCTTCAAAATTTGAATATAAAGTACTTTTTTGTATTTGTGATTTTGATTATTTTTAAAGTGCTTTGTTTTTTTATTTATAGAAGTAACATAGGCCTCAAGCCCATTTTTTACTGGTCTTCAGGTAAATCCTAACCATTAGTGACAATCAGTTCAATCTAACCAGCATTACCAGAAATGTTATATATTACGAATGTAAATGTTAATTTAGGGTTTTCATTTATGTCTCTACGAATATATCTTAATTATTAATAAATATGCTGAGTGTATGGTGGGGGCACCAAACAAGGTTTTCACATAATGTGTCAGCATATCCTAGAAAGAGTTAACTTACCCATAGTCCATTTTGGCTGCTTGATATACAATATTTTACAACAGCTATCTGCAGTGAGCCGCACCTAGATATAAAATGTTTTAACATCTATTTAGATTTTAGTCACCAGTTCTACGCTCTGACACATAGACAAAGATAAAAGATAATTCCAATACACTCCACCTCTACACTTGGTTAAACATTTTCTGATCAGCATTGAATTTAACAGGCTTTGGAATCCTATACATTAACTTTCCATGTCATCCCAATAATCTGTGCTGGCTAATATTATCTTGGTCCAGTTGCGAAATAAGACTGTTAACAGCCTGGTGCAGAAACTATTTTTGCAATATGCTAAATAACTCTTATTTTTTCTTTGGTTATAAAGCGTTCTTGTACTCTGTTTCCCTTTATCCTGAATAGTTTAGAAACCCGTATGTGGCTACACCAACTTTACTCACAACACTTTTTGAAAATAATCTACTTCCCTTGTCAATTTACATTATTTAAGGAGCCTTTAATTCACATTTAAATGTGCCTTGGACCTGTCTTCAATCAAAACCATTGGATAACCTATAACCTAAAGAAATCTGAAAACTAAAAAAAAAAAAAAAAGTCTGTATTAGAGTCTTTTCTAGGATGTGGGACTGGCTGGATATCCCACCCATTGATATGCTTAAAGCACTGTCATACCTATCATTGACCATTTACTAGAAGATCATTAGTAGTACATCCACCAACTATAGCGCAATGTTGCAATTCAGCACTTTGCATATCTATCTTTAGTTTATCTGAAAGTCCTTTTATACATTTCCATGTGTACCTTATTCACTTTTCTGACTTGCCAGAGTACCTTATTCTTTCACTATTTCAACAGCAGATCAGACACTATCCTGCACTCTCCTTGAACACCCCTCTAGCATATTACTCAGAGATCATTTTTGGACATCTTTTCTCTGCTAATAATCATAGTCGATGTAGCCCCCTTAAGAAGTTAATAAGGTTAATTTCCCCATATTCTTCAGCTGACTTGGTCTGCTTCTATAGCACGGATGTCTGCAGTTTCATCAGACCATCTGTCAGCTAGGGCTTGTACAGTCCTAATCTAGAGCTCAGTGTATATGTTCAGTTAGTGTGAGTCACCAATTCAGCTTATGTTCCATTTAGAGTCCAAAGTGATATCAATCATATAGGGCTAATAGATATCAGTCAAACCAGCTTGGATCTACTTTGTTTCCATCTTCCACTAAAAAGTGCAAGAGTAGCTTAACCTGAAGTTCTACAGAGCCTGCCATATTCTAGATCATTCATCTATGAAGCTGTAGAGATTTGTAAAGTTGCTTCCAATGCATGTACTTTTGAAATTCATCCACTTTCAAAACTGTGGAAAAGTCTCCAGAAATAAATATGCCAAATGAGGCATTATTACATGAGATCCTGGTGTCCATTATTGTATGCACCACAAAAGTAGGTCAGGCCAACGGCCAACCCTCTATTCCAGGTCAGTAACAAATAACCCACTCCCCTGAGCAATTGGATGAACTCAGGAGATACATAGTTGGACATTGCTATAGTACAAACCCTAAGGCCGGGAGGGACCAGGGTCAGTAGACCTGAGCATAAATACAACACTATGAATAAAGAAATCCAATCTAATTTATTGAATCATTTTCAATAAATTCTAAGTTTTACCACAGTCTGTTCAATAAAAAGTCAAAAGTCATGAACTGACAAATTAACATAAAAAAATACAAGGTAAAGTATTAATTATGGAATTGGAAAGATAGACAGTTTAGAGAATGCTTCCAACTCAGCTATTATTGTGTGATTTTTACAATTCCTTGGTCAGTTCACCATAGTTCCCTTTTTAGTGAATATATCCCATTGTGCAATGGTCCTGTGATTAAGGGCTTACAATTAGCTTGTGCATGATGCTCACCATTGGATCACACGGTTTAATTATGTGACGCATTCATGATGCACGCTGGCTCACCAGGTATTAACATCCAAAATGTCAAGTGAATATATTTATAATATAGTAACAGTATGGGGTTTTGCACCTAAAAAGGGGAAGGGATGATGCTAATCACACAGGGGTAGTTCTTAAAGGCACAGTCTGGTCTCCAATTTAACTTTGGTGCAACTGGAAGACTTCTGCCTGAATAATGCACAGTTGTTTTTTCCAGTGTGGTAGGATGCAGTCATTCTGCATAAATCTAATTGTTTAATATTATATGCAAGCCATCCCCTGCATCCTATCCTACTGATAGTGCCACACTGATTGTGTGATGTTACTGAGCATGTATCAGTTTTATTTCACTAACACAGTTCCTCTGCTGGTGGTATAGAATGCATTGTGTGGAACCTTAGTAACCTTGCTCTTGTACACATGGGATCTCTTAGTGTAACACATTGTCTGATGACATCACTGCAGAAACAGGATAGTCCATTGATTTGAATGGCATTATTCTCATTGGTTCCTGCACCAAAAAAAAAAAAAAAGAAGAGGAAAATGACTTTTACTCAGCTAGTGTGGGCAGTCCTGGCTTCTTGAAAACTGCTGTAATTTCATAAATTAGTCTTATTTTAATATTTTAAGCAATGCAAAATATGCATTGTAAAGTACTTTGAAAGCACATTAATATGCATTAATATTTGTAAGATGCATTTTGGGCACCAGATAGTCCCTTTAAGTCCATGTATAGGTGAGCGCCATTAAAGCACAGGGCTTGGAATCCATGCACTCACATTGCGATACTAGCTAAACGTCGGCTTTATTGTGGAAGTGAAAGCAAGATCTGATGACCTGATGATCAAAGCACCATGTTATAGGTGAGATCGTCTTCTAATGAGTCACGTTATAAGGAGTTTTACCTGTATGTGTCAGTGCATGTGTGGAAAAGAGGGAATACTAAGAGGCTGTTGATAAGACGAGGTACAAATAATAACACAAAATTATTAAAATAAATAAATTATAAGCATCCATCAACATTTGTCTGTTTAAAATGTTTACACATTTAGTATGCTATGGGGTTTGTAGGCAGTGGCAAAGGTTGCTAAAAGTTCAAATAAGAAGTATATTCTTCAAAAATAGTGGAATTTACTAGCAAGAATAGGATCTAGATGAAAACATACAGTGTGGGTTAGTATGAAAATAAAATAAGTGTTACAAATACAAGTTATCTTGTTGCATGTTGGTACCATGAAAATAATTTAACATAAATCTGACTATATAAAACCAAGTCTGTACATATATAAATCAGAGCAGTTTTGTAGAAGATTTGAATGCCCATATGTAAAACACCTACATGCTTTTAATTTGACAAGTTTGCTACATTTCCGTACAAAATTCACAGCAACATGTCCGTAGTATTAGGAGATAATAAAACCAAATTATTTTTAAGGCACCTATTTATAAGTTGAATGGTGCCGTAGGTGCCAAACATAAATTCCAGAAGTTCACTTTATGTCAGCTCAGTGTAATATATAATGTAGCTTTACAAATGGGCACATTGTTATGGCCGTGTGCATGCACTTACAGAGGCTGCTCAATGTGATATACTGTAGTTCTATATAGGTAATGTGCTTATTCATGAAGATTGCATCCCACTGTATCTCCCAATAAGATGAATAATTACATCCTGGAAATAAAATGTAGCATCCATTGGAACCACAAAAACATGAGACTACCCTATTTGATATATTTTATTCGTGGACACTAAAGTAAATAGAAAAAGCAATGCCTTATTTTCATTTTTACTTGTAATATCTTTAACTCTTTCAAATTCTGCAAAAATCTTAAAAAAATAACATTTATCGAAAATTTGGATTTACTCGCTACAGGTAATCAATCATTCAAATGGTCTGCTAAATTGTCAGGCTTCTCAAACTATTGCAAAAAGTGCAACATTTTAAACAAGACAGATTGCCCAGCAATCGTTAGTTTGCACGAATTAAACTTTTCTCACCTTGGGTCTTTTCCACACAAAAGGGATATTGGGCTTTTCACTGTAGAAAAGTGAAGCATCATTGGCCGGGAAGTCAACATCTTCAAACAGAGTCCCTGCTTTCAGACACTGTTGTTTGAGTTCTTCATAGGATTTCCCAGATGAATGAATGGATTTAGCTGTCTCGGGAAAGCTAGGCTCCTTCTGACGTGGGTCCTGATATAAATAAGGCATCCTGTGTCCGGTCACTTATATTGCCTGTGAGTCAATATGAACCTGAAAGCTTCCAAAGTGGAGGTAGAAAGATGTCTGCAAACAGCCACACACAGGTATTGTACAGCCGTCTGACAGCTTGAATGCAAAGCTGGACAACTTGAATTGTTTACTGTAGGGTGATTAAAACAAATATTCAAGAAATGTGTGCCCCTCCTTTCTTTTCCACCTGTTAGAGGGAACCTACCTCATTCAAAGTTAAATAAAAGAAAGAGGGAACGCCCTGAGAAACAACAGTAAGGAGGATGAACTCTCACTTTTTACTTAGAAGTTGTTTAGATATCAATGGGAGTAAAAGGCACATGCATTCATTCTTTGTAATAGTGTAATGGAAGGAATAAAATATATAGTGTTATACTATACCTGCACAATACATTTGTAATAAATAAAAACATACACTTTACGTACAAATAATACAAATCATAGTCTGCCTATTTTCACAACCTGTTGTAAAGCATCAAACTTTTCATGGTGATTGACTTGTAGTTAGTCCAGAAACACCTGGTGCATATGCATAGGTAAAAAAAAAGACACCAGTAAAGATCCATAGAACATCATTAAATTGTCCTTTACAGACTCCCGTCTATAAGATGACCCTCATATGGTGTCCGTTTTGAGCTTCTTCCCTTTGGAATTTTGAATATAAGATGACCCTGATTATAAGACGACCCCCCAAACTCTGGATATTCCTTAAGGAAAAAAACTAAAAGCCTGAATATAAGACTACCCTATAGGAAAACGTTTAACTTGTATATATTCACATGTAAATTGCTTTTTCATATTTGATAAAAACGATGATATAAAAAAGGGCATGTCTTGTTTTTATTTCCTTTTATGTGCCAATGCTGCCCCCAGACTTGCCCAATGCTCCCTCTCTCCCCTCCCACCCCCCCCGACTTGCCCAATGCTGGCTCTACCCCCTCCCTCCCAACACTGGCTCTCCCCCCCCCCCCCACGCTTCCTCTCTCCTCCCCCCAAAGCTGCCTCTCGCATGATCTCCCGGCTTCCGTCATAGAAGTCCAGACGGACCTGCCAGGCAGCATTGTGTAGACATCTATTTCGGTTTATAGAAAGCCAATAGCATTACATATATTCCATAAACCGACATAATGAACGACTTTCAGTTTATGGAATGTATGTAATGCTATTGGTATTCTATAAACCGAAATAGAGTTGAAATAGGTCAATTCATATGAATGGGGTCTCTATTTCGGTTTATAGAAAGCCAATAGCATTACATGCATTCCATAAACCGAAAGTCTATAAACCGAGAAAGAGGTTAAAATAGGTCAATTTGTACGAATGAATAAAACGAAACGAAAATAATGAACGAATTTCGTCTGAAACGAATGCAGTAATGAACGAAATTCGTTTTGGACGAAAACTAAATGAAAATGTTAGTTTTGCACATGTCTAGTTTCATTCACCAGTAAATATTTGGCACCCAGGGTTGAACTTATGTTTGGTCACCTCTCCCCTTGGATTTTTAAATGTAAAAAAAGTGCCGTCTCTGTGCAATATATATATATATATATACACACACACACACACACACACACATATAGATATATAGTTGCATTAATACTTATATGAACTTTTATGTATTATATTCAACTTTTCTCATATTTACTAAACATTTTATTGAAAAATGCATTTCTTGTTTTTATTTCATACCTCTAAACTCACATTGCACATGACCCTGGGGAGCTGATTGTGGACAGAGGTGACACTGGGGAGCTGATTGGGGACAGAGGAAAGAGCAGAAACAATGTTTTCCTGACATTATTTGGACTTTGATGTTAGTTTCATTTTCAATCCCTCCTGTGAGGTTTGAACCCAGATATTTAATGGGTGTTGGTTTATTTAATGTCTCTCACATTGCAGATCTATATACATCCTTCTTTACATACATAGTCATAGCAAGGAAGGATGCCAGTGAGCAAGGGAGACACAGGCATCCCACTACACCTATCTCCGTGCACACACAAGACAGAGGAGCTCATTGACTAAGAGTTCAGTCTGCCTGCAAGAATCATCTCAAACAGTGAAATATTAAGTGCAAAAACCCTGATCTCAGTGTGTCTGGTTTTTAGAATGGAGTGGGAGGTTTGCTTTTATACACACGTGCACTTTATGGCTTTGTATTGTCTCCCCTTCTAGCATTAAACAAGATAAACAGGAAAAGGCACATACAACAATTATGACTCAGACCAAGTCAACAATTGGAATGCAGAAAAGCCTGTTTGTCTTCAACATTTTGGTTACCAAAATTACCCATTTTACTGTTTTTTACATTTTCTACAGAGAATTTCATAGTCTTTCACATTCAAAACATTCCACCTGTTCTCATTGTAGATTCAAAATAAAGCAACAAAACCATATTAAATTGATTTATATTTCATCTTGATGTCAAAAAAATGTATAACATTGTAACCATATTAACCATATTGTTTAAGGGACTGTCTGGTGCCCAATATGCATCTTCTAAATGTTAATGCATGTTAATGTGCTTTCAAAGTACTTTAAAACGCATGTTTTAAATTTTGCATTGCTTAAAATATAATATAATGTTATAGTATGACAGTTTTCAAGAAACCAGGACTGCCCACATTAGCTAAGTAAAAGTAATTTCTTTATGAGTAATGATTACTCTGCAGTAAACATGCAGAGTAATCACTGGGGAGGGCTTGAGTCAAATATTAAAGTTGTAATTTATCCAGAATGCCTGCATCAAATCACACTGGAAAAAAAGCCTGTGCACTATACAAGCAGTAATCTTCATCTTGCACCAAAGTGAGTTTGCAGACTAGACTGTCCCTTTAATAAATTGGTATTGCACACAATCTAAATACTACATTGTTTGTAAAACAGAAATGTTATATACAGTGATACACAAATAAGGAAGACACTTTTATAAACGTTTGGTAATTTTTATTTGGATTTCCTTGATGGTTGCTGATTTAAAGGGACACTAAACATTTTTGAAACAAAAAGTTTGAAAAAAGCCAACCCCCTTTTCTGTCCCTTTGCTGACATGTATCTTTGCAGAGACACATGGGTTTATATTCAACTCTGACTCTTAGCTGAGTGCGGGCTTACTCGCGCAATGTTAGCACTCACTCATGCCAACCACAGACTGCATCTGTATGGGGTGTGTTGGTCTGACATCTCCAGAAAGCCTGGTTTTATACTTTATTCATGCAGAGGCTGCTCGAATTTCTGATCCTAGTTTCACCGATAGCTGTTCGCTAGATCAATAGGAGAGCTAAGCACAGTCCCAGGCTTTATTAATTCATTGTTTAATTAAAATGCATGAATTGGTAAGAAATCTAGAATCTCACGGTGGCCCTTGAGTGAGAGTGGTTAAAGTAACTGTGGATAAACATACAAATCTGTGCTTGTGCTGTCTCTCTGTTCCAAGTGATCTGTGCATAGTGTGAGTGTGGTACAGAGTGCCAGGCTATGATATTCGAACTAGGGTTTTTATTACCCACCTATACCATGGTTTACTATGATTCCTAAGTTGTGTGAGGATGAAGTTTAATTCTTTTCACAAAGTCTTACTCTACATGAGATAATTATCTGTTCCCAGGAACATTATATAACTTGTTTGACTGGCTTTACCTAGAAGGATTTCTTGTGGTGATCAACTGAGCAGTGTTCCTGTTGGTACACAGTGTGCAATAGGCAATAAGGACATCATTTTATTGGTAGACAAATATATTTACACTGCAGTCAGTAGCCAAAGTTCATGCTTATGTTGTTAGTTTTTTGTACTTCACAATGGACTTTATTTTCGAAACAGCTGGGCCAAAATAGAAGGTGAAGTCAGAATAATAGAATCATTAAATAATACATTAAAATCAAGGGTATAATAACAAGTAGGGCCAACCTGTGTCTTCAGTACAACTTCAACGTTGGGGATTTCTTCAACAAGATATACTTTTAGTTCTGAGGAATGAAGAAAGTGGAATTGTACGTCACACTTCAGTCTAATAGTCCCGAATTTGCCAAGATGTTTTTTGGATCCTGTTCCTTTAAAGTTGGGTCAGACTGTGCATTAGTATTCCCTATGCACAGTGCTTTGCACTGTGTATAGGCAGCATTGTGTGCACATTTAAAAATATATATACAACCTTAATGCAAAGAACTGAGCCCCAGACACAGTATGTTTAGTCTCTGTTTAGTCCAGAATGTTGGCTGGAACTGCAAGCTGTAATCAAAAAGGACACAACACCCTCAACTAGTCGTGTCACATGGTCAAATACTAAATACTGCAAGTCCATCTTATACAAAAATGTGGATGGAAAGTGTATAAACATAAAAATAAGAGATATCGGTTACTATGATTTGGTCTAACTAATTAAGCTCAACTGCCACATCACATTCACAACATGATACTTTATTAGCATCTGATGGGCACTCAAAGCACATGTACTGCTACCAAAACCTTTTTAACATGTTGTGGAAAGTCTAGTCAGCGTTCCTCTGAATTAAAGATTGAAGAGGAGTCAACACCTAAGCCTATGAGGAATAAGAAACATACCCAGTGTTTCAAAATACTCTAAATGATAACTATATTTGCAATGCACACATACATACCATATTTTTCTGTGTTACAGAATGTGAATAGACGAGTCCCATGTATAAGACGAGCCTACTTTTTTTAAAACAGATTTTAAACCAGATTTTTATTGGTTTTCATTGCCCCAAAACCCACCATGGACTCGGGAATGGCCTCCAAACCAACTTTGCACTCATTAATTGCCCCAGAAGCCCCTTTGCATTCAGGAATTGCTCCCAAACCCACTTTGCACTAATGAATTTCCAGAAGCCACTTTGCACTCAGGAATTGCTCCCAAACCCACTTTGCTCTCAGGATTTGCTCCTGAACCCACTTTGCACTCAGGAATTGCCCCAAACCCCACTTTGTACACAGGAGTTGCCCCAAAACCCACTTTGTACTCCCACCCCAGCACCCTCTTTTGCACTCATAGGACTTGTCCAGAACCTACCTACACTTAGATTTACCTGTCTAGAGCTGCTCCCAGCAGACATGTGTGACAGTCCTTGGTAGTGCAGGCTGTGAGCAGAGCAGGGTCACGTGACATTGTGCAAAGCTGTCATGTGACCTCGCGATTGCAAGAAGTGCATCGCAATTTGGCAGGGATGCAATTGCACCCCCTAGGCTCCTTCTAGTGATGCCACAGGATCTCGCCACAATTTTTGGTCCAGAAATTTTAGAACAAAAGGGTCGTCTTATACACGGAAAAATATGGTATATTGCACAGGAGATCGTACATACCTGCAGTTTATTTCCCATAAGGTGGGACTGCCAGGTCAGACAGTGTTTTGCTAGACATATATAACTTTGACCTGCTCCCCTGCAGAATCCATGTATTTTTAGGGGAACCATCAAATAATAACTGAGAGGATCCCATAGCCACAACCTTCTTTTAATTTTTTTTGTTTAATTTTTTTTAATTGATATTTTCAGCAATGGTACAGCAAACATTAAACAGTATAAGGATACAGGAGAGTTAAGAAAAATTGACACAGTTATTTCAAAAATATTATTCCATCGGGAAAAATGTAATGTTATTTGTGCCGTAAGTTAATCAACAGTTATGTTGATTATCTAGGTGCACATCCCCCTTGAGCCATGTCTACAATTCTTACCAAACAGACTGTGAAAGGAAAAACATCAAAAAATGGATGGGTAGTTTGGAAGGGAAGGGGTATGGGTAGGGGGCGGGTATTAGGATTGAGATGTCCCTTAAATACGTTCCAAAAAACATCTATAGTACTCATTCCCATCAGTTCTCGTCTCAACATCATATGTACAATTTGGAGGATTAAGTCTTCTCGAATTATGGTAAAAAACCTCAGTTTGGGTTGAAATGCTGCATTCAGAGCATCAACCAATATTTAGGTAACAGAGTCCCTTTAATTTATGCTTTTGAATGAAGTTTTAAAAAACACACAAAACAGATTATTTTTGAAAATTATTTATTCTGTCCATTCACTGTATAAACATTGTTTAGGTGATGGAGTCCCTTTGCGGTATTTATGTTGTGTTGCTTGCAGTCCACTGCTTTCAGTCAAATATAGTTTGTATTGCTAAATCAAATATGCATTTATTTCCCAATATCAGGTTATTAGTTTAGTATTTACATTTGGGGAGAAGTGCGAGTCCTTCCTGTTTCTCTGTTCAGGTCTGTTCGAAGTTCAGCATCAGACTGTCAGTTTGCCAGTAGGTTTCACGATTCCAGTGAATTTACGGAAGCTTTGTAGATGGTAATTTATGGATTGATACCATAATTCTATACCTTCATATGTTTGGAACCTACACATCACAGCACAGCTACAGTGCACTTAAGAGGGTTTCTGTCAACCTAAACATTGCTTGTACTGTGAATGTAGGGAATATAAAAATATAATGAAAAAAATGTATACATCATGTTAGCCAAACTGAAATCTTTGTGTCTGTAGTCTCCTGCTTATGACATCACCCTTTGACTTGATATGCAAATTACAGACTCCCATTACAAATTAGTTGTTTTACATACCAAGCTACAGTTGCCGTCAAACAGGAGGCACCACAGACACTGTACAAGATTTTTTCCTCTAACTTTCGGCACTGGCATGCAATTCTACTAATACAAAGTATATATCATTTTTCATTCTCTGCATTCACAGTGCAAGCAATGTTTGAGTTAATTTAACAAAACTGTAATCTCAGTCTGGACCACAGATATTACACATTATCACTCTCTTTTAAGATTTTCACCCGGGTAAACGTGTTCATACACATACACTGCAAATTGGTACCACATTTTTTTTGAAAAATATTTTTTGGTTCCCAAATCTTGAAAAATGTATTACCCTATGTATGGGTCCTGTGGAGCAGGAGTCTGGACTTCATGGAAGTCAGTAGGCAAACTGAGAATGCTGCCTTACCTATTTGGATGACAGTCTACTGTTTAACTTGTGCTCTTTTGAATGTTACCCCTCCAATGGGACATCCACCAAACTCTTATAATTAGAAGGGGGTATGGATCTGTCTTTTCTTTATGTATAATAAGGCCCTTTTTTTGGTTCAGTGCTCCCTTGTGACTGCTGGAAACTCTCCCCTGGGAAGCCCTTTTCCCTTTAATTTGTCTCTCCTCTGAACCTCTCCCCCTTCTTTCTTTCCTTTTCCCCCTGAATATATTACTGAAGCAATGTCTATTATGCCCAATGGCAGGCACGGATTCACCTAATATTGGATATAATATTGTGTTTCTTTTTACCAGGTGGAGGTCGGTCAGTTAGAGTATTATCACCAAGGACTACATAACTTGCATAAGGTACCGTGATTTATAGGTCTACTTTTTGTTCATACGTGGAAAGTTTTTACCACCATTTTCTTGCTAAAAAAATGTAATACAAATAAATAAATAGCTTTCCCGGAGACCCTTGATACATTGTCACCCACAATGGAAGACATGATAGAAGCTCATTAAAAGGGTCTGTATCACCTAAACATGTTTTTTTTCTGCGCATGTAGAGAATAAAACATGAATGAGTTGACAAAACTGCAAACAAATGCATAAATTAGGAGACACATTTAAAACACATTTTCTGTCTCTACTGATTTAGTCATTTGCATGCACTTTTGCCAACACAATGTATAGATCATTCTCAATCATTTTTGATACTCCACATGCATAGAAAAACAATGTTTAGCTGATCCAGACCCTTTATCAACCCTTGATCAAATTTGTTTAATATACAGATTTGCTTTAGTTTTATAGGGGCCTATTTTCATCCCAATAAAATTTGTAGCAATGAAACCTTGTTTAATTAAATGTTTTATTGCTTTAAAAAAAATAAAATAAAAAAAAACGTTTTTGTAATGCTCCACATTGACTTGACTAAAGCACATACTCAAGCATCTCTACTGAGCCAATCAGACTGCTCAAATTAATTGAATAAACCTCCACATAATAAGATGCTTTGGTTCTCCAGGTCTGTAAAATGTGAGGCGTTGCATGCTGATATGGGTTACACAATTTGTTTGATTGTATGCAATGTACAGTCACTCGGTCATGTTTGATGCGGTGGCTGGTGAAACAAGCTTGGGAATGTTCACCATACATGCCAAATTAATGAAATTAGTGGTCCATTCCAGGTTTTTCTATGTTTTAATCTGTTTGCAATAACGGATGACTAAATCTTGATTTGCGAGATTGTCAGGGATATCAGCCTATAGCTAGTTGGGTTTGAGGTGTTTTCGTACTTTTTATAAAATAGACATCTGGGTCCAGGGTTACAACTAACTTTGTTAGTTTTTAGGCTGTCAATTACTTTTAATATTTATTCTTTAGCAAAAGGTAGATTTAACTCACTTAATTGGTCCTGTGATAGTCTTGGCAGTTCTATCCTTTAGTATTTAAGTATTTTATAATAACATTAAGAGGGTCAGATGGAAGGTTGTACAATTGTGAATAACATTTATTGAATGCAACCAATTGATTTTGCACTGGTATTATACCGGTTTGTTGATTCTTGCTCTTCGCGTTCTGATTTGTCAGTTTATTAGAGAGCATTTTATCTGGTCTATTGTCTTTGTAATACAATTTCTGGTTTAACTTTTGAAGAGCAAAATTAGTTTTAGACATGAGTGATAAATTTATCTTATCCACTATTTTATCTATTTCTAAGGCTGTATTTTTTTTTTTTCAGATTGTATAAGTCAATATATTAAGCTGTAATTGATTAAGCTGTAAATCCTGTTTCTTTTATTTTCTGCACCCAGCTTATGATACTTCTGAACCCACACCAAATTGATGATCTAGTAAGGTCATCTGAGGACAGCTTCATCATTACAGACAAATAACTTTGTTACTGTTAGGGTAAACTTATACTTATTGTGTTAACACATAACAAGAGTAATTTCAGAATTGGAAGAGTTAACGTCAGTGAAGGGTTAAACCCCCCTCCCCTATTGGAGGGAGCATTGTCAGACCTATTGTCTGTGTCTATCATGTAATCTACACACATAGACGGTCAGTCTCCTTTCTATGTAATAAATCTAATGATACCAGACCTTATATGGGTTCAGCCTAGGTTAGAGAAAAAGATGTATAGGAGAAATGACCTAGTGGTCATATTCTGTGTCTGCATCTCAGGAGTTTTGTATTTCTTAGTAGAACCATAGATATATTACTGTTAGTTAATTATATAACTATTTGTAACATGTATGTATTCTATGTCCACTCCCCTTTTCTTTGTACCCCAATTATCCAATGATTTCAAACAAGCCAACGCCTTGTTGCTTCTATATAAGTGCTTGTCTTTACAATAAACTGTAGAGTTACTTAACGAACGACCTCTGTGTCAGACTTGAGTTACTCTCCAAACGCGGTCGCTGATGTGTTTCCAACTCCCACCACGTGAATCCAAATCAGAGTGATACATTGCCGTATCCCAGAGACTAGCTGATAGAGACCTAAGACGAACTGGTCCCTTTCAGTTACCCATATCGAGCTTAACATCTAGGACCACTGCAGAATGATCTGCCCATGTTCACCATTTGAATTTCCTGTGGTCTAGATAAAAAAATAATCCAATCTGGAGTATGAGAGATGCAGATTGGAATAGAAACTAAAGTATTTTTTGTCAGGATGGAATGAGCGGCAGACATCGTATAGATCGTATTTGACGGGTTACTCTTTTTATCACCCTGGGCTGCTTTCATGTCCAAATCCACATCCATCACACAATTAAAATGCCCCTCCTATTTTCAGGGTACCCCAGATCAATAACAAGAAAGTCTTGTTTAACAATTTACTTTTTTATTACATGTATATCTCTGGCATATAAATTAAGCAAGGAGAATATCTTGCCCTGCAATTCACATATCAAAAAAGTACCTACTATTTGTATCTGTGTCGCTATACATTTCTTTGTATGCTATATCCTTTGGACTTGTATTAACATTAAGTGGGATAGAGTTTCTATGAGTATCCTCTCCATTGGTATATTCAAACATCAATTTCAATGTGATTCCCTGTCACCAATTGTCATGCCAAGTACTTTAATTAGTTATGTGACAAACCTAACGTTAAACTTCGTGTTCAAATATCTATTTGGCTTCTCTATAGTATCCACCAAATTGCACACTATTATCCTCACTTCTCAAACCAGCAGGGACCTCAACCACTCCAAGTATAGTGTGTCCCATCCAGGACCAGCCACAACTATGAGATTAGGACCACCTCAACGAGTGACAAAGAAAACCCTTTAGAGACAAGCATTTATAAATATATTCCCTTGCCCGGGTCAAAGGGATAACCCCCTTTAAAAAGCACAGAAGAATTCTCCTATAGTACAATCTGTTTTACTGGAAAACCCCATTTACATTTAATATTTTTACTCCACAGTATAGAGGATAAATCATTTTAGCTGTTGGAATTTCTTTGGGAATTCTAAACTGCAAACAAAATTATTTTCTTATTTTGTGTGAGGGAACTCTAATAATGTCTCTTGGCTTGGATGCAGGAACACTTACGTTTCTGAATTATATGAATACGCTCAAAGAGAACTCTCTCTTTGAGCATATTGTATAATTCCAAGAAATATTTCTCAAAGTTCTCCAGCCGCTCCTCTCACTTGCAGATTAATTCTCTCTGTCCTCTATGTTTTGAATGTGTTTGGGGTATAGCAGGATGCAGGTCATATTGCAGGATGTCTCCTTCTCCGCTTATTAGGTGAGTTTTTTTGCTCTCTGAATTGCGGATGGGAGGCTCCCACAGTAAGCTGATCGTACGCGCACAAACTACAGTGGTTTAGTTTGCGTGTTTCCGTTGCACAGCGGACCATCATTAGTGCGCTGTCATTTCCGTCCCCAACATTACTTCTATTAAAGTGCCCAATTTGAGATACTTTAAAAACAATTTACAATAATTTTAATAAATTATTATCTTCCTGACCAGTTTTATTCAATATTCCACACAGTTCTTTTGCACATAAACATTAAAAACAATGAAAGAGGACAAAGATAGAATCACATCATCTCAGCTTCCGGCGTGTGACTGGTTTTGACATTATCCTCCTCCTGTTTCTCCTCAAAATATTTTTTTCTTCTGTGTTTGATGCATTTGACAGAGACTTTGTGTTTGCTGCATCAGCAGTTGGGCTTTCTGGAGGTGAAAGGAGTTGAATTTCCACAGGTGGTGGTGACCAAGATACCTTTACTTGTGACCTGTCATGGCAAAGGCAAATCCAGATATTAGATTTTTTTACATATTTTAGGCACATAATGCAACCTTTTTAGAGTACAGCAAAATGTTTCACTTTAAATCATAAACATTTTTTTAAAATATACTTTCAAGCTTAATGTTTTTATTTATACTGATTAAGAAGTTATAGGTTGTTTCTTTGCATAATCCAACATATTGTTTTTTTGGATGCAAAAAAAGTTATGGGCCAAACCCTGCCTTTAGTTTCTGTAGTAACATTGGGCATGCAGATGGCATGAGCAGTGTATACATTAGGATAAAGGTGTGGCTTTTTAATGGAAAATGTGTAATTTGCATAGCAAGCCACAAGGTGATTACATTTATATATCTAGCCAATCTATATCTATATATTAGGGGACCCCACAAATCCATAGATTTGCTTGAAATTCTGCTTACACAATGAACAGATCTATTTTCTGCATCCACAGAACAAATAAAGTTTAGGTGACAGTGTGCTTTAAGTCTGCCTGTATGACGAGCAACTTCAACAGGTGCTCAAAGCAGCTAATGAATATAAATGATCAACTGTGCTTCGGGAGACATAGGACATTAAAGAAAAGCGTTGCCATGTGGGTCTACTTTGTAAATATTAATGTCAGAATACAGAAAAAAATACAATACCACAACCCCATGGTCAGTTAGTTTTGAGATTCGTGGAACATACACACTTACTTGTCATTGTCTATTTGGCGTTTTGGAGGTCTGCCTTTCCTTCTTCGAACAGGCACTTCAGAAACATCATTTTCTCCTGTGTCACTAGGTATTTGGGGTTTTATATCCTATGGATTATAAAACAAGTGTCAATACATGTAAATATTTATTTCTTCAACAGAATGCACTTTGGCATTTTACATGTTCATGTCTGTGTTTATAACATATATTTGATATTTTTCCAACAAAGCTCTCCATAGGGCTTGTTTGCAATTGTCATAATTTCAACCAACTTCTACAGTAATTATGTGACCTTAAAATTAACTACAACATTCTCAGTTCCGTTCAATAATGCAATCACAATGAGTCCTGTGGTTCAAAGCATTCATTGCTGATGTTGAAAATTACTGAGTAAAATTAGAACATTGTTCTAGAGTGTTAATCTTTGAAGATAATGCATTGTAAGTTATATTATTTGCTTACTTTGGTGAATAGTACAAATACAACTGACTAGACCTAGACTAGTACCTTTAAAAAAAAAAAAAAATCTTAATTTCAAGTATCGGAAGGTAAAAACACGTGTTTAGATTGCAATGATTAAAGACAAAGGTAAACCGCAATAGTACATCCCATAATAGAGCATTACATTATACAGAGATGGTGTAAATTCAAAAAGGTCTTAAATAAATATTGATACATGACTATTGCAATGATCTTGGGGACTGGGTATGAGGATTTTTGTAGCACATGGTTTACACAATATCTGTTAGCCCTATGTCTGAATAGGTGTACCAATTGTGTGGTCCGTCGTAGAACAGGGATGTGTAAATGTTCCATATATTGGGGTCCACAGTATAGGGAACCGGTTTCACTGCAATCATGACAGGGTGTGCCGCACCACTGGGGGGGAAATTTCCTATATCAAAGGGAGCGGGGGAAATGGGCAAGATAGGGAATGGGCGAGTCCACCTTAGCATGGTGGGTGGGGGAAGGTAATGAGTGTCTTGAAGAATGGTAGAGGAGAACCAGTTAGTATGTTGAAGGAGGGCGGTTTGAGTGGTTAGGTCCAGGGTTTACCAGATGGTACTATAAGGCTTTTGCTTTTTGCTCCTGTAGAAAGGATTCTGCCCAGTCCATCTGGAAAATATGATCAAGCCTGGAAAGGGCCATAGGTAAGGTTGGGTATTCTGGCATGATACATTGTGAGAAAATGGCTTTTTTCCCTTACCGCTGATACTATGATTAGAAAGGTTTTTTCTTTTGCTGAAAAGGCGATAGACATTTGTCGAAGAATGTAGACCAAATAGTGCCCATGGGAGAGACAGTGTGAGGGGGAGATTTAAAGTTTTGGTGATATATATGTGTAATTCCAACCAAAATGTTTGGATCACCAGGCACAACCACAGACAGTGTAGAAGATCAGCCTGTGGTTCCGAACACTTTGGGCAGTTAGAAGTATTAGTTAGGCTCATTGTTTTCCAGAGTTTTGGAGGAAAGTAGGCCTTTAAAGTATTTTAAAAAACATCTCTGAATAGTTTCTGGATACCAAGATCCTAGATTCAGTTAGGGTTGATTCTATTAATTGTGTGGTTTCCAGATGGGGGACATCTGCTTGCCCCTTTTTGAGACCGTTTCTAGTAGAGTCTAGGTCAATAATGGGGTGTGTAATTCTATAAATTTAGGACATGGAGACGATAGAACACTGTCCTGTAAGAGTCAGTCTGTCAAGTCTGTTGTCTAAATCTTTGGTGGTAAGTTGTGTAATTGTCCAGGAGATTTAGCTTGAAAGTTGGAGGTAGTGTAATGGGTGGATGAGGTTGGGGTGAAATTTGGTGGTTACATCTTTGTATGGTAATTTTTTTGTTAGTTTCAGACTCAAACGTACCTCTTTAACAGATTCAGTGACACTAGGTTTAGTCAGTCTCCTTCTTGTCCTTGTGGAAGGTGGTGAGAAGACAAATTTGGATGAGTTATAGGTCTCCATTTCCTCAGGGGAGACAGGAACTGCACTTTTTTGAACTAGTATTGAAATATAAATGATAAAGTAATTAGAAAATTACAAACTAAAGTTTTTAATTTACAAGGACATTGTATTAATTTCAAACAAGAACGTCCTACACAGTAACAAGTGTAAGATTTCAGAATCCAGCAAAGCAAGAGCTCAAAGGGACTAGTTGCCCTATGTATTTATAATGTGAATGTTTAACATTGTGAAAATAAAGAGGAAAAAGGCATTTTATATGGGTCTGTAGTGTCTCCTGTTGGCATCACTTGTGGTTTGAAATGCAAAATGAACTACTATTCAATAAGAAGTGTGTAATTTCCATATCAAGCCACAAGATATTGGCAGAAACAGGATACACCAGAGACACATTTCTCTTATCTTACACATTTACTGCAATCCTTTAAAAAAACAAAACAATGTATGCGTCATTTTTGATAATTGTATATTCTCTACAGTCATACTATAAACAATAGTCCCTTTAATAGATTCAGTTTAAAAGATGGGAAAATATTTGCATATATATATTTTTTTAATAGGTGCTGTATAAACAAAAAAAGGCTTGTTAGTTTCCACCCCCCAAACCTCTCTTACAAAAAAGAAAAAAATATTTTAATTGTAAAAACTATAGGAGTACTGTAACTTGTGTTACAGTAATGAGAGCATGTCACATTATAAACATATACGACAAACGACATAAGCCAGATGGAACTGCCCCTTTAAGTGTTATTCATACAGAACATCATTTTTCATCTTAAAGGGTTGGCCGACTTATGCTGAACAATTATTTATAAAAATAAAGTCACAATCCCATGTGAAAGTTTTTTGTTTTTTTTTTGTTGGACAGATAGGGTGTAACTTATTTTTCTATTTCATATCTGTCAGAGCTATTTACTATTCTGTAAAGCAGTGCTTCTTAAACCTTTGAAGGCCCACACAGAAGTCCAGGATTTAGCAATTTCCCAGTTGTGGTTCCCTCTGTATACCACCAGGTGTAGTCCGGCTGGGCAAAATAGGTTTTCATTTACATTGCCCGATACAGTACAGTATTCTAGAGAATCCCAATACAAACAAAAATACAAGTACCTTTCTTTTTAATTTTCATTGTAGGGGTGGAGAACACAAAGCTAACAGCAGTGACATCTGGTAATGAAAGTGCTTGGCTAGATCTAGTCCTTGTGATGAGAGTACTTTTCTTTTCATCCGCTTTGCCTAGGTTTTCGGGCAGATGCAATCGCTCCTCTAAGCTTTCTTCAGATACAGTAGGAAATGCACTTTTATTTTGTGTCACAATAATAGACACATTACCCTTCTTGGCAGAGCCATTGGTAGCGGATGGCACTTCAGCTTCCTCTAAGATAGTTGCATCTGTAAACTCTGTAATGATTTCTGGCTTTATTTTACGAACAGATTTCCTGGCTCTTTTCCTGGGTGTATCTGCAGCTTGATCAACAGCCTTCAAGAATTCCTCTTCGAGCATTTTATTTCCCGACCGGTTTCTTGTCCATCTTAAGGAGAGCTTCTTTGGAGAGACAGGTGGACTGTTTCCCACTCGGCTATCTGACTGAGATGAACTTAGCTCAAAATGCTTGACCAATTCATTTACAACATGTTTGCTACGTCTGCCCCTGGTAACGGTTGTAACCTGCGCTTCATGGTCATTAGTTTCGTCATTTTGACTTCCTGTTACGGTTTCAGGTTCAATATTTTTGGATCTTGTGTTTCTAGTAGGAGTCTGAGGCATAGCAGGCTTTTCATCTAAATTATTGTCAGAATTTATTTGACTTTCTGCTGTTAGTAACTTTCCTCGCCGTGCCCTTGTTGGAGTAGGAGGATGTTCTGGCAATAATTCAACAGTTAGCTCATGTTCCGTGTTCACTTGATCTTCTGGTGTTGGTAATTTTCCTCTGCGTGTTCTAGTTGGAGTAGAAGGCTGCTTTGATGAAGCTTCCTCAATGAATAGTTCATTTACAGCAGTCGTTGCAGCTTTTAGGGTTGATAATTTTCCTCTGCGTGCTCTTGTTGGAGTAGAGGGCAGCTCTGATGAAACTTCTGCAATGAGTGGTTCGTTTACAGCAGTCATTTCAATGTCTAGGGTTGATAACTTTCCTCTGCGTGCTCTTTTTGGAGTAGAAGGCTGTTTTGGTAAGGCTTCCGCAATGGTTGGCTCATCAGTGTCACCACCTCCAGGATTCTCAGGTACCATATTTTTGCCCTTTCTGGTTATTCTCTTAATGGTAACCGGTACCTCGTCCTCTTGTAATGTAGCAAGGTCATTATTTCGATTCTCAATGGTTTCTTTTGCTTTTCTCCCTCTCCTGGGAGTTGTTGGGAGGCTTATTTCTTCAGGATCAGTGGCAACACTTTCATTATAATTTGAGGCTTTCCGTATACTCCGTCGTGGAGTTGGTGGTTTTACCAATACAGCACTGGGTTCACTTGAGGAAACCTGTTCAGTATTTACAGACTTTATGCTTTCTTCATATGTGGTCTTTGCTGAAATTTGCTCATCCACACTCGTGGAATTTCCACCATCGGAGAGTGCCAGCTCTGCACTTTTTATAGAAGTTTCAGATGACATCTGAGAGTTATTAAACTTTAAGAAAGTTTCCTCATTTAGAGAAGAACTTTTAATATCGGCTGTAAATTCCTTGCTGGTGTCTTTTATGGCATCAATCAGATTTTCATCAATGGCAACCTTAGCAGTCTCAGGTACAAATGAAAACATCTCCATTTTATTAGCCTTTTCTTCCCTATTCATGAGAGAACGCGGGTCCACATCATCAATTACTTCACTCTCACAATGCTCAACATCTTCAATCATTGCAGTGGTTACATTTACAGGTATTTCAGCCTCTAAAGACCTCAAATTATCTTCTTTGCCATGCTCCATCTCTATTACATCCTCTTCTCCAACATCACCTTCAAGTACTAACGTAAAGTTATTCTGCTCTGCAAAATGCTCCCCTTCTGGGTCATCCATTTCCTGATCCACAGATTCGATGGCGTCAATTAATTTACTATTGCACTGACGCTCAAAATGTTCAATATTACAGGCAATCTCAACATCTGCAGCTGGATACAACTCCTTATAGTTAATGAATGGCTCTGTCACTTCAATATCAACATGTTTCTCTCGCAAGACCTAAAAAAAAAAAATATTGTACAGATTAGAGAAAGTCACTTAAAAGGGACTGTCTTCTAAATATTAAATGCTTATTAATGTGCTTTCAAAGTACTTTAAAATGCATGTTTTGCATTGCTTAAAATATAAAATATTAGCCGAGTAAAAGTAATTTTTTGCTTCAGGAACCAATGAGAATTATTTCATTCAAATGAATGAATCTATTTGGTGATGTTATCAGACAATGTTTTGCACTGTTAAGCTATCCTACTGTGTACAAGAGCAAGTTCATTCAGAATCCACAAAATGTATTCAATTCGAGGAGCACAGAAGGGTCTAAATGAAACAAAACGTTATTCTAAGTGTCTATACAATCACCTGCAGTATACATGTGAGTAATCACTTGGAAGGACTTGAGTCAAATATTTGAAATGTGATATAAGCAGAGTGCCTGTATCAAAATCACACTGGAACAAGCAGTTATCTGCATCTTGCAAAGTGAGTTGGGGGACTAGACTGTCCCTTTAAGGATTAGCAACATGCCAGTGCCTTTATGGAAAAAGCTTATTAAACCCAGTGCTGGTACTGGCTCATCATTGTGTTAAGACAAATACCTCCTCTCTATCTAACTACAATCATAGGGCAGAGAGGAAGGAACATTTATTTATGGTCTTTCCCATCATTCCCAGTCTGCCTGTGTCTTCAAATTAAATCTTATGTAATTTTTTGATCGCAGCCTTTTGTTTTTCTCCTGCCATTTTGACTATGTTTTAATAATATTTACTAAATAATGCATTTTATTTCTAGTCCTTTCTGTCCTTAAAGTAGCAGTGCATGTGTGTGTATTACAGAATGAGAAGATTAGATTAAAGACATGCACAGTACATGATTCTTTTGGACACAGTATAGATAAGGTCCCTGATAAGCCATATGAGGTGACCGAAACAACACATATCTTACTTGAATTTCTACACAATGTGAAAGAGGGGCAGTAATAGCTGGTGTCTCTTCAGCCATTAAAACATGTTGATCCAGCTGGTTCACGTTTCCATTTACTTCTTTGTTTGTATCGCCTTCTACCTTTTCTGAATGTGTGCTAGCTATATCCTCAGTGTCATGAATACTGATTACAGCTATAAAAATAGAAAACAATTAAAATGTCAATGTTAACACATGTAATATTACATTCCACCTACCACACAATCTGCCAGTAAGTGAATATGTAGAAAAACTTAGCAATTGCTGAAGATCTATCAGCGCTTGAAGAGGAAACAAGAGGACACGTCATATATTTTAATGCTCTTCTGAGGCGATCAGACTGTGTACCACAAGTAGGCATCATGCAACACTGAAAAAGCCCCTCTGGTGCACATACAATTGTTCCTAGATGTGATCATATAACCCATACTGAAAGACAGCTGACTCTCCAATGTGGTGCTGCCCTGTTGTGGGCAAGAGCTTTGAAAGCGGTGAATCACCACTTCCGTTCACGCTGGTGTAGTTGCTAGACTGCCTCTGGTGGCAGTCAGCAATATTATAGCAAAAAAACAAAAAAAAAAAACAATACTTGGGGTTAAGATCTAGGCTTAGGGTAAGAGTCAACGTTAGGGTTCAAGATTGGGTTAAGTTGGTCATTGGGGTTGGGGTCATTGCCGCCAGCTGCATCGGACTGTTTTCTAGAATGTGTTTTGTGCCCATGTAACAGCCAATAAAGGAGGACCTTTTTTACAATCTAACTGTACTACTCTATGTGCTTTGTTTACCTCTTTGTACAACACAACTCTCCAGAAGGCCTGAACAACTGTTTATTGATGTGTGACACTCACCTGTGTTTGTGAGTGTGATACTACACATTATTAAATATTATTTTGTATTTCTTATTACTCTGATTTTTTTTGTATTTATATTGTTTTATGTGTAATCCAGCGGCTGCTCCACCTTTCAACATATTTCTAGTGATGTCATTAGACAATGTGTTGCACTGTTCAGATATCCTACTGTGTACAAGAGCAAGTTTAACCCGGTGCACACAATGTATTAAATTTCAAGGGCACAGGAAGTGACTAAATGAAACAAAACTTTATACACTCCGTGTCTATTTAATCAGTGCTACTGCACCTGCAGTTAACATGCAGAGTAATCTCTGGGGAGGGCTTGAGTCTAAAATTAAATATGTGATATTTGGAGAATGCCTGCATCAAATCCCACTGGGGGAAAGAAAAAAAAAAAACCTGTGCACTATACAAGCAGTTATCTTAACTTTGCATCAAAGTGAGTTTGGAGAATAAACTGTCCCTTTAAAGCTCTTCTTATGGTGATAAACCGTATATAACGTGTGGGTACATTAAAAATAGAAAGATGAGAATTTCAGCTAGAAACGGCAAAAGTATAAACACAGCCTCTGACACTAAGGGGTTAAAAAGATTTCACTATGACTGAAAATTATTAAGTACAAAGTAGTTCTTGTTGAACTGCACTTAACAGGCACTCTAAGAAGATGTAAAATTTAGCAACTTTAAAGATAGTATAATGTGGTTATCTGATCAAATTAGAGGATGGAAAACTAAATAGAGTAAATACACACTGAGTAGCTGGGAGGTTAATGAAGGTAGTAGTCAGAGGAGAAGAAAGTGTAATTTTACAAATGGCATGAGAAGCATACAAATAAAGGTGGTAAGTCACAGGATGGGTATAGACAATTGGAGAATTTAGTGCAAAGTAACAGCAGTAAAGAATGGTTCCTTAACTATGAAGCAGTAGCTCCAAATAAAAACCCATCCCTTCCAAAAAGAAGTGAAATCTCCCTCGCCTGTCAGAAGCACAATTAGAACAATTATTAAATCAACCTGTTTTGGAATTTTAAAAATCAAATTGGGAAACTTAAAAAAAGTAAAGCTCCAGTAGGATATACTTCATTATTCTATCAGCTTCTAGAATCACTAGTCTCATCCCAGCTCTTTAGACTGTTTAAAGGAGTCATAACATAAAAAATCTTTCTTGCTGAAATGCTAGAAGCAACTTTCTTGATGGTTAATACAGGCAAAGATCCTAATATTGGTTCAAATTACAGACCAATTCCCTTGATCAACATAGATGTTAAAATCTTCTCCAATATTATTATTGCTTTCATGTGTTAAAATAAAAACAATGAAAAAAAAGAGAAAAAAAAAATCTTCTCCTATATAGTCAATAGACTTAACTTGGTTATTTTTGATCGGATTCATGTTGACCAGGCAGGTGAAGACAACACCTGAAAAGTATGACTGATAGAAGCTAATTATAGGAAAATGGATTTTCGTTTTCATGGATTTTGATACACATAAGGTCCTCTAAGCCACCCTTATAGGAGTTATTGACTTGTCTATGCATACTTCTTGCACATAATACATATCTGGAACAGATAGATAGCTACAGGTAGATATTAAGAAACGGTTTATTATATTTAAAAGGATAAAATATTCAGTGCAGACTCTCAACAAAAAAACCCACCTGAACAAACTGAGAATATGCTCAAAAGTATGACTTACATGTTGAGTTGCTGGTTGACAAAACAGATACTCCATCACAAAAATCAGCCAATGGAGGTGTATGGTCAGTTGACTGCAAAGCCCTTCAAAAAACAAGAGGAAGGTTATTTAGTAACACAGACAGCACATCAAGTTTTAATTACACTGAATTCACATTTACAACTGGAGTTCTTGACCTCAGACAAAAAACAAACAAAAGTTTTTCCACCTATTAAATATTTACAAAAGACAATAAATTTATTTCCAAAGGTTACTTTGACTTAATTGTTTAGAATATGGTTTGGGAGGGGCGTGTCCTGGCGCTGATGTGGTAGGAAGCATCTGAGCTGAGCTCCCGTGCATTGAGCCGAAATAACGCACGTTGCGGTGGATTTACTAACCTATATCCAATATCCAGATGGGGAAGTCATCTAAGAAACTCCCCCAACTTCCAGACGGTGGAAAACCGGGGAAAAAAATCAGCGATACCGACTTTAAAGAACTTTTTAATCCCGATGCCGTCGAGTGAGTCTTCCAAGATGGCGCCGTCTGGGCGCAAAAACCCTATGGCGTCCACAAGCGATGACTCCGACGAAGAACCCTACTTACCTCCTTCCAATCGACCACCAGCACACTATGGCCCGCCTCAATCAGACTACACCGAGCTGATGGCTCAGGTCAAAATCGAGCTAGCGGCCGCGGTTGCCTTGATCCGAGCCACCATTAAGGAGGAACTTCACATTCTCCGGTCGGACCTAGCGGATCAGGGCCAACGATTGGAAAAAGTTGAGACCGATCAAACAGCGCTTCACAAGGCAATTACTGGACTGGAGTCGCAGATTAAGGAGCAACGCCGCCTCACGGGTCAGCTGGCGCAAAACCTTGTAGACCTGGACAATCGAGGCCGTAGGTGCAACCTGCGAATCCGGGGCCTTCCCGAGTCGGATGGGCCGGAGGATCTGCACCAGATTATTGCGGACCTATTCCGGATTATATTGGATGCCCAACCTACACAAGATATCTGCCTAGATCGGGCCCATAGAGCCCTCCGAGCCAAAAACGTGGATGGGTCCTTCCCTAGGGACATCATTTGCTGTGTCCATTCTTTCCGTTTGAAGGAGGAGGTGCTCCGGGCTGCTCGGAAGAAACGGTCGGTTATCTTCAAGGGGGCCAAAATCATCGTCCTGCCGGACGTTGCCTGGGCCACGCTTCAGGCCCGAAAACTTTTGAAACCCATGGCGGATCTATTGAGGGCCAAGGACATACCGTTCTCCTGGGGCTTCCCGTTGAATATGACAGTTCATCGCGGATCGACCCGATTGACCCTAAGCTCTCCAGCTGATGTGGAACCGTGTTGTACAGTCTTGGGTATACAAGCCCCGGACTTACCTGGATGGGCCTCGGAGGCCACGGAGGGATCGGTCGTGCCTGGACTATTGAATCAGCCATGGACTGCCCGACCGCAAAGAAAGAGACGTCCCAAGGTTCATTCAACACCACAGGCCGACAGGACCCGTCATCCGGAGACGCTGCGAACCCAGACTACATCCGAGGGTCCTTAATCTGAGAGCCGAAGCTGCATCCTATCTGAAGAGTGTGTTATTGCCTTTCACGGAAACAATGGGGCCTATGAAAGCCTCTGTGGGACTCCTTACCACTTCCCTGATACTTTCGTGGGACCCACCTTCATACTCTGCAGTGATCATACTTCTTCTTCTGGGTCATCTGGTGGAACCCTTGCATGGTCAACTAGTGCATTATCTACCTGTACTTCCTCCAGGACATCGCTCTATGACTGACCAGTTGATCACTTCACCAATCCGCAAGGTTTTTGTGTTTTCTCTCCCACTATCTTCCCCTCCCTTCCATGAACCAATATATAGATAAATCCGTATGTGTACCCCCATTTATTCCCGGCCCTGCTCTCCACCCCTGATCCCTTATCCCCCCCCTCCCTTACCTGGACCTTTACTGGGAGATGGGGAATACAGTACAGCGGTTTAGCCCAGCGAGCAGTGCCCTGCTCACCGATTACTTGTGTGCCCCCCCCCCCGAGGATAACAGATGCTATGCATACACATAGGTCTCCCCATCTGCGCCCCCATCCCCTCTGTCCCCCCCCCCCCCCCGCCCGCTAACCAAAGTATATGCCTGTTTGTGTGCCACCGTCTATCCTTGGTTTTGTTTTCCACTTTTGTTCCCCCCACCAGGGACTAAATAGGGAGACTGGGTATATGGTACGGCTTCCCAAAACTAGCAGATAGAGCCATCTCAACCTGGTTATGTGTAGCTCCTTATGAGGAAAGCACATGATACGTTCACACATAGGTTTCGCTGAGTATTTAGGTAATCAGTAGTACCCACAGGTCTTTATTTCAAAGTTGTTTTGATGACTGATAAGGCCCTTCCCAATGTACATACTGGCCTACTGTCTAAATCACTCCCTCAAGTACACCCTTCCCGCACCCCACTCCCCTACCAATCAATATAGATTTCCGATTGAGAGCCCGTATCTCCCTCCCATCCCAAGTCATTAGCCTCCACTAGGGTGACGTCTCCCTGTGGCTGTTGAGCCAAACGGCCCATACATTCCCCACTCGAGGTCGGACCTATAACAAAGTTCCTAACTGGCTATTCCTAATGTACATTGGGTTTCCCGTTATTCTTAATGAAGCCCTCAGTCCTGCTGATTTGACGAATGTGTATGATATACCAGTGTAATTGTTTATTGTTCACATATACATAAGGTCTATGGCGATATACAACCTGTCGACTGCTATAAATGTGAGATCTAAACTTAAAGCTCTGCGCAGCACAATTATCGTTAACAGCGACGTGCTGTTACAAATTCACGGCAAGGCTTGTGCCGCCCCAGAGATACAGGTTGGCTCTTAGGACACGGAGCCTGCCTCTTTTTTTGTGTTTTGGTTTCTTACTATCTGTGTTTGGCGACCGCAGTTTGTTAGGTCCCGTTCCCCACAAGCAATATGGTGCCTCTGTACATATTCGGGGACCCCCGCCACGTTTGTGACCCGGGAATAGCCCCTGACTGGCACTCTTGCTACCGTCGTCCTTTGGACGCCCGGTCCTGGCTACGGCCTTCGGACCCTCTTGTTCTTGTTACTGTTTATTGGTCTTTGTTTCTGTCCTATGTTTTCTTTCCCGTTTTCTCTTCTTTTTTTTTTCTCTCTCTGTATTATTTTTCTTTAACTATCAGGGGGAATCCCTGGAATTACTCTCTACCTTGCCATATGGGTCTCGTGCACCCGGTGTTGTTTCGATATGAGTGATATTACTGCTGTCTCCATCAATGCCAAGGGTCTCAACTCCCCTATGAAACGCTCTCGTATGTTCAGGGAACTTAAGAGCCTCCGCGCTGACATTGCCATGGTGCAGGAAACCCATTTTTTACGCTCTAAAGTGCCTAATTTCCGCAACTGGGACTTCCCTCAGGGGTTTTACTCACATTCTCCGTTCCAAAAAAAATAAAGGGGTGGCCATATTTTTTGGGAAACGCTCCCCTTTTACTGTACAAGATCAATGGTCTGACAGCGAGGGGCGAGCACTCTTTCTCAAAGGTCAGATTGGTACAGAAACTGTTACTATAGCCGTCTTGTATGCCCCTAATACCTCTCAACATTTGTTTTTACGCACAATGCTTCATAGGCTCCGTGATTTTGCTTCAGGTATTACTCTCCTGGGGGGTGATTTTAATTTACCTCTGGACCCTATTCTAGACACTTCCACGGGCTCGTCTTCCTCACATTTTTCCGCAATTAAGTTGGTGAAGAAAGCCATGGTGACTGCCCAATTGGCGGATGTGTGGCGCATTAAGCATCCCAGTACTAGGGACTACACTTTTTATTCCCCACCCCATAATCGGTATTCTCGAATAGACTATCTTTGCATTTCCCATAGACATCTCCCACTTGTGAACAAGGCAGATGTTGGACATATTACTTGGAGCGATCACGCGCCTGTAATACTGCGATTTGCATTACCGTCCATGTCCAAACGTCAATTCTCCTGGAGATTGAATGAATCGTTACTACACGACCCTGAGACCGTCCCGGTCTTACAGACGCATATTACCAATTATTTCAAGGACAACGCACTGTCTGATGTCGCCCCTACGGTGGTTTGGGAGGCCCACAAAGCGGTTCTCCGTGGCTCGTTAATTAGCATAGGGGCTCACAAAAAGAAATTGCATTCAGCTGCTATGATTGCCCTTATTAACGAAATTACGTTAATTGAAACTACCCATAAATTGTCTCTTAGCCCCACGGTCTACCAGTCCTTGCTGGTCCTCAGGGCCAAATTGGCGGATCTCTGCAATAGCCGGGACAGACGCGCCCACATGCAACTCAAAAGCCGTCTATATTGTTTTAAAGATAAGGCGGGGGCGTCTCTAGCCCGGCTGTTGCGAGACAGACATCAGGCGACCTTTATCCCGCGAATGAAAACTAAGCAAGGCCTAATGCTTCACTCAACCCCAGAGATAGCGGAGATCTTTCGAACATATAACCACGATCTTTATAATTTGTCTGTGCCGCTGGACGAACCACGATCGTTAGATCTATCGTATAGGATACAGAGTTATCTAGACGCCCATCTAGACAAGAAGTTGTCTGTCTCTGACGCTCTCCTACTGGACTCTCCGATTACGCAGGAGGAGCTAGTGGAGGCGATCAAAGATTCACCTACCGGTAAGAGTCCAGGCCCTGATGGATATACCATATCGTACTATAAGATGTTCCGAGATTTATTGGTACCCCCTCTTACAGAGGCCCTCAATTCATTATCTCTATCGCACACATTCCCTCCACAGGCACAGGAGGCTCATATTACCGTGATCCCCAAACCTGGAAAGAGTCCAGAGGATTGCGCAAGCTACAGACCTATCTCGATGATCAATGTTGACCTTAAGTTGTTTGCTAAGATACTCAGTAACAGGCTCAAACTCCATGTCCCTTATCTTATACATCGTGATCAAGCTGGTTTTGTCCCGGGTCGAGAGGCTCGGGACAACACGACTCGGATTTTGAATCTTATTCACTATGCTCATATAGGTGACACTCCGGCTATGCTGTTGTCTACAGATGCGGAGAAGGCCTTTGACAGGGTGAGTTGGCCCTTCATGCACGCGGTTCTGAATCATATAGGTTTGGGCCCCATAATGTGTACATGGATCCGGTCCCTATATCAAGCGCCCACAGCGCGGGTGAACGGGGCTTTGTCGGGCCAACTCTCCCTGTCCAACGGCACTAGACAGGGATGCCCGCTATCTCCTTTATTGTTTATTCTAGTCTTGGAACCTTTGGCGTCGGCTATACGGTCGAACCAAAATATTTCGGGGTTCCGGTTAGGCCCTCATCATCACAAGCTGGCCGCGTATGCTGATGATTTATTATTTTTTGTGACCACCCCCATTGTTTCACTCCCTAATATCTTGGAGGAATTTAAGACCTTTGGTTGCTTATCGAATTTTAAGATTAATTTCTCCAAATCAGAAGCTCTCAATATCTCCCTCCCTCCGGACACGGTGGCCGGTCTCCAAAGATCCTTCCCATTTAAATGGAGTGCTACCACCATTAAATACTTGGGTGTGTTCCTTTCATCAGATTTATCGCAACTTTTTAATCTCAATTTACAATCTCTTCTCACCACATGTGTACGGGATTTGACACGCTGGTCCTCTAAGCGTATTTCATGGTTTGGTAGGGCTTCAGTCATTAAAATGAATATCCTCCCCCGTTTCCTCTACGTAATTCAGACATTACCGATGTTTATCCCCAAATCCTTTTTTAATTCATTACGCTCTGTGATAGGCAAATTTATTTGGCACAATAAAAGGCCGCGGCTGGCACATCGCCTCCTCACCAGACCCAAGGGCCTGGGAGGTCTGGGCCTTCCAGATATAGAACGCTACTACCATGCTATACATTTGGCCAGAGTAGTGGAATGGTCCAGACCAGCGCCCAAATTATGGGTTTCCCTGGAACAACAGGGTCTCCCTATACCCATACCTGCAATGGCGTGGACTACCATAAAACAGATGGTCCCTGATTCAACTTCCCACCCTACCATAGCCCCGACCCTCCGTATCTGGAAACATTATATCAAATCGACCCCACTAATTAACACCCCATCATTACTAATGTCACTGATAGGCAATGACATGTTCCCCCCTGGCCATGATTATCGATATTTTAGGGATGTATTCCAGACTGATATCCGATACCCGAGACTGGGCCATATTGTAGAGGAAGGTGTGCTCCGCCCACCCCACGTTTTATCAGCTGTATCCCCACCTACCCCGGGGATACATTTGTCAGGTTGTTGGGTCGCACACACCCTATATTAAATGAGTTTTCTTTATTCGAATCGTTGATTGCGACCAAAGACCCTCCACACCGAGTAGATCAAATATATACCGAATTATTACAGACCTAGCAGACCAACCAAAACCCTCCTATATTCTTCAATGGGAACGCGACTGTAATACTACATTCACTCAACAACAATGGCGCAAAATGTCTTTGTTGGCACATAAATGTTCAGCCTCTACCCACATCCAGGAAAATGCGTTTAAGCTGCTTTCGAGGTGGTATCTGACCCCTCACTCACTACATGCCATTTTCCCGTCTGTCTCAAGTCTTTGCTGGCGTGGTTGTTCACAAGTGGGAGATTTTCTACATATCTGGTGGTCCTGCCCAATGATAGCCCCTTTCTGGCGTCAAGTCTTGGCGGTCAAACGGGTCGGTGATGAAAACCTGCGAGATGACCCCCTGACAGTTCTCCTACACCACACTACATATCCTATAGGGGCATACAAACGGTCATTAACTATCCATCTGCTCAATGCAGCTAAGCTCCTGATCCCAAGATATTGGAAACAGGCGCGAGTTCCTTCATTCCGCGACTGGGTGGATGAAGTGGAATCCATACGGATCATGGAGGATGCGATGCAGACCGCCTGGGGGAAAGGGGAGCGCCACTCTAAAGTTTGGATGCACCGGTCCTTGTATGCAGAGAGTGCTGGGTGCCGGGTGGACATTGATATGGCAGAGACCCCACCTATATTAGATGGTGTCTGAGACTTAACATGGTATGGTTTTTCCGGGCTGGCTTCCTCCTGATCCCTATCCCCTATCCCTCATCCCTCTCTTTCTCTCTCCCTTTCTTGTTTTTTCTCTTTATTTCTAGATTTCTTTTCTTTTTTTTTTCTCTCTCTTTTTTGGAGTGTTTATTTATAAATATATATATTGAATGGAGATTTATGTTGCAAAGAGAAGATTTATCTGTTGCCTTCTCAGGCGTATAAGTGTTTGTGTATCTGACTGAATATTACGATATTGTTTCTGTTTATATTATACCTGTCTCCAATAAAAATATCTTAAACAAAAAGAATATGGTTTGGTTTACCCACTTTCAACATTAATTGCTCATACCGGTATAAACAAAATTATGCTTTTTAAAAGTCAAATACGTTTTTGGAAAAGAGAAGGTAACTGATTTGTTTAAATAACATCCTCACTGGGGGTGGGATTACGACACAACGTGACGTGTGAGACATGGCTCTGAGCTAGGCGAGGTCCTCTCCAGAGTCGAACCAACTCTCAACGTTCTCTATGCTCCCTCTATCCTGCTGCTGTACCGAACTATGGGGAGACTTCCCTCCTTACCAGTAGCAGTTACACAGACTCACAGTTTTGGCTCCTCCTCCTGGAAGATTCTTTTTGTATAGAAGGGCAAGTGGCAAGGCAGACTTTGCGAGAAGACCACAGCCTTGGGATTTGCCCCGGCCGGACCATGAGGAGTAGCGCCCTGTCGGCGGCTGCTGATTCTGGGCGCCAAAGTGCTTCCCTACCATCTGGCTCCCTGATATGAGCACTGAGTGAGAGGTGACTGGGACCAGAGACCACTATTCTTCTCTACACTACCTAAGGCAGCGTGGCCCTAAACCTAAAGCAGAAACTGGGATTCTACTCAACCGCAAAGTTAAGTCCCTCAGCTCGTTTGTTCCCTTTTTTTACAGAAATATTTGCATATTTGGACCTCACTATGCCTCCCAAGGGGGATAGAGACAAGGAGAGGCCCAAAAAATAAGCAGGGACTGATGACTTTTACTCCCCCAATTCCCCTACTATCCCCCAGGAACTTTCTAAGCCAATTATGAATTCCTCTACCGATGGTAGTCTGCTGGCTGCCTCCTCAACGACTTCCGCAATCTCTCAGGATATATTAAATTCTTCCCTTGAGAATCTATATAAAATCTGATTCTAATAAAAAAAAAAAAAAAATATATATATATATATATATATATATATATATATATATTCGGGCAGATATTAAATCAGATATAACTGAACTTCATTCAATTTTAATCACATCAGACATCTCAGATAAACCTCTTGCAAGAGGGGTTTAAACAGATTCAAAAACAGAATGCATCATTTAACAAAGATATTCTGTCCTTGAAACAGAAAGTTATGGAGATTGAAGACCGCTCCCGGAGAAGGAATCTCAAATACAGGAACCCGTGAAAAATAGTGATCTTGAGGATTATCTCATTTTTTTTTTAGAAAATCAAACCTTGACCCAGTGATTATTGGCCCCCTTCCATTCGTGCACAGACTCCCCTAGACCATTAAATCTATCTCAAGATATCCTAAGGGACGCTATCGCATGTTTCCACAATGCTAAAGTGAAGGACCTGCTTATGAAGCATGCAAGACTGAATCCAACGCAAGATCCCAGATTCTCCACTATCTGCCTTTTTGCTTATATTTCTCAAACCACCAGGATACAAAAAGGAGTGAATTCAAGTCCCTTACCTCCATTCTCCAGTACAATGCCATTGTATATAGATGGGGATTTCCTACCAAATTAATTAAATTTTTACCCTTGAAAAGAGCTAATTGTGAACACCATTCTCAAGCAAGAGAATACATGCGAGAATACAAATGCTAAATAGGCAATATTATTGAGCCTAATTGTTTCACTACAGATGGGGGTGGAGGGGTACGGTGGTGATAGGGAAGGGTTGGATTTTCTTGTGTAATATATATAATTTTTTTTCTCCGGAAGTGTTTTCATAACACAATTTTTCTTTGACCCTTAGGTCCGAGAAAAGTTAATCACCCTCTAATCTTATGATTTGTATTTATCAATTTTACGTAACTAATTTTTTCAAATTTGTAAAAAAATGTTTACGTTTCGATAATTTTTGTTGTTGTCTTTTTTTTAACCCCTTCCCGACCTTATGAGAGCCGCAGCATTAGCGACCTTATGACGAGTTAACTCGTCATGCAGTCTAGCCGGTGGTGCGCTCCGTGTGCACCGCCAGCTAGTCTGCAACGGGTCCAGGACTAAGCCTCGCACCCGAGGCAAAGCTCCTGGACCCGATCGGTCAATTTCCGGGCATGTGATCGCGGTGATTGAGTGATCACCGCGATAACATGCAAATTAGATGCAAAGTCGACTTTGCCTCTAATTCACTCTCTGTGCTTCACATTCTTATAGTGAAGCACAGAGAGTGCCTGTAAGTAAAAATAAATTAATAACATACACAGAGGTAAAAAAAAAAAAATTCACCTTTCATTTCAAAATTAACCCTTTCATTGCTGATCACAGTTTTTAACTGTGATCAGTTTCCTTCCACTTTATGGCCCTCATTTAGTTTTTTTATGACAGATTTTTTTTTTTAAAGGTAATTTTAATATATTTATTTAATAAAATGTAACCCATGCATGCCTGTTGCATGATTTTTACTGATCTGACATCGCACTCTTCAGAGTTTTTTTTCTGTCTTTTTTGTTTAGGGGGGTTTGGGAACCAATATTTTTCTTTTTTATTAGTTAGTTAATTAGGGGGGATAAGTGGGTTAGTGTTGCACTAGTTGTGTAGCTTATTATTGGGAAAATAATGGGGAAAAACTTTTTTTCCTCAAAAATTTCCTCTTTTATATGTATTTTTTAATACTAAAATGTAAATCATTTTTATGTATAGTAAAATCAAAAGAAAGCTCTAACTGTCCTTTAAAAAACAACATAACTTGTATGGGTACGTTAAATGAGAGAGAGGAAAATTATGTTTTAAAAAACGCGTATTAAAAATTGAAAAACGCTCTGGTCCTTGGCCCAAGATAATCCCTGGTCCTTAAAGGGTTAAGATGTCTTTTTTTTTTTTAAGTTGTCTTTTCCTTTTTTAGTTTTTTCCTTCCTTCATGGGACGACAAGACGTAAATCCTCAATTTTTTTGTGCTTGATAATATTTTCATCACAATGTGTTTATTTTTACTATATTGCCTGTAAGTAGGCTCTAAATAAGACAAAGTATTACACTTTAATTGACATCTACAATTTAATAACACATTGTATTTTAAGAGAAAATTTGTATTACAATGTATTTTTTTTTGCATTTTTATTTTATTGTTTGTAAGTGGGTTCTAAATGGGTCACAGTATCATATTTTAAATCAATATTTATGTTCTAATAACACAATTTTGGTTTAATGTTTACCTTTGATAAAGTCAAATATTCCCGATTTGTTTTTTTCCCCCAGACATGTTTCTGGCTAAATTAGGCTTTAACCCTTTAAGGACCAAGGGTTTTCCTAGCCAAGTGACCAGAGCGATTTTTACAGTTTTGATATGTGGTTGTTTAAATGTAATTTCCCCCTTTATCATTTAACACACCCATACAAGTTATATGTTGTTTTTAAAATGACATTTAGAGCTTTCTTTGGATACCACATACATAAATATAATCTGTAATTTAGTATTAAAATTACAAATAAAAAGAAAGAAAAGATTTTAAAAAAACATGTTTTTTTCATCATTTACACATTAATCTTGACAGTCTGCTGTGTGATGCTGCAAGAAAGCACCCCATTTTGTGTTCAGCAACATCTCCTGAGTACAGGGATACCACCCATGCATAGGCTGATTATGTTATTTGGGGGCTAAAAGGCCATATTTGGGAGGTGCACATTTTGAATTTCACACTTGGAATTTTGACATGGGCCTATGTCCCATTTGGGACATATTTGTAGCCGGCCAGTGTATTTAACCCCACAAAACCATATATTTTTGAAAAGTAAGACACCCTATGGCATTTCAAATGGTGGCATTTTAACACTTTCCATGCACTAATTCTACCACTAGCCTTTGTCGAACTTTTGGGTAGTAATTTTTTTCCCCCATACATTGTACTTCAGGCATGAATTCATAGATGCTGTTATGCGTCACTGCCAAACAACACCACACTATGTGTTCAGCAACATTTCCCGAGTACAGGGATACCACCCATCATACGTTTGTTGGGTTGTTTGGGGGCTAAAAGGCCACATTTGAAAGGAGCGCATTTCCAACGTAGAATTTTGACATGTGGTCAGCCTGCACCCATATTCCATTTGGGGCATTTTTGTAGCCAGTCTTTTTCAATTTACCTTCATCAAACCATATATTTTTGATAACTAGAAACCTAGGGTATTTTTTTTTGGTGACCTTTCAGGCATTTGACGCAGCCATTTTGACACAAATTATTGCCAAACTTGGGAATATCATTTTTTTTGGGAATGCAGCTAAGGACAACCCCCCCTAAAAGTGTTCCGTTACATCACAACATGTCTCTACCAAAAGATATATTTTTATGGTTTACCAGTATTCCAGTTTTGTGTGGTATTGGCCAAAACATTCTACACACAAGCCTGGCAGAGAAGGACAGTGGTAGATGGACTCTTTCTGGTTTGCAGGCGTAGGGGGCTGCTCCAAAAGAAAATGACTAAATGCTTTTATTTAATACGCTAAGAAGCTGTATCTCCTCCCTGTACTTGCCTTGTTATACAAAATGTACGAATTGTACTAGCAATTTGAGTCAAGTAAATTGCCACCTTTTTATACCAGGTGTGGGTTTTTCGTTGGACTAGGTATGGTATAATGCGCTGGTCTGCAAGGTCCACTCCACCCATGTGCCTGTTGTACTCCAGGATACATTGTGTTTTTTTAATTTTTTTGTTTGAAGGCTTTATTCTCACTGATACTGTGCTTTCATCATGAAAGCATGTACACATCCTTTTTATCTGTGTACCTAAGGGCCAGTAGTTCATCCTGTCTTAAAGAGGATGATGTCCAACGTGTTTGCCTTGGGTAAACCAGCTGCTGGGGAAATCCTTTTCTATTTTTTCTGATTGTCCCACAGGCAAGCGTTTCCAGGCAGTACAGATTTTTAAATAACTCAATGCTGGTGTAGTAATTGTCCACGTACAGGTGGTATCCCTTATTTAGTAATAGGAGGATGAGATCCCACACTATCTTTCCGCTTGTACCAATAGAGTCAGGGCACCCTGGTGGATCTAGATGGGAGTCTTACCCCTGGTAAATGCGAAAGGCAAAAGTGTAGCCTGTGTTACTTTCACAGAGTTTATAGAATTTGATACCATATCTAGATCTCTTAGATGGTATGTATTGCTTGAAAAGCAATCTGCCTTTAAATCGCATAAGTGATTCATCTACACAAATTCTTTGGTCAGGCACATATATGTGAGAAAATGTTTGGGACAAGTTTGTTAGAAGGGGCATTAGCTTATAGAGCCTGTCATATGAGGGGTCATATTTTGGCAGACACTTAGTATTGTCATTGAAGTGGAGGAAGCGGAGATATATTTCAAATTTCTGCCTGGTCATAATAGCTGGGAAAAGCAGGGTGGCCAATAATGGATGTTTGCTCCAATAGGAACGTATACTTGGCTTGTTAATAATTCCCATAACCAGCAAGAGTGAAAAAAACTTTATCTCTACCAAGTCAGTGGAGTGCCAGCTCTGATGCCTAGCATAATACGAGGTAGGTTTTGCTGCCAAGTACTGTTGGGCGTAAATATTTGTTTGCTCAACGATCAGCTCAAATAGTTGATTCGTGAGCAGCAGCTAAACAAATTGATGTGGTTCAGTACAGGTTATGTTTCCTGTAATGCCAGGCAATGCCGTGAATGTGGGTATGTCTGGTTGCAGACTATTAGGTGGCACCCATGAAAGTTCTTCAGGGACTGTGTGCATTCTTTGTGGGGGTTGCGGGCTGCCGTCAGATCCCATACTACTGTCACTTTCCGAATCGATTATTGGCTCCATATAGGAGGCCGTTTCAGTGTCTGAACTGGATGCCAGAATGGAATAAGCCTCTTCCACGTTGTACATAAGGGGCATTTTTAACACTGAACTATAACAAAAATTGTTATTTTTTTTTTAAACTCCCAGGGAGGGGGGGGGGGGGGGGGAGAATAAGTAGATCAGAGCACATTTGGAAGACGCACGGAAAAAAATCACAATAGCAATAGCAGCAGCACAATGGCACTGGAAGGGTTAAATTAATAAAAATTTGCTTTTAAATAAAAAAAAAAATGGGAGATTTAAAAAAAAAAATTTAATTTGAAAAAAAAAATGAAAAGTAAAAGAGCACTGATCACAGTTGATTACTGTGATCAGAAACGGAAATGAAGGGGTTAACTTTTAAAAATCTTATTTCAGAACTCCTGGAACACTATGTAACTATCTGTCACTCTCAGTACCTCACGATCTCAGTGAGAGGTACTGAGGATGACAGTGACAAAGTCAATGTTTCAAAACGAGTTAACTCGTCATAAGGACGGGAAGGGGTTAAATAAGATTAGTATTTCACATTGACGTCTACATCCTGAAATGACAGCGTATTTTAAGACTGAGAAAACTTGTATTATAATTTATGTTTTTCTGCATTTTTATTATACTGCTTGTAAGTGGGTTCTAAACGCGTCACAGTAACATATTTGATCAATATTTATGTTCTGATAACACAATTTTGGTTTTATGCTTATGTCTGCAAAGATTAAGTTGAATATCCACAATTTTATTTTTTTTCTCTCTCTTCGGAAATTTATTTCCTTTGAGGAGATGACTTGGTGGGGAGGACGGGGAGTTTTGGAGGGTGAAACGGTATATGTTAATTCAGTAGGAGAGTTAAACATTTTGCTTATCTAGGACACTTGGTAGTATCCCATTGTGGTTATGGGATTTAGTTCGGAGAAGAGCTGGCCTGGAGGCTTTTTCCTCTTTGGTCCCCACATCTTTGAAAAGTATATTGGTATGCATGTTGTGCGTGCCTATGGGCTTCCGCTCCCGATCTGGCCCTTCCATTTTCTTTGCTTTTTGGATGCCATTTAAATTTGTTTCTATTAACTCCCAGGGCTTGAACTCACCCCAGAAATGACTAGTACTAGAAGATTGCTTAATTTGCTTCAGCGAGTGGGAGCATCTAGTACTCTGACAGTTTTTCTGGCCCTCAATGCCGAGAAGGCATTTGATAGGGTTGACTGGCTCTTCTTATCAGAGACTATGGAGGCTTTTGGCCTGTCTGGTGCCTTTAGGATTAAATGCTGTCTCTTTACTCAGCACCGAGGGCCAAGATTACGGGATTTCCTTTTATTTAAATTTTTTTCCCCATCAGGAACGGTACGAGGCAGGTATGCCCACTGGCACCACTGCTATATGCTTTAAGCATTGAACCCCTTGCCGCTTTGGTAAGAGGTTCCGCTCAGGTTTCTGGCATTCAGGCAAGAAAGTAGGAATATAAAATTTCACTTTAAGCCGATGATGTGCTACTCTCTATAACCTCACCCGAGACCTCCATCCTTCATGTTCTTTCATTGATAAACCAATATGGCTCCTTTTCAAATTATAAAGTGATCCCAAGTAAGACCCAGTCATTCACACTATTTTTATCACCTGTCATTTAAAAAAGGTGTCTCATATTAGCAATATAAAATGGTCTAATAAAATTCTGACCTATCTGGGGGCTAAGATTGCTTCTGACCTCAGACAGACACTCTTAACTACGAGAACCTGGTTTATGACCTAAGAAATTTGCTTTTAAGCTGGAGAGGGTTAGATACTTCATGGCTTGCTAGCCTTAATACACTTAAGGCTCCCGAAAGTTATTTTTCTCAGGAGGACGCCCAACTCTTTTATTAAACAACTGAGTTTGCGGTTTGCCTCCTATGTATGGGACGCCAAAAAATCTAGAATAGCCAATAAAACCTTGAAGGCTGGAGGACTACGATTCCCGGACCTATACAGACTACAGGAGATCTGTCTGTTTTCACGTTTTTTTTAGCCTGGTAATATAAGCCCTCTGTTCGAGCACTTTAGTACCATTTGGAGATGATGGAATGTGCAGGTTGTAACCCCCTTTTTTTTTTTTTTTTTAGGACTACCTCCTCTATTTTTAATAAACTCAAGATTACTAATCCAATAATAGCGGATGTTACCAGGGGGATGTTTAAATATAAGAGGATGTTTTCCCTGTCACAGGTATTAACCGGCCTGGCCCCATTAGGAGCAATGACGCCCGCTTTGTCTGATTTTCAATCTTCTTTGTGGTTTTTCATTTGTGCAACCTTCCACCACAAGATGACCTACTCGCCTTTTCCAAAATTCTATACAATTTAGTAGACTGAGGGTTTTAACTACCTGCAGATTAAGAGGTATCTTAACGCTAAACCACTGGTAGAATGCTCTCCCCTTAACAAATTTGTATATTCCTCTCTGTGTACTAAAACCATTTCTAAATTCAGGTTCTTGTGGATAATACATTCACTCATGTAAAGATAGACCATTTTAGTTATTGGGAATAGGACCTTGGCAGAGTATTCCCCTTGGTGGTATGGTTTGCTGCCTGTAGGAACACCAGAGGAGCATTACACGGGTTAACCTACAAGAACTATTCTAGAAGATCCTTTTTCATTGGTATATGATACAGTCTCGCCTTAATTAAAATTTCCTCCAATGTCCCAAGTCTGTGTTGGAGGTGCAAAAGAGAAGGCACACATTTTCATATATGGTGTTCCTGTATTCACCTGGCCCCTATTAAAGAAAAACTGGCAAAAAAAAAAAAATAACATCCTCATTTAAGTTATTACCTCTCAAGATCTTTGACTGAAGTAACTTCATCAACCACGTTAGATCCATTTTCAGGAAAAAGGACATGTTCAACTTCAGAACCTGATGGACAGACATTTTTGGGGTGAGAACATTCCAATCATGCCACATACACTATAATATAGCGAAAAATTGTCTTTACGGTCAGGTTACATAAATATACATTTTTGAAACACAATACCTTTCTCTAGGTTTAGAACAGTTTCTGAAGATGGTTCAGTTACTAGGACTTCTTTCATTTCCATTTCCACTGGTTTGTTGATAAGAGGAGAGTGAGCTTTGGTACTTATAGTAACCACATCATCTTCCAAGTCTTCTGGAGTTGGAGCATCATGATACTCCAGTGTTGTCTGGTCAGATCTTGCAGAAACATTGCTAATTTCTTTGGAGACTTCCATTTTATTTGAGTTCTCTTCATGGACACCTGATGAAGATTCCTCCATTTCCATGTGATCTTTGTCTGGGGTGTTTTCTGTTAATCTTCCTGACCATACAGTGTCTGGAGCAGATTTTAGTACTGGTGATGCTGTCAGAACATCCCTATCAGATGCCAGGGTCTACAAAAGAATAGGACATAAACATCATGAAATGTAATTATAAAATGTTATTTCAGTGGCAAGAATCCTGTTTAGTCTTTAGCGGCTTTTTAAACCCCTTCAAGACTGGACTGTGTTAATGACCGTGGCTATTTTAACCCCTTCATGACCAGACTGTTTTTGGAATGTTGTGCGTTAGTGACCGAGGCTGTTTTAACACTTCTGAGGTGTTTGTGTTGAGCTTTAATTTTCTTCTTTGTCAGTTGCTGTACCCACACATATTATATATTGTTTTTTTCAGGACAAGAAGGGCTTTCTTTTCATGACATTATTTTGTTTATATCATTTATTGTATTGTGTAAAAAATAGTAAAATATGGTTAAAATCAAAAAAATAAACACTTTTCCTGACTTTTCTTTGTAAATTATTTTACTAAGCTTCAAAAGCTAATGAAAAAACGTGCTAAATAGATTCGACTATAGGTCCTGAGTTCAGAAATACCCAATGTTTATGTTTTTTTGCTTTTTTTTTTGCATGTTTTAGGTTAATAAATACAAGTAGCATTTAGCTGTTTCAAAACCATTTTTTTAAAATTAGTGTTAGTGACACTGTAACACCGATATCTGATATGAATCACTGAATAACCCCCCACATGTACACATTTTTATAAAGTAGACATCCCAGGGCATTCAACTTGGGGTAATTTGACACTTTTCACTCTGTCATTTTACCACCAATCTTTGACAAGTTTTGGCATAGTAATTTTGTGTGTGTTATTTCCACACACTTTGAAACTTAGGTATGAATTTAAAGGGGCTGTTCTATTTTATTGCCAAACAAAACCCCAATATATGTTCAGCAACTTCCCCTGAGTATAGCGGTACCCCACATGTATAGGTTTGCTAGGTTTATGTGGCAGGTACAGGGCAAAATTTAGGATATGGTTATTGCAGCTTTAAAACGTGTATTTATTATGTAATACTTGTGACTACATTTCCTATCATGCTCAGCCAGCCAAAAGCTACCGTAGCAGAATAGGAAATGTAGTCTATAGTAGGAAGCACCGGTTTTTGCTATCCTGCGGCTGCATGGATCAAATATCCAGCTGCTGCGGGCCCCTATCTACTGCTGGGGGCCAATGCAAAGCACTGGCCCCACTAGCAGTCTTTTTAAAAAAAAAAAAAATATCCCTAGAGGACCAGACAGACAGACATAACATGTCATTGGTCCTCTACGGAATAACTTCTTATTTGTATACAATTTATTATTATTTTTAATTTTTTTATTTATTTAATTTTTTTATTTTTATTTAACTCTAACCTTAACCCTTTGGTTAGGGTTAGTACAAACCCTAATTCTAACTCTAGGATTAGGGTTTTGATGAACTCTAACCCTAACCAAAGAGTTAGAAACCTTTTTTTTAATTAAAAAAATCCTTGGGGGGCTGGTTATTACTGGGGGGGGGGGGGGGGGGGACCAGGGGGAGACTTCACACATTATATTTAGTCTCTCTGACGGTGTTTGTGTTTAGCGGTAATTTTCCCATCTCTCATTTACCGTACCTACACATTGTTTTTTTCTTGCAATGGCTAAGCCCTCTGCCGGTCTAAGCTTCGGAAGTGAAACTAACTTCACTTCCGTCGCTCTGAATATGCTACTTGATTGCCCCTAGTGGTAGTTTAGTAGCATTGCAATGGAAAATATTTAAAATACATATTTAATTAATTAAAAACAGGTTATTTAGCTATATTAGCCTATAGGGTTAAAATTAAATATTTTTTAGCATAAGGGATAGGGTTAAAATTAAATTAAAGTTAAAAAATATTAAGGGATATAATAAGGATTAGAGTTGGGGTTAAATTTAGTGTTAGGGTTACATTTTGGGTTTGGGTTGGGGTCAAAAGATCAATATAGGAAAAAACAAAAAAAACACTATTTTTGGTTTTTGCCCCATAACTCGCAAAAAAATACAGAAAAATATGGAAACATGCATATTTTTGAACTCGGGAGAACATTTAGAAACTATTTAGACCGGGTCTTTTTTAATGATTTTATTTGTGTAAATTATATTTTAGGTCAAAGTTAGAAAAAGTGGGTTTTTAACAATTTTTCATCAAATTTTATGATTTTTTTTGTAGTAAATTATAAGATATGATGAACATAATGGTATCTAATGAAAGCCCTTCTTATGACGATAAAAACTACCATCAGATATTGTCACACTTTAGTGTAGAATTGTTTTTGTGATGTTTCCCCCCACACACATTGTACTTCAGGCATGAGATTCGGTGTCACAGACAAAAAAAAACTCCCCAATATTGGTTCAGCAACATCTCCTGAGGACAGCAATACCCCCATGCATAGGTTTGTTGGGTTGTTAGGGGGCAAAAAGACCACAATTTTGCAACCTAACATGCAGCTCATATATGCTTATGTCCTACTTGGGACATTTGTGAATCCGGCCAATGTAATTCACCCCATCAAACCATACAATACCCTAACCAGGGTTTATCAAATGGTGGTATTTTTAACACTTCATGCACTAATTCTACCACCAGACTTTGTCAAAGTTTTGGGTAGTATTTTTTTCTCACATACTTTGTATTTCAAGCATGAATTTACAGATCCTTTTATGCGTCACTGCTAAACAACACCTCAGCATGTGTTCAACAACATCCGAGTACAGTGATACCACCCACGAATAGGTTTGTTTGAGGTCTAAAAGGCCACAATTTCGAGGTGCGCATTTACAAATTCGAATTTTGTCAGCCTGCGCCCATGTTCCATTTGGAAAAAATTTTTAAGCCGGCCATGTATTTTAGCCCCCCCATAAAACCATATATTTTTGAAAACTAGGACACACTAGGGCAGTGATGGCGAACGTTTTTTGGGCCCGAGTGCCCAATTTATGGCCAGAACCGATTTGCAGACCTCAAAGTGCCAACACTGCATCCACACACATATACCCTCACAGGCAGGTTCACCCCTTGTCTGCTACGTCCAAGAGGAGCAGTAATCACTAGGGAAAAAGACGGGCTGCGCCAGTCATCTGCTTCTTCTCCTGATAACCGGGCACATGCGCACTGTGCGTACAACCATTCAGGTCAAGCAGTTCATTGCTTTCCAACTTTAACGCTTCTACAAATATTGCGTATGCGCCGGATTATCGGGAGAAGCAGCAGATGACTTGGTCGGGTGCCACAAATGAGAGCTTGGCGTGCCGCGTGTCATAGGATCAGCACCGTTGCCCTAGGGTATTTCAAATAGTGGTAACACTTTCCATGTACTAATTCTTCCACCAGCATTTGACAAAGTATTGGGTAGTGTTTTTTAAATTTAGGCACGAATTTTCAGATTATGGTATGTGTTACTGACAAACAACACTCTAATTTGTGTTCAGCAACATCTCCCGAGATTACAGGGATACCACCCGTGTATAGGATTTGTTGGGGGGCTAAAAAAGGCCACATATGGGAGGTGCCCTACTTTTTGACAACCTGGAGTCAACCTGCGTCCCTGTCCTATTTGAGATTTCTTTGAAGCCGGCCAAAGTTATTTACCTCCACAAAACCATATATATTTTTTGAAAGTAAAGTAGACACCCACAACTAATGTATCAGAAAGCTGACCAAGGTCAAAATCTGCCCCCGAGTCAGCGTCCTCAGAATCAGTGCCTAAGCAATGATCTATGAGAAGGAAGGTGTTCATAGCTTTTAGAAGAGCCTTTTTATTACCTGTAATAAATTACAGTACAATGAAATTAACCCCTAAAAAATGCAGACAGTAAAACATGTGTTGCTGTGCAAGATCACTGCTTATGCAGTGATGGGATTAATACACAGGGAATGGCTTTAAAAAAAAAAAAAAAAAAAAATCTCAATGTTTTACAATTTTATTGTAACACTAATACTGAACTGTTTCTCTCCCTCACAAAATGAAAGTGAGGAGAGGGAGGGAGATCTAAATTAGTCAGATTAATATTCACAAATATATTTCTGACCAGGTAAATGGTGATGCTCATCTGAGCAATCACCAATCCGTCTTTGCCACTAATTCCCTGTTACTGATGATTACTATACATGCGCTCCGACAGCCTCAAAAATATTTTTACTTTACTTTGTGGGTGTGAAAAAAACGTACACTAGTGGGTGTGAAAAAAAAAAAATGCAGACAGCTAAAAATGGCTTTGGCATCAATACCATTGCGTAAGCAGTGATCTACAGAAAGGAAGGGGTTAATAGATCTTCGAAGAGCCGTTGTAGTACTGTAATAACTTACACACACCTCAAAAAAACATGTCCTGGTGTGCAAGATCACTGCTCATGCATGATCAATGGCAGGGAACAGGTCAAACGCAAGGATTAGATTTTATAAAAGTCCATGGGTCTAAAAAGTTATTTTACTACATTGATCTGTCTATACTGCTTGAATCTTAAATTGCCCTTTGTACTTCATGACTGACTCATCCACTGAAATATCTTTTTTTTTTTTTAAATGAACCCAAGGGTAAAAATAAAATAAAAATACTTGCAGTAAAAATGCACTGTTGCAATAAGATTCTGTAGGGAAGGGGTTAAAATAAATGTTAATTTTAAACTTAAACACTTCGTGATACAAATTAACACCGATCTCTCACACATCTGAGGAGAGAGGTGCAGAGATCACACAGTCATAGGCAGTGATTTCAAACACTGCCTTAACTTCAGCCAATCAGAAATGATCAGGTGATGCTCACATCGAGGCAGATTGGTAACAGACTAAAAGCGATGCTGCAATCTCGCACGCTGCTTATTTTAGTGCATGACGGTCCTGGACCATCCACGAAGGGGGTTAATATTAAAAAAATAAATAAATAAAAAAAAAAAACACAAAAAAAATCAGTACAAAAAAGTATATCCCTTTGTTTAGAGGGTCATTTCATAATTGTACTTCTGTAAGGCTGCATAAGTTAGGGAACGTTTCCAATAAAATTCTTATAAAAAGATTTAAAAAAAAAAAAAAAACACGTAGAAAATGGTCAAACTTTTTTTGTCTGGTTACCACCATGGCTCCATATAATTCTGATGCACAAACACAATCTAAATAAAGGGCTTACTTACTCCTCTTGTGTATTTGCTTTCAATCTCTTCCATAAAAGATATTTTGGTCTCTTTGGGCCGCAAAGGAGGCGTAAGGGATCTTCCAGGTGATACAGAAGGAGAGCCCAGTGGTGTGGTGCGAACACTTGACCTCAGAATAGACTGAGGTGTGAATCCAGGAAAAGCAGATGTAGTATTTGTGGCAAAGGTCCTTGCCCTCTGTGAATTAAACAAAATCATGAATACAGTGCAGAGCTAAACAGGTGTAGTAGGACCACAGAGCTTTCATACCACCACCAAGAACGTACTGATGAAAAAACAATATTTAAAACACAAATTAATCGAATCATTTAATTATTTATTAATAACCATTACTTGCCCTGACGACAAGTGGCGTCTCTAAAAGGGTAAATTCTGATGCTTTGGCAGCACTTCTTAGCTGGGCAATCTTCCTCAAACTTGATTGCACTGGACTAGAGGTCAGTAGTATAGGAGATTTGAGAGGTGTGTGTTGGTTAAGGAGAGAGTCTGCCACAGGGGAAGCATCCATCATTACAGGGTAAACTACAGAGTCACGCAGTCTGGAAAATAAATAGAATGCAACAAATTTAAAGAAAAATAATAAATCTGGCAACTGATTTATCATATCATATCATTACTGTCATAACAGATTACAAACGCCACGCAACAGATCACATATGCAGAAAACTCCAAAAAAGGTGTTTCAAAAATAAAGTCAATGTTATGGACAAATACACACAATTCTAAATTCTAATACAGACTTAAAACTATATACATTCAGAAAAGCTTTCCAGTAGGAAAAATAAAACTAACCTGGATACTCTCCTTGATTTAAATATGGGCGTGCCAACAAATGCATTAGGAGTCTCCAAATCCAGCCTTGCTGCTTTTATTGGGGCCATATCTTCATTGACAAAGCTGTACAAACAAGAACAAATAAGATGTTACGAGTGGCTGAGTTTGTCCTAAAGTAGTGTTAGGTTTTATTACTCAACATACTTACTTACTAAACATGATAGGACAATTGTTTTCTTTGTTTTGATGTCTGATCTGTTTTTTTTTTTTGTTTGTTTTTTTACAGACACTCATACACAATTTATTGAACTAGATTGATTTTAAACAGGGATCACATCAATAAATGCAAATAAACTAACTGTTAAAGCCCCCATGATCAACTCACCCCATCCATCCCCCCAAATTTAGGGGAGGATAGCAATGAATTCTGATATGACCTCACTGCAAAAACAGAAACAGCCTGCCTCAGCTATTGCAGGCTACGATAGCTCTTTCGCTGGGTGTTCCAGACTTTCCTCCATCAGAGGCAGCCTGGTACACCACTGTGATTGACAGGTCAATGATGACTGTCCACAGGCAATCCCGTACATGTTATATAAGATTGGCAGATCCCTCTAATAGAAACATGTTCATCTCATTTAGACGTGTAGCATGTGTTCAGCTTACCTTTTGTAAGGAGAATATCCTTTGTCATTTGCCGCAGATATTTCCTTAATTTTTGACAGCACAACATTAATAAAATGCGCTTTGGTAATTACATTTCCAGGTTCGGCTTGCTTTATAACAGTTGACAGAGGTTTAGGTCTTGAAACTAAAAAAAATTGTAAAAAACAACAACAAAACTTTAGAACCCCATGACTAGATGAAGGATTGGTAATCGGAAAAGATAGATAATCATAGATAATCTTTCGGTAAATTGATCTGCACAAATTTACTGATTATCCATAGGTCTTTAGAGACAGCCATTTTTCATAGCATGATTACTTCTATTTTCTCACAGTAAATGAACACGGCGAATAAAGAATTTTTTTTAAAAATAAAATGCAAAATTGAGTCTATACTGAAACACACACGACACTTACCTTTTTTACAAAGAGGGGATGACGAGGAATATGGCTTTCTCTTCTCAGCAATGGCCAGCTGCACCCTGGGAAGAACTTTCCTATACTGATCAACTATAGCATTCCTTGAAACAGCTCTCATATGCAGACGGCGATCGAAGTCAGTCTGCTACAGGACAACATTTTAATTATTTTCTATAGGCGTCATTTTACTTTCATAAAGAATTGGCTAAAAATGATATGATTCACAGGTAAAGCTTACCTTAGGCTTTAGCTTTAATGACTCATTCAACTGCAGTGCAGGGATGTAATTTGAACGCTGTAAATGGTGCACCAAGAGCAATTCTTGGTTCTGTGAATCTCCAGTCTGCAAAAACCTGTGCAGGTATTCCTAGGATTTCAAAATCAGAAATTGAATACTGAAATATCTTAACGTTCTTGTCAGTAACTTTTATAGCAATGTAAAACCCATTATGTGTAGGAACAAGTTAATTTTATAAAGGAGGTTGGTGCAAAATGTCGCTTTTTTTTTTTTAAACGTCATGCTTAGTATCAATAATATCTATATTATTGTTCTCTGATTAGTGTATCGAAACCTTGAAAGGTTATTTTTTTTAATTCTTACCAGCTCAATGCTTGAGAATTTAAGTTTCAACAAGTCTTCCATAAGCTTCATTTCCTGGCAGGTTCCAAACATATGCTTTAGAAGCTCCTCGATGTTATTGCGACTCGAGTGGAGCCGCTGTAGGTTAAAGGCTTCAAGTATCAACCTGAAAAATGAGCAACAGGAGATCAAAAAGACAGGACAGAATACCTTTTGCAAGCACACTTATTATGCATACTCAGATTATGGAACTTTTCCTATAGACAGGCTAAGTTTTTTCTCACTTGTGCTTCTACCGTATTTGCTCGATCATAAGATGACCCCCCAAAATTTGTATATTCCTTTAGGAAAAAAAAATAAAAGCCTGAATATAAGACTAACCTATAGGAAAAAAAGTTTAACTTGTATATATGTAAATTGCTTTTTAATATTTAATAAAAAATGTATATTATACAAATTCTTGTTTTTTATTTCCTTTTATGTGCCAATGCGGCCTCTCTCCCCCTCCCCCAAACTTTTCTCTCTCTCTCCACCTCCCTCGTCTCTTCCCCCCACCCCTTGTCTATCTCTATCCCCCCCTCCCCTTTTCTCTCTTCCCCCTCCCTCCCCTTGTCTGTCTGTGTCTTACCCCCCCTTGTCTGTCTGTGTCTCACCCCCCCTTGTCTGTCTGTGTCTCACCCCCCCTTGTCTGTCTGTGTCTCACCCCCCCTTGTCTGTCTGTGTCTCACCCCCCCTTGTCTGTCTGTGTCTCACCCCCCCTTGTCTGTCTATGTCTCCCCCCCCTTGTCTGTCTATGTCTCCCCCCCCTTGTCTGTCTATGTCTCCCCCCCCTTGTCTGTCTATGTCTTCCCCCCCCTTGTCTGTCTATGTCTTCCCCCCCCTTGTCTGTCTATGTCTCCCCCCCCTTGTCTGTCTATGTCTTCCCCCCCCTTGTCTGTCTATGTCTTCCCCCCCCTTGTCTGTCTATGTCTTCCCCCCCCTTGTCTGTCTATGTCTCCCCCCCCCTTGTCTGTCTATGTCTCCCCCCCCTTGTCTGTCTATGTCTCCCCCCCCTTGTCTGTCTATGTCTCCCCCCCCCTTGTCTGTCTATGTCTCCCCCCCCCCTTGTCTGTCTATGTCTCCCCCCCCCCCCCTTGTCTGTCTGTGTCTCCTCCCCCCTCCCCTGGTTTCGTTCCCTGGTGGCTAGTGGGGGCAGCCGGGGGATGTCTGCACGATACGAGACATCCATCATGCTGCCCGACATGGCAATCTATTATGACGGACAGCTGTTCCGTCATAATAGACTGCTGTGTTGGGCAGCATGGAAGATGTCTGCACATATCGTGCAGACATCTCCCGGCTGCCCGATTCTCCCTGGTGGCTAGTGGAGCAGCGGAGGATGTCTGCGCGATGAGCGCAGACCTCCCCTGCTGCCGCCCGGCATGACTTTTATGACTAAGCCGGAAGTACCCGGCTTCATCATAGAAGTCCCGGCATTCGTGCAGGGCGGCAGCAGGGGGAGTCTGCGCTAATCGCGCAGACATTCCCCTGCTGTTAGAGAGGGGGATCCAGGTCCCCTGCAGCTCTGCGGGGGACCTGGATCCCAGTCTTATAATCTGACCTCAATTTGAGGTCAGATTATAAAACGACCTTGAATGTAAGACGAGGGGTATTTTTCAGAGCATTTGCTCTGTAAAAAACCTTGTCTTATATTTGAGCAAATACGGTATTATTGACACCCAAGTGGCATGTACAGTGGCCCTAATGGCAGATTTATTTATTTTTTTAAAGATGAGTTTCATCCTTTGCCTTGCAAACACTATGCGGGCATATATCAATATTGTTTTCTTTCAGGAAAGAACAAACACAATGACTTTTTAATGTAATCCCAATATAAAAAGATTGTTGAAACAAATTTCACACTGGTGTTTTAGGATAGTAATGAATAAGTTACATCCCATACATTTATACCTACAGTATAAACCGCATTTATATTTAAAACACTCATTTCACCAGGTGTGGAAAAAAGTTTTTCCAAACTTCTTCAAGTATGGCATACAAACAACTTACCTGTTGGCCAGTAAAACAGTCATGTGTAATTTCACCTCTTGGCTATTTGTTATTGAAGGTTTCATCACTTGTAGATAGCGCACAGCTTGTTTGGGATTACCCTGACACATCAACGTTTCGATAATTTGTGAATGTTGCCATGTCATCACACCATGGGCAGAAGGGTGAAGGATACAGTCCAGTGAATTCTATGGGAAACAGAACACCATTAATGCTATTTTAACTGTACCTAAAACTGTAGGAACTTAGGACAAATGGGATCAATTTCTAAATTTGACATTAGTAAATTAAAATATTGTAAAATGGCCAATGTGCAAAATGTTTTTATCAAATTAGCAATACAGGTTGAGTATCCCTTATACAAAATGCTTGGGACCAGAAGTATTTTGGATAATTGATAGTTTTGGATGAAGGATCATATTTGCCAATAAGATATATTAAAGCCTCTCCACACTCAATCAATAGTGTACAGAGCAAATAAATATTTTTTACTGTGATGTAGCTGGGATGTGAGGCATCATTGGGAACTTGCCTTTGTCATGTCAGGTCAGCACATGTGCCATTGCATTACCCTTTGTGGGCATGGAGGGGATCGGGGCATACATAGAAAGGCTATTTGACAGCTTTAGGGATCAGGACACTGAATAAACTGTTGTGTGTTTGCACTGTGGCAATGTGTGGAATTTGCAACTTGTGACAAAACCCCAAAAGATTTTTTGGATAAGGGATACTCACAGCTCAGACTTTCTTTTATAAAATGATATAATGTAATGCTTTTGTTTCCAGATAAGGATACATAGTTGAACTCCTCAAAGGATCAATGAAAAATGAATATACTTTAATGAATGGTACACCTACCTGATAATCATTGTGATCCAGAAGCCAAAATCCTTGAATAAGTTTGATCAGCCCAAAAGGGACAGAAAATATTGTGGGAAATGATTCAATAGAGGAATCCGGTTTGTCTGGAAACGAATACATAACGTCCAGCAGAAAATAAATTGTCTGGTAGTCAACAGGTTAAGGTGGCTAAGCGGTTTAAAAAACTTGTATTTACATTTCTTTTAAAACTCCCCATTGAACTACGCTATAAAACCATGCTCCCCTTCTTATGACAGCTTACTGGTGACATTACTACTGTCAAGGGGAATTAATGGCAAAATAATTTCGGGACAATCTGAAGCACTGGCATAAGTAAGAAAACCCATGGAAGTTGCTTGACTGCTAAGGTCCAGATTAAACCGTTCATTGAAGCCATGTGGCCAGGCTAACCACAGTATAAGAGGCAAAGAAGGTGTTGTATAAAAACTCCCACACTGACAAGTGTCAGGAAGAGTATAAAAAAGGCGCAATCGCCATTTGTTATGTAGAACGGCGATGGTGCCTTCTCATAAATCCTTACACGTGCGAGAGAGGAACCTCCAAACAATTCTTAACTTGAGGTTCAGACACTAAACAGGCGCTTTTCAGCACCAGTTTTTTTTCTACATTGGTAAGCACAAACAAAAAGTTTGTCCTTGAGATCTACATATTCCAGTTTGTCAGGATATGTATCCATTTAATACAAATATTTCTACACAGCACTTTATTTTGGGTGACATTTCTAGTGCCTGTAGCATACATATGTCTCTATTGTACTTTTCATTGTTATTTATGGTATTGTTGTTTATTTGTAGTATTCACGAACCTAGGTAAGTTTTCACGCATTTTTACATCCCGGACAGTACTAAATTGAGGCGGTGGAAACACAAGAAATTTGTCAGATTTATTACATAGGCGCTATTAGTTGGCGTTATCGGCATGGGTACCATGTTTATACATGAACCTCAATGTGCCTTGAGAGATCTAAGGTTTTGGGGCTTTTTAACTGGGTGCACAAATGGGAAAGAAAACCAATACCCTACTAAAGCACATTAAATTTTAAATGAATTGTGTCCTCTTTGACTATACTTTTAAATACTGTTAAAAATGTATATATATATAAAATCATCATCACCAATCTTAAAAAGTCACCCCCACCCAAAATGATCTTATATCCAAGACAGTTCCAAGTAAAATGAATATATAAAACAAAGGATACAATAGCATGTTTGCTCATTTCATCCACATTTTCGAGGAGGTATAAATCAAGAAGTGCCTATAAGAACAATATGGAAGATTAGTATTAAGACAAAATGGGCATTATGGGCAATCAGTGTAATTATAATAAGTCTCACATGCAAGCTGGCAGGCGGGTATTTCCCTGTACCATTTCCATCCCTGCTCCACAATTGCTCAACTCTGTCCCCAAATTGGCAAACCATTCCATCAATCATCAAAGAATTTGTATTCCACTTTCCACTGCAGAAAAAAAGAACAAGATGGCAACATTTAAAGAGGGTGAACAACTTGGGGGAAAAAAGCCAAAACATTTATATTTTAGCAAAAATGTATTCCATCACTATTAAGGAGCATATGCATTAACCCCTTTATGACATGGGACATGCCAGGCATGTCTAGGGAGAAATTCCCTTGCCAATCTAGGACGTGTGTGGCACATACTGCAGAAGAATGAGCTTAGAAAGTGATCAATGATTGTTTCCTTCACTCAGCTGATGTCGCTGAAAGGCCTCAGGGTGACTTGCATAATGCCGTTTCCATAAGGCACTGGCATGCTGTGGGTAAGAGTGATTGCTTTAAGAATGCTGCTTGACTGCATTAAGAGGCATCCTGAGATCTAGAGTTAGTGCTAGGGTTGGGTTTAAAAGGTCACTGTAGGAGAAGATGGTTCAACTATAAAAACATGCTACAACTATATATTGCTCTGTAACTTGCAAAAACAAAAACAAAAATGTAAGAACTGGCTTATTCTAAACAGAGGACACATTAGAATCTATTAAACAGTGTTTGTAGATGTGTAAAAGATTTTTCAAGAAAAGTTTTTTTCTTTCAGTTTATCATTTTAGGATTTGGTTTAGGGTAGTATTTGATGAAAATAACTATCTTAAATAGGCCCTTCTGATGCCGACAAAACCAATATAGAATTGTGTGGGTAAAGTAAAAGGAGAAAGAGGAAAATTACAGCTATACACAAACACTGCATACGTGTTAAAACAGCCTGTGCCATCATGGGTAAGACATGGCCAAAAAGTTGTGTATTTTACAAAAAGTAAAAGTAGTAAATACAATACTACAACCATTAATTTACCTGGACAATTGCCTCATTTTGTTCCGTCGATCTGAGTAGTAGTGCAGCATTCGCTGATAATTGTAGCATGGCCTGGTTAATTGCATTGTTTCGTCTAACAAATGAGGGTAAAAATGTTTATTAGAAATGTAAAAATAAAATGAGTTACAAAGTTTTAAATAGTATTTTCAAAAATAGTATTTTGGGACATCTAGTATATTCTAATGTTAATCATGTTTCCATTCAGAAGAAAGTACCTGCACTGTCTGGAAGTAGGCCACATCGACAGAACCAGAGGGTAACCGATGCATACAGAGTCAGTAGTTTAGCCACGGTTTGCTTGTTTGTCAGGTTTATTAGCCCTGTAAAACAAGATGAAAACAGTTCATGCTTAATTACGTAACAGAAAAAGACACATATCAGGTCATCCAAACTCATATTAGCAACATATGACCCCACCTCTATTTGATATTGTGGAAAGATATTGGGTAACAAAGAATACCAAATAAAATTACTAAGTGTCTGAAGAAGCAAGTTTTCCTCAAGGCCTTTTAATTAGTACTGCATTTCAAAGTCTCGAATAGATTTGCCTCTTCAAATTTTTTATTTTGGAATATTCTCACAAACAGCAGCCATTTGTACTAGTCTGACTATTGTTATAGTTTTGTTTTTCAAATGGCAAGTAGGATATGGTAAAAGGCACTATAAAATGGAAAACTAAAAAAAAAGGAGAATACATTTGATAGAGACCATACAGCCAAACAATATTTGGAAAAGATAACTACAATATAATATACTCTGATACAATATGGGTATAAATATGGTGAATGGTCTCTGCAGATCGGTAAGTGAGAAAATGAACCATGTTTTTGAAGGTTTTGGTTTGATTTCTTGTCATTCATTAAAAAGAGGATGTGTGAAAGGCTGGATTTAATAGTTATGTGCCTCTTTGTTCTAACTAACAATATAAATACCTTGTCCGGTGAGCTCTTGTGCCTCAGCTATGAAACATTTCAAGACAATGGCAAGGTTGCTGAAGCGCAGGTGGCAGCGCTGTAGCAACTGAAGGGTTTGAGGATCAATGAAGTTACAGGAACCATCAAACAGAGGAACACCTATAAAATAATAGTTAAGAGTAGTCATGCATAAATATAATATATTCCGAATATTTAAAGCATCCTTGTAAATGGTTTATGGCATCACAATGAAGAAGTTAACAATGTGTTGAAATCCATTGGATGGAGTAAAATGTAGAAGGCTACTTACACAATCTGTCAAACTCTTGTTTTGTAAATGTCACTTTATTCCAAGTCCACTCAAGAACAAAGCGAAGGTAAGCAGCTGATCTTGGTTGCTCTTTTAAAGAAACAAAAATAATTTTAGGTGTCAGTTAAGTTAAACAGAATTAGAACAAATATAATTTATAGAGATTCTTCAATTACCTCCTGATGTCCATTGCTTGACACAGCTGGTTAATAGCCCAAGAGTGCTTGTTTCAATGGCAGCTGACAACACAGCTTGCAATTGTTCTTCCTAGAACAATTGTTAAAAAAAAAAAAAAAAAAATCTGACGTAATTGCCTGTGAAAATTTTACTTCTAGGATTAACCCCTTCCCGACACTAGGACGTTCTAAGCCGTCCTAATTTTAGTGGACCTAAAAGACGCTAGGATAGCATAGAATGTCCAGTGTTAAACAGCTCATCACGGCTCCCCTCTAGGAGCTGTGCTCGGATCATGCTGCAGGGACTTGCAGCGGGATCCTACCTGTCAGATGAAGCCACTTTGGGTGGCCTCAGTCACAGGGAAAAGGTAGAGGATGCTCAAGGCGAGCACAGGTTACATTTTACCTAATGGCGCTGCACCCAAACTATCGCAATCTTTTGGCAGGGACCCACAGATTCTATTAAGACCCTGATCGGATCTCTGCCATAGTGTTCCTCGCTATCGATCACCTTGTGATCGGTGGCCAGGAACAAACATGGCTTTTTGTGCTTGCGCTGTATGGGATGCAAGCACCTCGTGTCACAAAGGGGTTAAAAAGAATCCAATGCTATTTTTCAGAATCATTACATCTTTTGAACCACAGATTCTATAACATGAAAAATACATGGTTGCAAATCAGTAACAATAGGAGAGCACACTACACATACACCAATCAAACTAGATTTCCCCTTTTAAGTGCCATATATGTAGGTGATTTAAGAACAGATGATGCAGGAATTACTGTTAGCTAAGGAGTCATTTAATCTAGTAAGTATCAGACAAGAGTCAGAAATCATTTACATTTGCTTGAGCTTTGAAACACGGCTACCTGTTTTTGGCTCCGGGCCAGATGAATATCTGTATTTTGAACATAAAATTACCAGAAGATGGAAAGTAGAATTCAAGGTAGGTGTATTGAAACATTGTGTCCTATGTTAATAGAACACATACAATGCACATGTGTTACTTTAGTTCTTACTTGACTTAAGCTGGAAGGCTGGACATCCGCAAATGTTGGGGAAAGTAAGCCGGCAACAAGACATTTGTTAAAGCATTCAGAAATGGCTTCAATCAAAGAAGATCCAGCGTTCCTCAAAAGGCGCAGGGTCTGCAGAAAAAGCAACCAAGACAAACTGAAAGAAGCCCTTAACATCTAAGGCCAAATATAAACATTTTAAAAACTGGGGCAAGTGAACACATACAGTAGGCCAAACTTTTTACAGTGAATAATGAGCGTTGCAAGCAGATACATGTAATACATTATACTGCAAATTCATTGTAATTTAATCAAAATTTGCCAAATAAATAATTACCTCTTTCTGAAATCCAGTACAAGTCATGTGAACAACTCCAGAGGTCAGCAAACAAGTGGTATCTTGGAAATTAAAAAAGTAGTAATTAAAAAAAAAAAAAAAAAACACTTGAGGAGAGCTTCACAGCATAAAATAAAGATTCATCGGACTCAAACTGTGTAGAACATTTTTCTGATGGGTAATATACAGAAAAATGCACACATGAATATAAATCTCAAGTAAAACCTACAAAATCTGGAAAACAAGAATGCAATGAGTAAATGCTTTATTTGTAAGGCCTTCACAAATCATCTTTTTGATGTTCTATTCACCGGGCTGAAACAGAAACACCCCCTTCCCTTAAATGAGACCTAGCCGCATGGAGCTGGGGGGGTGGACATATTAACAAGTGAACTTTGTTTTATCTTTAACCCCCCGCCCCCCCCCCCCAAAAAAAACCTGCTGCCGTGTGTGTGAGACCGACACCAGGTCCCTGTGTGTGTGTGCGCGCGTGCCTGACACCAGGTCCCTGTGTGTGTGTGTGCGCGCGTGCGTGCCTGACACCAGGTCCCTGTGTGTGTGTGTGTGTGTGTGTGTGTGTGCGCGCGCGCGTGCCTGACACCAGGTCCCTGTGTGTGTGTGTGTGTGCGCGCGTGCCTGACACCAGGTCCCTGTGTGTGTGTGTGTGCGCGCGCGTGCCTGACACCAGGTCCCTGTGTGTGTGTGTGTGTGTGCGCGCGTGCCTGACACCAGGTCCCTGTGTGTGTGTGTGTGCGCGCGTGTGTGCCTGACACCAGGTCCCTGTGTGTGTGCGCGCGTGTGTGTGTGCCTGACACCAGGTCCCTGTGTGTGTGCGCGCGCGTGTGTGTGCCTGACACCAGGTCCCTGTGTGTGTGCGCGCGCGTGTGTGTGCCTGACACCAGGTCCCTGTGTGTGTGCGCGCGTGTGTGTGCCTGACACCAGGTCCCTGTGTGTGTGCGCGCGCGCGCGTGTGCCTGACACCAGGTCCCTGTGTGTGTGCGCGCGCGCGTGTGCCTGACACCAGGTCCCTGTGTGTGTGCGCGCGCGCGCCTGACACCAGATCCCTGTGTGTGTGCGCGCGCGTGCCTGACACCAGGTCCCTGTGTGTGTGCGCGCGCGTGCCTGACACCAGGTCCCTGTGTGTGTGCGCGTGCCTGACACCAGGTCCCTGTGTGTGTGCGCGTGCCTGACACCAGGCCCCTGTGTGTGTGCGCGTGCCTGACACCAGGCCCCTGTGTGTGTGCGCGCGCGCGTGCCTGACACCAGGCCCCTGTGTGTGTGCGCGCGCGTGCCTGACACCGGGTCCCTGTGTGTGTGCGCGCGCGCCTGACACCGGGTCCCTGTGTGTGTGCGCGCGCGCGTGCCTGACACCGGGTCCCTGTGTGTGTGCGCGCGTGCCTGACACCGGGTCCCTGTGTGTGTGTGCGTGCGTACCGGACACCAGGTCCCTGTGTGTGCGTGCGTACCTGACACCAGGTCCCTGTGTGTGTGCGCGCGCGTGCCTGACACCAGGTCCCTGTGTGTGTGCGCGCGCGCGTGCCTTACACCAGGTCCCTGTGTGTGTGTGCGTGCGTACCGGACACCAGGTCCCTGTGTGTGCGTGCGTACCGGACACCAGGTCCCTGTGTGTGCGTGCGTACCGGACACAAGGTCCCTGTGTGTGCGTGCGTACCGGACACAAGGTCCCTGTGTGTGCGTGCGTACCGGACACCAGGTCCCTGTGTGTGCGTGCGTACCGGACACCAGGTCCCTGTGTGTGCGTGCGTACCGGACACCAGGTCCCTGTGTGTGCGTGCGTACCGGACACCAGGTCCCTGTGTGTGCGTGCGCACGCGTGCCTGACACCAGGTCCCTGTGTGTGTGCGCACGCGTGCCTGACACCAGGTCCCTGTGTGTGTGCGCACGCGTGCCTGACACCAGGTCCCTGTGTGTGTGCGCACGCGTGCCTGACACCAGGTCCCTGTGTGTGTGCGCACGCGTGCCTGACACCAGGTCCCTGTGTGTGCGTGCGCGCATGACACTAGGTCTGTGTGTGTGCGTGCGCGCATGACACTAGGTCTCTGTGTGTGTGCGCGCGCGCCTGACACTAGGTCTCTGTGTGTGTGCGCGCGTGCCTGACACTAGGTCTCTGTGTGTGTGCGCGCGTGCCTGACACTAGGTCTCTGTGTGTGTGCGCGCGTGCCTGACACTAGGTCTCTGTGTGTGTGCGCGCGTGCCACTAGGTCTGTGTGCGTGTCTGTTTGTCTATGTATGCATGTGACTGAGTGTATTTGCCTTTGCCGGACTCCTAAAACTCAAGCCTTGTTGTAGGTGGATCATGTACTCTACTTTCTTGAGTTTTACTCACGTTAAATATTATGAGAAAGCATACATAGAAATGGTAGCAAAAAGGTTAATTTTCAAGATGTATACATTTTACTGAATTACACTTTTTGTGCTGGATTAGTAACCGGTAATGGAAAAACTTACAATAAATATATTTGGACGATAAACATTTAAAAATACAAAAACAAATATTTAACTTAAACACTTACCAAAATTGTAGTTGCTCGGGAAGTAGAACTGTTCAGGAGGTGGATAAGGGGGCGGAACACCTCGGCTTAAACTGCGCTCGTGCACAACAACGTCAAGAATACTGTCTTGAGTCATATTCACCAGTGTTTCGAGAGACCAAAACGCAAAGTAGGAGCAGTTGCGAAGAAATTGGCCAGGCCTGGAGTATGAAAATATATATATATATTTTATTTTATTTTTTAAAGTGAATTGCATATGCCTAGCCAATATCCCTTGCAGGCAGTGGTTGCAGCACAGTGAATGTGTGATTTCTGTGGGAAAACCAGGTCTTCCCACTTGTTTTGTACATGTAGATATGCGTTTGATAATGCCTCTGCTACCCAATGTATGTTCTTAAAAAGCACATAAAAAAAATTTAAAAAACCAATGAAGAAACCAATTTTTAAAAAATCTGAGCTTTCAAAAAAGCCAACATCTTACATTTGTACCAGCTATTGAAACCCTCTTTTGCCTCCCCCACCATATAGTGTTTCTGCGGCACATCCTATATTAGAAAAAAACAAATATATAGTATGGGTATTTAAGCTACTTATGCTGCTTTATAGGTGTGTTCTTACCTTAGAGAGTCTGGCATTTGGGCTTGATACCATCGATTAATATCAAACACTCCCAAAAAAAAGGAAGGTTTGCACTGTCCGTAAAAATTCACCTGCCAGCTAAAGATCGATACACTGGTATCTGGAGAAGTGACTGAAATCAAAATACACAAAATTAGGAGGGATAAAAAAAGGCATACACAATTAACATATGCAGATGCAGATTCATGTATGAATATGTGCTTTATATATATCGAGACATAATTGAATGAACCTGAATGATTGTATAGCCTCCTCCAAAATGCTGTCCGATGCTTCAAAGATGGCAATGGATAAGAGTGTCTGCCCTTCCTCCAAAAATGACATCGGCAAACCACAGTGCTTAATGTGCGAGTTTAAAGGGCGGGGGGGAAATCGGGGGGGGACAAGAGGTCCACCTCCATATTTGGATGTTAAAGGCACACTGCCTTTGGCACAGAGATTCTACACAAAGACACAGCAGCAAAACAAAGCTAGCCAAATGTCAAATTCACATGACCAGAACACACACACAAAAAAAAAAGCATCAGTGATTAAATATGTACTTAAACAGGAGTCAGCTAGGACAGCTGCATTAACAAAAACAAAACATGATTTTGTGGAAAGGTCTGCATTTAGGAATATTTGCCAAGCACACAGAATGATTGTGTATCATTTCTGTTGAAATGTTGTGTTGATCACTTTTATCTTCATTTAAAAATAAATAAAAAATACCATGAGTTAAAGTTTGAAGTGCTAAATATTATGGTTCTCAAGTCTCAACAAAGCAAAATGAATGTTTGTTTTCAAAAAACCCATGCATGTGAAATCAAAATAAGAACAAACCTTCATGCACTCCATCTTCTCTTTCACCACGATAACGAAACTTTTCTATTGTTTGGCAGCTTAGCATCTTTAGACTGTTCACCTGCCCCCTGACAGACAAAGAGCTGGCAGCAAGATCTAAGCTGTATCTCTCCTCACAATATTCCAAGTTCTATAAATATAACAGAAACATTTGCATACAGTTTAAAATCACACAAATTGCAAGAACGATATATAGAATCATGATCAATAAAGTTAAAAAAAATTCTACATTTGATATAACAAAAAAATAGAAAGTAAAAGGATTGAATAACCATCAAAAGCTAAAAATATATTTTTCATTCAGAATATATTTATATTGTAATACATGGCTTGACAAATTTAATTTAGAATTAGGAGCCTGCAAAAAATCTAGGAGCCAGACAACAGCACATTTACGCAAACACACACACACAGAGACAGTGTCAGTCAGTCACATCCATACATATACAGAGACAGTCAGTCAACTACACACTTAGCCAAACAAACAGAGAACATCCATACTTAGCCACACACACACCCCACAAGCCATAATTTTTTGTTTGTTTTTTAAAGAAGAAAAAAAAAGTAATTTTTTTAATAAATAAATGTGTTTTTGAATAATAGATCTAAGACCTATTTTAGGGGATTAAACACTTACCTCATAAAGTATTTGCCCTGATGCTAAGCATTTTCTGTCACCAAAAGCCATCTGCAGCATATGCAAGCTGACATCACTGCCACTACAAACAAACAATTGTTCTATTTTATCAGTGAGGTCGAATTTTAGTAACAAATTTAGAGACATAATAATGTTTGGCAAAGATTTCAAAATCCAAAAACCAGTTACAATACATGGAATCCAGAACAAATCTCAAAATGTCCATCCTCGGTCAGCCGATACAGCTTTAGCTAGCATCCGCTATTTAGGTAGGCAATAAACATTTTAAAAGAAATACAAAATTTTTTTTTAAAACAAAAACAAAAGTCCCCATGTAAACAAAACATCTGAACCCCACAAAACAGACTAAGAAAAAGAGAACAAAGACACTTGCACTCCAGGTTCCGGTGAAAGAAAAAAAAATAAAATAAAAGAAAAAAGTGTCCAAAATTTATTGGGAAAGCCTATGAATAAGTGTTTTTACGTGAAACGTGTAAGGCAAGTTCATTTCCCATTTCTTTGTTTCATATTTATTCTTGAGATTAACCCCTTAGTGACATGACTTTTTTGGCTTGTCCGACGCTTGGTGACATGGGCTGTTTTAACATTAACCACCAATCTATGCCAAAGTTTGCAGCAAAAAATCTTTTTTTTTAATTTTTCACATATATTTGCAATTTAGGTAAACATTACCTTAAAATGTGAAGGGATATTTCCAAATAACACCTCAATATGTGTTCAGCAACATCTCCTGAGTACAGGGATACCACCCATGCATAGGTTTGTTGGTTTGTTTTGGGGCTAAAAGGCCACATTTAGGGGGTGCGCATTTTGGTTTTCCAACTTGGAATTCTGACATGCAGAAAACTTGTGCCCATGTCCCATTTGGGACATTTTTGAAGCCAGAAAGTGTATTCTACCCCACAAAACCATATTTTTTTTTTAAACTAGACACACTAGGGTATTTCAAATGGTAGTATTTTAACACTTTCCATGCACTAATTATACTACCAGCCTATGTCAATGTTTTGGGTAGAATTTTTTTTTCACATAAATTTTCACTGCGTAAGCAGTGATCGACGGCAAATAAGGGGTTAATAACTCTTAGAAGAGCCTTTTTAGTACTGTAATAAATTACAGTACAAAAAAAATTAACCCCTAAAAAATGCACAAACAGCAAAAATAAATGCGCTGATGTGCACGATCACTGCTTATGCAAGATCAGTGGCAGGGAAGGGGTTAAACGCAGGGAATTGCTCTAATAAATTTTTTTTATTGTTTTATTATTTGTGTGTTGTGTATTTGTTTTTTTTAACTTTTACTTACTTTTAGAACTTTGATCTGTCTCCCTCACTAAAAAAAATGTGAGGAGAGGGAGGCAGATGATAACTGGTCAGATCAATATAGGGTTAATATTGATCTGACCAGTCAGTGGGGATGTTCAGGAGAGCATCCCCACTGCCTGTCAGTGTGCCTGCCTCCTGTGCTCTTGCCCTTAGAAGATCGTGCATTTTTTTTTTGTGTTTCTGATTGCCTCGACTTGCGAGGCAATCAGAAACACTTTCTGAGCATAGGAAGCGAAAGATTCGCTTCCTATGCTCATTTTTCAAATGCCCTCGTTTTAAAGGCTCTGTGCCTTTAAAACCGGCATTTCGATCGTTCTCCGGAGCGATCGAAATGCCGACGGGCATTTTTTTTAGCATTGTACAATGCTTCCACACGGAAGCATCGTTACAATGCGGCTTGAGCACTGAAAGCGGAAAAACTCCGCTTTCAGTGCTCGTTTTGACACAGGACGGACTAGGTCCGTCCTGTGTCACTAACGCCTCGGCACACAGGACGGACCTAGTCCGTCCTGTGTCGCCAAGGGGTTAATCACTGTTTTTGGTCGGATCTTCCCCAAAAAATTTGGACACTTTTTTACCGGAACCTGGAGTGCAAGCGTTCTCTTTTTCCTGCCTGTGATATTGCTGCCTCTACGGCTTATACGAAGCACCCACAATCCGGGACACACGAGAGAACTTTTTATAGCCACTGGTAGAGTCGGCTTACCCCTACGAGGTTTTCCCTCTTCAGAAAATCACCTTTGCCATAACCTTCAGTCTCTTTGTTCCACCCATATCATCCCTTTGCATCCACAAAATAATTTATAACATAGCGGCTGGTATTACCAGACATAGCATATGTTTTTTTGTCAAGTTTTGCTTTATAAGAAGTGAAATGTATGATATGTATCTCAAATACAAAATGTTTTAAAAAAATGTGTTCTTTCTTAAAACATTTTAACCCAAATTGATTTTCTGCCCATTTACACCTGTATTTTTAAAAAAGCTGCAATCAAAATATAAAAATGTAATAAAGCAATCAAATTTTAATAAATCAATTATTTTACAAAGAAATCTTTTTAGAACTCTTACCTTTGACTGGTTTGAACAGCCCAGAGGTAACAGCAATTTCGGGGATCATTTTCTGGCTCTTGAAAAATGACAGCAAACACTGGAACTTTCCCTCCTTCAATTTGAACATGGTATCTAAAAGAATAAAATACACAATAATAATAAATTATAAGGAAAGAATAAATCAAAATGTTGATTTTTGTACTTATAAGGAGATGATACAGACTATTAAATTGACCAAATAAGTTTAATGTATAGCCAACCCAGGATGAAACTTGTATGATGAGGAATTATATTTCCTCTGAAGAACTGACTTAAACCTCTGTGCCTTTTAATACATTTAAATCCATGTACAACATGTTTTACATAGAAATATATCAAACGCAGCAAAACAATTTTACTAACCCAAAAAAAAAGAAAGCCAACATGGGCTGTAGGGTAATTAAGGCATCAATCTCTATACAAGCAAGGTTCAGTACTTCATGTGAAATGGGTGTATGCCTACTTTCGTGCATTCCAGGACTATGGTATACAAGCGGGCGCATATCCTCCGCGTGTGCTAGGTGCCGCACACCTAGCAGGACCCAGCACTGTATTTCCGGGGTTTATGTGCTACAAAGCGCACAAACTTGAAAATACATGAAATGAGAGGGCCACGGCAGCAGCGAATTCGGCATCAGAGTCACTCACTCTATTGCCAATTCGTCCAGCATGAAAAGTATACAAACTGGGAATAGTCTTTGTAGACTTGGCGAAAGGGATGACCTGGGTTTCCCCAGGATTTTGAGTTATTCCCTGGCCAGTATGCTGGATGCATCTTTCTTCCTGGACTTGAGGACTGGTACTGGATCGAACAAGAATTGATGGGGGGTGGGACCAGGTGAATTGAAGCATTAGGAATTAATGGAACAAACACCAAACACCAAGGGAGGCTCATAGAAATATGGCTAGTTTTTAAAATGGAATAAAAATAAAATGGATGGGAAAATCCTGAAGTCAGTTGCGTTAGATATATTTGAGGTTTCAATCTCAGATGCAAACCTTGGTTCCTGCCCTGGGGGGCGGACCTCTTTAGGGAGAAACATTTAAGAACATTGACCAAGTTAGACACGAGCTGGGGATCCCCATAAAAAGGAGTTCCTCAAGGTCTTCAGAGTACAGATGTTTGTAAAACTTCTGAGTTAAAACTTGTTGAAAAAGGGCAAGCGAAAACTTGGGGATCACGTTTTGTAAAGCACACTCCAAGGGATCCTTGGGGAAAAAGGTACAGTTTGGTAGAGAGTTTGGTCCCAGATAGTTACCCTAAGGCCTGAGCAAGATGGGAAAGGGATCTAGGTATGGGCAATGAGTGGGGTAGATGGTCATAGGGCTGGAGTTACACAAAACAAAAAGCCTCAAACATGCACGAACTGTGCTTCAAAGAGGAGGAGGGCACCTGTCTCCATTTATGGTGGGGATGCAAAAAAAAAATCGGGTAATACTTGGGGGAGGATTTTTTCAGTTAGATCAGAATTGACAAAGCACACTATGGAACTCGATCCAAGATTAGCGTTGCTCCATTGGGGCCTTGATGTGTTACCCAAGCACCATAGGTACTTGGTGATGCAGTTTTTTTATGGCTATGAAAATGCTTGTAGCACGGGGATGGGAAAGCAAGAGCTCAATTAACCGGGGGGGGGGGGGGGGGGGGGGGGGTTGGAGGGATTTTGAAGAGTTAATACAACAGATTGCCTTAATGGAGAAAGGATTATTCCAAGCTCAGTCCCATTTGGAACACTATAGCCAGATTTGGCAGCCCTGGCTGATGAAATACAAAAAGAGTGAGCCCTGAGTGTAGAGAAGGAGTCTAGGCCGAGTGGGGCAGTTTATACCCCGTAAGATGGCATTAGAGCTCAGATAGATGCCCAACTTGTCTGGCAGCGTCCTGGATTGTATTATAACGGCTTTATAAACCAGGAAGTTTTTTGTTGTTGTATGATTGTCTTACAATGCATTTATTTATTAACCCAACAAAGATTTTCATGGAATAAGGCTGGCTGGGGGGGGGTTCGTGGGGCAGAGAAGGATAATTCGAGTCATGTGGAAAATGTAATCCTTTTTTCAATTGTTTTAGATAGGACCTGCATAAGGGTGGCTATATGAAGTGATTATAGCTAGGAACCTCCAAACTGAGGGTTAAATACATATTGTTTGTCTTTCTAATATTTTGTGATACCCAATTTATTGTTAATATTCACATTGCTTCTTTGTATTTTGATAAAAATAATAAAGCTTTATAAGAAAAAAACAAAACTGTATACTTTGAGCTTGACGAATTGGCAATAGAGTGAGTGACTGATGCCGAATCAGCACACACCTACTACTCAGGGGAAGGATATGCCCCTGTATCCAACAGGTTATTTTAAACAAAGTTGGAGCATGTCAAAGATCAAGTGAACAAATCTTTTTTTTTTTTTCTGTAGTGCTCATGCAAGCACTAGGAACACAGTTTCCACAAATCCCCCCCTAAAAGGTAAATATGATCTAAACCAGATTTGTGAAAGCTATTTTTTAGACATAGAACGGAAAAAGGCAGAATCATATTGTAACACAATGTAGAGGAGACGTAAAGGAAAAGATTGAGAAAGGAAAGAGTTAACCTGTGATTTGGTGAAACATTACTGTTCATCACAGCCAGTTGTGTCATAATATATTACTTACTCTCGTCTCAAAGTTTTCAAGTTCCACAGAGAAAGATAACCATCAGAGAAGCCAACAGCGAGTTGGTTAGTTCTCCGAATATAGCTGAGTGTGGAAACTGTGGTTCCAGAGGGTGCAAGTAGCTCAAGAGAAAGATGGCGATGCTCTCTTATTGCAGTTTCTCTGAGTTTAGGGATTTCTGCTGGAATTCCACTTATTACTTCAAGGTCTAAAAAATTAGAACATAAAAAAAAAGGTTTTAGGTGATAATAATAGCAACCTTAAAAAAAAAAAAAAAGTTTTTCAAAAAGAGAAACCAATGGATTATTATATTTATTTTTGCAGGTTTGTTAGAAAGTCTTTATTGCTGCATAGTTTATTCTTCATCATATTATTTGACAGTCGTTTAGAAATCTTTAAACTTGTTATATTGTTTAGAACACAAGGCTCATTTATCTCAGGCTGCCAAATATAACCATCAACTACCTTATTACACAAGCAATTTTTTTTTATATAGTGTATGATAAATATAAAACATATCTTATATAAAAACATATGTGATATGTTTTATATTTAGAAAAGTACAATATTCTAATTTTAAGAAAAATGTACCTTTTCAGAACTGTGCTCGGGTTAACCTTGTTGATCTGTTTGATTTACTACCTCATCCTCCATGCCTGCTGATTACATTTTATATAAACAGTTCCAATATTGGGGACACACACTGTACTGAATATCTGAACAGTAACATTAACTGTTTCACTGTCTATGGTTTTTAATATCTTTCTATGATTAAAACATAAAAAAAAAATGAAATGCAAGTTACCTGAAGCATCAAGTTCATCCTGATTGTTAGATGCATCATCCAAACAGAGATCAATTAATAGAACATGTCCGACATCAGTAACAACAGCCGCAACACCAAAAAACCACCGTAAGCTCGGATGCAAATGATGAGTACTGGCACTGGCTCCGCCATGATTAATTATAGGTTCTACAGCGGTTACCTTAAGAAGAAAAGGCAATTTAAAGAAAATTAAAGCAAATTACTATTTGAAAGCCACAAATGAGCCAAAACACAACTAATCTTTTCCTACTACTTACCTTATATCTGATCAGAAACAAAATTGCCATTTAATGTCTAATGGCATAAAAAGTGCAAGGTTAGCCATTTTTTTTTTTGACAGGAAGCTGAGGAAATGCCCAAGCTGAAAGTTCTCCCATTGGCAGACACTTCTGTCCGATCAGAGCAGATGTGAAAAAAGATGGAGGTAGGGTGTGAGCACCATTTTAGACTTGCACACAAGCCTAAAACTGCTGAAATTGCACTAAAGAATGCCCTGCGTGGATCTTTAGTTGGACCTGCAATGATCTGACAGAAGATTGTCAATAGGAGTGTCTCACCTTGGGAATTCCACAATTTTGCTCTAAACCACTTGACATTTATTATGGATTAATCAGATGAGGCAGATTACATTTACGATAACATGCGTAAGATGGTATTGTGGTCCTTTTAATGTTAGATTCCATGATAAACATTTTGATCAAAAGTAGTCTCATTTAAGATGTTTTTAAGTCAAATTAAAAAACAAGATGAGATAACAGTATACACACCGAACCAGGAATGACAACAGCTTTAACAACTCGTGAAATCCCCACATCATAAAGGCAGAGAACACTGCCCTCTGTTTCCACTAGGCCCACAAGCAGTCCAGTCTTCTTCTGCCAGGAAAACGGTTTCACTGCCACAACATTGGGAGGTTGCTCAGTCACACCACTGAAATGGTAGGCAGATAGCCTCTCGCCAGTAAAAGAGTTGGTTACTTCCAACTGTGGTCCATATGCCAACCAAGCCAGCCTGGCTCTCCCTGAAAATATAAATAGTATATTAAACACAGTTTGTACAGACATTATCTTAAATATTTTGAGTTGTGACACAGGCCTGAGCAAATGGTCAGACTCCAATCAGCATTATATATTTGATAATGATAAAATATTGTGTAATTATAACTGATGTAAATGTATTCTTTCCTCGGGAGTTTTACATGCTTAAACATAGCAGAAACTAAGTGTTTCTTTCTTGTTACAGAACCAGAAACTCAACCCGTTACTGCACTGTCCTTTAACATGGCCTCAGAATAGAATCAAAGGGTCATGTACCAATTATGTAAAATCAATATTGGCACTTTTCATGGATTTTTAGTAACGGATCATCAGGGACAACAAAAATGTAAGTGTATAGAAGTGCTGGTCTGGGTCTCCCGCACACCACTCCCAAAATGAGCAAAGTCCCAGTCAGAGTTCAAGGATGGGATTTCAAGTTCAACTTGATTGGAACTTCCCGTGCATCTGTCTCATACACGGAATGCTTGTTTCCATTGTTTCCCCCAGTCCGGCAGGGATTCTGCAGTGGGCATCTCTTGTTTCGGAAGCGATGAGCAAGAGACTAAAAGCGTGTGTTTACAAGTGATTTACAGTACACATTATGGTTTTATTTATTTTACCCACCGTTGAAATGGAGACTGTCATAAGTGTGGAGAATTAAAAATAATGTGATACATATGGAAGCTTTTTAAAGATTGCTAGGCTGTATGTCTTATTGCAATTACTACAAGACCTCTTAAGACAGGGCTTGACAAATTTAATTTGATTCTAGGAGCCAGCAAACATTTTTAGGAGCCAGACACAACATACACGCAATTCATAAACACACACACCAACCCACTTCACATATACACCACACACACACCCCCAACTCCACATATATAACCCCCCCCCCCAACTCCACATATATAACCCCCCCCCCAACTCCACATATATAACCCCCCCCCCCAACTCCACATATATAACCCCCCCCCAACTCCACATATATAACCCCCCCCCCAACTCCACATATATAACCCCCCCCCCCCAACTCCACATATATAACCCCCCCCCCCCCAACTCCACATATATAACCCCCCCCCCCAACTCCACATATATAACCCCCCCCCCCAACTCCACATATATAACCCCCCCCCCAACTCCACATATATAACCCCCCCCCCCCAACTCCACATATATAACCCCCCCCCCCAACTCCACATATATAACCCCCCCCCCCAACTCCACATATATAACCCCCCCCCCCCAACTCCACATATATAACCCCCCCCCCAACTCCACATATATAACCCCCCCCCCAACTCCACATATATAACCCCCCCCCAACTCCACATATATAACCCCCCCCCCAACTCCACATATATAACCCCCCCCCAACTCCACATATATAACCCCCCCCCCAACTCCACATATATAACCCCCCCCCCAACTCCACATATATAACCCCCCCCCCCAACTCCACATATATAACCCCCCCCCCCAACTCCACATATATAACCCCCCCCCCCAACTCCACATATATAACCCCCCCCCCAACTCCACATATATAACCCCCCCCCCAACTCCACATATATAACCCCCCCCCCCAACTCCACATATATAACCCCCCCCCCAACTCCACATATATAACCCCCCCCCCAACTCCACATATATAACCCCCCCCCCAACTCCACATATATAACCCCCCCCCAACTCCACATATATAACCCCCCCCCCAACTCCACATATATAACCCCCCCCCAACTCCACATATATAACCCCCCCCCCAACTCCACATATATAACCCCCCCCCCAACTCCACATATATAACCCCCCCCCCAACTCCACATATATAACCCCCCCCCCAACTCCACATATATAACCCCCCCCCCCCAACTCCACATATATAACCCCCCCCCCAACTCCACATATACACACACACAGGTTTTTTTTTTTTACTTTTTTAACTTCTGAGTGCTGGGTGTCGTCTCTTGACAACCCAGCACTCAGCCGAAAGAGCAATGAAGATCGACTGCAGCACGAATGTTCCCCCTCCCTGCTGCCTTACCTCATTGCAGGGGAAGGGGAACATTCGTGCTGCAGCTGATCCTCATGGCTCTTTCGGCTGAGTGCTGGGTTGTCAAGTGACGACACCCAGCACTCACACACGCATTGTGCGAGGGGGTGGGGCTTGCAGTCTGTGCAAAACGCACAGACTTCCCCCCTCGCGCTGCAAAAAACGGATAGCAGCGGCAAAGGGAACATTAGGGTAACGGCACCCGGGCGCCAGGCTCAAATTCCAGGTCGCCATGGGTTTGTCGAGCCCTGTCTTAAGACCCAACTATTGTATGCCCATTTATTATTTACTTGCTCTTTGCTGTGCAATTTCTGCTGCCACAGATATTTATAGGGGTATCTTGGCAACTGCAGTCCACAGCTAGCATCAATTACATAATGCTGTGCCTGAGGTACTTCTAGAAAGAGGGCTTCAGGTAACAGTATAACATCTACATATTTGGTGCAGATTTCCACAGGTCCAATTTAAACTAAATTTGTATTTTGTTGAATACCCAAACCCTGCAAAGATCTGTAATATCAGTTAGCCATTATTATTATTACCGTATTTGCTCGATTATAAGACGACCCTGATTATAAGACGACCCCCCCAAATTTGTACATTCCTTTAGGAAAAAAACTAAAAGCCTGATTATAAGACTACCCTATAGGAAAAAAATTTAACTTGTATATATGTAAATTGCTTTTTAATATTTAATAAAAAGTTTATATTATACAAATGCATTTCTTGTTTTTATTTGCTTTTATGTGCCAATGCGGCCTCTCTCCCGCTCCCCCAGCTGTCTCTTTCCCCCCCAGCGTTTTCTCTCTCTCGTTGTGCAGACATCCCCCAGCTGCCCGATTCTCCCTGGTGGCTAGTGGGGCAGCAGAGGATGTCTGCGCGATGAGCGCAGACCTCCCCTGCTGCCGCCCGGCACGCTCGCCGGGACTTCTGTGACGAAAGCGGAAGTACCCGGCTTCTTCACAGAAGCCCCGGCGGTCGTGCCGGGCGGAAGCAGGGGAGTCTGCACTCATCGCGCAGACATCACCTGCTGTTAGAGAGGGGGATCCAGGTCCCCTGCAGCTCTGCTGGGGACCTGGATCCATGTCTTATAATCTGACCTCAATTTGAGGTCAGATTATAAGAAGACCTCGAATGTAAGACGAGGAGGTTTTTTCAGAGCATTTGCTCGGAAAAAAACCTTGTCTTATATTCGAGCAAATACGGTAAATAAAATTACATTTTAAAATTTTAGCTTAAATAATTGATTCTCTCAATCCATCCATGTGATTTAAATTAAAACACCTTGATAGTTTCACTATTTTATTTTTTTACATTTACAGGCAACTATTATACTCACCAATGGCAAACTTTCCACGAAGAACAGAATCTAGATTAATTTCATCTTCTTCTAGTGCTTTAACAGTTCCCACAGAAAAATGCAGCAAGCTGCTGGTTAACGTGGCAACCTGATTCTGCATATTGTCACCTGCAAAAGAAAAATTCCACACTATGAAAAACTGTACTTTTTAAAAAATATCTGGAATAAAACCAACCACATAGCACTTTACTAGCAGTAAACAAAAAGGGCATGTTTTTAAACCGTATATAATGAGGTGGTCGAAAACCTCTAAATGTTTTGTTGCAAAATAAAAACCTTTGCATCATAATCTGCATTTTCTAAATAGTAGGGGGAACGGAGGGACGGAGAGAAGAGAGCCAGCGATTAGGGGGAGGGACGGAGAAAAGAGAGCCAGCAATTGGGGGGGAAGGGGAGAAGAGATTTTTTTAATTTAAAAAATAAATAAATGTATTTGTATTTTTTATTGTGCCAATCCTAATCCCCTTTGGTTAGGGTTATAGTTCATCAAAACCCTAATCATAAAGTTAGAATTAGGGTTTGTACTAACCCTAGGGTTAAGGCAAGAGTTAAATTTAAAAAAAAAAAAAATGTTAGGTCTGTCGGTGGTCCTCTATGAATATTTTTTTTTAAATTAAATTAAAGTAGTGCTTTGCATTGGCCCCCAGCAGCTGGATACATGATCCATGTGTAGATATAACAGATATAGATCCTGGCGCTTTAAACTGTAACAAAGCAGCACCAATCTATGTCTTACTCTGCAAGCACACATGGAAAAATATACGAAAATTTTTAAAACCATACTGATTGGTGAGCTAAGTAAACCCCACACCGTAAACAGTATAAAAGGAAATATAGTAATTGCCTGAAGTTTGTAGGTCTGGTGGTTAGGGAGTATTCTTCAGTATTTTGCAATGTACATAGAAAAAACAAAGACCATAGTGTGATACAGTATTGTATTGGCAAATAATATATTCTAGATGATTGCACTCACAAACACTGTAGGTGAGAATAGCGCATCAATAGCCCATCAATATCTGGTCTTCTTTCTTCCACATAGGATTCCCATGTGTGTAACAGAATGAAGTACAGGAGATTATTGGCAGGAAATATACATATTTAATAAATAACAAGTAGTAGCTTACATAAAAAGTTTTCAGCAACAGGCCTCTCCAGCAGAGCTATAAAACGTTGTGGATAGTAGAATGATAGCAGTATCGGTAGGCACGCTACGCGTTTCGCCTCTAATTAGGCTTCCTCTTGGCGTGTCCACAATCTACTATCCACAACGTTTTATTGCTCTGCTGGAGAGGCCTGTTGCTGAAAACTTTTTATGTAAGCTACTACTTGTTATTTATTAAATATGTATATTTCCTGCCAATAATCTCCTGTACTTCATTCTGTTACACACATGGGAATGTAGAGTGCAAACATTACATAAAAAATGAACTTTATAAAAAGGTGCAATGACCGGATTCTAAATTTGGCACCTGCCACATAACCCTAGCAAACATACATGTGGGGTGCTGCTAAACTCATGAGAAGTTGCTGAACATATATTGGGGTGTTTGGCAATAAAATAGAACAACCCCTTTAAATTCATATGAAAAGTTTTAAGTGTGTCAAAATAAAACACACAAAAAATTACTACGCCAAAACTTGTCAAAAAGATTGGTGGTAAAATAACTGAAAAAAAGAGTCAAAATCCCCCAAATTGTATACCCTGGGATGTCTACTTTATAAAAATTGTGTACATATGGGTTTTTTTTTCAGGGTTCATGACAGATATTGGTGTTACAATGTCACTAACGTTAATTTATAAAAATAAAAATAAATGGTTTGGAAACAGTTAAGTGCTACTTGTATTAACCTATAACAAAAGAAAACGCAAAAAAACATAAACATGGGGTATTATTTCTAAGCTCAGAACCAATATTAGAATCTATTTAGCAGGTTTTGTAATTAAGTTTTTGGAGCTTAGTAAAAATGTAACATATATATAATATGTACATTTTCACCATATTTTACTATTTGTTCCATAATACAATAAACGATATGAACAAAATAATGGTATCAAAAGAAAGCCCTTCTTGTCCTGAAAAAAAAAAACAATATATACTTTGTGTGGGTTCTGCAAATGACAAAGAAGAAAATTAAAGCTGAACACAAACACACCTCAGAACTGTTAAAACGTACGAACGCTCAACATCCAAACAACAGTCCGAGCACATGATTTAAAAAATAACAAACACTTTATAATAAATCTGGCGTTTTCAGGAAAAAGTATTTTGTGGGGGATTAAAAATGTTCGCAACATACTTTTTACTGCATCCATTTTAAGGTCCTCATTGGATTCTACTTATGGGTTTTTTTTAGGAAACCAATTCTCAGCCAAGGAGTGCAGGGAAATCAGCCGGGAATTTCAAACTCAAGCCCAACGTAGTCGAGTTGGGGAAAAAAAAAATCTCCGTTTCAGCTGAATAGGAAAATGTTTCCCAACTTGGCAACTTTGGCCTTAAGTTTAAAATTCCCCTCTCATTTCCCTGAATAAAGCCACTGGGGAAGGTTTAAAAACGGGACATTTAACAACTATACGAGTATACAAGCCACACGAGGTAAGCCGCTTCCACATAAAGCCTGGATATTACCTGGGTCCAGGCAGTCGCTATGCAATTCGCTGCCCAGGACTCACGCAGCCCTCCGACATACACGGGGCAATGACCCCCAAGTAACGCAATTGTGAAACCGAGCTCGTGTGATCGTGGCCTCCCTCTTCCACGGTAAAGGCTACGCACGCCTGGTTAAAAAAAAGATGGCCACCAAATTACGAGTTAAAACGTATAAGAAAACCAATATTATGCACACGGCGTCACAGGCTACACCGACAAAATGTACACAGTAATCTCGCTTTTCTCCCGGGCCAATTAATGTGCCTGTAACACTACGGCCGCTGCTGTGAAATTTTACGACGTCAAAATCTCCAGACTTTCCAATGCTAGAATCGTCACTTCCGGTAACGCATGTCCAGCCTCCTAGCCGCGCACTGCGCATGGGCGAAGAACAGCGCTACCTTCAGCGCGCATGCGCAATGTCTCTCGCCTTTATTGACAAGTATACATTAGAAATATGCGGCTGTTAGGTGACGGAGGGGTCATCAACATAGGGTTTGCAACATAGAAGGGGGTCCGTTAAAAGGGGGGTTTCTGATACATAGAAGTGGGTCTGTTAATACATCGGGGCTCTGGTACAAATAGCCGAGGCTCTGGTACATGGAGAGGGTGTCAGGTAATATGGGGGGCTCTGGTACAAAAATTAGGATGTTGTTTACTGTGAGCTCCACAGAAATAAAGCTCACAGTAAAAAAAATTCTCACATAAATACACTTACACACAGACCCACAAATACACAGTCTCCCACTTGCATGCACACACACACACACACACACAGTCAAACTTACACACTGTCACAGACTCCCACTTACACACACACTCCCAATCACACAGAAAGGCTCCCACACTTACACACACACACAGAGCCACACTTACATATACACACAGATTCAAACTTCTACAGAATTTTTTTTTAATGGGGTTGTGGGCTCTAGATGGGCCTGCTGTTTTTCCATCGAGAAAAATTCCTGTTTGTATCACCTGTCACTTTATTCAGAGTATTTAGAGCTTTATAAAGAGTGTTTGTTTTGATTACCTCGCATTTTTCCCCCCAGGACTGCTCTTTAGTTACATGGTTACTGTAACCTGTTTCTGCTGTGATTTAACCCCATAACGAGAAAATTACGTACATGCACGCCATGCGCCTTTAAGGGCACCGGAGGCGATCCAGAATGTTGTGTTACCGTGATGCCTCCATGTTTTGCTTGACCATGGTGGGTAATTGACCATTATCTCCGGGTCTGTATGGGTGTGCTTTTAACCCCTTAGTGACATGACTTTTTTTGCTTGTCCGACGCTTGGTGACATGGGCTGTTTTAACATTTCTGAGGTGTTTGTGTTTTGCTGTAATTTATTTCTGTCTCATTTAGTGTACCCGCACAAACTATATATCGTTTTTATCGTTATAAGAAGGGCTTTCTTTTGATACCATTATTTTGATAATAGCATATAATTTGATGTAAAAAAAATAAAATATGGCAAAAAAATATAAAAAAAAATTTTTTTATGACTTTTATTTGAAAAATCGTATACTCATGTACAAGAGACAACAAAAAAACACTGCTAAATAGTTTCTAATATATGTCCTGAGTTCAGAAATAGCCCATGTTTTATGTTTTTGTGCTTTTTTATTCATGTTACAGGGCCAGAACTATAAGTAGTGCAAAGCTATTTTAAAATCCTTTTTTTTCAAAATTAGCGATAGTGACATTGTAACACTGATTTCTGTACCAAATCCATGAATGACCCCCAACATGTACATATTTTTGAAAACTAGACCACTCAGGGCATTTAACTTGTGGTATTTTGACACATTTCATGTAGCCATTTTACCAACAATCTTTGCCAAAGTTTGCAGCAAAAAACCTTTTTTTTTTAATTTTTCACATAGATTGCAATTTAGGTAAACATTACCTTAAAATGTGAAGGGGTATTTCCAAATAACACCTCAATATGTGTTCAGCAACATCTCCTGAGTACAGGGATACCACCCATGTATAGGTTGGTTAGGTTATTTGGGGGTTAAAAGGCCACATTTGAGAGGTGCGCCTTTTGGTTTTCCAACTTGGAATTCTGACGTGCAGAAAACCTGCGCCCATGTCCCATTTGGGACATTTTTGAAGCCAAAAAGTGTATTCTACCCCACAAAGCCATATATTTTTGAAAACTAGACACCCTAGGGTATTTCAAATGGTAGTATTTTAACACTTTCCATGCACTAATTCTACCACCAGCCTATGTCAATGTTATGGATAGTAATTTTTTTTCACATACATTGTACTTCGGGCATGAATTCACAGATCCTATTATGTGTCAGTGCCAAACAACACCTTAATATGTGTTCAGCAACATCTGAGTACAGGGATACCACCCTTGTGTAGGTTAGTTAGATTATTTGGGGGTTAAAAGGCCATATTTGAGAGGTGCGCTTTTTGGTTTTTCAACTTGGAATTCTGACATTTAAAATTGTGGTATTTTAACACTTTCCAAGTGCTAATTCTACCACCAACCTATGTCAAAGGGTTGGGATGTAATTTTTTCCCCACACACATTGTAGTTCAGGCAGGAATTTTAAGATTCTGGTATTTGCCACTGCCAACCAACACCTCAATATGTGTTCAGCAACATCTCCTGAGTACAGGGATACCCCCCCATGCATAGGTTTGTTGGTTTGTTTTGGGGCTAAAAGGCCATATTTAGGGGGTGCGCAATTCCAACCTGGAATTTTGATATGTAGTCAGCCTGCACCCATGTTCCATTTGAAACATTTTTGAAGCCGTCCAATGAATTGTACCCCATCAAACCATATGTTTTTGGAAAATAGACATTCTAAGGTATTTCAAATTGTGGTATTTTAATACTGTATATGTACTAATTCTACCACCAGCCTTTGTAAAAGTTTGTGGTAGTTCTTTTTTGGGAGTTTTTTTTCCACATGCATTGTACTTCAGGCATGAATTCACAGATTCTGGTATATGTCACTGCCAAACACCAACCCAATATGTGTTCAGCAACGTCTCCCGAGTACAGGGAAAGCACCCATGCATAGGTTTGTTGGTTTGTTTGGGGCTAGAAGGCAACATTTGTGAGATGCGCATCTCAAAACTTGGAATTTTGACATGTAGTCAACCTGTGTCCGTGTCCTATATGGGATATATCTTTGAAGCCAGCCAATGTAATTTACCCCCACCAAACCATATATTTTTTTACGGTAGACACCCATCACTCCTTGTGGCAAGGGCTCAGCAGCCACCGATACATCACTAGATGATGTATCAGTAGGCTGACCAGGCTCAAAATCGAACCCTGAGTCTGCGGCCTCAGAATCAGTGCGTAAGCAGTGATCTCGAGCAAAGAAGGGGTTAATAGCTCTTAGAAGAGCCTATCTAGTACTGTAATACATTACAGTACAAAGTAATTAATCCATAAAACAGTGCAGACAGAAAAACATACTGTTGCTGTGCAAGATTACTGCTTATACAGTGATGAATGGCAGGGAAGGGGTTAATACACAGTGAAAGACTTTCATAAAACCTGCCAATTTTATAAAATGTTATTTTATATCACTAATACTGATCTGTCTCTTTCCGTCACAAAAATGTAAGTGAGGAGAGGGAGGCAGATCAATATTTGTGAATATTGATCCGACCAATTTTGATCTGACCAGGGCGAATGGTGAGCTTAATTGAGAAATCACCAAACCGCCTTTGCCACTAATTCGCTGTTACTGATCGCTATGCGCTCAGACAGCTTAAAAAAAAAATCTCAAATATTTTTACTTTACATGTAATCCCTAGCAGGTATGTGTAAAAAATAAAATAAAATATGCAGACAAATGAAAATTGCTTTGGCGTCAATATCATTGCGTTAGCAGTGATCGACGGCAAAGAAGGGGTTAATAACTCTTAGAAGAGCCTTTGTAGTACTGTAATAAATTACAGTACAAAAAAAATTAACCCCTAAAAAATGCACAAACAGCAAAAATAAACGCGCTGATGTGCACGATCACTGCTTATGCAAGATCAGTGTCAGGGAAGGGGTTAAACGCAGGGAATTGCTTTAATAAAAATTTTTTTTATTGTTTTATTATTCATGTGTTGTGTATTTATTGTTTTTTTGTACTTTTACTTACTTTTATAACTTTGATCTGTCTCTCTCCTTTACTAAAAAAAAATGTGAGGAGAGGGAGGCAGATCATAACTGGTCAGATCAATATAGGGTTAATATTGATCTGACCAGTCAGTGGGGATGCTCATCAGAACATCCCCACTGTTTGTCAGTGTGCCTGGCAGTCACTGATTGCCTCTGAGAAGAGGCAATCGTGTGACAGCCAGAGAGCACAGGAAGCAGGTATTTTCTGCCTCCTGTGCTCTTGCCCTTAGAAGGGCAGCGCCATGACCAAGATCGTGCATTTTTTTTTTTGTGTTTCTGATTGCCTTGACTTGCGAGGCAATCAGAAACACTTGCTGAGCATAGGAAGCGAAAAATTTGCTTCCTATGCTCATTTTTTAAATGCCCGCGTTTTAAAGGCACTGTGCCTTTAAAACCGGTATTTCAATTGCTCTCCGGAGCGATCGAAATGCCGACGGGCATTTTTTTTAGTATTGTACGATGCTTCCACACGGAAGCATCGTTACAATACCGTGTGAGCACTGAAAGCGGAAAAACTCCGCTTTCAGTGCTCGTTTTGACACAGGACGGACTAGGTCAGTCCTGTGTCACTAACGCCTCGGCACACAGGACGGCCAAGGGGTTAATGTATGTTGCTAGTGTGTTTTACATTTTATTCTCAATAAAAAAAAATTCTTAGCATATTACTTCTTTACAAAATCATTGTTTCACACAGTTGTGCCAATATGTCTGCCCTAGTAGCTCTTAGCAGGGGTTTTAATGATTTCCTTTTCGATTTCTTCTAGAAATGGAAGGAGATTACAAGCCAGTGTAATTTACTATTAGCATTATTTGTGAGTATGAAAGTAAATTCAAAGATTTAGACGTGACTGAAGTGAAAGACATGAGGCTGGAAGTTGAAGACACAGAATTTTTTAAAATTAAAAATAAATAAATATTAATAATAAATACCTATGTTGTTGTGTGGATGTGGAATTAAACAAAGGCACCCAATACTGCCTTGAACTCAATTATGTTGATCTAAAAGTATTTGTTAACATTTATGCACAGAATGTGCAGGAGAGTGTCACTCACAATTACTCTCTCTGGGGGCTATTCACTAAAAGATGAATTGAATATTTAATCTCACCGCTTTATGTATACATTGTGCAGGGAAAAACCCAAAGCTTGTTATGTGTGGGAAACTCTCCAGGTTTGTCCCTGCACAGTGGCTAAATTGATGAGATTAAATATGCATCTCAACTCACCTTTCAGTGAATAGACGCCTCGGTGTCTCTTTCAGACAGTCTGAGTGTTTAATTAACAGTACCTCACACTTTCCTCATGCTTTTCTCAATCACTGCCACAATTTCCCCCTTTCTTTTCTTCCTCCATCACACATTTCCCATGCTTGTCTCACTGTTCATGGTAACTGATTTGAGTTTATTTTTCTATTTTTCTAAAAATAAGAATAATAAAATATTGTAAACCAAATATATATATTTTCAAGGAACCTTTACTATTTTTCTGTTGTTATAATAAATACAGGTACCTTGAATTTTATAAATTTACAAAAAAGGAATAAAGTGGCGGATAAGTTCCAGCTTCTATTTATCCACCTGATCCTGGATCTTGGAGAAACTGTAAATACCCTTATATAATACCCTTATATTTTTCATGACTTCCCTCTCCAATTTTGACTTGTCGCATTAATGACATAGTTTATACACTGGGGAATCTGTATGCTCCTTCTGAAGGTTATGTTTTTGAACTCCTCAATGGAGGTAATTGAACGAATACATAGGGGCCTATGGGTAATTGGAGGTGATCTTAATTGCAAAGTCAATTTTGACAAAGATAGAAAGTCAGTAAAGAACTGTAAACACGATTCAAAGCTTAGATCCAAGACAGAAGCCTTTTTTTTCTTATGTCTATTTAGATATGGGCTCTTCAACATGTGGAGGGTACAGCACCCTGAGGAGAGGGACATTTCCTTCTTCTCTGCATCACTCATATTCTCATATTGATTTTTTCCTAATGATGGGTCCTACCCTGGAGAGCTATGCCAGCTCCAGGGTGGGAAACATCACTTGGTCAGATCATGTCCTGGTTTTTATTAGTATCAAGGATATCCTCCAATACAAAACTCAAGCCAACTGGAGACTCAATGAGAAAATTGTGAAATCAGACGAAAGCAAATTGGAGCTAACTGAATAGACCAAAATCTTTCTTGAGCAAAATGATAATACAGAGATGTCAGATTTGACCATTTGGTGCACAATTAAATGTATCTTAAGGCGCTACTTAATAAATAAGGGCTCTTGGTTTAAGAGGAAGGGGGAAGTGACTTGGTGGAGTTATATATTTTCTTGGCGGTGCTTGAAGCCAAGAATAAATAAGCTCCCACCACTGAATTTTAAAGCAAGCTAAAGGACATCCAGAAAAGAATTGTAGATAAACGTAGAGAGACAGGATCTTAGCACATCTAAATAGTAGGTGGTATAATAAAAACAACAGAGTGGATAAAGACCTCACTAATAAGTTAAAGATTCATAACCAGAGGAGGCGAATTAAAAAAATGATAATGGAAAAGTCTGTATAGCCTCGATAGGTGAGCCACTTAAGTTATACTATGAATCCCTATATTCACTTCCTGACCCTCAAGGTTCAACAACTGATATGACCACCTTTTTGGAAAGTCTGGGCCTTCCAAAACTGTTTAACGAAAAAATGACTACTCTCGATCAGCTCTTTTCAACTCTCAAATGCTATTAGAGATCTGAAGATGGGAAAGGCTCCGGGTCCTGATGGCTTCTCAACCCAGTCGTCCCTCCAATATTGGAGAGGGCATTTAACTCAATAGACAAATGCAATTGGAGATGATGGTGGCTAATATGTTGCCTATTTCAAAACCAGGGAAGGACCCTGCGTTAGTTAATAACTATAGACCGATCTCACTAATAAACATAGATATCAAATTATACTCAAATCATCTTGGCTTAAGGTTGAGCCAATGGACTTAAGACCTGATACACTCAGATTCGGTTGGTTTTATGTTGGGTAGATAAGAAGTACATGTTCTCTGTTGGAAGTTCTTGTTGGACACTGTGGGTGTTTGGTATAACTGGTCTAATTGATAGCCTAACAATGGCTCTATATGTTAACGAAGAGCAAAGATCAGGGGGCCTTCTCTGAGCTTGACATACTTTCCTATTCAAAATGGCATGTGACGGGTTGCCCATTGGTAACTATTGAACCCCTGGTATCATTGGTGGGAAACACTTCTGAGATACAAGGCATTTAGGACAACAAGTTACTTTAAAGTCTGTCTTCATCATTGTCTTTAATTCCAGCCTTACTACTCGAGAAATGTAACTCTTTCTCAAATTATAAATGAAATCTGTCAAAAACTCAAATCATTCCATTATGTGTGACAGAGGCACAGAAGACGGAACAGTTGGAAAGCATATATTTACCTGGTAAACAACCAGTTTCTATTTATCACGTAGGGATAAAGATCCTAGGTAATATATTAATAATTTATATATCATCTCTCTGCAAAATTAACATCTCTGAAATCTTTCTCGACATGGTAAATAGCTGTGAATCTCAACAGTTTTGGTTTCCTTTTAAGTACTTTAGCAAAATGTGCTGAGACACTGAATATTAAACCGGACCTGTGCATGACTTTTGCCACCCGAGGCGAACAAATATTTTGCCACCCCTTGCTGATCTTGCCCTTTACATTTACACACACAGTAACATTTTCAGTGTCACATACACATGCAGCCACATGTACACACACAGTATCACATGCAATGTCACAGGCACATGCAACCACACATTCACACACAGTCACACATGCAATGTGATCTTTTGGCACACTGGAGAGGCAGATGTCTTGCTTGCAAACTTTCATCACACGGCATGGAGGCTGGATTCATTGATGGTTCGTGGCATCTGGCGAGTACCGGGTACACTGGGGATGAACTCCGTGGTGGAGCCTGACACTCTCACTCCCTCCCCATGGCTGCTGTCTCTCTCACTCCCTCCCCATGGCTGCTGTCTCTCTCACTCCCTCCCCATGGATGCTGTCTCTCTCACTCCCTCCTCATGGCTGCTGTCTCTCTCACTCCTTCCCCATGTCCTTTGTCTCTCTCACTCCCACCGCTATATCTGTTGTCTCTCTCACTTACCCCCTCCTGTCTTGTGTCTCTCTCACTCTCCCCCCCATGTCTGGAGTTTCTCTCACCCCCCTCCATTGTCTGGTGTTTCTCTTACCCCCCTCCACCCTCCATGTCTGGTACTTCTTTCCCTCTCCTATCCCATCTCTGGTGTCTCTTTCTCTCACTCCCCCCATGTCTGGTGTCTCTTTCTCCAGCCCACCGCTCATATCTGGTGTTTCTTTCTCTCACTACCCCCAGAGCTAGTGTCTCTTTATCTCACTCCCCCCCCCCCCCCCCTTTCTCTCATTCTCCCATGTCATACCTAGGGCAGCATCAGCTTTGTTTGACACAGAGCTCAGTCGGTGCTTCCTAGTTATCACTATGTGCTGGAAGTGCAAGCAGCACTGACAATAGAGTTTGCAGGAATCTATGATCTGCAAACTATCTTTGTCCTAGGGATGAGCATAACCACCTAGCAAAGCTAGTGGCTATATGTCAGCCTCCCGGAGAGACATTGCCAGACTGAAAATGCTCGCACTGTGCACGTGCACAGCAACAGCATTCTCAGCCAATCGGTGATCATGAAAGACGTGCAGCGCGCTGAAGCTCTGATCACCTCAGATTTTAAAATTTGGAAACTTCAGATGGTTAACTCATCCTGGAACAAAAAGACATAAATAAGGATAGAAAAACCTGAAGGTGTACAAACCATCTATCCATAATCACCAGTAACATGCAAGAAAACTCCCACAGTAAAATATAAGTGATAAAAAAGGTCAAACACTATCGTTGAGCAAGTAACAATGTTTAATCTGAAACCCAGAACAAGGGCACCCCACAGGATGATTGCTTCACAGGAAGTGCTGACAAAGTAACACAAAAGGAAAAAGGATCCTCTGGAAACATGAAGAAGTCTTCCAAAAGTGATGTCTTAAACTCCAAAACCTCTATTTAGAAGGGTCCTTGGCTTGATGGTCCTGTCTGGGCTAGCGGTTGTAATCTATAAAGACAAAAAAACAAAATATAAAGGTAGGACAAAATAACAAAACATACACACCTACACAGAGGCATCACTAGGGTTGGTCTCACCTGGTGCGGTAACTCATGGTGTCACCACCCTGGATTTCCTCCAATACATTGCCAAACAGATACCTTAGTAATGCCAGTCAGATGGCCCATTAAATATGGCACACACAGGAGCCCATTAACTATGCCACACATAAGAGCTCCATAAATTATGCCATACCAGAGCCCCATTATATATGCCTCACCTTGGATCCCAATTAATTATGCCATACACACAGGTGCCCCTTAGTTATGCCACACACAAGCGCCCCATAATTATGCCACACAAAAGAGCACCTTAATTATGCCACACATGGGGCCCAATATATATGCCACACATGGGACATCCATTAACCCCTTAGTGACAAGACATTTTCACCTTGACTTTCCCTTGGTGACAGTGGCTGTTTTGACATTTCTAGGGTGTTTGTGTTTAGCTGTAATTTTTTTCTTTCTCACATACAGTACCCACACAAATTATATGTTGTTTTTATCGTCATAAGAAGGGCTTTCATTAGATACCATTATGTTCATCATATCTTATAATTTACTACAAAAAAAATCATAAAATATGATGAAAAATTTTAAAAAACCCACTTTTTCTAACTTTGACCTAAAATATAATATACACAAATAAAATCATTAAAAAAGACCCCGTCTAAATAGTTTCTAAATGTTCTCCCGAGTTCAAAAATATGCATGTTTCCATATTTTTTGGTATTTTTTTGCGAGTTATGGGGCAAAAACCAAAAATAGTGTTTTTTTTTTTTTCCTATATTGATCTTTTGACCCCAACCCGAACCCAAAATTTAACCCTAACACTAAATTTAACCCCAACTCTAATCCTTATTATATCCCTTAATATTTTTTAACTTTAATTTAATTTTAACCCTATCCCTTATGCTAAAAAATATTTAATTTTAACCCTATAGGCTAATATAGCTAAATAACCTGTTTTTAATTAATTAAATATGTATTTTAAATATTTTCCATTGCAATGCTACTAAACTACCACTAGGGGCAGTCAAGTATCATATTCAGAGCGACGAAAGTGAAGTTACTTTCACTTCCGAAGCTCAGACCGGCAGAGGGCTTAGCCATATTGACGGAGCAGCATGCTCCGTCAATATGGCTCCCCACGATCGCTCCGTGGGGGTCCCAAAATAGAAATTTCGGTGCTGGCTATTGCCACGATGTCGAGGCAATAGACCAGCACTGTTAAAGCGGTTTTCGCGATCGTTGATCGCGAAAACCGCTTCATTCACTGCAGGACGTGCCAGGCACGTCCTTTGTCGTTAAGGGAGTTTCTCCCAGGACGTGCCTGGCACGTCCTTTGTCGTCAAGGGGTTAATTATGCGACACACAGGAGCCCCATGAGGTGACAATTGTACAATTCTAAAACAATACATATCTATACACACAGACATCTCTCTATCTCTCTATAACTAGTTGCATTTATACGTATTTGAATTTTTTGATATTATATTCAACTATTTTCATATGTAATAAAAATGTTATTGAAAAATTGCATTCCTTGTTTTTATTCCCTTCCTCTGCACCCACATTGCACCTAAAGGACTAAACACAGCACTATACAGTACCCACAGAACTTGGCTTGCACTCATATTGCACCTACATGATTTGGCATGCCACAGTGTCACTTTGCCCCACATAACTAGCCAGTGTCACTTTCCTCATAGTACATATTATTTTGCCCTTACAGACCATGCCACTGCATCACTTTGCCAATTAAAAGAAACCAGTTTTCCCATTAATATGCCAGTGTTCGCCCATAAATATTGCACAGCCAATTTGGCCAATAATATGCAGGTATTATTTTGCCACTCAATATGCCAGCATTTAACCCCTCAATATGCCATTATTTTGCCATTAAATATGCCAGTATTTTGTCACTCAATATTCCAGCATTTAACCCCACATTATGCCAGAATTGTGCCACTCAATATGTCCAAGTCCTGGATACAAACTTGGGAAACTGAGCAGAAGTCTGAGATTCAAAGAGATATATCTGTCTCTTGCCCAAGCTGTCCTCTAGCAACTGGAATAAGGCTGATTTCGGCTGGACTATAGCCACAGTCAAACATTGACTAGATAGAGCGTCAGCCAACTTGTTCGCCTCCCCTGGCACGTGAACAGCACAAAGGCGAACTTTGTTGTCTAGAGCCCAAGACCAAAGATCCAGAGGCCTTGCAAGGCTAATCTGATGGCTCTCAATTCCAGCACATTTATGTGAAGAAGCTGTTTGTGACTTGCCCAAATTCCTATTACAGCCCCATGGCCGAAATAATGGTCGAGGGAGCGGCATTGCCTTGCTTAGTACAGCTTTTAACTTTCTTCTGACATTCTTGGGAAGCACTGTCTTTGACTCCCACTTGCCACCTTGTCTTAGTTGGTCTCCCAGAAACAGCTGACACCATCTGCACAGTAAAGGGGAAGCTTTGAAACCCGGTGTTAATGCTATCAACCTCCCAAGTCTTTGCTAAATCTCTAAGAGACCATTTGTCTCTTGAAAGAACTGAAGTCAAATAGGCCAGAATTTTTACCCATTTAACTTGGGGAACCCCAAAAGACATACTTTTGGTGCCCAGCAAAAACCCTAGAAATACAATTCTCTGAGTGGGAACCATCACAGATTTTTGTCGATTTACAATAAACCCCAGGTCATGATAAAGGGAAATGAGATAATCTCTCTGCTGAATAATGGCATCTCTTACTGGATTAAGCAACAGAATGTCGTCTAGATAATAAAGACACAGGAACCCTCTTTCTCTGACATGAGAAATAATGGCTATCATTATCCTGGAGAAGGTGTAAGGTGCATTAGATAGGCCAAACACCATTACAGTCTAGTGATAAATCTGTTCCTTCCAATGGAACCTGAGAAAGTGTCTGTCCTTCTGGGCGATAGTGACTGAATGGAAGGCATCTTTGAGATTTAACTTTATGCAACAAAATTATTTCTGAACCAGAGAATTGGAAGATCTGTTAAACCTTCCATCCTAAATCTCTTCCTCTTCAGGAAAACATTCAATGCCTTGACATTCAGAAACGGTCTCCAAGAGTCATCTGATTTTGGGATGGGAAACAAGGGGCTGATCCAGCCCAAAATTGACATATCTTCCAGTTCCATCTTCCCCTGGGCTGATGCCAGGGAAAGAAAGGAATCTAGAACTGGATTCACATACCTGGGAAAAACACCTTTAACTTTTGGGCGTCCTCTCCCTTTAATTCGATGGCTACTCAAACATGAGTGAGGGGAAGACATGAACTGTCTAATATCCTCAGAGCCAGAGGAAGAAGAGGACAGACAACCTTTCTTCCTCTGCTTACATGTAACTGGGACCATATCCTACTCAGATGAGGAGGAGGATAGGTCTCTGGCAAGGAAAGCTCTCTTATGGAGCCTTCTAACAGTGATGGCGCTACCTCTAGGAGAGGCATTCACCAAATCTGTGGCAGACACAGATATAGAGTCCTCCATCATCGTTGCCATTTTAAAATCTGAGGTGATAAGAGCTTCTGCATGCAACACGGCTGTTGCCATGTCGACGATTGGCTGAGAATACAGTGCTGTGCATGTGCAATCAGTCTGGCAATAACAGACAATCTCTCTCTCTCTCTCTGTCTCTCTCTCTCTCTCTCTCTCTCTCTCTCTCTCTGGTTTAAATATAGATTCTGAACAAGAAATCCTTTTATTCTTAGATATTTAAATATTTCAGATCTTGATGAATCATATTGATCTCATAATACATTGAACGGTTTGATCGTGTTGTTTTCACATACATCTTCTATATTATGTATACCTTTTTCGTTCCAAGTGGACAGATCTATATTCCATTATCTCATTTATTCTCTTTCTTGGGAGAGTTGGGATTAATTTATTTTTTAATCCTATTGAGTTTTTAACCTTTTGCCACGTATCGATGATATTTATTAAAACTATATTTTTATCCTTCGATATATTTCTTGGCACTGGTTTATTTATATTCCTGAAGGTTGCTGACCATTTTATGGTCTAACGAGGGACATTCCAATTCAAACCATTCTTCTTTTGGGGCATGTATATTTTGTGAAGCAAAATCTTTTGCAATCAAGGCAGCTTCTGCTTGCTCATGTATGTCGGGGAAACCTAATCCACCCTGTGCTGGAGGTCCTGATAATATATGAGAATTAATATAGGGTTTCTTTCCCGAAATACAAATCTTTCAAATGTTGTTTGAATTAATTGAAGCCATGCGTATGATACTTTCATGGGTAACATTCGAAAGATGTACATGAACTTGGACAAAGCGTAAGATTTTATTGTTTTCAAATTGCCCCAACAAGAAATAGATAAACTCTTCCATTTGGATAGATACCTCTTTACTTCCTTTATCATTGGCAGTGAGTTTCTTTCCATTCACTCAGCTGGGTTTTCGAGATATTAATCCTGAGATAGGATATACAATTGTTTTCCCAGACAAATGAATATTTTTGGTCTAAATATGAGATCTGAGTATTGGGCATATTGAGCAGCATAGCTATAGTTTTTGTTAAATTTAGCTTGTAATTTGATATTTCGCTATAGATTTTTATTTGCTTCATTATTTCATCTACAGACACTACTGGATCCTCTACAGTGATCAAGATGTCATCTGCATACACCTTTACTATTTTGAGAATCCAATCCCAAATATCCCTTTATATTTTTATTCTCTCTTATTTCCCCAGGGGTTCTAAAAAGATAAGGTACAGTGACGGGTGCCATTTGCCAGAGGGAACAAGGTTACCTTATCACTGAGACTATGACCCTTACTGAGGGAGCTGAATAAAGAGCCATGATTTCTCCCAGTAGTTTGCCTCCCATGCTAAAAGTTGTTTGACAGCTGACCTTGTCAAACATTTTTTTCAGAAACGAATGACCGGGTGAGCAGGGGTTCTCCTCTCATGCAAGATTGTTGGTATATAGTTGCGAGACTTCTGATGTGTCCTGCTGATGATCTGTTTGGTACATATCCTACCTGATTGAGGTGAATTATTTCTCCTATGACCTCATTCAATCTGTCCGCTAATATTGAGGCATATATCTTAACATCAAGATTTAGCAGAGAGATTGGTCAATAACTCGAGACATCATCCAGCTTTTTCCCTGGCTTCAGAATAGGTACTATGTTTCCCTGTAGCTTTTCAGCTGGGAAAAAGCACCTTTTGAATGCTTAATTGTAGGGAGTTTTTTTGTCTGATATAGTTCCTGATAGAGTTTTTTTTATGTAAAAGAAGTTTTAAGGTACAATTGAAATCTCCCATCAACATGAGAGATCCTTGTTTTATTTTCTCTACCTTTTTCAGAAGGTCAGTGACCAACTTGATCGTGTATAGGCACTGTGTCTCATGTGTGCTTCCACATATGTACTATATGCCTTCTAATCAACGAGTTTTAGGAGTATGGGCATGGGGAGCTTCAGCAATAGGTAAATCCAAAGGCAAAAGTACAAAGGCATTAGGCAAAGGCACGGTCAAAGGCAGTCCAGAGGATCGAGGCAGGCAAAAACGAGTTTGGGAAGTCGGGGTCAGGAGAGGAGAGATCAGCAGCATCCAAGAGGGGAGCCAAAGGGCCAATAGCCGGTGGTTCAAAATAGAATACTGAATAGTAATAAGGAATCAGGAACTTCACAAGGAGAGAACCTAGCTTGGGAATAAACAAACACAGAATGTCAGGTGAGCAGGGTTTAACCCCTTCCCGTCCTTATGACGAGTTAACTCGTCATAAGAGCCGCCGCGTTAGCGACCTTATGACGAGTTAACTCGTCATGCAGTCTAGCCGGCGGTGCGCTCCGTGGGCACCGCCAGCTAGTCTGCAACGGGTCCAGGACTAAGCCTCGCACCCGAGGCAAAGCTCCTGGACCCGATCGGTCAGTTTCCGGGCATGTGATCGCGGTGATTTAGTCATCACCGCGATAACATGCAAATTAGATGGCAAAGTCAGTGTGTTCACACACTGACTTTGCCTCTAATTCACTCTCTGTGCTTCACAATCTTATAGTGAAGCACAGAGAGTGACCTGTAAGTAAAAATAAATTAATTAAATACAAAGGTAAAAAAAATGTTTAAAAAAAATTAACCCTTTCATTGCTGATCACAGTTTTTAACTGTGATCAGTTTCCTTCCACTTTATGGCCCTCATTTAGTTTTTTTTTTTAACAGATTTTTTTATTTTTACAATTTATAAAGTTTTTTTTAATAAATAAAGGTAATTTTAATATATTTATTTAATAAAATTTAACCCCTGCATGCCTGTTGCATGATTTTTAATGATCTGACATCGCACTCTTCAGAGTTTTTTTCTGTCTTTTTTGTTATGGGGGGTTTGGGAACCAATATTTTTCTTTTTTATTAGTTAGTTAATTAGGGGGGATAAGTGGGTTAGTGTTGCACTAGTTATGTAGGTTATTACTGGGAAAATAATGGGGAAAAACTTTTTTTTCCTCAAAAATTTCCTCTTTTATATTAATTTTTTAATACTAAAATGTAAATCATTTTTATGTATAGGGTATCAAAAGAAAGCTCTAACTGTCCTTTAAAAAACAACATATAACTTGTATGTGTACGTTAAATGAGAGAGAGGAAAATTATGTTTCAAAAACCGCGTATTAAAAATTGAAAAACGCTCTGGTCCTTGGCCCAGGAAAATCCCTGGTCCTTAAAGGGTTAAATAGGCACTCAGGACCATAACCCCTCCCCTCAGCACTCAGTATCCTCCCTCTGCCATTCACTGCATAGTAGGTGTCCTGGAAAGGCAACACCCACACTCCTCCCTCTACCTTGTCCTGATGGCACAAGCGCTACTCGAGGCCAGGGATGTGGCCTAGTCTGCAACTGACTAGCCACAACATGGGAGGATGGACCTCTGGAGGTGAGTGAAGGAGACAGGGGACCCTGATGCCTGTGGGTAGTGGGACCTGGAGCCTGACATAAAGCTTAAGGCAATGCTGTTTCTCTAAATACACTTCCACTATAATATGTGGGCTGTGAGCGTCTGGTTTGCCCCCCAGAGACTTTTAGTACCACTTCAGTAATTTCTCTGTCTCTTTTCTTTTTAAAGAGTATCATTCGTTATTTGGTAGATAGATGCTCACCTTGTAAACCAAGCTTTATAGATTAAATAAAATTGTAGTTATTTAACTTGATAACAGGTTTTTGACTCACTCAAATACTTTCTTTCCCTTGCAGGATTCTGGATCTTGCCGTTAGCTCCCTCCCGACTACTGTTTTATTCAGAACACAGAGCAGCTCTCCACTGTTAGTTTTCTTAGCCGTCGTTCCCCGGCCTCAGCAAAGCCCCAATACATAGTGTAGCGTGACTACGTCATCGCTTCTTCCTCCCCGACCCAAGATCAATACAGAGCTAACTTAAATGTAACTTAGTATTGTAGAGTAAAACACTATGAGAGAAAATAATAAGGAAATAAACATCATGCAGTAAAACAGTTAAGAATGCAATGACCCACATGGTTTATGCAAAGATTCACCCAAACAAATACTGCGGCCCACCATAGTGGCTGTTTGGTACCATTTGTTGGTGCACATGGTTGGGGCCCATATATATGGTTGAAGGTAAGCTAAAATACTTCAGTGGTCAGAGAAAACTGGAGACCAAGATATTTTAACTAAGTGATCAGTTTCAGGGTGCCCTGTTGTGACAGACAGAGAGGGTTTGAGCTTACTACTATACCACAGTCATCAGATCACCTGCCATTTATTCACTGTGACAGCAGACTTTGCCCCAACATATGCCACAGCCAGGTTGCTCATTAATATGTCACAGCCAATTTGACCATTAACATGCCACTGTTAGTATGACCATTAATATGCCAAAGCCAAGTTGCCCATTAATATACCAATGTTAGTCTACCCATTAATATGCCACAGCCAATTCGACCATTAATATGCCACTGTTAGCATGTCCATTAATAGGCCACTGTTAGTTTGCCCATTAATATGCCAGTGTTAGTATTCCCATTAATATGCCACAGGCAATTTTTTTGCCATTAATATGCCACTGTTAGCATGCCCATTAATAGGCCACTGTTAGTTTGCCCATTAATATGCCAGTGTTAGTATTCCCATTAATATGCCACAGGCAATTTTGCCATTAATATGCCACTATAAGTCTGCCCATTAATATTCCACAGTCAATTTGCCCACTAATATGCCACAGCCAATTTGCCTGTTAATATGACACTATGAGCCTGCCCATTAATATGCCAGTGTTATTTTGCCCATCAATATGTCACAGCCAATTTGCCAGTGTTAGTATGCCCATTAATATTCCACAGCCAATTTGGTCATCAATATGCCCCAGTCAATTTTCCCATTAACATGCCACAATAATATTAATATAAACTATTACCCCTGCCCCTTCCCCAGTAATTCCCTGCTGCTCTCTTTGTCCCAGGTAGTCTTTTCCACAGTCTTCCTTCCACGCATGCTGCGTGCTTGGAGGAGGGACATACAGACAGTAAGTCATATCTGGCGGATGTTCCAGTAAGTTGGACCATATCCGATGCATGCAGACTGCTGGCTGCTGCCCTAGCGTGACTGTCTCCGTGTGTATTACTGCTTTAAAAAAATTCAGGAATCAAATTCATTCTTCTACACATTTGATAATTAAGAAAATGAAGATTATCACCTACTTACATCGCCTTGTAACCTGATATGCTACACATTTTGTATTATATTTCATATAGCCTTTGGGTGTGCACTGTGATGAGGATATCCTGTGGATGCTGCGGAATATACTGTGGTAAGTCGCGGTTGCTGGGTAAGTCCTGGATGTGCAGTGTAGGATCTGGAGCATATCCTGGGTATGTAAGGTGGTGCTATGGCCAATAACGAAAGGAGAAATCGACTGGAGAAGATGTGGGTACTGATAATTTGTTCTTTAAGGGGTCCCGCAATTTCTGATGGCAGCCCTGGCTAGAAGATTGTTTGGATTTGTAGGCCACTATTGTTTTTGGGGAGCAGTGAAAAGTACTGTAAACCCCAGATCCTTAACCTTTAATTGTGACAAAAAATACTTGAGGGGGAGGAGAAGTATGTTATCTATGAGTGGTCTTCATAATTAATGTGTTAGGAGAGATTTCCTTTCCCTCTGGATATCATTTTGATACACATGCATGGTTTAGAGGAAATTATTTCTGTCGGAAGAAATATGTGCATCTGATTAACTTGATTAAATTGGATTTACTTCAGGTCAATAAGTAGGTTCTGCAGTCAGTTTGGAATCAAGCTTATGATCAATTGAGCCATTTACAGGTTTATACCAGGTTGTACAATAATGGGATTCTCCCACTGACACTTTGAATTGGAGGTATCTAAAGATCCCATGGGATCCATTTATTGGGCAGTGGCTCAGACATGTTTAATGGTCAGAGGGCAATGGTTTTGATGGCAACGTCATGAGATATTTTATTTATTTCCTAAAATAAGCACTGTGGCATTTTCAGAAAAATATATAATGTGAAATGTCATGTATTTGAGTATATATTGTTGAAGAAATATGCATTCTGCATCCAATGTTCTGCTCATTTAATTTACTAAACTTGAATGAGAATCCACTTTTGGTGAACGCTCGCTAAACTCTTATACAATACCAAGCATATTCCAATTTAATGGAGTTGTTCAACTTGACTTGGAAAATGCTCTGTATATTTCTGAGAATAAATGACACCATTATTAGATTAACCACGGTTTGCAATTCTGAAAAATTGAGGGGGGGTAAACACAGTGCACACGCAGATTGGTACAATCGGTGTGGCTGCCTCGCTGACTGAGTTGTGACTCTGCAGCTGTAGTGGGTAGAAACCTGGAGCAGGGAGAGATAAAGTCAAAGGGGGATATTAGGGGTAGAGAGACACTGTTAGAGGAGAAATGGAGGGGAGAGAGAGACACACATGGGGTGAGAGAGAAAGACAGACAAGGGGGGGGGGGAGACTGACAATGTGGCAGCAGGGCCGGACTTAAGGGTTCCGGCACCCTGTGTGGGCCTACCCCGTGGCGCCCCTCACATCATGCCGGTCCCTTTCCTCTTCCTTGCCATGTCTGTCTCTCTCCAACCCCCCATATCTGTTCTCTCTCTCCCCCTCCTCCCCAATATCTGTTCTCTCTCTCCTCCTCCTCCTACTCCACATATTTGTTCTCTCTCTCCCCTTCCTCCCCATATATGTTCTCTCCCTCCACCGTCCTCTTCTCTCCCCCTCCTCTGTTCTCTTCTCTCCCCCTCCTCTGTTCTCATCTCTCTATCCCCCTTCCTCTGTTCTCTCTCCCCCCTCCTCTGTTCTCTTCTCTCCCCCTCCTCTGTTCTCGTCTCTCTCTTCCCACTTCCTCTGTTCTCTCTCCCTTCCCCCTTCCTCTGTTCTCTCTCCCCGTTCCTCTGTTCTGGTCTCTCTTGTCCCCCTTCCTCTGTTCTCTCGCCCCCTTCCTCTGTTCTCTCTCCCCCTTCCTCTTTTCTCGCTCCCCCCTTACTCTGTTCTCTCTCCCCCTTCCTCTGTTCTCTCTCTCCCCCCTCTGTTCTCTCTCCCCCTTCCTCTGTTCTCTCCCCTCTCTGTTCTCTCTCCCCCTTCCTCTGTTCTCTCTCTCTCCCCCCTCTGTTCTCTCTGCCCCTTCCTCTGTTCTCTCTCCCCCTTCCTCTGTTCTCGATCTTCCCCTCGGTTCTCTCTCCCCCTTCCTCTGTTCTCTATCTCCCCCTCTGTTCTCCCTCCCCTTCCTCTCTTCTCTCTTTCCCCCTCTGTTCTCTCTCCTTCTTCCTCTGTTCTCTCTCCCCCTTCCTCTGTTCTCTCTCCCCCTTCCTCTGTTCTCTCTCCCCCCTTCCTCTGTTTTCTCTCCCCCTCCTCTGTTCTCTTCTCTCCCCCTCCTCTGTTCTCGTCTCTCTCTTCCCCCTTCCTCTGTTGTCCCCCTTCCTCTGTTCTCTCTCCCCCTTCCTCTGTTCTCTCTCCCCCTTCCTCTGCTCTCTCTCCCCCTTCCTCTGTTCTCTCTCCCCCTTCCTCTGTTCTCTCTCTCCCCCCTCTGTTCTCTCTCTCCCCCCTCTGTTCTCTCTCCCCCTTCCTCTGTTCTCTCTCCCCCTTCCTCTGTTCTCTATCTCCCCCCTCTGTTCTCCCTCTCCCCCCTCTGTTCTCCCTCCCCTTCCTCTGTTCTCCCCCCTCTGTTCACTCTCCCCCTCCTCTGTTCTCTCTCTCCCCAGTTCCTCTGTTCTCTCTACCACTTCCTCTGTTCTCTCTCACCCTTCCTCTGTTCTCTCTCTCCCCCCTCTGTTCTCTCTCCCCTTCCTCTGTTCTCCCTCCCCCTTCCTCTGTTCTCTCTCCCCCTTCCTCTGTTCTCTCTCTCCCCCCTCTGTTCTCTCTCCCCCTTCCTCTGTTCTCCCCAGTTCCTCTGTTCTCTCTCTCCCCAGTTCCTCTGTTCTCTCTCTCCCTAGTTCCTCTGTTCTCTCTCCCCCCAGTTCCTCTGTTCTCTCTCCCCCTTCCTCTGTTCTCTTTCCTCCTTCCTGTGTTCTCTCTCCTCCTTGCTCTGTTCTCTCTCCCCCCTCCTATGTTCTCTCTCTCCCGCCTTACTCTGTTCTCCCCCTCTGTTCTCTCTCCCCCCTCCTCTGTTCTCTCTCCCCCTCCTCTGTTCTCTCTCCTCCTTTCTCTGTTCTCTCTGCCCCCCCTTCCTCTGTTCTCTCCTCCCCCCTCTGTTCTCCCTCCCATTCTTACTTATGGTGAGGGGGCAGAGCTCACTGGGTGAGAGGTGTAACTCCGCCCCCACCCTGTAAAGCAGAGCGGCGTCTGCTTCACGGGGAGCCGTGGGCAGCATGGGTAAGTGCTGCTGTGCTCCCCCTGCTTAGTGATGATGCAATGCATCTCCGTGAAGCAGAGGCACACCCGTAAGGCCGGCCTTGTGTGGCAGCATCTGTGAGGGCACAGCAACACTTTTAGGTGCTATTGGCCAGTGAGACATTGGCCGGTTCTGTGCGGGGCATAGTGACACGGTCAGGTGTGGTGGGGAAATGTGACACATTGCCACAATGTCCCCACAACACTTTACTGCCTTTTTCTTTAAAATGACATCCAATTATTAGGGTGTGGCATATAATAGGAAGAATACTTGTAGTCGTTGTGCATTAGGGTTGGCATAAATATTTCTTATCACCAAGTTACAGAGTGTCATATAAGCAAATAAAACAGCTATGACAAACACCACACTTACTATAATTAAAGAAAAACACAATGGGGGTTATGTACAAGGGGAATTTCTGGGGCAAGGTTTGAAAACTGACCTGGCCACATTTAGATATCTGACCTTTATACATAACCCCCTGTATAAGTAGAAATGAGTGGACTAAATTAAAAACATTGGACTAGGCCTATTTCTTTCACAAAACAAGCGTCAGTGAAAGACATCGATGGATTTTCAATTGGCGGTAGGTATTGCATGTTGTTACTGTTTGTGGACTGAGATAGCTTTGACCAAGTTTTCTATAGTAGTGTCTTTCTATCCTTGTAGATAAACCAACACAGTATTTTATTGTAATAAGGTACATTTCCAAGTTTACATTGCATAATGTTTTGTGATACAACCCATGCAGTAATTTGATCCAATACTTCTCATACCAGTAAAAATGACGAAGCTCCACTTTTTGCATAAACCATTACTTTGTGATAATTTGGTGTCAAGTAGAATCAAAATAATAGCATTTCTTGGATTTTATTGCAAGCTTTCAAGACTAAGCTGGGTCCCTTTACCAGGCATTCATGGGAGGCTAAAACAAATATTCTAATTATACACATACAATACATAGCTTAAGAAAAAAAAAAAAACAGTGCTGGATTTTCAAGGAAGTAAAAAACAAACAAACAGTCTTAGGGTGATCTCATTGATAATTCAGACAGTCAGACCCTTGATCCATCCACGTTCTGATTAAAGAGACCAAAAGACTATTTGTTATATGTCATTTACATAAACTTGTGGAAAGGTTTTCTTGTAACAAGGCAGTGTCTGCAGTTTTACATCCATTGTAGGTTTGTTTCTAAAAACATTATTAATCTCATAAAGTATAATGATCAAGGAATGAACCATTTCTATTAAGACAAGTGATTAAGGCATTAAGCCAGCATATCAGCTTGACCTCCCATGTTGTTCTCTCTCAGTGGGTGCAGAATAGTCCTATTAGTACTATTACATTCAAGCCATTGTCCTTTGCCCATCTTGACAGAAGTGTTCTCCCACCACTGTATTCTGGAACTGGGCCAATGTCGGCAGGTTCAGGTGGTGAGCAATGTCATGAAGGTAGCTGATATCTTCACCCAGGGATTTTATGATTATAATTTTTTTTTAACCAGCCTGTTATGTTTTCTGTAACTTTCTGAAATTATAAGAAAATGATATTTCTTCCTTTGCGTTAGAGAGTATTCAGAAGGAGACCACTTTTGGGTCTGTTGGTAATAGGCAGTTCCACCAGGTTGCTGATGTTAAAAGGGCTTTTTATTTGTATGTCAATAATCTAGTGAAGGTTCAGTTTCATTTGACTCAATACAAGTCATTTATACTTACAAACTAAACATAGCTTGTAGTACCTCATATTTATTATGTATTTTACTGGATTAGATTAATTGTGGTCAATTATTTAAAAAAAGAATTATACTCCAGAGTAAATTTCTTGCGGGGTCTTTGTAATTTGTGTTGTTTCAGTGACAGAACAGTGCCGTAAACAACCATTTCAGGTGGGATTATTGTTTAACCCCTTAACACCCTGTCTTCCTTTGGACCAAAAGCATCAAAAGGCAATTTTGTGTTCCCCTGTGATCAGAAGCCAGGGACACAGTGGTATATATGGCACAGCTGTTCACAGGAAGTTCTAAGTCGTTTATGGTCATTGGGTCAACTGTGTTAGGACATCATAGAATGTCCACATGCGTGAGCAGGTTAAATGAATCTCAGTCTCATGTAGGGCAATTAAAATAACTAGTATGTGGAAGTTTATTCAAATCATTCCACAAATGGTAACATGAGTGACTGGACATAATTTCCCATTTATAACAAAGGGCTTGAGAAATTCCAAGAACAAGTAAGCCATTTCGGAATTCCTGCTTTTTGATTGTTTTACAAAGAATCTATGAAAAGTACCATCTCCTAAAAATAACTAGGCTGGCTGCTAAAATGGTCTGTTTTGTTCTTACAGTCTTCCAATATTTGTAAATCCCTTACAATGCACATTATGTTTATCATTACTCATCCTTTCCATCCTATTTCAGGGAAATAATAATACCCTTTTTATTCAAACAGGAGCTATGCAGAATTAAAAAATATATATATCATTTATAGACAAAGCAGAATCAAAAACAATATAACAGGTGAAGGTAGGCCATGTGGAACACACATGCTGGAAGACCCTTCTGGTGTAAGTCAAGTGTTGTATATGATCACCATTGAAATGTTCTTTGATCCAATGTTGAAAAGATTCGGTGAAATGCAGTTTTCTGCTTCTTTACATTTGACTGTGCTAAAGTATCAGCAAAAATATCCACCTCCTTCCACAATGTTAGAAAATGAAAGGGACTAAAGCTTTTCTTTCTTTAGGATAGTTTTTAAAAACCTGGATGTAATATCTGGAAAGACAAGAAAAATTGTATTTGGTTAAAGAAATGGCTTATGATTTTGGACATTTACTGTAGGTTCATAGCGTCCCCTAGTGGTCACAATTTTTCAAGCATGTTACATTAAAAATATAACAAAAATTGTGTCTGTGCAAACATTACATTACAATATTCTGAATACAGCATACAAAAGTTTGGGATCACTTAGAAATGTCCTTGTTTTCACTGAAAACATACATCAAATTATTTGCATAATTAATAGGCAATACAGTCAGGATGTTGACAAGGTTAGAAGCAATGATTTTTTAAATTTAACATTAACAATATTCTCACTAAATTTCTTTTTTTTTTTACTTTTTATTTTTAAAAAGACAAAACACTGCAATTACATATACTAATAAAAAATCTATCTAGATGCATTTTCCATAAGAGGCACCTGTTGCTTGAATTTTTTCCACGTTACAAAACAGAATCAATGCAATATATATAAAGTAAAATGCCTACAGGGGAAGAGTCAGCGAAACAGTATTCATTTAGTCGACTAAACATTAATGTCATAGTTTTTGCCAACTGCATGTTATCAGTGACTAAAACTAAACAATAACTAAATAAAAACTAAATAAATAAAAACTAAGTTAATAGGACTAAAACTATGACTAAAATTCATAGAAACTGGCACAAATCTACAATTTTAGGGATGGACTATTGGATCAATCTATTTGAACTACTGGTTCCCATGGATCTCTGCCAAAGCCCAGTCTCCTGACTCTATCTGCAGCTGGATTGGCTGAGACGCAGGCTCACTATGTCTGTCTGTCTGCCTCCTGAAGCAACAAGAAGAAGAGGATAATCCTCCATCTGATTCACCTGGTATTGCCACATCATTGTTTTCACTCCCATCTCCCTAGCACGTAACTTAACACTGTTTTAACACTCTCAGATCTGTTCCTTCCCTCACTACTGGAGATTAGTCAAAAACTAGACTGAAATTAAAACAATTCAGATGACTAAAATACAGCTAAACCAAAATGGCATTATTTTAGTCAAAAGACTATGAACAAAACTAAATCAAAATTTGCCATCAAAATGAACACTACAGAGAACTCAGTATATCATCAGGGTCTGTCTTTTAGCACGCATCAAGGTTAGGTGACATTAGACATGTGCAAAACTAAAATTTTCGTTTCGTTTTCGTCCATTCGGACGAAAATGTTATTTATTTAGTCTAAAACGAATTTCGTTCATTACTACATTCGTTTCAGACGAAATTCGTTCATTATTTTCGTTTCGTTAATTTTTATTCGTTCGTTTTATAGAATACGTGTAATACTATTGGCTTTCTATAAACCGAACGAGAGCCCCATTCATAAGAAATTCTTATGAATGGGGCTCTCGTTCGGTTAATAGAAAGGCAATAGAACTACATGTTTTCTATAAGCCGAAAGTCTATAAACCGAACGTTCGGTTTATAGACTTTCGGCTTATGGAATACATGTAATCCTATTGCTATTCTATAAACCGAACGTTCGGTTTATAGAATAGCCATAGGATTACATGTATTACATAAGTCGACAGCCTATAAACCGAACGTTCGGTTTATAGGCTGTCGGCATTTCACTACACGGAGACAGAGTCTCCATTCATAAATTTATGAATGGAGACTTCGTCTCCGTGTAGTGAAATGCTATTGTATTCTATAAACGGACTCTATTTCGGCTTATAGAATGCAATAGCACTACGAATGGACGAATGAACGAATGATTTTCGTTTATTAACCATTCGTTCATTCGGCTTTCGTTAGCTTAGCATTTTCGTTATTCGTTTTTCGGACGAATGGACGAAAATGCTATTTTCGGACGAAAATGCATTCGTCCGAAAACGAATGCACATGTCTAGGTGACATTACATCTAATGTTTTAAGTGCTTTTTTTCCATCTTAATCTGGAGTATCTGATTTTTCACTTGTAACAATAGATCTTTATTATCTTGTTTCCAATTTCTGGCGTTCACAGTAATTTATTATTTTTATCAATATTGGCATTAGTTATTTTTTATTTTTATAAACTCAATAATATTAATCCATATATATTTAATGCCACTGCATCCACACCAGATATGCATGTATATTCCTACTTTACAATCTGTTCCAGATTTAAAATACCTCTCTGAATTTTTTAAATAAATAATCCTGATAATTCAAGTTCAGGCATCAAATTTATGTAATCTAAGATATTTTTTATTTTCTCCCATTGTCCTAAAATTTGTCCCAATTTTAAATTTGTATTCTTAACCATTTTCCTTATTTCGCTAACGTTATGGTTCCAGATTAGCACATTTAAATCTTTTACCCCACTAGCTTTGCTTTCTATGACATACCATTCCTCTTCCTTAATTGACTCAAGCTGCATACTGTAGATGTGGGAGATAATAAAAGCATATTAGTTATCCTCTATAATAAAGTAGAAGTGTCTCTGCGTCCAGTCCCTGTGTCCGTGGGATTGCGCTACTGCGCAGCCGTTGGGACTTGGACGCCCAGCCTCACGAAGTCTCTGCGCTCCAAGTCCCAACGGCTATCCGAAACTTGAAGCGGCGGGTCTGCGCAAGTCCCCGACGTTGCTAGGGCAACAGGGACGCTATGGTGTGATGTGTCTCTGCGTCCAGTCCCTGTGTCTGTGGGATTGCGCTACTGCGCATGTGCCCCATGGTGGGGGGGGGGACATAAGGGGGCAAAATAGGGGCAAGCACCCTGGCGAGGGGGGAGCCTTGAGGGCTGCCTCATCTTGATGGGAGTTGTGATCCCCCTGCTGCATCAATAATACAGCAGGAGGATCACAACTCCCCTTATGTCCCCCCCCCCCCCCCCCCGTCCACATATGTTCTAGCGCACGTTAATTTAACGGGTTTAACGTCTAGTTCTTAATAATTGCATTTGTCTTTTTTTCAAATAGGGGGGAGAGAGAACAGGCTACAAGAAAAGGGAAAAGTTCGGGCTCTCTGGTAAGCGTGAAGTGCTTGAATATATCCCACTTTTAGTCCACTGGTACCCCCGCTTCTTATGATTAAGGGCTATACGCCCGAAACGCATCAAGCTTGGTTATCATCTGTTTGCCGTTAAACTTCCATTTTTTGCTGTGATCACCTTTTCGTTTGCAACACTATTTTGGATTAAACAAATCACTGCTGATTGTTAACCACCTGAGTGCCGATCTGCTCATTTCTCTAACCGGGAGAGAGAACCGGACACTGAGAGGATGTGAGGGGGAGAGGGAAACAGACCCTGGGAGGATGTGAGGGGAGAGAGAACCGGACACTGAGAGGATGTGAGGGGGAGAGGGAAACAGACCCTGGGAGGATGTGAGGGGAGAGAGAACCGGACACTGAGAGGATGTGAGGGGGAGAGGGAAACAGACCCTGGGAGGATGTGAGGGGAGAGAGAACCGGACACTGGGAGGATGTGAGGGGTTGAGGGAGACAGACTCTGGGAGGATGTGAGGGGAGAGAGAACCGGACACTGGGAGAATGTGGGGGGGGAGAGAACCAGATACTAGGGGGATGTGGGGAGAAAAGGAAGCAGACACTGGGAGGAGAGAGGTAAACAGACGTTGAGAGGAATGGTGTATACCCCTTCGTGTGAACACAAAGTGGTTTGAGGAGAGAGATGTAATCATTGGACGAAAGAGGTATTTGGGGTGTATAAAGTAAGATGAGGTGTATTAAACTATAGGATCTGCCCCGGGTGCCAAATACATTAGGTGAGCATAGGTCTGCAAGACTTGCTACAGATTAATAATTATATGAAATATCTTACCTTTAGAACAAGGGAAAATATGCTATCATGTTGCAAAATATATTGAACTTTAGCCTACTTTTATTGTTTGCAATTCCTGAAAAAAACTTTCCTTATGTTTAAAAGTGAATATAAATATAGCTTTAATACTACCACTTCTTACCTGTGATGATGGTAAGCCCTTGGACCAATAGAACACAGGGTAAAGAAAGCAAATGCAAATGCTGGCAGGGTCCATGTCGCTATGGCATAGCCGAACCATTCCACTATTTCTCCCATGAAATTTGCCCCCGATACATAATTGAACATTCCTCCTATAACAACAAACATCTATTTTTAGTAACCAATATAATATTCAGTAAACAATTTGTATTTTGTTTTCATTGCAAAGTTAAAGAGCAGCGGCTTCCAAAATGCTACTCATCGGAAAGCAAGGTGCAGCCCAGCTGACTTCACTATACATATTGTATATAGCCCTATAAGTGTGTAGTTTTGTTTCAATAACATTGTATTATTCTTTAATAATCATCCATGTTTTAAGGCTATATCTATAAATAATACACTTTTCAAATGTGCTTTTAAAATCCATGGTTTTCTCTTTTATGAACAAAAAAAATTATGCTATGCTATGGGGCTAGTATAATGACATTCCGTGGAGCAATCACTGGTAAAAACAGTGGGGGAAAAAACACACGGGGAGAACAAGCAGCACTTACTACTGCCTGCATCAAGTAAGAATGGGAGGGGGAGGGAGAACAAAGGAGGAGGGGGAGAGAACAGAGATGGGGAAAAGGGGGAGAGAACAGAGAGGGAGAGAGAACAGATATGGGGAAAGGGGGAGAGAGAACAGATATGGAGTAAAAGGGTGAGAGAGAACAGATATGGGGGAACAGAGAGGGAGAGAGAACAGATATGGGGAAAGGGGGAGAGAGAACAGATATGGAGTAAAAGGGTGAGAGAGAACAGATATGGGGGTGAGAACAGATATGGGGAGAGGGAAAGATATATGGGGAGGGGAAGGAGAGGTTAAGAGATTTGGGGAGGAGAGGGAGAGAGAATCGATATGAGGGGAAGGGGAGATAACGGATATTGGGGGAGAAAACATATGGGAAGGGGAAAGAGATAACAACAGGTTTGGGGAGGAGGAGAGAGAGAACAGATACGGGGGGGGGGGGGGGGGGGTGAGATACAGACATGGGAAATTCTAACTGTCCATGCAATCATTTATGGCAGTAACATAAAGCATAGAATGTGTCAGTGGATAAGAACCATTTGGTGAACCTGGTCTGTCCATATTTCTACTTGCAGTAAAATCCCAATACCTTGTTTGGTCCTTGGTCTATATTATGTATGCTTTCAAAACAAGGGTTTTTAAATTAAATTAATAGAGATGAGCTAATTACCATCTGCTCTTCTTACCATCCTGTTTATTGTGCCTTTGAGAACAGGTTGAAACATTATGGCATGGGTTTTATCCACAAGGTGTTAAATTCTATTGAAGAAGCAAATGCCATAAAATGACACTTATAAGTGGCCTGGGTTTTTTCATTAAGAAATTGTGGTGTTCACATAACCACTAGGAGGAGTAGTTTCATAACTAAACTAGAGTACAGATTTGATTTTACTTTGCTTGTTTTATAATTACACTTTCATTATAATGTGTAGAACTTGCATGCAAAAATGTTACTCATGTTTATGACAGTTCAACTTATTTCTACTCAAGGTCTAAGATGACCTATGCCTTTTGTCAGTAAGAAATAAACTAGAAAAGAACTACTAAGCCTAATTTTGTATCAATTAATGTCAGGGTATTAAGATAAATGCCAGATATTAATACCCTTGCTTCTTCTTATTCTATGGCATTAGCAACCTAGCCTGTCTAATAACATATTTGCTCAAATACAAGACAACCCTGATTATAACATAACCCAGCCAAACTTTGGATATTCATTTAGGAAATCAAGAAAAAGCCTGAATATAAGACTAACCTATAAGTAAAAAGTTTTACTTGTAAAAATGAATACACATGTAGTTTTTGTCATATTTAATAAAAATTATGCTGAAAAAATGCATTTCTTGTTTATTTCCTTTAATTTGCGAATCTGCCCCCCAGACTTAGCCAATACATCCCCCCATACAGCCATCTGCCCTCAGACTTAGCCAACGCTGCCTCCAACCCCCTGAGACGAAGCTAATGCAACCCCTCAGACTTGCCGATGCAGCTTTAGTCTCCCTGGTGTCTAGTGGGGGCAGCTGGTGGAGGTCTGTAGGATGTCCTCAGACATCCTCCTGATGCTGGCCGACACTTCTGTCGGGACTTCTATGATGGAACGCCAGAAGGTCACGTGACCCGGGGTCCCATTATAGAAGTCCCAGCGGAAGTGCCGAGCAGCACATCGTGCAGACATCCACCTGCTGCTTGCGAGAAGGATCCAGGTCACCTGCAGCTCTGTGGGGGACCTGGTTACTAGTCTTATAGTCAGACCTCTATTTGAGGTATGATTATAAGATGACCTTAAATATAAGACATGGGGACATTTTCATATTCATATGTTTTGAAGAAAAATTTGTCTTAAATTTGAGCAAATACGGTATGTTTTGCCAACATGGGTGGGTGTCCACAGGAGGTTAGTGCTGGACCCCATGCCACCATATAAAATGCATTCTGTTCACCAGTGGCGTCGCTAGGAGGTGGCTACTAGGGCTTAAGCCCTGAATCTGAGCTCTATAGCCCCGAGTCTCCTGTTGTGCATTTTTTTCCTTCTCAGCACTCCCTCACTTCTGGGTTGCCAATTGTGCTGCATTTAATAAAGTTTTTTTTTTTAATGTGAGAGTGTCAAGGCTCCATGAGGAAGCCTGCGGTATCACCATACTATTGGTGGCAGTAGAGCTTGAAGAGGATGCTGCTGTCAGGGACTCCCCACATGGAGTTCTGGCAGAGAGAGAACCTGGGGGAGGTGCAGCACAAGAAGACACATGGGTTGTGCTGTCAGGTATGTTATGAGTTTCCCTGGGCTGCAGCTGTCACGTGGCACTAAAATGCAGGAGTGTTTGCCTTTTGCAGTGTATTAATGCAGTTCTCTGCAGGGCTGCACCAATCCACAGCATGTGTACAAGCCATGTGGATGCATCAGCACACTCCTCCCAATAAGTGAGTGTGCCCTCCTCTGAAGATATCATCCCGCTATTTTACTTTCTGCACTTCTTTCTGCTGACCTACTTACGTACCTTAACATCCAGTACAAGTAAGTGCTCCTATTTCCAGTCTCTGTATCAGCCTACTTTTCTCTCTGCCATTTTTCCATCCCTGCAATCTGGCAGTTGTTGACAACTGTTCCTGTAATGCTCCGCCAGCCATCTGACTGAATATGCATTGTAGGAGCTATAGTTTACAATAACCACTCAATTGACAACTATGGTATAGAGGGCTTAAGGTTGCTAATTTCTGCACCCCTTCTCTTGTGGACTGTAGTGAAATGCTGGGGGGGGGGGGGGGGGGGGGTGCATTAAATGCTGGTGAGGGGCTTAGAAGAGGGGACATGAAATGCTGGTGAGGGGCTTAGAAGAGGGGACATGAAATGCTGGTGAGGGGCTTAGAAGAGGGGACATGAAATGCTGGTATGGGGCTTAGATGAGGGGACATGAAATGCTGGGTGAGGAACTTAGTAGGTGGGACATGAAATACTTGATGAGGAAGGAAGGTACATGACAGGTTGAGGGGCTTAGAAGAGAGGACATGAAATGCTGGGTGGAAATCAAAACACCTGACACTCCCCCAAAACTTTTTGAGCCACCATGTCTAAGTCCCATTTTCCCCCTCTTTTGCCTGTGAATACTGTGCCTCTTAAAAATCCTCTAACCCCCCCAGCTGTGTACATTTTTTCATTATATCAATGTGTACCAGTCTTATTAGCATGATAAACCAACATTCGTGCTGCAGCCGATCTTCATTGCTCTTTCAGCTGAGTGCTGGGTTGTCAAGTGATGACACCCAGCACTCACACAAGTTAAGAAAGGGGGAAAAAACTGTATGTGGGAGATGTATATGTGTATGTGTGAGGTGTATATGTGTATGGGAAGTGGGGAGGGGTGTTGTATATGTGAGGGTACACATCTCACTTCAAGTAACCAAGGCTGTATTGCATTCTCTCTAATACTGCAAAAGCCTCACAGACCTGCTTTTTCCTCTACACATCTCACTTCAAGTAACCAAGGCTGTATTGCTTCCCACCCCCTGGTCAATCTTCCTTTATAGATTGCACCAGACACATGATTCTACTCTACCTAGTAGTTGCCCCACCCACACACAGTTTCTAATTCTCAGCTACTAATACAACCTGAGAATTACTTCACTACAAAACACAATACACTGATAACACCTAGAGTTATTTTGTTAGTTCCAATTTACTAATCAACTCTCTCATAATAAAACCTATATTAACCCCTTCGTGACGTTGGGACGTTCTATGCCATCCTGACTTTAAGCTGTTTTCAGATCCCGCTGCAGGCACTTACAGCGGGATCCCACCTGTCAGATGAGGCCACTTTGAGTGGCCTCAGTCTGACAGGGGACATGTCCGAGCACCGGCTACATTTTGCTAAATCGCGCTGTGCCCGAACTTCTTTCAATACAATCACACTGCAGCTCACAATAGAGTGAATACCCTGCTCTACTTAATCAGCAACCTACAATCAACACTGACATTCTAGTGTCATTACCAGCTCCTCCTCTCTTCAGCCTTTCACTCCTTCATTCATGACACCTCTCCTAACCCTGGCAAGAAACAAAATCAGCATTTGCCACAGACCCCGCCTGTTTCGTACTACCAACACCAAATGCAATACTAACAACCTTATATCTATCCCCTGCTATAATCACCCACTCTTCAGTTGTGCCCTGCTAAATGCACGCTCTTTATGCAACAAGCTTACAGTTATACACGATCTATTCATTTCTCACTCCTTTAAACTCCTTGCGCTTACTGAAACATGGCTTACCTCATCTGACACGGTCTCTCCTGCTGCTCTCTCTTATGGTGACCTACGCTTCAGCCACACCCCAAGACCTGGGGACAAAAAGGGCGGAGGTGTTGGCATCCTCCTATCTGCAAACTGCTCCTTCCAGCCATTACCCTCAGCCCCTTCCCTTTCATTTTCATAATTCGAAGTGCATGCTATTCGTCTTTTCTCCCCTCTATCCCTTCGTGTTGCCATTGTCTATCGGCCCCCGAGGCTTGCTTCCCAGTTTTTTGACAACTTCTCTGCATGGCTCCCCCACTCTCTTGCCACTGATTTACCATGTCTCATCCTGGGAGACTTTAACATTCAACTTGACCTAACCAACTCTCCTGCTACTTCAAAACTCCTTTCCCTCACCTCTACCTTTGGCCTCTCCCAGTGGACCAACTTTCCAACCCACACTGTCAGTCACTCACTAGACCTAGTAATTACTAAATCCTGTGCCATCTCTAACTTTTCCCATTCACCTTTCCCCCTGTCTGACCACCACCTTCTTACCTTCTATCCCACTATACCTCAGTCGACTACTGCACGTCTCCCCCCAGCCAAATTCAAAAGACTGCTATCTAACTCCACCCTCCCACTACTTACCACTGCTCTTCAAACCTCCCTCCCCTCCTTGGAATCCACCTCATGTCCAAAGAAAGCAGCTAACTCTTATAACAGAATCCTCACCTCAGCCCTTGACAACATTGCCCCTGTTGTTGACAAACGTGCCCGCAGACCCAACCAACAACCGTGGCACACTAAGCAAACACGATACCTCCAAAAATGTACTTGCACGTCTGAGCGGCGTTTTAGGAAATCACGTTGCAAGGAGGATTTCCTTCATTACAAATTCATGCTGTGTTCCTACAACTCTGCTCTCGCTCAGTCCAAGCAACACTACTTCTCTACCTTAATATCCACCCACTCATCGAATCCCAAACGTCTATTCTCAACATTTAATGCTCTCCTCTGTCCTCCGCCCTGCTCCGCTCTTACGGCCCAAGACCTTGCCTCTCACTTCCAAAACAAAATCGACGCTATCAGGTGTAACTTCACCTCCCGCGACTTGCTTCAACTACCGCCTGCCTCGTTCCCATCCCCCAAACCCACTCTGAATATCTTCTCCCCTGTGGCTGAGAAAGAGGTTGACGATCTGCTCTCCTGCTCGAAATCTACTACTTGTGCGCTTGATCCCATCCCGTCTCACCTTGTATCCTCTCTTTCCCCTCTACTTTGTCCAACTCGAACCCATCTCATCAACCTCTCCCTGTCCTCTGGAATAGTACCGTCAACCTTCAAGCAAGCCCAAATAGTACCTGTACTGAAAAAATCCTCCCTCGACCCTACTCTTCCATCTAACTACCGTCCTATATCCCTTCTCCCCTTCGTGTCCAAGTTGCTGGAGAAAACGGTGCACTCGCGACTGACTCTGACTTTCTGACTCACAATGACCTACTTGACCCTTTTCAATCTGGCTTTAGACCCTTACACTCTACTGAAACAGCCCTTACTAGAGTATCAAATGACCTCCTTGCTGCCAAAGGCCACTTCTCGGTGATGATCCTCTTAGATCTCTCTGCTGCCTTTGACACCGTTGACCACCGCCTCCTTCTTAATAGATTATCCTCGCTTGGCTTAGGTGGTGTGGCACTGTCTTGGATCGAGTCGTACTTATCTGAGCGCTCCTATTCAGTGTCATTTGCTGGAGCGACATCGTCGCCTGTTCCGCTCTCTGTTGGTGTTCCGCAAGGATCGGTCCTTGGCCCACTGTTGTTTTCCCTCTACACTACCTCTCTGGGAGAACTCATCCGCTCTTTTGGCTTTCACTACCACTTGTACGCGGATGATACTCAGCTCTACCTCTCCTCCCCTGACCTCACTCCCTCTCTAGTGTCACGTGTAGCTGAGTGCCTGTCAGCCATCTCCGCTTGGATGTCTGATCGTTACCTGAAACTTAACCTCTCCAAAACAGAACTGATTATCTTCCCTCCCTCAATCGCTGTCCCTACACCTGGGTTCACAGTCACCGTTGATAATGCTACAATCGTACCGGCTGACCGTGTTCGATGTCTTGGGATCACTTTTGACTCTGCTCTCTCCTTCGTTCCTCAAATTCAGTCCTTGGCCAAATCCTGTCGGCTGCACCTAAGGAACATTGCACGCATTTTCCCGTTCCTCAGCGAAGAGACCGCCAAAATTCTAGTGCACTCGCTTGTGATCTCTCGCCTAGACTACTGTAACGGTCTTCCGTCTGGACTACCTCTGGCTCGTCTGGCTCCCCTACAGTCTATCCAAAATGCGGCTGCCAGACTCATCTTTCTTGCACGTCGGTCTGATTCGGCTGCTCCTCTCTGCAACGCCCTCCACTGGCTTCCCGTCTGCTCGAGGATAAAATGTAAAATTCTGTCTTTAACCTACAAATCCCTCCACTCCTCTGCTCCTACGTACATTTCCTCCCTTGTTAACCGTTACCTCCCTGCACGACCTTTGCACTCCTCAAAGGGGTTAACACTCTCTTCTAATCTCATCACCACTTCTCACTCGCGTCTCCACGATTTTCGCCCGAGCTGGAACTCCCTTCCCCGGAGCATCCACCTCTCTCCCTCCTTTTCAAACTTTAAAAAGTCCCTCAAAACTCATCTCTTTAGAGAAGCTTACTACCCAACCCACTAGTTATCAGTCACTTTGCCTCTAGCTGATCCCACCTAGCTGGAACACACACTCCCTCTTTGACTTATCCCACCTAGTGCCTCCCATCCACTCTACTGTTACTGCAACTTCAATCCCTCTGACCTCTTCAATCCCTTAATTGTCTCATGGACCCCATTCCCTCTAGATTGTAAGCTTGCGAGCAGGGCTCTCTACCTCATGTACCAGTCTGTACTAGTTTGTCTAACTTAGTATGTAGTTCCCTTCTATGCTCTGTACCAAGCGCTACGAGAATTGGTGGCGCTGTACAAATAAATGTTAATGTAATGTAATGTCAGCAGTTTTTTTTGTTTTTTTTAAATATGTCCCCCCTACCTGCTGCTATAGCTCATTGCAGGGAAGGGGGGCATTTCTGTTCCAGCCCGGTCTAAGCCTCTCACACACACACACACACACACACGGAGCGTCTTCACTTCTACCCCTGCTGAGCACACCCGACGCTCAGACACTAAAGCAAGGTGTGCGAGGGGGTGTAGCAGGAAGTCTGTGTAGCCGGCGCACAAACTGCTCTCTCGCATGCCGTTGAATAAAACAAAAACAAATTATCCCAGCAGCAAGGGCACCATGTGTGGATAACAATATCCAGCAGGTCTAGTTTCCTCGGGATGACGACCCGACGCTAGGGATTCGCCAAGCCCTGATATATATACTTTATATGCCCGCCGAAACGTGCATTTCTTCACTCGACATCTAGCAAATCTGCTGTGGGCTCCAGCCCCAGATCTTTTTTAGACCTAGCAACGCCCCTGCTGTTCACTACTGAGATTTGCTTACTCCTTGAGCTTTTGGGGCAAAAAAACAGTCATGTATTTGATTTGAAATACTAGGGGGATATTTACTTAAAGTGTACTACAAAAATCAGGCATTAATAGCTGACTTGGAAAAATATCCCCCTATGTAAAATATTGCTGAGGCCACTGAAAAGATGTGTGAAACCATCAGTATAAATTCTGGCGTTTATAACCATTTTAAAGTATGACTCTGTAACAAAGGTCATATTCATTTAAACACATTGCTTATACTGTGAATGTAGAGAATGAAAATAGTCTAATATTGTGTTAGCAGAATTGCATGCTAAATGAATAAAATAAAATACTTATGAAGTCCCCTGTGATCCACTGAAAATGTGTTCATTTACATGTCAAGCCACAGATGATGTCATAAGCAGGAGACACCATAGACATTTTTAAAAATCTCTTATTTTATGTATTTGGACGCAATGTTGCTAGCACAATATATATAGATCACTTTCCGGATTGTTTTAATTCTCTAGTCATAAGCAATATTTAGGTTGAAAGTCCCTTTAATCACCCCTAAAGGGAAATATCAGAGCTAAGTATTAACCCTTTTAGCGACTGGAACAGTTTTGAAAACGTTGTGCCATTTGTGACTGCAGTGTTTGTGTTTAGCTGTAATTGTCCTCTTTCTCATTAAATGTACCTATATACATGATATTTTGGTTTCAGTTTAAGAAGGGCTTTCTTTAGAAACCATGAGTTTGATCATTTCATATGATTTACTATAATAAAATTAATATATGATTAATGTTCACATGTTTTTATGTTGTATTTTGCAAGTTATAGGGCAATAACTGAAATTATAAAAAAACAAGGAATTCATCTTTCATGTAAGGCACTTAAAATATGCAATTCTGGTTTAATCCAGTAATTGACCACAAGTATGTATGTATTTCCAGTATTCCAGTATCCATAAAAAGGCTTTGTTTAAAGCAGAAACTTCTGAAAACCAGAAAAGGTAACATTGTGAGGAAGTGATTGCACAACCTATGTCCAATCATTGTAACTGATGATAATGTCCATAATCTAATTGCATGGTTTTGAACACATTGGGCTTTGTGTTTAAAAAATAGGCGCAAATGGAAATAGCACCGAATAGTGGTGCTATCACTGCTTGAGGCATTTATAACCCTACACAGGTGCAGTTTCCCACAAACAAAATTTCTGGGATGTAAAAAAAAAAGTGCAATTGCCATTATGCATAGGACGATTTAACTTTTTTAAAGTTCCTGACACTTTTATGAGCGGCACTTTTTCTGCATAAAAAAAGTGCAATTGCCATTATGTATAAGACGATTTAAGTGATTTAACTTTTTTTAAAGTTCCAGACACTTTTATGAGCGGCACTTTTTCCGCATAACTCCTAACAATGTGTGTTAGGAACAGTATATATTTTTTTTCAAAGAACATTTGTCGCATAAAAGGGCACTTTGAATTAAAGAAAATAAATAGACATGTTTTTTTTATACTCAAACAAACGATGCAATCACACAAGGTGCAACACCCTGGGGACGCATGAGGTGCTGACTGGGGAGATCAAAAAGTTCTCTCCTCACCAGCCCTCTGTGCAGGGGCTGGTACAAGAAGGGCATGCAGCCAATGTCGACGTGCTGCCCAGGCATACATCTATGACTACCCAGAGGGGTGGGTAGTGCAGAGCGGAATGCGGAGGGAACTCTGAAACAATGTTGAGTAGAAAAAGAGTGTGAGTCTGTTTGTGTGTTAGTGTGTGTGTAAGTGTGACTCTGTGGTGGACACCCCCCTCTGCCCCCCCCCCCCCCCTTAGTACGCCACCATTCCTGGGTGCTGGGGCAAGTCTTGTGAGTGAAATCTGGATACAGGGGCAAGTCCTGAGAGTGAAATCTTGGTTATAAGGCAAGTTCTGTGAGTGGAATGGGTGCTAAGGCAAGTTTTATGGGTGTAGTCAGGTGTTGTGGGGTCAATAAAGACAGGAGGGCAGGAGAAATGGAGTGAGGTGGCAGATGATGGAAATAAAAACAAGGAATACATTTTTAAAAAAATGTGTTGTCTGGTATTTATATCTCATCACCGCCTGTGAAGAGGGGGCATTACGGGGTGGATCGCATAGAACGCCTGAGCACCAAAGGCGACCCTGCATCCTAGCTGCTATGGATTAGTTACTTTGGTGCTTAGCCAGTGTAGTACACAACTACAACACTTCACAAATGCTTTAGTATAATATACTGGCGTGTTTGGTGAATAAACTGTGTTATGGTTGACAAATAAATCCCTTGGTCTGAGAAGTACTGTAATAAGATATGGCTGCAACTATCCAGATATGTAGTTTCACTCTCATTGTTTAGTTTACATTTGTGTGGAATGTAAGTATAGGGCAGTGTAGTCCAGCTTTTCTGAATTATGTGATATGCGATGACACCTCTCTGTTTTACTAATGCAGATAAAATATAAAAAACAGGTTGGGCCTGAAAAATGTCAAACCACATAATCCTTTAAAGGGGAAGTGCATAACACTCCAGTAAATTTGTATTTAATTTCTCAGCTAACACATTTTTGCCTTCATACTATACAAATTCTTTAAGCGTCATAAGCAATTGTTTAATTGTTTTGTGTGTTAATTGTGTTTTTTTTTAAACAACCTACCGTATTTGCTCGATTATAAGGACAAAGAAAAATCCCCTTTTTATAAGGACAAAGAAAAAGTCTTATAATCGAGGTCGTCTTATAATCGAGGTCGTCTTATAATCTGACCTCAAATTGAGGTCAGACTATAAGACAGGGATCCAGGTCCCCAGCAGAGCTGCAGGGGACCTGGATCCCCCTCTCTAACAGCAGGGGATGTCTGCGCGATGAGCGCAGACCCCCCTGCTTCCGCCCGGCACGACCGCCGGGGCTTCTATGAAGAAACCGGGTACTTCCGCTTTTGTCACAGAAGTCCCGGCGATCGTGCCGGGCGGCAGCAGGGGAGGTCTGCGCTCATCGCATGCACAGGGAGCCGAACAGGCAGTATGGTAAGACACCATATTGCCTGCCACTAGCCTCCAGGGTAAGTCCTGGTTGGCCGGGGGGATGTAATGGGGTGATGGGGGTCATGTAATGGAGGTGATGGGGGATGCAATGGGGGTGATGTCGGCATGTAATGTGGGTAATGGAGCATGTGATTGGGACATGTAATCGGGTGATGGGACATGTAATGGGGGTGCATTTAGTGTGTGTGTGTGTGTGTGCAATGTGGGTGATGGGTAATATAATGTGTTTGCAATGTGGGTGATGGTGCATGTCCTGGATGTGCAATGTGGGTGATCGGGCATGTTGTGAGTGTGCAATGTGGGTTGTGGTGCCCAAATTTTGTCTGCCTAGGGCAGCACAAAACCAAGATACACCACTGGATGGGAGGGGAATTGCACCCCAGACTGCCCTCTACTCTAGCTCAATGGACTGTGGCTGAACCACTTCTAAATGCCCTGGTGTGTATCAGTCTTTGTACCTTATCTGTCAGTGTATCTCTCCTGCCTGTAAATGTCCGCATCCAGCCAGTGGCTATTTCCTGCCTCCAGCAATGGAGGGAACACTGTGTGGAGGAGACGTGAGAGAGCAGCAGCAAGGTGAGTACTGGGTAATGGGGGAGAGAGGGTAATGCTTTTATTGGGAAAGCTGGTGGTGGCATGTTAATGGATAAACTAACAGAGGCATATTAATGGGCAAGTTGACACTGGCATATTAGTGGGAAAATTGGTTGTGGCCTATTTATGGGGAAACTAACAGTGGGCAAACTGGCTGTGGCATATTAAAGGGAAATTTGGCTGTGGCCTATTAATGTGGAAACTAACTGTGGCATATTAATGGGCAAACTAACAGTGGGATATTAATGGCCAAACTGGCTGTGGCCTATTTATGGGGAAACTAACAGTGGGCAAACTGGCTGTGGCATATTTATGGGCAAATTGGCTGTGGCAAATTAATAGACAAGTACAAGGGGGTTATGAGGAGTGAGAGACAGACATAGAGGAGAGAGATACATGTGAGTTATGGGGGACATGGGGAACAGAGAGATAGACATGGAAAGGTGATATAGAGTGTGAAGGGAGAGATATACATGAGGGTATGAGTGGAGAGAGAGAGATCGAGAGAGAGAGAGAGAGAGAGAGATACATGAGGGTATGAGTGGAGAGAGAGAGAGGTTTACATGAGGCTATAAGTGGAGAGTGAGATATTTACATAAGGCTATAAGTGGAGAGAGAGAGAGAGAGAGAGAGAGAGAGAGAGAGAGAGAGAGAGAGATATGAGGCTATGAGTGGAGAGAGAGAGAGAGAGAGAGAGAGAGAGAGATATGAGGCTATGAGTGGAGAGAGAGATTTACATGAGGCTATAAGCAGTGGTGTATCTTGATTTTGTGCTGCCCTAGGCAGACAAAATCCGGGCACCCCCCTACCCAAGCTGCACACCCACGTTACACACCTAAGACATGCCCCATCATTCAGACTCACATCAAGCTTACACTCCCATCACACTCAGTCACACACTCCTACTCCCATCACACTCAGTCACACACTCCTACTCCCATCACGCACACTCTGACTCCCATCACACTCAGTCACACACACTGTCTCCTATCACACACACTCTGACTCCCATCACACTCAGTCACACTGTCTCCCATCACACACACTCTGACTCCCATCACACTCAGTCACACACAGTCTCCCATCACACACACTCTGACTCCCATCACACTCAGTCACACACACTGTCTCCCATCACACACACTCTGACTCCCATCACACTCAGACACACACACACACACACACACACACACAGTCTCCCATCAGCACTTACCTTTCCCTGGTGGCAGGCAGCATGGTCCCTCCATGCTGTTCGGCTTCCCGGCGATTGTGCCGACAGGTCACGTGACCGGGCGCGCGTATGACGTCAGCGCGCCCGTCACGTGACTGTCGGCACTTCCGTGTCGGCACACTGCACGGGGAGCCGAACAGGCAGCACGGTCTGTGAAATTTTGCCGCCATAGGCATCCGCCTAGGATGCCTCGCGGTAAATACAGCACTGGCTATAAGTGGAGAGAGAGATTTACATGAGGCTATGAGGGGAGAGAGAGAGAGATATGAGGCTATGAGTGGAGAGAGAGATATGAGACAAGGAGTGGAGAGAGATATGAGGCTATAAGTGGAGAGAGAGAGATTTACATGAGGCTATAAGTGGAGAGAGAGATTTACATGAGGCTATGAGGGGAGAGAGAGAGAGATATGAGGCTATGAGTAGAGAGAGAGAGAGATATACATGAGGGTATGAGGGGAGAGAGAGATATACATGAGGGTATGAGGGGACAGAGAGATATACATGAGGGGAGAGAGAAATATACATGAGGGTAGGAGGGGAGAGAGAGAGAGAGATACATGAGGGTGTGAGTGGAGAGAGAGAGAGATACATGAGGGTATGAGTGGAGAGAGAGAGATACATGAGGGTATGAGTGGAGAGAGAGAGATACATGAGGGTATGAGTGGAGAGAGAGAGAGAGAGAGAGAGAGAGAGATAAGGGTATGGGTAGAGAGAAATATTATTTATCGCTTCTTGTGTACTTCTTTTCCAATGATGCTCGGCCAGACTAATAGGAAACTTTGGCTGGTTGGGCATCATGGGAATGGTAGTTCAAACTCACTCTGCTAGCCAGCAAAAAGCCTCCCATGTTGCTAGCTGAGCATCATAGACATAAATAAAACAGCTACACTGTATTATGACCAAATAAATATCTTTATTTAAAGTTTGTGTTACTTCACTTCAAAATCAAGTTTCTGCTCTCCCCTGACCCCCAGTAATAAAAATTGGCATGTCTGGAACAGACATGTGTAAAGGGGAGGAGTTTATAATATAGCCATGCCCATTTGGGGCACCAATCTGCACCCAGGCATCAGTGACCCTAGGATCGGCCCTGCTGGGTGGGAGGAGAACAGACATGGGACTAGGGAGGGGACAGACAACTGATATGGGGGGAAGACAGACATGGGAGGGGGGACAACAGACATGGGTGAAAAGAGTAGAGACCACAGACATGGGAAGAAAGAGAGAGACATACAATGGGGGGGGGGGGGATATGAAAGGAAGATAGGCATGGGAAAGGAGAGGGACCGACATGAGGGGGTAGAGGAGACAGACAGGGGAACACATTAGGAAATGTACTTTTTCTTTAACAATAAACCAAAAATGGTGGCGCGTGTGTGTGTGTCACTGTGTGTGTCACTGTCTGTGTGTGTGTAAATGTGTGCACAAGAATGCGTGTGTGATTTTTGCGCTGTTGTCTAGCTGTTATAAGTAGGTGGAGTAAGGGGAGGGACAAGGGGCAGAGCCAAGGGATCGGCATAATGAAGTTTCGTCTAGGGTGGCAGAAATCCTTGCACCGGCCCTGTATGTATGCAATAGTGGAGGGCGTGCTTTCAACATCAGCAGCTGGTCATGTAAAATATGCATACACATGACCACTATCTGCCTTATTAAAGGACAGATAAAACTATCTATTATAAAATACTCATGTAATTAATTTGCCTTACCTTGAGGAATCTTGTATGTGACTTCATGAGGTTTTCTTAAATTACGTAGGATATGATCACTATGGATGTTGATACCCATTCCAAGCAGGAATATCAGTACTCCTGTATTCAAGAAAAAAAAATGCAATGAAAGCCTAGCACTTGAAGAGAACTAATGCTTGAGCTTAAAGTTAGATTATATCAAAGTACACATTTAAAGAACTTTCATGATATATGTAACATTTATATTTGCCTATTTCTACTTTTCTTGCTTTAGAAAATGTGCATAATAACAAGACATTCCTCAGCCAGTTCTGTATCATAATTTGTACTTTCTGTTTCAGTATATTTAGAAATATCTCCCTCTTAGATATCTTCCTGGTATAGGCAGTGCAGTATTTACCGCAAGGCATCCTAGGTGGATGCCTACTGTGGCAAATTTCTAGGGGCGGCGAAAAAAGCGCCCCCCAACACTGACCAGCATATTAGCCCAATCGGGCTGCCCCTACGTTCTTTCTTAGGGGGCGGAGTGCTGACAGGTCACGTGACCAAATGCTCTGACGTCAGACACGCGCCTGGTCACGTGGCAGAACAGGAGTATTCTACTCCAATGATTACAGTAGTTTTCATGTTACTTTTCTCAAAATAACATTTAGACCTCCCTTGCTTCTTTACTTCCTAAAAAAATTTTTTTAAAGCACATTGCGATTTACTATTTTTGTCATTGTTTGCATGACATCATAATACCCACATTGTTATTTAGGTTTATGATATTTAATTTAACTACCATTACCCCAAATGTCATCTATAACTGGACACTAATTTTTATTTCTGAAAACACTATAATGGACTTAACCCCCCCCCCCCATGTAAATATTAATATACAAGTTATGTAGACTGGAACAAGAAATGACAAAGACACTGCTCAAACAAGCTTACAATCTAAAACATAAAATTTTAAGAGGGATTAAATCCTAAAAGTAAAAATTTGCCATATGAAATTTTATCCCTGATGCTTTTCCTTTTATCCTGGTCTAATGTGCTGGTAAGCATGTTCTGTGCTCTATTCCTGTTTTTACATGCAGAGGGGGCCTTAAAGGAACATTAAACCTTGTTTACCCGTTGCTTCCTTGAGGGTTAAACAAAACATGTAACAGGACTTACTTACGTAAACCTGACGTATATCTTAATAGATACACACGGGTTTATTATCTGCTGTGTCTCACATGGGAGACACAGCAGTTCCTGGTGGTCGCATGCAGACAAACGTCAGCACACGCCAGTGGCGGATCCAGGGGGGGGGCAACGGGGCAATTGCCCCCCACCCCCGAGAAGAGAAAGGAAAAAAAAAAAAAAAACGCTTTAAAAAAAAAAAACCGACACGCTTGCAGGCAGAGACATAGGTGAGAAGGGATCGGAAGATCCCCCTCACCTTCTCTGCCTGTCTGCCAGGCTGCACGGGGAGCCGAACAGGCAGCACAGAGAAAGCTCCGTGCTGCCTGTTCGGCTCCCCGTGCAGTCTGACACGGAAGTGCCGACAGGTCGCTGAGAGAGCCATAAATGGGAAGGGAGAAGAGAGAGACATAAATGGGATGGTAGAGGAGAGACGGACAGACATGGGTTGGCAGAGGAGAGACAGACAAACATGGGATGGCAGAGGAGAGACAGACAGATATGGGATGGCAGAGGAGAGACAGACAGATATGGGGAGAGGAGATAGACAGACATGGGAAGGGAGAGGAAAGAGACATAAATGGGAAGGGAGAAGAGAGAGACATAAATGGGATAGTAGAGGAGAGACAGACAGACGGGATGGGAGGAGAGGCAGAGAGATGGTAAATGAGAGGAGAGACAGACGGACATGGGAAAGAAGAGGATACATAGACGGACATGGAAGTGAAGAGGAGAGAAACGGATATGGAAGGAAGAGAGACAGAGGGACACGGGGAGTGAGAGGAGTGTGACAGTGGGGAAGATTCGAACCTGTGTTTTTTCAGGAAGTCAAACTTGGGTGTTGAATGTGATTTAGTCTCAAAATGAAAGTTGACCTCCAAAGTGGAATTTTAGTGAATAGACCCAATAAACTTTCCACATACCATTTGTCAGACACTATTTTAACGATATTTAAATTGGTATATGTTTCAGGTTTGAAATATTCCACAGGACCATACCACAATTATTTCGTAGAATAGTAGGTTAAAGTGTCTGTATATAATATTCCGATATGGTGTGCCAGTAAAGATGAGCATAATATAAGACTAGAGAAAATGCACATAGAAATCAATTAGAATTAAACAAAAATATACAATTCTTTAATCAAAATTATTTTGTCAAGGAGAGATGAGCTCCTGGTTAGAAACAACAAAAACTAAAGGGCCAAACTAACAAAAATGAGTGACTGGCTGTAGCGAACTCCAAACTTACCAATAACCACCAATAACCACTTACAGGGGAAAAAAGTATAGGAGAAAAAATGTGAGAACACATGAAATTAATCTCAGAAGAAAAATAACTAGATTAGTGTGACTCACTAATCTAAGATTGAATAGAATTAGAAGACAGAAATATGAAACAATAAGGGTACAAAAGGACAGTACGAACCAGCGCTCAGTGGAGAAGTCTTAAAAACATGAAAATGTAATACATTAAAGTGTAATGGGGTTCAGATACAATTGACACATTACCTGATATAAATCGGATGTCCGTGTACCATTGCTGGGGGTACGAAGCAACATAAACCAAACAGTGCCCCTGAAGGAATCCATTGTAGGAACAGAATACCACAGCCATAATTACTATGTCCAGAGGTGAAGGTCGTCCTCTAGTGAATGCAGAATATATAAACGTTCTAAAAAGATTGCATATCATTAGAAAGATGTATGAAATGCCAATAATGTCACTACATGAATACATTCTAATAACAAATTGTGGCAATATTTACTATTTCAGTTATGTGTTATGCCTTAATAATGATAACAGTTTGCCTTAATAATGAGACAATTCTTTACTACTTATAATTACTGCAGAACCATAATGTAACGGACCTTCTATTGGACGTAGTAGACCCTTTGTCTGTTGTGTGAAATCACCTCCCTAGACCCCCAATTAAAGCTCAGCATTCACCCAGCAAGTCTTTCCTGGACCCTTGCTCTTTGTACCCAAATAGACAGGACATCTAGCAGTTAGGTACAGCAAGATTGAACAACTCTTTTATTTGTGTAACAACACAGACTTATAAAAATACATAAACATGACATCACAGACATTAGTATACGTTGGGGTGGGGGGGGATTGGGGGGGGTTTTGGAACTAAACATAGTTCTCCAACTAACTGGGGCTAGGAAAACATTAGACATTCAGACTGCAAACCAAATAGGAATTAACATAGAGTGAGTAGACCTAATTACAATACACACAGTAATGTACACAACATAATCAGTTTACAAGTTAATACAGTTAATACAGAACAATGGATGTTGGAGTAAACTATTGGAGTCACTGTCACATTATAAACCTTCAGAGTGGTCTACTCACAGAATTAAACATTACACATAACCAATATACCAACAGAATATCAAACATATAAAAAGTGGCAGTGCGCTTGTGTGCTATAAAGTGAAAAAAGTGCAATGAGGTATTTTACCTCTGTGCAGCTATTACAGAGTGTATACCCCGTAGGGCAAATGAGAGAAAAAGAACTTTTTAAACACTTACACACAGTCCCTGATGGTATGGGACACAGTAAATGATGTACAACAATTCTTGATATAAGACCTCCAAAGAATAGAAGATGGTGTTAATACACAAAACTTCAATTTAATACAAAAAGTGCTTAAAATATCTTACACTTCAGTTTTGGAGTAGCAGCAAAATCTTGGAGCATAGATAAGAATAACAGGATCCGGAGAGAGCTCTAATGGGTAGTAATAGATCGTGATCAACGCGTTTCGCCTTTAAGTGGTAGGCTTCATCAGGATCCAATAGTACCCATGAGAGACAAAGCAGTTTATATACTGTTACTATTAATTAAAACACTAATTACATCACAAACAGGGCGACATAGCTAACAACGTCGCGTCATACTATATGCGACCATATAGGCCGAACAAAACCAGTTATTTCGGCTTTTTCCGCTGTTCGTAGGTGATCGGGTATTTCCGTAATTAGATTCGGCTTTTTCCGCCATCCGCTCGCCTTCCGAGCACTTCCGAAGGTTTCCGATGATGTTCGTTTTCGTATTAACTACCTCTCGGGTGTTCTTCGGCTTTTTGTTCGAATTAGCGACTTCGTATTCATTTCTTTGGTCTTTCGAGTAGGGGCTAATACGAAGTTCGAATGAAGAAAAGTCGAAGGCTTCGGTTTAGACATAAGTAGCTCGGTTTGAATTGTGTCTTTAGCCCGAACAAGCAACTATAGTCCACATAATTCACTCAGTATTAGATCCATGAAATGTAAGACATAAAAATAGTTAAATACACAAATAATACACTTTTGAGAAAATAGAAAAATAGTAAAAATATAACTTAGTGCGAAATTTAGAAGGAAAGAAGGATTATTTAAAAAGTCTATTTAATTAGTAAGATATACTTACAAAACTTTAAAATATTAGAAAAAAATATCTAAATAACATATAAAAAACATATAAAAAACATATATATAATTCCAATTTCGCACACAGTTTTAGATAAAATTAAACAGATCAAAATCTGCATTAAGACCCGTGGGGTGCAAAGTGTTCATTTTAAAAACCCACTCCATTTCAGTTTGTCCAATTATTTTGATATTGTTGCCTCCTCTCCAATATTTTTTCACTATCATTATAGGCCAGAATTTAAGGTTTTTTGGATTTTTATGGTGACATTCTAGAAAGTGTTGAGGTAGGGAGTATTGTGTATTTTCCTTCCTTATATTTGTCACGTGTTCTTCTATTCGTTTTTTAATGGCCTTATTGTCCTGCCTATATATTGGAGTCCGCAGGGGCATTCTACAACATAAATTACATTTTTAGTATGACATGTCATAAATTCTTTTATTTCAAATTTTTCGGAGGTAGCCGTAGCAGTAAAAAAGAGTATAGGGCTTTTTTCATGTTTGGCTATACTGCATCCTGAGCACATTTTACAGGGATAGAAGCCAGGTTTCTCCCCTAGAAAGTGTAGGTTCTCTTTTTTGTTTTTATTTTTTAGTTTGGCTGTATAGTTGTTGGTCAATTTACGTTTGAAATTAGGTGCTCCTCTAAAAATTATTTTAGGCCTTTCTGCACCCCACGGGTCTTAATGCAGATTTTGATCTGTTTAATTTTATCTAAAACTGTGTGCGAAATTGGAATTATATATATGTTTTTTATATGTTTTTTATATGTTATTTAGATATTTTTTTCTAATATTTTAAAGTTTTGTAAGTATATCTTACTAATTAAATAGACTTTTTAAATAATCCTTCTTTCCTTCTAAATTTCGCACTAAGTTATATTTTTACTATTTTTCTATTTTCTCAAAAGTGTATTATTTGTGTATTTAACTATTTTTATGTCTTACATTTCATGGATCTAATACTGAGTGAATTATGTGGACTATAGTTGCTTGTTCGGGCTAAAGACACAATTCAAACCGAGCTTCTTATGTCTAAACCGAAGCCTTCGACTTTTCTTCATTCGAACTTCGTATTAGCCCCTACTCGAAAGACCAAAGAAATGAATACGAAGTCGCTAATTCGAACAAAAAGCCGAAGAACACCCGAGAGGTAGTTAATACGAAAACGAACATCATCGGAAACCTTCGGAAGTGCTCGGAAGGCGAGCGGATGGCGGAAAAAGCCGAATCTAATTACGGAAATACCCGATCACCCACGAACAGCGGAAAAAGCCGAAATAACTGGTTTTGTTCGGCCTATATGGTCTCATATAGTATGACGCGACGTTGTTAGCTATGTCGCCCTGTTTGTGATGTAATTAGTGTTTTAATTAATAGTAACAGTATATAAACTGCTTTGTCTCTCATGGGTACTATTGGATCCTGATGAAACCTACCACTTAAAGGCGAAACGCGTTGATCACGATCTATTACTACCCATTAGAGCTCTCTCCGGATCCTGTTATTCTTATCTATGCTCCAAGATTTTGCTGCTACTCCAAAACTGAAGTGTAAGATATTTTAAGCACTTTTTGTATTAAATTGAAGTTTTGTGTATTAACACCATCTTCTATTCTTTGGAGGTCTTATATCAAGAATTGTTGTACATCATTTACTGTGTCCCATACCATCAGGGACTGTGTGTAAGTGTTTAAAAAGTTCTTTTTTTCTCATTTGCCCTACGGGGTATACACTCTGTAATAGCTGCACAGAGGTAAAATACCTCATTGCACTATTTTCACTTTATAGCACACAAGCGCACTGCCACTTTTTATATGTTTGTTGTTTATCTGTATTGCAGTATTTTGGGATAACTGCTAGGCTAGCTGCTGCTAGTGCTATATCCCTCAGAGCGCATCCTACCTCCCCCATTTCATTTTTTCGACATTATACCAACAGAATATAACTAACTAACAATATTAACGTATAGTGTTATGGCACATCCATTACCCAGGTGGTCCGTTCATTCGTGAGTTGGTTCGGTAGATTCAATCTACCGAACACCCAGGCAGAAAGGCACGAACAAGCCTTTCTGCAGGGGAAAATACAAGCTTTTACCATGGGGCCATAGTCCAGAGGCAGCAGACGAGCAACCAGGCTTCTCCAGAACATAGAGGCGAGGTTGGTTCCGCCACACATAACAACTTCTTTACAACATTTATTGCAAGCTGTGTATGCAACTTTCATAACATGTCTAAAGTATATTATATGTTGTATTATAGATGCTGTGTGGCCAGAATGCAACTATTCATTAAATAGTAGAGCAAGTTCATTTTAGGTTACCAATTTTTAAGTAGCACATTTCAACCTAATCAGCTTCTAGTATGAGATGCTATAATTATCCAATCTAATGGCACTCATTTTATGAACCTACAATCCAACCAGCGTGTCCGTTTTATGACTAGAGGTTTGAGCTGCTCTCAGTGTGAAACTGACTAGGTTTCCAGCAGCCTGAAAATAGTCACATATAATGTGAATACACGTATACACCTTATGCAGCTGTTATATACAATCGCACACATTTCTTTTTCTGCTTTCATTTCATGCAGTTGTTTGATTTTCCTGTATTTTTACCCAAATTCGGAGATGTTCAGAGCCACACAGCATCAGTACTCGGTACCAAACAATAGACCCAGCCTGTGGAGATCTTTCTACTTCCACAATAAAAACTCAAATACATTATCTGATGATTATTAAAATTAATAAAAACAGGTAGAATGGGAAATGTAGAGACCTCTTCAACAAAGTGTCTGTAATATAGAGAAATATAGAAATGTAAATATAGAAATGTAATTCCCTAAAAGACCTATCCTTGTTGGTTATATCTGTGATCTTGGGATGTGGCTTAACAAAGTAACACTGTAATAAGTGTAGACAAGATCCTGGAAAAAACAGCTATTGCAAACTTTGGAAACTTTTTAGGTAAAATGTCCTGCAGTGTTTGCACATGCATATGTGTTATTTGCAAAATCAAGACAAGTGATAGAATCATATCTTGTGGTTCAGTTTTATCAAATTCCTTTGTGTAAACTATAAAATACACACACACACACACACACACATATATATATATAAAATAAACAGGTAGCAAAAATATGCAATTTGTTTTAGGCAGATAGTGTAAAATAAACTTGGGCCTTAAATTTGGAGTTTGTCTTCAGGATAAAGTTGTTCCTAAACGAATAACCTGTATCCTAACAGACATTTCCATGTTACACTGGAATATACTGCTTCAGACTGTCCAGTCATTGTATAATTGGTGCACATATCTTAAGAGTGAGGGTCATTAACATTCCAGTCATATAATCTGTTATCCTACAATGCCACCAAGAGAAGGTGACATTGAGCGAAGCTCTGAATACAAATAAAAGGAACAGTAGAAAACAATTGTAGGGGAATGGGTGGATTTATTTTGCTTTCCTCATTTCCTTTGAGTACATTCCATAACATCCCTGGTGTTGATGTAAAGAAAACTTATTTAAAGCTGGTAAAATTAAAATCGAACTGAATACATTCTCAATGGTAGCAGCTTGGTATTTATTCATGAAGGAAAATAAACAGTTCCGTGGAATGTTCTTGTGTTGACCTTGAACATATATGGTTTTGTACAGACCAAATGTCTGGCTAGGCAACACTGGGACTATAGTTCTCAACTGCTGCATGGGGTTGCTTTTACCAACTCTCCACTAATATTGGCTAGAAGATGAGGGATGAACACACACACGTTCATCCCTCAGAGTCCTGCGGATGTTTGTGATTTTTGTTTTTCTAAGTTAACCTATTATCCACAAAACTAGTGAGTATAGAGTTAATCCTCTGGTAGGTATAAATATGTAATGACAGTGAAATCACCACCACTGTAGTCCATGCTTTTTTAGATCTGGTCTATGGTGAACAGGCTCTCAATGAGTTTGAAGAAAGCAGCTGACTCCTCATGATCCTAGTCCTAATGCATCACACTATTCAGCTCCAATAACTGACCTACAGCGAATAGACCCATTGGTGTATCTTGGTTTTGTGCTGCCCTAGGCAGACAAAATTTGGGCACCCCCTCACCCACGTTGCACACCTACTACATGCCCCCAGTGGTGTATCTTGATTTTGTGCTGCCCTAGGCAGACAAAATCTGGGCACCCCCCTACCCAAGCTGCACACCCACGTTACACACCTAAGACATGCCCCATCACCTCCATTTCATGACCCCACATCACACATAACATTCAGACTCACATCAAGCTCATACTCCCATCACACACACACTCCTACTCCCATCACACTCAGTCACACACTCCTACTCCCATCACACTCAGTCACACACTCCTACTCCCATCACACTCAGTCACACACACTGACTCCCATCACACTCAGTCACACACACTGTCTCCCATCACACACACTCTGACTCCCATCACACTCAGTCACACACACTGTCTCCCATCACACACACTCTGACTCCCATCAGCACTTACCTTTCCCTGGTAAGTCCCTCCATGCTGCCTGTTCGACTTCCCGGCGATTGTGCCGACAGGTCACGTGACCGGGCGCGCGTATGACGTCAGCGCGCCCGTCACGTGACTGTCGGCACTTCGTGTCACACTGCACGGGGAGCCGAACAGGCAGCACGGAGGTTTCTCTGTGCTGCCTGTTCGGCTCCCCGTGCAGCCCGGCAGGCAGAGCGATGGTGAGGGGGGATCTTCCGATCCCTTCTCACCTCCTTCTCTGCCTGCAAGCGTGGTCTTTTTTTTTAGTTTTTTAAAGGGCCGGGTTTTTTTTTTTTTTAAATTTGTTATTTTTTAATTTTTTTTTTTTTTTCTTTCAGTGCTGGGGGGCGCCGCCCCCCAAAATTTGCCGCCCTAGGCATCCGCCTAGGATGCCTCACGGTAAATATAGCACTGCATGCCCCATCATCCATGTTGAACACCCACAACATGCCCCATCACCCCATTACATGCCCCCATCACCCAGATTAATTGGAAGGAGCTATGCTTGCTGAATGGTGGGGGAGGGAGCAAAAATGTTTGAAGCACCAGAAGTGTGCTTTAACACCCTCTGGCAAAGTGCCGCCCTAGGCGAGTGCCTTATGGAAGATACACTCCTGGTGTTATTATCCCTGTTAATATAAGAATAGCATTCACAACAACCAACTATTCTAACGTGACACATCATAACACATACAAGCACATACATTTTGTGAGATTAAGTGTTCCAATGAGTTTGGGTTGACCCTGCTAGCAAAACTTTAATTTTTAAGCACATTTAATAATTTATCACTTTAGTGACTTCCCACAGAACCTGTTGAAGCTGCAGTTCAGTATGCCTTGCTGTACATTATGATTTCTGTGCTATTGTGATGTTGGGTTCTTGCCACTGTTTTTGTGTAATCTGGACTCAACGCGTTTGTGTTCTAGACCCTGATGATTCTCAATCACATATAATCTTGGGGAGTCATTGTCCATAAGGAGCTGAACATGTGAACACAATCCTTCCAATGGTATTGCACAATAGTTCAGAAGAGCCTAGTCTAGATAATTAGACATTAAATATAACAGAACTAGAGATTAATAGCCACTATGTTTGGGTTTCCATATGACACCTAATCATGAAGGAACCTAATCATGAAGGTTGTATTGAAACTCAGAACTCGAATATTGTGTAGCATTATATAGAGTATTGATTTCAAGGTGCACTAACAAAATGTATTTGCTTTTACATTATATTGACTTTTATTTATATAGCAGCAGAAATTTACATAGCACTTGGTACAGAGGGAATTTATAGACTAACTTACATGAAACTAACAGACACATGAGGAAGCCCTGGTCACAAGCTTACAATCTTGAGAGATTGGGGAATAGTGCTGGACTGGCCTACCAGGATATCTGGAAAGTCCCTGTTTTTTTTTATTTTTTACATGGTGTCAGCCATCATAGCTTGTAGTCAGCACCAGCATCCATAGTGGATGGCTCCGAATAGATCTGGGAGCCACCAGCCTGATATTTTCACTGTGAGCTCACAGGACTAGGACTGCGCCTCTTCCGGTACAGACCCACTTCTTCTCCTTTAGATTGGTCAGTGAGAGTCGAGCAGAGGATACCCCCGCCCACAGTTCTGCACATTGCCAAAGAGTAGTAAGACAGTGACAGGTCTGGGCTGCATCCTTTCATTAAAGTGAGTGCATATCTAAATAATTAAACACAATATTTACAAAATCAAGATGGGGAAATGACCATAAAGCTCGCCTCCTTAAACATGAAGGTTATTGGATTCTTCAGTTAACGCCATTCACAATGCGGGGTTAAACCGCCAGTTATTGGTCGGGGTTATTGTAATATATTGTAAATATTGTGTGTAATTATTTAGATATGCGCTTAACGTTGGGCTGTATGCTCTCACCAAAATGAAAGTATGCTGGAATGAAACTACACGTGATCTGTAAGTCCTTCTCATCTTACCAATGGCGTCAGGTACATCGAAACCAGTCAGGTGTTATGCACTTTTGTGTTGAAAACGCTGAATTTTGACATTATGACAGATATGTATGCATGATGGAAATTGGTCACACTTGTGGCACTTTTTAACCTTTTTTTGCACAGCACTGATCAGGTCTGTATACAATTTTAAATTATAGTATTAAAAGATTTTTTTACATTTTTAATGTGGAGTGGGTGTACTGCTTTTTTTTTCCAATGAGCTATTGAGTTCAGGTTGGAGAGGCAGAACAGGAATGTTACTCATCTGTGGAGGAACTTCATTATATATAATAAGTAAAGTATAGTAATGTCTTTTTACATTACTAATTTGTTCCTCAAGATATGTTTATGTAAATACTGATACTTTTTGTCATTATACAGGATAATTTACACAATACAAAAACGGAGAAACCAATTCAGAAGCTGGTTTAGATCAAAGGTGCTTTCAATGTACAGGTAAATTTAAGTGCACAGTTCACATCCAGCGGCAATGCGTCCTACGTGCTTAATGCCATCTGGCATTTAATCATAGGCTAGCCTTATTCTATCTTCTATTTTTTCCCTTTATTCTCTTCTCTTATTTTTTTTAAATAATCTGATATATTATATTTGCTTGAATATAAGACGACCCTTAACTTTGGATATTCCTTTAGGAAAATAATTAAAAGCATGAATATAAGACTACCCTATAGGAAAAAAGTTTAACTTGTATATATTCACATGTAAATTGCTTTTTCATATTTAAGAAAAATGATGACAAAAAAAATGCATTTCTTGTTTTTATTTCCTTTTATTTTCCCATCTGCCCCCAGATGTAGCCAATGGATTGTCCCCACAGCCATCTGCCCCCCAGACTTGGCCAATGCATCACCCCCACAGCCATCTGCCCACCAGACATAGCCAATGCTGCCTCCCCCTCCCCCTGACTTACCCATTGCTGCCTCTCCCCCCTCCCTCAATGCTGCATCTCCCCCTCCCTCCCCCAGATTAACATAATGCTGCCTCTTCCCCCCCCCCCAGATTTGCCCAATGCTGCCTCTCCCCCTCCCCCAGATTTGCCCAATGCTACCTCTCCCCCGCACTCCCCCAGATTTGCCCAATGTTGCCTCTCCCCCCCATCCCTCCCCCAGACTGGTTGCTAGTGGGGGTAGCCGGTGGATGTCTGCACAATATGCACAGACATCCTCCGGTGCTGCCTGACACTTCCGTCTTCTATGACGTGCTGCTCTGCAGGGGACCTGGATCCCAGGCTTAAAGTCAGACCTCTTTTTGAGGTCTGATTATAAGATGAACCTCGAACGTAAATATTTGATCTGAAAAAAAAACTTGTATTATATTCGAGCAAATACTGTAATCTAATTTTATTTAATTTCAATAAACACATCAAGCAAACAAGCTCAGTGTTTACAACTCTTATTTTTCTTAACTTTTTTCTTCCTCTTCTTCTCTCTTGTTTCTTTGTCTTTTTTTTTTCTCTTTCCTTGCTTCTCTTTTCCTTACACTTTCATGTTCCTTCTATTATATTCTTTCTTTATCCCTTTCCTCTTACTTTTTGACTCTTCTTTCCTTTTCCCCTTCTCGTTCACTATTCTTTACTGCCATCTATGACTGGCTGACAATAACTGATTTATACCACCCCCTGTGGCTGGCCCACTGTAGCCATAAAATAACTGCGTTACACCACCATCTGTGGCTGGCATGCTGTAGGCTGATAATAACCTTTAGGATTTTCCAAAGTCAGCCACTTCAGCTATCTGTCGATGGTACATCCCATGATGTAGAGTCTTGGCTTGTCATTACACTTTGTCTGCTTTATCTTCCTTCCATGTCTGTTGCTGCTTCAGGCATTCTCTCAGCAGCTTATTTTTAAGTGCCATCTTATTTACGTGTTCTCAGATGCTCTGACTGACATTTGTAGTGAAACATGAACCAGAGTACACTGTTACTATGCAAGCCTAATAGTTCTAGAAAGCAGAACAAACTAACAAAGTCAGAGTTTTTACATCAGAAGTTTATCAAGGATTCTGTTTACATTGGATGGTCAATGACCCAATGAACACATACAACAAAACAAAATGACCTTTGCATTGGTTTGGCAGATAGGATCTGTGTCTGTGTTGTTTTTTAAACAAATATTTTCTAGCAAGGCAATGCCATGAACAGAAGCACCAAAACATTTGTTAAACTGATAAATATTTGTTTGTTTTTTCTCTCTGCTCCAGTACCATATACTAGACCAGGTGCTAAGTTCTCTTGTATGTTGTGCCCACCCTGATTGAAGACTTCTGGGTCTATTCACCAAAAATCCAAGACTAGCTCGAGGAGGTTGACTTTCATTTTGACACTAAGTCAAATTCGGCACCCGATAATTTTGCCTCCCATTACTTTTAATGGGGAAGATTTGAGCCTCTTTTTTGGATGCCAAATTTGACTTTGTCTCAAAATTAAAGTCGACCTCCTTGACTTATTCTCGAAATTTAGTGAATAGACCCAATGATGTGCAGTTTGTCACACGTTGGCATTCTCACTTCCTTACCAACACAGTGTGCAGTAGAAGGCACTAGAGTACTCCTCCAAGCACCCAGCCCCATCAAGTTTATGCCTCTGAGTGTGGACTGTTGAATTGCATTTTGAGCCCACCTGCCTTGTTAGGTGGAACAAGTGTGAGCACAGTAAAGGTATTGTTGCTTTAAACGTGGTTGAATGTGATTGACGGAGAAAAAAGACTAGCAGACCTCATAACCCGACTTGCATGGATTCATGATGTGGATTTATTAGGGGAGTTTAAGCGAACTGAGCTACCCGTCACGGGTTATATAGTGCTTGATCCTGGGGGTAAATTTGTAGGGAGGAAGTTAATTGGTTAAGGTCATTTGATTCAGGATGGCCAATCAGAATGTGTCTGATCTTATGTAGTGATTTGGCAGGTCACATATTACAATGTCCACATATCACAGACACTATACAGAAGTGTCTGAGAGGCTCAGGAGACAGAGAAAGGTAAAATGGAATGAATTAGAAGGGGTGACTAGTCAGTGGGAAAGAGTAGGAATAGAATTTATCAATAAAAGAGGGGGTACTCACAGAAATAGTGGATGTGAAATGTGAGTATATGAGTAAATGAACAAATCAAGTGAATAAATGTGATGAAACAGAATGATCCTTATATTTGGGAAAGAGGGGTGATTTTAGGATCTATGCTATGTAGTATAGTGGTGAGGTATTAAGCTGAAAAGTAACCTGGTGAAAATCAGTGAAGGTGTGTAACAAAATAAACGGGGTGAACGAAAATCCTTAATTTAGGCCCCATTGAAACACAGTCAGCCAGATGGTGGTAAGGTAAAATAATAAAAATATTTTTGAAAAAATGCATCCCTTATTTTTACGTCCTTCCACTGCCCCCCTCAATTTCTCCTGCCCGCCTTTTATTATTGCCCCCACATGCATTGCCATGTCATCAACAGCACCTGAATACACACACATATCTTGCACAGCACCATACAGCACCCACACCACATTGCACCCAAAGCACCCAGATTACCCACAGGACTTGCCCATCACCTAGATTGCACGCTGAGGGCTTACCCATGCCCTGAATTTTACAGACGTGCCGGGGAGTAAGAGTGGCAGATTGAGAGGATGTCTGTGCGCTTGGGAACCTGCCGGCTCGAGGTGAAAAATAAAATCCGTGACTGAAAGGATTTTTTCCCCCTGCACAAATGTGCTGTAGACATGTTCAAATAAGCCCTGGATTTCCTTTAACTCATATACAAACATTATTATTGCCTACCTATGTAGCTGTAACATTTTATTGTGAAAGGTCATTTTTTTTACTCTTTGCTTTTAGTAACCTTTCCACAATAATAAAAATGAAGAATGTTCTTACCCATGAGTAAACTTCACTTTGAACCTTTGATCTGTTAAATATGCTGTGAAGGTAGGCGTTAATACTTTTAGAGATACTGGCACAGCCACAGCAGTCACTCATGCAAGACAGGAACAAACACTGCAAACCAGGTTTTTTTTTTGAAGTGTGCCTCAATAACATTGACATGATGAAGTATTACACATCTACGGGTGAATGATTCCAAAAACACTGAACTCTCAAAATATCTCTAGTCTACAGGTACTTTTACTAGTCGGTTTCCAAATTCCACAAAGTTCTAAATACATAATGCACCTGTAATCATGGTTGACTTTATTTCTTTGTTTGTGTTCTGTGTTAAATTTGTATATTTGTAATTTAATATTTTGTATTTTAATATTATATTGTACTCTTTTGTAACAATGAGTGTGGACACATGACATACGTGAAAACGAGAGAAATCTCAAGGTATACTTCCTGGTAAAATACTTTATAAATAAATAAATAGTTATTAACTACTTGATGAAATAAGATATGCCACTCCCACCCTGGGAAAACACTCCCTTGCCAAAATTATACATGATTGGCACGGGCTGTAAGCGACATGGCTGAGTGCAGAGGCCCAGTCTGCCACATTTGGGTGCTGTATGAATTTAAATGTCAAAGCCAGCACCTAGCTTTGACAGCTTTAGTCTCTCCATGCCCCAGGGATAGACTAATTACAGTATGGGCAGCTTGTAACTGTCCCCCAAGAACCCCCAGATCTCCAAAATGGTTTTTAAAATAAAAAAGATTTGGTTATTTTAAAGTTTGGCTTAGAGTTAGAGCAATAATGTCACTACAAGTAATTCCGAAAGAAATGGATAGGAAAAAGCACTACTCAGGACAAATATTTGCATCTATTTCTTAAAATTTTTCACCATATTTTAGAATTTTTTTTATAGTAAATTATATGATATGATCAAATAATGATATCTAAAGATATGTTTCTGTGGAAATTTTTGCCAATTCACGCAATAGAGCATTTGTGAGGTCAGAAACTTATGTTGGACGAGAAGCACTGACTTGTAATCTCTGTTCCGGTTCATAACAGAGGAGTTCGATGGAGTTGAGGTCAGATTTCTTCCACATCAAACTCATCCAACCAGACACTATTATTTTGCCATTTAATATGCCACTATTTTTTTGCCATTAATATGCCAGCGTTATTTTGCCATTTAATATGGCAGTATTAGTTTGCCATTTAATATGCCAGTATTATTTTGCCATTTAATATGACACTATTATTTTGCTATTTTATCCGCCACTATTATTTGCCATTAAGAAGCCAAAGCGGATTTGCCCAATAACATGCTGGCACTATTTTGTCATTTAATATGCCAGTGCTTTTGATCCATAATTAGATAATCTCACGTGCATCAGATATAGTTAGATATTGCCATAAATCAAGAGTTTCAATAAGGTTAAGCTTGCTACGATGTGACGAGTTCACTTGCCTAAAATAATGAGAATTTGTGTGACTAGATAAGCCTAAAGCAACAAAAGAAGAAAGAAACACAAATATGATGTTGTTTGTATTTGACATCAGTAACAGAGAAGCAAAGGTAAAACAACATAGATCCTTGTTATTATATATAGTCAATGTCTACTTTAGACCACTTAAGCCTATACATGTAGTGACAAGTTCATCTTAAGTGAAATGTTTTAATAGGTTCTCAAGTGTGTGACACCCTTTATGTTACCAATGCAAAAATTATATAAATAAAATGAAAAAAAAAAAAATTATAGTAACATCTATTATTTATATACTTAGCCAAAACACGCACATATGAAAAACTTTAGATTCAGCGTTGAGTAATTTGGAATGCCTTGTATCAAGAGTAAATATCCAATAAGCTTCACGCTGACATATGACCCTATGTATGTTACCTCCCCCTACGTCCTGTACTTATTATTTCAAATACTGAGACAGAAAAATGTTTTAAATTCGCATTGTTGCAACTGAGCAAATGCAGAGCTACTGATGTGTCTCCTTTATTTGCTTTATATCTACTAAATTCTCACGGATTCTGCACTTGAGCTCCCAAATAGTACGTCCAACATACTCTCTCTCACATTTTTCACAGGTGATTACATATATAATGCCAGATGTACAGCAATTTGCATATTGTTTAACTTCAAAGATCCTACCATATGATCTAGACGTAATGATCTCATGCCTTTTCATATATTTACACGATTCACATATTTATGGCTGCAGGGGTAAGTTCCCACACTGCATAGGCAATTAAAATATGTAAATCCTGTAAATATTTGAAAAAGGATCATTATGGCTGAGCTGACTCAAGGACTCAATGCTGAATATGACATCTCACACCTTTTCTAAAAGTTGTTCATATGTGCGTGTTTTTGCTAAGTATATAAATAATAGGTATTGCTTTATTTTTTATCTTGCATTTTATAAATATATATATATATATATATATTATATATATATATATATATATATATATATATATATATATATATATACTTGAAAAGTGGTAAAGTGTTGCGCAAAGTGAAAAAAGATATATCAAAAAATACTTCAGTAATAAGTGTAACAATCCAATCGGAGGTACATGTGAAAAAAGAGATATAAAAAAACAATGTGCAGTATTGTCAAAGGATTGTAGAAGTAGAGAATATCTCCCCGTTTGGAAGTATATTCACACTATACAGAGCCTAGGTAACCGCTCTGGGTGTGTCAGGCGTATAGACTATAAGTCCTATAATCCCCAATCGTGATCTAGGATCTTTCAATAGAATGCTCGTACATCAGGGGATCGCGATGATATAAATAAAAATGCAGAAAGAGGAATACGATATAGTATATCAAGTACAAACACTCTTTAATAGCTCCCAAGACTGCTCTGAAAAAGCCCCGATAGTGCGAAACGCGTCGCGAGACTTGTGACGTCCTGAACGAGAGTTGCTACCCGGAAGCATCTGTCCTCCACTTCACTGACAATAGTGCTGTCTGCTCAATACAGTCCAAGCTTTGGTCCCTACTCATATCGCTGCTATCGGAACTCTGCTAAACGGACCAGCTGGGTGACTTTGCTTCCTGTTTGTTTTTATTTGCCTTTTATTGGATGCTGTTTTAAATTTTTTTACATGTAAGCTTCTACATTCTGGGGGGCTATTAAAGAGTGTTTATACTTGATATACTATATCGTATTCCTCTTTCTGCATTTTTATTTATATCATCGCGATCCCCTGATGTACGAGCATTCTATTGAAAGATCCTAGATCACGATTGGGGATTATAGGACTTATAGTCTATACGCCTGACACACCCAGAGCCGGTTACCTAGGCCCTGTATAGTGTGAATATACTTCCAAAGGGGGAGATATTCTCTACTTCTACAATTCTTTGACAATACTGCACATTGTTTTTTTATATCTCCTTTTTCACATGTACCTCCGATTGGATTATTACACTTATTACTGATAAGTATTTTTTTTATATATATATATTTTCACTTTGCGCAACACTTTACCACTTTTCATTGATTTATTAGTGCTCTTTAGAGGGAATGTACTAGTGTTTGCTGCACTTTATCTATTTTATTCACTCTGTAGCGCTTGTCACTTTATATATATTTTTTCATATATATATATTTATTTTTTTGCATTGGTAACTTATAGGGGGTCATGCACTTATGGTCCCATTATAATGTTTCAATTAAGATGAACTCGTCACTTTATGTATAGGCTCAGGTGGTCTTAAGTAGACATTTACTATATATATAAATATATAATAACAAGGGATCTATGTTGTTTTACCATGCATCTTCGGTATTGATGTCAAAAACAAACAACAACATTTTTGTGTTTCTTTCTTCTTTTTGGCTGCTTTAGGCTTCCGTAGTTACACAGATTCTCATTACTCTAGGAAAGTTAACTTGTCACATTGTAGTATTTACATGATATCCAATTTAGTGCAGGTTTTTTTCAGTTTAAACTTTTGCAACTTTTTAATATTTGTATTCACCACTTCAATTCACCACCACTGCATTTTTATGATAATGTTTTTTACCCTGAACGATGAATATTACATAAAGAATATTTTTTTTCCTGCATCACTGCAATATATTGTGTCTATCGAGCACTATTTAGTTATATTGTCCTATGCATACATAATGCAAATTCCATGTGTTTGACCTTTTATCTAACTGGAACTCAATATGTATTGAAGTAGCACCAGTTCACGGTGTTAATTGCACTTATGACTAAGTGTTGCTAGACTCAAAAAACGTGATGTATCTGCGTTTTCACACATGTCTGTACAGTCTGTGATTTTGGCTACATTATATCATTTTTTTCTTCACATGAAATTATTACATTGGTCAAGGAGAAAGCCAGCAAGATGTAGAGCATAATGTTTTCCAAAACACAGAGCGAAGAACTGTACACCCCTGTCATACACAATCTGTTCAGGCAGTTCATGGAGACGAATAATCCATGACAAAAATAGGTACCAGATCCAGAGCAGATGGCAATTTAGGCAAGCGGGTAAAATAAGACATTTTAGAAAAATGATCAACGGCTACCAACTGACTATATTGCCCTCTGATTCATGAAATCCAAAGCAAGACGGGACCATGGAGCTGTAACAAGCACAGGATGAAGAAGACCAACATGACTGGATTCAAGAAGAACTAGAAAAATGTGCATGGTTTTACTAATAAAACATCCATCAAACACTTTTATAGTTACATCTTAAGAAAGTGAAGGGAAAGAAAAACTGTAGAAAAGTTAATATATGTTAAATAACGGTAAAAAAAAAAAAAAGGAAACATTTCAATAAAAAGGGGGTACTAGAATAAGGCCACCACTTTATTTTAAAACTGAGGGGAATTGTATGAAAATATAGTTTTACAGTAAGGGTAGTAGCTCCTAAAAACATTCAACATAAGTAATAAAGGCTAACATGGGGGCTATTAATTAAAAACTCAAGTGCAGAAATCAGGCGTTACTAGTTCACTATCGACCTTTCAGCTATTAATGCCTGATTTCTACAGTTTAATTGTAAGTGAAGATCAATGAATAGCCCCTAGTGTAAAGGAATGTGGAATGCCTGGGACGGGCATTTGGCTATCCTGAAGAACAAACAAATCTGAGCTTTTGTTATGGGCAGACTAGATGTGTTGGTCACTATCTATATTTCTAGATAGACATGGACACTTGACACAATGCCAGAACATTACTCATATCTGAGATGCCACAGTTGATAATTAGTGATTCAGGGTGATTGTGTGATCATAAAACTAATTATTAAACAAAATGTTTTCTGTCAAATGCTTTTTATTATGTCACTTTTCAAAAACTATAACATTTCCGTACGTCATCGGTGCTGACAATAGAAAATGGAAAATCAGTAATGCCAGTGACAATACACATAGACATCAGTGCAAATCAAAATCGCACTTTTCTGGAACTGATTCAAGTTCCTTTCTATTCCAAGTCACACTTTTCCCGTCAAAGAGTACAGTCAGCCAAGCATTGGAACTAAAAGTGAAACTCTACTATTTCCTATTTTCCCATTGTAGTTTTGATTCTTACTGATACCAATCTATAGTAAACTATTACATTTGTGTTGAGATTTTTGGAATCAAGCAAGTAGTTATCATTGCTTTTGCTATATAGCACTGTTAAGGAATCGAAAAACATCCCTGTATTCAAATGTATTGAACAACTGGGATACACAAACAAACAAACATTAAGTAATGTAACAAGTTTAGACATACTGGTACCTTGTTTCCTTGGAGGAAGCAAGGGTCAAAATGTTAATCGTCCTTGTCCCGGGTAAACGCAACCTGTAACTTTACAGATACATTCGGGTTTCCTCTTGGCTCTGCCTGATAGAGAGACAATAATTTTCATATGGGATCAAAAAAGGGGACCTAATTTAGGTTGAGTGTCTCTCTCTGCACTTGCCAACCAGACTGGGCTGTCTACTATCCTGGGAAGCATGGCAGCTGCTGGTTAGAAGATAATTGGGCATGTACCATTAAAAGTACATCCTATTTAGAAGCACAAGCAAAAAACAAAGTTTAGAGTCCCATTTTCTTTTCCCCACTTCCATCTCATGCACATTCTCCCAGTCCCCACCACCACATTCTCTCCAGAGCAGTAATGAAGGTGTGGTGACTGAGGCACTAGCATACAAGTGAGAGGTGCAGCAGTGATAGTTACATAACTAGACTGATGTACCGGAGCTGCTGTTCTCTGCCCCTTCTGGCCTGCTCTCCAGTGTCGCTCACGTTGTGAGCAGGTCTACTTAGACTAGAGTGTTGCCATATTTCTGCACCTAAGTCATCATGCAGCTACTTATAGCTGCGTGGGAGATTGATAACAGATCATACCAATGTTTTTCCAATATAACCAGAGCTAACCTTTATATCTGTCCTGGTAGATCCATGGGACCCAGGTGGCATTTTGACAAGGGCAGCAATTTACTACCCCAATGACTAAATCAGCACTGGCTACTTCCCTGCCTATCTCAGACCTCATAAAGGGCAGTTCGTGTTCATTCTGCAAGTAAAGATTCCGATTGTCGGAACAACACTCCGGGTTCATCACTAACCGCAGGGAATGTGAGCATCATCTCCTACCATTTCAATACATATAGTTCCTCATGCACCGGTCATGAGCCCATATCACATCAAGCTGGTAAACTTGGGTGCTCAATCCCGGTACATTGCATCAGGCTGTGTCCCGGGAAAGCGGTTGACGGACCATAGTTATGTCAAACGAGGAGGGTTAACTGGCTGTTTGGCGTCATCTGACTAAAGTGCGAGAGCCCTAGGCCCCCAGTACTGAGGGCAATACTGTGGTGGTGGTCTAGCCAGAGTGCAGGAGGGGCTGTTAGATGCAGTGCACATCAGTACAGAAGAGAGCACCTGGCACAATTTGTCCAACAACTACAGGTGGAGAGGTGAAAATTCTTGCATGGAGTATGGCTGTATTTGACATCCTACACTAGTGCACAGAAGGTAAAGAAACTAATGCTGGACCAGGGGAGCTGTGATTCCTAACCTTTTGGAGTATTTCCCATACATCTAAATTACATGTTCCTGTCTCTTAAATATGACTACCTAGCTCCTAAACTTTACATAAAACTTTGTGGGTTCCTGTGCACTTTTCTAAAGATGACCAACATTAGTCACTCCAGCTCATGTAGACCTAATTTACAGACAGTAATGGCAATCTGATCCAAGAGTTACTTCAGCGACTTATAACTGTTGTTGTACACATACTTCCCTCATGCAGTTATAGAGGGCCAGGAAATGGACAAATTGAAGGTTGCAGGAACAAGAAAAGCTATGTCAGTGTGCATATGGGACACACAGTGTCTAGTACAGGAAGTGACACAGTTGACATTGATAGCTGGATACTGTGTGTTGCAGTTCATGGACAGTGATATTAGACTTGGAAAGAAGAATTATGACTGTGCGTTATAAAAAAGCCTTACAATAAAAATAACTTTAACCATTCAATATACAATCACAGAAGTTGTTCTAAAACAACTCAGGGTCAGGGTACTGGCTGCCTTTCATTTACAGGTAGTTGCAGAGATCAGAGAGGGTGCATGATTTGAAGAGACACTAAAAAATAAGGCTCAATGATCAGGTGAAAAAAATCAATTGTATCAGTTCCAAAAATAAGCATATGTTGGCCTGATGTAAAATACTCTGCAGAAGACATTGCTTAGAGTATTGTATGCAGTAGTGGAGACCGTAACTCAAGAAGGTATAGATACTTTTAGATGAAGTTCAGATAAGGGCTACTAAACTGATGCATGCGTCCCTGTGGGTCCATGGGAACCAGACTGGCAACTGGTAAATCAGTGCTGACTGCTTCTCTGCCTAACTCATACCTCAGACAGCACTGCTAATGCTCTGCACAAGAGTAAAGATTAAAAGTGTTGGAATAAGGGCAGCATTTTGTCCTTGGACCCAGGTTGGCACTGTATAGAACTATATCAAAGGGGCAGAATTTTCTTTTCATGCAGATGATACTCAGATCTACCTCTCCTCCCCTGACCTCACTATGTCTGTCATGTCACGTGTAGTTGATTGTCTCTCGGCCATCTCCACTTGGATGTCTGATCACTACCTGAAACGTAATCTTTCAAAAACGGAGCTGATCATCTCCCCTCCCTCAAATTTTCCGTTGAAAATGCTACTGTCGTACCAGCTGACTGTGTCCGATGTCTTGGGTCACTTTTAACTCTGCCCTTTCCTTTGTTCCCCATATTCAGTCTTTAGCCAAATCTTGCCATCTGCACCTAGGGAACCTTGCACGCATTTGGCAGCTCTCAGCACAGAGACTGCCAAAATCCTAATGCACTCGCTTGTGATCTCTCCCCTTGACTACTGGACTACCTCTGGCTTGTCTGTCTCCCCTGCAATCTTTCCAAAACACAGCTTTCTTGCTTTTCTGTCTGATTTGGTGGCTCCTCTCTGCAACGCCCTCCACTGTCTTTAATTCGGTCTTTAACCTACAAAGCCTCGCTCATGAAACTCTACTTCCCAGCACGACCGTTGCGCTCCGCAATGGGACTAAAGCTCTCCTCCAGCATCACCTCTTCCCACTTGCGTCTCCAAGATATCATCCGAGCTGCCCCCACTCTCTGGAACTCCATTCCGCAGAGCATCCAGCTCTCTACCTACTTTTCAACCTATAAAAAGTCCCTCAAAACTCATCGCTTTAAAGAAGCTTACTATCCAACCCAGTAGAATACCGGTCATTTTACCTCTAGCTAATCACACCTAGCTGGAACACGCACAATCAATCCCACCTAGTGTCACCCATCCACACAACTGTTACTACATCTTCGATCCCTCTGACCTCTTCAGTCCCTTATGTGTCTCATGTACCCCATTCCCTCTAGAGTGTAAGCTTACGAGCAGGGCTCTCTACTTCATGTACCAGTCTGTTCTAGTTTGTATAACTTATTATGTAGTTCCCTTCTATGCTCTGTAACCAGCACTGCGAAAATTGTTGACACTATATAAAGAAATGTTAATGTATTGTTATGTTCTTGCCTCTGGTGCATAAACAGCTAGCTACAGTTCTGATCCTCTCATCCCCAACCTGGACCTGGTAGTCTCCTGGCCAAATTAGGTGCTGTCATGGTATATGCGGATCTCATAGTTCTGTGCATTGTGTTTCTTTTCCTTCACTGGTAAGAAGCTCATTGTGTGAAAGTTCATGTTTCTGCCTCCTTAGGCACAAGCACTATGACTCATTACTCTTGGTGCAATGTGACAAAGCACACCTGCTCTTTACCCAGCTCATTAATAAAGCAAATAGGGTCTGTGCTGGTAAAGGCACAAACATGAACTTTCATGTGATGAGCTAGATAAGAAGAGGAGACACTGCAGTGGAGAGGTCTGATATGTGCTTTTTGCCTTGACAGCTGTCAAAAATGTTAAATCTCCCTCACAGCTTTCTTTTCAAAATGTTGGAACAGACTTACTCCACTATCCCCATGTGGTCCTGCACAATTGAAAGAGTCAGAGAGCACTCAATGTCAAAGAGGGAAGCACCAGAGTGTGAGGGAGCAGGAAGCCTGTGGAGGCACACTACTGTAAACTGTACTATATACAAGTGCTCTCCCAAACTAGGCTAACATTTTTGCCCCAACATTTTTTTGTCAGAAAAATGAAATATTGGGAAATTGCCCACCAGATAAAGTGGCCCTGCATTTAGTAAATGTACTCATTTCAAAATACCTATAAACCATAATATCAATATCCAATTCTGATGGTTACGGATCCATTGTTGCTTGACAGCTCAGATGGAAAAAATACTTAATTTGAAAAAAAATCTTTTGACACATTTTGGTCAAACTTAAAAAAAACCAACAACATATTAATAGCAAGAGTATTGTGTGGACCTGCCAAATATAGTAATTGGTGGGACTGAAGCAGCTATTAGAATACAGCTTCTTTACATATTTCTTATTTAATATGTGACAGTCTACAAGGTTTTATTGCCATTTTTTGTATTAATATACAATTCAAGGAGAAACAGTATGATAAGCAGGATTCTTGAATTTCATTCACATTATATGATTCTCACACTAGTGGCTTATCATTGGCTGGTTGGTCCCATTGGAGGTGGTTATCAACGCAGCCAATTGGAGACTAAATGAATGAATGAAGACACTGGAGACGTTGGATGGATTTTAATGGCCGCAGCTCTTATTGGAAATTACTGTGGCAAAGTAACAAACTGTTTTACATAACATAATGTGATAATATAATGTTACATTCATGCAATATTTTGTTGCAACACTGTAACAATACTTTTACAAAACAATACCTGTGAGGAGTATTATTCTATTACTATTCACTCAGATGTACTAGAGTGATGTGCCTTGCCGAGTACAATTGGCTGTAATGCTCCCAACCCGGTGGGTCAGGGTTCCTCAACTATTAAAAGGGACCCTGTCCAAGGAATGTAACATAACCTTCTTGAATAACATAAAAAAAAACAGTTTGCCATACTGTGATGGACAACCAAAACTGTGCCCACATTACGAGATATATAATTTGCCAGTCATCTATATATTCATTACCTGTCTATATATCTATTCATAATCTGTGTGACTCCCTATCCCTTTGTCTGAAAGTCTTCCCTTTCATTCTCTGCTTTTCAATCTCTTTTTTTCTGTCTGTCTGTTTACCTATCCATTCTCTGTCTGTCTATCCATCTATTATCTATATCAGTCCATTTGTGTGTTGATCCATTCTTTATCTATCTATCCATTGATTATCTGTCTGTATATCCACTTTTCTGTCTGTCCTGTATCTATCCTGTAACACTTCGCTGCATCTATGCTTCTGGGGTAGTCACAGATTGATATCTAGAACTAAAGCATACATTTATCAAAAGGTCTGTATTTACATACTAGGCTTCATCCTCAGTTAATACAATAAAATGAAAACTATTATAGTTCATATTACTAATGTAATGTAATTAATTATTGAGCATTGGCTCTTATTGTAACATTTTGAATTGAGCTTTCTGTCTACACATTATTGACAAATAGGTTACTATGCAAATTATATTAACTGAGATTTGTTTTTCCTTTTTAATAATTCTTGCATTTTTAAATTACCTCAACGTCAATATCCACATCAATAAAAGTATATATTAAGCTTATTATGAATTATTAAAATGTAAACAGTTTAAAAAGAGCAGAGAAACCGTGAAAGAAGTAGAAAAATTATCAACTCTCTCTCTCTCTCTCTCTCTCTCTCTCTCTCTCCTCTCTCTCTCATTCTCATTCATCCAGGGTTAACAAGACTGAAAAAGTTCCAACTTACCTGTGGAAGTAGTGTCCACAAAACATAAATAGGAGCATCTTGCAGCCCAGAGAGTTGCATTGCTCACTGTATAGTATAACCAGTACTGGTACCAGGAAGGAGGGGAGTTCCTGGATAAACCAGCCATACTTGGCTGGGACCATCAGATGAACATGCTTTTTATCATTCTCCACATGTTTTCCATAAGGCGCAGGGAAAGTGACTTGTCTCAGAAAAAATAAGATCCCAATAATACACAGGATTAGGCTGAGATAAAAATCCAGGTCCTGGTTGCATTGCATGTTCCAGTCTGGCAGTGAGATACTCTGGAGAAGCATGCTGTGTCTTAGCGTCTTCCTATAGCCACCCAGAAATGCAGTACTGTCTTCATAACCACCTATCCTTTCACTATAAATACCACACATACAAACAAGCAGTCCAAAGGAGACATCACTTATGAGCACATAACACAAATATCCAGTGATCTCAAGCTCCCCCTACAGAAAGAAAGAGAAAAAGAGAACAATGAATGTGAAAAACTTTTCTGCTTACTAGACAGTTTCAAATGATTTACTAGAAAAAAATATTGACCTGCAGTCTATTAATCCATGCATTAACTGTCCAAAACAAATAAAAATAAAGCAGCTCTACTTGCAAAACAGTGTTTGCAATGTAAAATGTAGATCTCAATGTACAACTAAAGGTAAAAAAAAGTTGTTATATTTAATTGAAATACATCATCAAGTGTAGGCATTTTAAATAGCCATGTTTTAACCCCTTAAGGACAGAGCCTTTGAAACATTTTTGTCCTTTCTGGACAATGGCTATTTTAACATTTCTGTGCTGTTTGTGTTTAGCAGTAATTTTCTTCTTTGTCATTTGCTGTACCCACACATATTATATATTGTTTTTATCGGGACAAGAAGGGCTTTCTATGGATGCCATATTTTTGATCATATCTTATAATATTATTAAAAGAAATTATAAAATATGGTAAAAAAAAAAAAAATACACAAATTTCCTGACTTTTATTTGAAACAACTTCTTCTCATCGACAAAAGCGAACAAAAAAACCTGATAACTAGATTCTACTATTTCTCCTGAGTACAGGGATACCACCCATGCGTAGGTTTGTTGGGTTGTTTGGGGGCTAAAATGCCAAATTTGTGAGGTGCAGTTTTTTGTTTTCCAACTTGAAATTTTTACATGCAGACAGCCTGCACCCATGTTCCATTTGGGACATATTTGAAGCCAGCTAGTGTATTTTACCCCATCAACCCATATATTTTTTTAACGTAGACACCCTAGGCTATCTCAAATGGTGGTATTTTAACACTTTCCATGCACTAATTCTACCACCAGCCTTTGTCAAAGTTTGTGGTAGTAATTTTTTTTTGTGTTTTTTTTCCACAAACCTTGTACTTCAGACATGAATTCACAGATTTTGGTATGTGTCACTGCCAAATAACACCCCAATAAGTGTTCAGCAACATCTCTTGAGTACAGGGATACCCCCCATGCATAGGTTTGTTGGATTGTTTGGGGGGTAAAAGGCCAAAATTTGGAGGTGCAGTTTTTGGTTTTCCAACTTGAAATTTTGACATGCAGACAGCATGCACCCATGTCTCATTTGGGACATATTTGAAACCAGCCAGTGTATTTTACCCCATCAACCCATATATTTTTTAAAAGTAGACACCCTAGGCTATCTCAAATGGTGGTATTTTAACACTTTCCATGCACTAATTCTACCACCAGCCTTTGTCAAAGTTTGTGGTAGTAATTTTTGTGTGTTTTTTTTCACAAACCTTGTACTTCAGACATGAATTCACAGATTTTGGTATGTGTCACTGCCAAATAACACCCCAATAAGTGTTCAGCAACATCTCTTGAGTTCAGGGATACCACCCATGCATAGGATTGTTGGGTTGTTTGGGGGGTAAAAGGCAAAATTTGGGAGGTGCAGTTTTTGGTTTTCCAACTTGAAATTTTTACATGCAGACCGCCTGTACCCATGTCCCATTTGGGACATATTTGAAACCAGCCAGTGTATTTTACCCATCAACCCACATATTTTGTAAAAGTAGACACCCTACGCTATTTCAAATGGTGGTATTTTAACACTTTCCATGCACTAATTCTACCACCAGCCTTTGTCAAAGTTTGTGGTAGTAATTTTTGTGTGTTTTTATTCACAAAAATTGTATTTCAGACATAAATTCACAGATTTTGGTATGTGTCACTGCCAAACAATAACCCAATATGTGTTCAACAACATCTCCTGAATACAGGGATACCACCCAGGTTTGTTGGGTTGTTTGGGGGCTAAAGGGCCACATTTTGAAGGTGCATATTTTCAACTTGGAATTTTGACGTGTAGTCAGCCTGAGACCATCTTGCATTTGGGACTTTTTTTTAAAGTAGGACAGTGTATTTTACCCAAAAAAGTATATATTTGGTAAAAGTAGACACCCTAGGCTATTTTAAATGGTGGTATTTTAACACTTTCCATGCACCATGCCTTTGTCAAAGTTTGTGGTAGTCATTTTATTGTGTATTTTTTCCGACATACATTGTACTTTAGACACAAATTCACATATTTCGATATGTGTCACTGACAAACAATACCACAATATATGTTCAGCAACATCTCCCGAGCACAGGGATACCACCCATGCATAGCTTTGTCAGCTTTGTTGGGGGTTGAAAGGCTACATTTGAGAGGTGCGCTTTTTGATTTTCAAACTTTGAATTTGAACATGTAGAGCAAGGAAGGGGTTAATAGCTCTTATAAGAGCCTTTGTAGTACTGTACAAAAAAATTAACCCCTAAAAATGCAGACAAGAAAAAATGTTCTGCTGTGCAGTGATCAGTGGCAGGGAAGGGGTTAATACACAGGCTACACTATACAAAGGGTATGGCTTTTATAAAAGCCCTTGGGACTCACAATTTTTTAACATTTTATTTAATTTATTACAATTAAAAAATTATATTATACAGATCTGTCTCTTTCCCTCACTAAAACTCAAGTGAGGAGAGGGAGGCAGATCCATATGGGTCAGAACAATATTTACCGATATTGATCGAACCAGACGAATGGTGATGCTCATCTGAGAAATCACCAAACCACCTTTGCCACTGATCGGCTGTTACTGATCGCTATACACGCGTTCAGACAGCTTCAAAAGGAATACACGTAATCCCCTAGTGGGTATAATTAACCCCTAGCGAGTGTGACAAAAAAAATACTGATAGCAAAAAAAAATCCTTCTGCGACTAGATTGCTCCATATGCGCTGCTTAGGCAGTGACCATATGCACTGCTTAGGCCGTGACCATATGTGCTGCTTAGGAAGTGATATACGGCAAGGAAGGGGTTAATAGCTCTTAAAAGAGCCTTTGATATACTGTAATAAATCACAGTAAAAAAAATTAACCCCTAAAAAAATGCACAGACAGCAAAAAATGTGCTGCTGTGTAAGATCACTGCGTACACAGCGATCAATTGCAGGGAAGGGGTTAAATACTGGAAACGGCTTTTATAAAAGCCTTTGGGTCTCAATTCTATTAAATATATTATAATTAAAAACTTACATTATACAGCTCTGTCTGTCTCCCTCACTAAAACTCAAGTGAGAGGGAGGCAGATCTACACGGGTCAGATCAAATATTTACAAATATTGATCTAACCAGACGAATGGTGATGCTTATCTGAGCAAACGCCAACCCGCCTTTGTCACTTATCAGCTGTTACTGATCGCTATACATGCCCTCAGACAGCTAAAAAAAAAATTTTTGCGTTAAACGTAGTCCCCTAGCGGGTATAATTAACATGTGACGGGTGTAATAAAAAAAGTTTTAAAAAAATTAAAAATGCTTCTGCAGCAAGATTGCTGCATTTGCATCAGATCGCTGCTTAGGCAGTGATCTACAGCAAGCAAGGGGTTAATCTCTCTTAAAAGAGCTTTTTTTAATACTGTAATGAATTACAGTAAAAAAAATTAACCCCTAAAAAATGCACAGACAGCAAAAAATGTGCTGCTGTGTATGATCACTGCGGCAATGGCAGGGAAGGGGTTAAATGGTTTTTATAAAAGCCCTTGGTGTTTAAAATTTTAATAAATATTTTATTTTATTATTTTATTTTATTTTTTACTTTATCTGATCTGTCTCTCTCCCTTACTAAAATTAGTAAGGTGAGGGAGGCAGATCAATACTTGTCAAAGGCAATATTTACTAATATTGCCTTTGACTGTATGATAAGTGCTCATCAGAGCACTTACCATACATGCCTGCACACAGATCACACAGATCTGTTGTGCCGGCATCAATTGGCTCCCCCTAGAGCATCGGAAGTGAAATACTTTCACTTCCGATGCTCTTGCCATTAGAAGGGAAGCGCTGCCTGTACAGGCAGCGTTCCCTTCTACTGAGCCGATGGGGTCGCTCAGGAGAGCGACCACCATCGGTTCTGGGGAGCATCATGGTGTTGTTAAGTGCCTCGCTAGCTTTTAAGAAAGCTTGAAAAAAAACCTTCCAACACTCTGCATTTTGTGAGTTTATATAACAATTGCCTCCCAAAGCAGAGGCGTTGAGTCCCCCAACTCAACAGCACTGCTCGAGGGGGGGGGGGTCAATTGCCCCGTTGCCCCCCCCCCCGGATCCAGCACATTGGGGGTTATATATATAAACTCCCGCACTGTAGAGTGTTGGGAGTTTTATTTATTTTTTAAGCGCAAAGAAGGCAGAGGCTGTGTGGTGGGGACCCTGCTGGACCCACACGCAGAGGCGTAACTAGAAACCACCGGGTCCCCGGTTCAAAAATTGCCCCGGGGCCCCCCGACCCAACCATGCAACTCCACCCCAGAAATGCCACTTACATGCTTCCCAACTGTTCTGCTTTGTGCCTGGCCTTGTCTTATATCTAGGATAGCCTTATACCTATCCCATGCATGCTTAAACTCCTTCACTGTATTAATCTCTACCACTTCTGCTGGCAAACTATTCCATGTATCCATTACCCTCTCAGTAAAATAATACAAAGTTTCTGACCTCCACTGTATTAACATCTACCATTTCTGCTGGAAGACTATTCCATGCATCCACTACCCTCTCAGAAAGTAATACTTCCATTAATCCCTGGCTTCATCTAATATCTAGAATAGCCTTATGCTTACACTCCTTCACTGTATTAACCTCTCCCTATAACACCTATGTGAGGGTGCTCCAGCAGGGGAAGGCCAGGATGGCTTCATGCCCAGGAGAGTTTTTGGATCTGGGGGAGCAATCTAATCCAGCCCCAGGCTTGGCCAAGGAGTACAACATGTGAGTAAAATGTCTGTTATAGGGATCGACCGATTATCGGATTAACCGATATTATCGGCCGATATTCACAGTTTCCTAAACTATCGGTATCGGCATCTAACTTTACCGATAATGCCGATAATATTTGAATGAAGCAGTTTTCGCGATCAACGATCGCGAAAACCGCTTTAACAGTGCTGGTCTATTGCCTCGACATCGAGGCAATAGCCAGCACCGATATTTCTATTTTGGGACCCCCACGATCGCCCCACGGAGCGATCGTGGGGAGCCATATTGACGGAGCATGCTGCTCCGTCAATATGGCTAAGTCCTCTGCCGGTCTGAGCTTCGGAAGTGAAAGTAACTTCACTTCCGTCGCTCTGAATATGCTACTTGACTACCCCTAGTGGTAGTTTAGTAGCATTGCAATGGAAAATAATTAAAATACATATTTAATTAAATAAAAATAGGTTATTTAGCTATATTAGCCTATAGGGTTAAAATTAAATATTTTTTAGCATAAGGGATAGGGTTAAAATTAAATTAAAGTTAAAAAATATTAAGGGATATAATAAGGATTAGAGTTGGGGTTAAATTTAGTGTTAGGGTTAAATTTTGGGTTCGGGTTGGGGTCAAAAGATCAATATAGGAAAAAACCAAAAAACACTATTTTTGGTTTTTGCCCCATAACTCGCAAAAAAATACCGAAAAATATGGAAACATGCATATTATTGAACTCGGGACAACATTTAGAAACTATTTAGCCGGGGTCTTTTTTAATGATTTTATTTGTGTAAATTATATTTTAGGTCAAAGTTAGAAAAAGTGTTTTTTTTTATATTTTTCATCATATTTTATGATTTTTTTTGTAGTAAATTATAAGATATGATGAACATAATGGTATCTAATGAAAGCCCTTCTTATGACGATAAAAACAACATATAATTTGTGTGGGTACTGTATGTGAGAAAGCAAAAAATTACAGCTAAACACAAACCCTAGAAATGTCAAAACAGCCATTGTCACCAAGGGAAAGTCAAGGTGAAAATGTCTTGTCACTAAGGGGTTAATTAAGCTGTTTTGATGCCTTGCTTATATTTACTGTAGTGTCCCTTTGATATAATTGCCTATGTCATTGCTGCTCATTTTACTAAGATTTAATCTAAGTATGGACTATGTGCAATTGAACATTGTTGTTCTTGTTACCTTTTGACTGATATTTATTTAAAAAAAAAAAAAAAAGTGGTCCAATTTGTTGTATTTGACCATATCACCATTGTTTTGCTGCATTATTTATTTTTATTTAGCAATGAAAAAGATTTCCAAAAAAAAGCTAAACGTTAACAATAAACATGTTCATTTAACAGCAGATTTGTGTAGAAATTGGTTTTTTTCCCAAAAAATTAAAATGCACGAAATATCGGTATAAGTTATCGGCTATCGGCCTGAAAGTTCACAGGTTATCGGTATCGGTATCGGCTCTAAAAAATCAATATCGGTCGATCCCTAGTCTGTTATGTATCCTGAAGAGAGTGAGATACAAGTTTGGAAGGCAGATTTGAAAGCCTGCTCTTATTAACAGAGATGCAATGTATAAAATGCTTTGTGAACTGGATGATAGATACCAGGAGTTATTACAAGCATCAAAAAGCAAAGAAAATACAGGCCAGCAAAGCAGCCTACAGGACATGATAAGTCATGTTGGAGAAGAAATAGATGTGATGAGAATGAATATTGCTGCAAATTCAGAGGAGATTGAGGCATTAAAAGAGCGGATCCGGGAAGGAGAAATGCTAAGACTTAAAGCAGGAAAACTGGGAGGTTTAAAGTTAAAGATCCCACCGGAGCAGGAAAAATCTGAGCACAGGAAACAAATAATGGAAGCACCAGTCTCCAGTGTGCAAACATGTGAGGAGACCCCCAGTACAAGCAAAGAGACCTCTACTGCACATAAAGAGACCCCATGTGCAAGTAAAGAGACCCCCTGTACCAGTAAAGCGGGTAATACTCGCAGTGAAAACCTGGAGAAGATCCTGGGGCAAATCCACCAAAGAAAGGTGCATGAGAAAGAACCAGTGCAAAGTGGCAGCTTGCAGCCTGCAAAGTCCAGTCTGTTATCTGCTGAAAGGAGTTTGGAGGCTCAATTACACCAGCAAGAAGATCCAAGCTTGGGAAATACTCCTGACCTAATCTCACTTGTAAGTAATGTGGAGGACATTGAAACTATACCAAACAAACAGCTAGTTTGTGCTACTCCAGCAGAGGCTGTGAGCAATGCAGGTGAAGCTAATCAGATCAGCACACCTGAACCAGCTCCCCTGCCTGTGAACAAGGGAAATCCACAAACTGTGGAACTGGATCTGCAACAAGCTGAAAAGGAACCAAATGCAGGTATTAAAACTCCTGCAAAAACCTTCTCTAAGATTGTAACTCCCATAGGGCCAAGTAAACAAAGAAGAAATGCTGTGAGATTAAAGTTTACTGGCCTGGAAGCAGATATTCCTGACAGAAGGGTTATTGGCCGGGATTTGTTAATAAACTTTATAGGATTCAGTGCTAATGAAATTAATGCACTGACACATTTCCCTGGGTCCAGGATATTTGATGTCAGTTTTAAATTGCCTCAGCAGTTGGATTTGTTTTGGGACACATTTCATCGCACAAAAGCACACCCAATATGGAATAATATCCCAACTAATAGAAATAACCAGACCTATGAATGTTACAGTGACTTTATTGTTCCAGTCTGAAGTTGTTGCTTTGGCTGATATTATGTTTTGGTTGAAAAGACAATGTGATGTTTTATTTGAACCGATGAAAGTGCTTGATGACTATGGAATGGAGGCTGGAGATTAAAAGTAAAATTGTGGAAGAGAATGGGAATAAATAAGCATTTGCCTCATATTTTCTTCACAGGCTCTGAAAGAGGGGTATGTTACTACCCAGGACAACCTAAGGTTTGCTTTAAATGTGGATCTATCCGACACTTATCATATAGTTGTGATAAACTAAAATGTTCCTTGTGTAACAAATTGGGCCATTCCAGGGCCGAGTGCAAGGAAGATGTGGTGTGCAATTTGTGTTCTGACACTGGGCTCACCTTCAGGACTTGCCCATGGGCTGCACACAACTTTGTGGAATCTGAGGAGGAGGCCATGGAGGCAAGTGTTGGAGAAGACACTTTAACAGTCACCCAAAATGAACAACTTGGTAATGCTGATGATGCGACTACAAGTAGCCAACCTGTGGAACAGGAAATGGAGACCCAGCATACTAAAGAAAGTTTTGGATCATCTGGGTCCCCACCAAGCTCCAGTAATCCTGATGGATTTCAAATGGTGAAACGGAAAGGCAAGTCACGTAGATCCGGTCACGCAGAGGTTCCACCAGGAAAAAGAGAAAAGAAAGCGGATATGAGTGACCCATTGCTGGTAACTGCTGGGAGATATGAGGTTCTGAGTGAGAGTTGGGGAGAAGCAATGGACCAAGAAGATCTGCGGGGAAGCAGTACAAGAAATTTGTCATTAGATCATCTGATGGAAGGAAGCAGTGAAGACAGAGATGTTGTAAGCGTATCTTTTAAAAGATGGGGCTCATTGGGCGACAACGTTGGAAAGAAAAGAAAATCATTATAAATAACATCTGACATTATGGGGTCCTTGTGTATAGGGTCACTGAATGTCAACAGTTTAAAGACTAAACAGAGACGATCTTTGCTTTATCAATTTCTCAAACATGAGAAAATGGATGTAATTTTGCTGCAAGAAACTAGATTCCAGGATAATACTGAGGTTTTTTGTGCAAAAAGAGAATGGCTAGGAGGACCATCTTTTTGGTCTTTTGGAATAGATCGGTATGACGGAATAGGTATCTTATTTGAACAATGTGATGTTAAAGTGGAAAAAATAATTTAATTAGTTGCTGGTAGATGTCTAATAATTGATGCGACTATTGATGATTTCAATTATAGGTTTATTAATGTCTATGCACCACAGGTGAAAGCGGATAGGAAAGCCTTATTTGAAATGGTAAAACCATATTGTTTTACATCCAAAATTCTTGTTTTTGGTGGTGATTTTAATTGTGTCACCAGTAATCAAGACCGCAGTAGTAAGCATGATACATTACATTATGATGAGAACTTTTTGAAAACAATGGTTGGCCAAGCAGGGCTTATTGATTGTTTTAAACACAATTTTCCAAAAGAGCGTGGTTATACATACCACAAAGGTCCATGGTCCAGTCGTATAGATAGATTTTATGTAAAAAAAGAAATTGTAACGGAGAAGGTTTCTCTAGTTCCAGTAGAACTCTCTGATCATCTACTTATCAAATTCACAATAAATACCCATGAATCTATAATATACGGTAAGGGATTTTGGAAATTAAATGCAACTATATTGGATAATGTTCAAACATGTGATGACTTTATATCCTTCTACAAAGATAGAAGAACCACACAATGTATGTATGATAAAGTCAGTGAGTGGTGGGAAAATCTGAAATCTGATATTAAGGTTTTTTTTAAATCCACAATGAAAAAACTGGAAATTTAAATTACAAAAAATACCTGGCTTTAAGATTAAAATTAAGCCGAATGTATTCTAGAATTAATAATGGAGAAACAGTAGATGCAGAATATATAAAGAATGTAAAAGAAGAAATGAAAAGTCTTCAGTATGACAGAATGAAGTCCCTATCTGCAGAAAATAAATTTGATAGCTGGGGGTTTGTTTCCCCTGACCCATTTGAGGCATGTAAAGAACGGGTGAGGAAAAAAACAATAACTGGGTTTAAAGATGAAAATGGTAGATTAAAAACATCTCAAAAGGCAATGATGGAGATCGTAAGGAAGTATTATTGCAAATTATTTGAAAACAAAAAAATTAATACAGGAAAAATTCAAGAATACGTAAAAGTATTGGATAATCCAAAATTAGATCAGGAAAAAGCAGATGAATTAATCCACCCAATTACTGAGGAAGAGGTTCGGAGAAGCATCCTTTCTCTTTCCAGCAAAAAAAGTCCAGGTAAAGATGGTTTGACTGCAGAGTTTTATAAAACCTTTATAGATCTATTGGTACCAGATTTGACACTGGTTTATAATGAAATGTTACAAACCGGAAAATTAATTCCCTCACAGTATAAGTCAATTTTGGTTCTTTTAGCAAAAAAAGGAGACCTAACAGAGCTAAAAAATTGTCGTCCTCTGTCTTTATTAAATACAGATTATAAAATGTTGGCTAAACTTCTCTATATTAGATTAAGTAACGTGGCAAATGATTTGATAAGTCCATGGCAATCATGTGGCATAAAGAGTCGCAGCATACATGATGCTCTTATATTAATAAGAGATAACCCAGCAAGCTAAAATGAATAAATGCAGCTTATATCTTGTAGGACTGGATCAAACCAAGTCATTTGATAGAGTTGACCATAATTTCCTGTTTAAAGCCTTGCTTCGCTATGGTATACCAAGTATTTTTGTAAAATGGCTCAGTATTTTATATAATGGATCAAGCTGCTTTCCTTTAATCAATGGTAATGTAAGTAAGCCTTTCAGTATAGAAGCAGGAGTAAGGCAAGGCTGCCCACTGAGTCCATTACTCTATATATTTAGTTTGGATCCCTTACTTAGGAAAATACAACAAAATCCATGTTTTATAGGCTTAAGCTTGAGTGGTGATGAGCCCTTAAAATTGTGTGCATATGCTGATGATGTTACTGTTTTTTTTAAATCTGAACAAGATCATGACGAGTTACAAAAAGAGCTGGCTTCGTTTTCAGAAGTTTCTAATTCATTAGTCAATAATGATAAAAGTGAAGCTTTGTCGATTGGAGAGAAGCGTAACTGCTTTCCAATCAATTTCCAAGTAAAGAAAGAAAATATAAAGATTCTTGGGGTAACCTTTAGTGAAAATGAAAATCAGGAAGAATTAAATTGGAAAGAACAAATAGAAAATTGTTCTGTTAAGATAAAAAAATGGAAAAATTGGAAATGGTCCTATTGGAAAAAAATATCCATAATTAAGCGTTTTTTAATCCCTTTATTTACTTATATATGTATTGTTTTTCTTCTTCCAGAAAACTTAGTCACAAAACTGACAAGTTTGTTTTTTCAGTTTTTATGGGGCAATAGAGTGAACATAATAAAAATAAATATTGCCTATCTTCCCAGAAAAGAGGGAGGGCTAGCTATGTTATGCCCTGAATTATTTTTCAGTTTATTGTTCTTTGCAAAAAATTTAAATTTCCTGAAGTCCAATAACAAAATGATCTGGTCAGTGTTATTAAGAGGCCAAATAACTGATTTTATAGGAATTTGGATAAGTGGAGAAAAGATTAAAAGTATTACATCAAAGTCCTCTAAATTTTCTTTGTATGCTAGACAATGTGTTAAACTGTTGTTGAAATGGAATATTACTCATCAATAATTTATCTCATTTGAAAGGAAAAAACTGTATACGATAATTCTGAAAAGGTGTTTTAGTGTACAATTAGCTCTGAGAGACTGCCCTACAACACTGATTAAAAGCGCTTTGGACAAATTGACCAGCAACAGAATTCCATATAAAATGATGTGGTTAGGTTTTCATGGCAATCTTTATGTGCGTAATAATTTAAAGTATAAAAACATTAATGAAAGGCATTGTCCAAGAGAGACATGCAAAGATAGTCTAGAGACCATGGACCATCTTTTGTTAGAATGCCCTTTTTCAGAACAAGTTTGGAAAGATATTGCAAATGTTCTTAAAATCCATTGTTTAAAAAAGCAAAAATATGCAGAATTGGTGTATGGTGATTTTTTTTTCTTGTAAATATGATGTAAATACTTTATATTTGATTAATAGTGTGGTAATATATTACTTGTGGCATGCAAGGTGCTTGTTATCTGTCAAACGGATCATTTTGAAAAGAGAGGATGTAATAGCTCTTATAATTAGTGAATTGAGACAGATACGAGTGAAAGAAAATAATACAACTTATTGGGAAAATATTGTTCTTTCTTTCATTTGAAGCATTTTAAGTTGTACATATTGTAAATATTGTAAAATGTTGTGCTAACTGTATTGATAATTTTGTTGCCAGTTTTTAAATAAAAGAGTTCCTTCACTGTATTAACCTCTACCACTTCTGCTGAAAGGCTATCCCATGCATCCACTACCCTCTCAGTAAAGTAATATTTTCATTAGTCCCTGGCCTTATCTTATATCAAGGATAGCCTTATGCTAATCCCATGCATGCTTAAACTCCTTCATATATTAAGCTCTCATCCACCACCCTCTAAGTAAAGTAATATTACTTTTCTGGACACAAAAAAAAACCACATTAAAATATTTCCAGCCTTTTCAAAAGCTTGAGGTGGACCCCAAATATTTGTATATAACTAGCTGCATGTATACTTATATGAACTTTTTAATATTATATTTAACTATTTTCATATGTAATGAAAATGTTATTGAAAAATTGTTAATTTCTTATTTTTATTACGTTTCCCTGCACCCACATTGCACCTAAAGGTCTTAACACATCACTATACAGTACCCACAGCACTTGGCTTGTACTCATATTGCCCCCACACGATTTGGCATGCCACAGTATAAATTTGCCTGCCAGAACATACCACAGTGTCACTTTGTCCCACTGATCTGCCCCTGCAGAACATGCCACAGTGTCACTTTCCCCCATAGTACATGTTATTTTGCCCCACAGAACATGCCACAGTATCAATTTGGCAACAGCCAATTTGCCCATTATGCCACGATTAGCCACGATTGCCAATATGCCACAGCCAATTTTGCCCATTTGCCAGTTATTTGCCCATTTGCCAGTGTTAGTATGGCTATTTGCCTGTGTTATTTTGCCCATTTTCCAGTGTTATTCTGCCCATAGTTTGCCAGTTATGTGCCCATTTGCCAGTGTTATTTTGCTCATTTGCCAGTTATTTGCCCATTTGCCAGTGTTATTTTGCTCATTTGCCAGTTATGTGCCCATTTGCCAGTTATGTGCCAGTTATGTGCCCATTTGCCAGTGTTATTTGCCCATTTGCCAGTTATTTGCCTGTTATGTGCCCATTTGGCAGTTGTGCCCATGTGCCAGGGTTATTTGCTCATTTGCCAGTGTTATTTGCCCATTTGCCAGTTATGTGCCCATTTGCCAGTGTTATTTGCCCATTTGCCAGTTATGTGCCCATTTGCCAGTTGTGCCCATGTACCAGGGTTATGTGCCCATTTGCCAGTTATGTGCCCATTTGCCAGTGTTATGTGCCCATTTGCCAGTGTTATGTGCCCATTTGCCAGCTGTGCCCATTTGCCAGTTTTATGTGCCCATATGCCCCCCCCCGTACTTACCTGTATGCTGCTCGGCCGTCTCTGTAGAAATGTTTCCTGCACGCAGCAGCCATCGGAAGTGACGTTTTCAATGGCTGTGATGAAAAGCCGGGTCCGCTTGGATGCGGATCTCCCATTTGCCCGCACATTTATTTATTTTTTATGTGCAGGGGTCCCTGGAGTGATGGGCCCGGTCGCAGCTGCAACCCCTGGAGCTGTGGTAGGTACGCCACTTATCACACGGTCAGCAGCCGGCATCCAACGGCTGTATGAACCTCCTCACCGCACGCTGCGTGGAGGAGACTACAGAGGAGATGATCTGGAACTGAGAGAGTCACAGGTGAGAGTACTGGGTAATGGTTCTTTATTAAAATTATTATTAATGTGGCATATTAATTGGCTGTGGCATATCAATGGACAGACTAACAGTGGCATAGTAATGGTCAAATTGGCTGTGGCATATCAATGGACAGACTAATAGTGGCATATTAATGGCCAAATTGGCTGTGGCATATCAATGGGCATATTAACAGTGGCATATTAATTGGCAAATTGGCTGTGGAATATCAATGGTCAGACTAATAGTGGCATATTAATGGGCAAATTGCCTGTGGCATATTAATGGGCATAATAACAGTGGCTAATTTTAATTGACAAAGTGACACTGTGGTATTTTCTGTGGGGCAAATTGACACTGTGGCATGCCAAATCAAGTGGGTGCACTCTGAGTGGAAGCCAAGTGCCATGGGTGCAAGATAGGTTTATGGCAAGTGCTGTGGGTACTGTATGGCGATGTATTAGGTATTTAAGGTGCAATGTGGGTGCAGAAGAAGGGAATAAATCAAGGAATGCAATTTTTCAATAACATTTTTATTAAATCTAAAAATAGCTGAATATATAAAGAAAATAGTGGGGAGGGAAGAGACAGTCATCGGGGGTAGAGGAGACGGCATGGGAGTGGAGAGTAGAGAGACCGACATGGGAAAGAAGAGGAGAGCGAGAGAGAGAGACGGAGAGGAGAGAGAGACAGACATACATGTGAAAGAAGAGGAGAGAGAGAAAGACATACATGGAGAGAGGCAGGAGGACATGGGAAGGAAGAGGAGAGAGACAGGCGGACATGGGAAGGAAGAGGAGAGAGACAGGCGGACATGGGAAGGAAGAGGAGAGAGACAGGCGGACATGGGAAGGAAGAGGAGAGAGACAGGCAGACACGGGATAATCTCCTTTTCCAAACCTCATCTAACTGCGTCTGTCAACTCCCCTATCCTAAAGGATTGAGAAGATTAGTGGAAATCCCCTAAACCCAATGCATTTACACTTGCCTTTAATATTCATAAAAATGTAAACTTAGGGGCAGGCCATTCTGGTTAATAAAATACAGACCTTCACTATTATGATGTTAAGCCAGATACAATAAAACTGCATCAAAAGGACATAAAAGGCACTCACTGATAATGTGAACTAACCATTTATCCATACCTAGCTGATCTGTTTTGGACCTATGCTATATCTTCACTAATGGTAACATCATCCCTCTGTAAGTCTGACTGTACAAACTTGCTTCTGGACACCAGCTCTCCTATATGTAAAACTAGGGTTGCCCCCCAGCTGGTATTTTAATGGTTTGCCTCCAATGTTAAGTCTATGGAGGTAACAGCAAGGCTGTGGCAGCCCACAGTGAAATAATTTTACTTACAATAACATCTTGTCCAAAATAAATAGGCCCCTCTTTGATAGTCATTTAACATTTGCTTCAGCACATAGCACTGCATAAAACAATCACTCAAACACCAAAATAAATCAATCCCAGCCAAATGTTTGTAAACCCACCTGCATAAGGTACTAAAAAAATCAATGGCTATTTCCTTATTTAGATTCCACAGACCTGTTCACACAGAGTTAATGAAATCAGACAAATCAGACCAGGCTTTATGGCATGCTGCACATGTTTTTAATTACTGCCCACTCAATCAATTTCCACAGGCACTCTGGGAACATGACTCCTTCCATTTCTGCCTGAGTTGCCATGACATGGAATTCCTTCAGCTGCATGCAAAAAAGGGTGTCAACATAGAGGTTAACCCCTGGATTGCTTGACATATATAGGAAGTGTCAGATGAGTTAACCCCTGGATGGCTAGACAGATATAGGCAGTGTCAGAGGAGTTAACCCCTTGGTAGCTAGACTGATCTAGGCAGTGTCACAGGAGTTAACCCCTTGGGTAGCTAGACAGATATAGGCAGTGTCAGAAGAGTTAACCCCTGGATGGCAAGACAGATATAGGCAGTGTCAGAGGAGTTAACCCCTTGGTGGCTAGACAGATATTGGCAGTACCAGAGGAGTTAAACCCTTGGGTGGCTAGACAGATCTAGGCAGGGTCACAGGTGTCGCCTCTGCCAATGTGCCATCTGGGGCAGCTGCCCCACTCTGCTCCATTGAAGGTCCGGCCCTGCATACATGTGTACAGTTCAGGCTTTGCAGATGTTAGTCAGATCATTTATGAATAATGTGAACACTAGGGGGCTGAGTACCTAGCCTTGGGGTACACCACATGCGACTAGGAGACCCGGTGAGGCACTGTCAGAAATGGACATATATGTTGATTCATCTGATACATATGATTGGAACCAGGTTAGCAGATGGTCACCAATACCTGGATTTTTAAGTTTTTGTAATATGATACCATGGTCTACAGTGTTAAAGGCCTTGGCAAAATCAAGGAAAATAGCTTGTTATGTCTTCTTGTTCCATGCCAGTTTGGATTATCATTGGAAACTTTTAAGAGGACAGTTGTAGTAGAGTGATTTGGACAAAAGCCTAATTGATCTGGGATTAGATAGTTTGATTGTTGATAATACATACACAATTGCGTGTGAACACATTTTTCCAAGATTGTTTACAATACAGGGAGCAATGATATCGGACGGTAGTTAGATACCAAAGTATTGTCACCATTTTTATGAATAGGTAGTATTCTTGCAGTCAAGTTTGGGTATGTATCTAGTAGCCAAGGATTCATTAATTGGGTTGGAACATGTTTAGCAAATGCAGGCACGCTGATCTTGTTTTTTGTCCAGCATTTTATTTAATTGAATCTCTGCTTCTGAGGAAATCTGTGTCTATCGGATAAAATGAGTAGAGCTAGCTTTGTAACATTTCTACAGCCAGTATCCCCTCCTGGATTCTCCACTGGAGGTGTTTTTTCATTTATTTAAGGCAGTCTGTCACTGGCTGTGATCCGGGAGTGTGACGTGTCCCTGTGGGGATCGTCAGTTTCCATCTCATTTAGGCCAACACCGAGGTTCCAACGAACACATGTTCCACTACCCAGGCAGTACTTTTTGTTCCAGCTCGTACCAGCTCGTACCACTAGCCACAGGAGGGTGAGGCTAACATGCTACCTTGGTTATCAATCACCACACCATTTTTTGTGCATTTTATAAATATAAAATGCAATCTATTTGTGAGTTTGTTTTTAATAAATGTTAATCTTAATATTTTTGCTTATACAGTGTTGCATTGTTGGTCTGTTTATTTTTATCTTTGAGCACGGAACTTCTGCAACATCAGCTCCAGTGTGGTATTTCATTTTTGTGTATTGAGATGTTTACTAATGACACTAGGTCTAAAATGTAATTTCTCTGTGGGAGGTCTTTGATGGGGCCTGATATACATTTTTTTTATTTCAGAATGCGTGTCATTAGGCAGCTTAGCAATCAGGGTGGTGGCACTCCCAATAAAATAGTTATTAAAGGCATTTACTACATCAAGGGGGTGTAGCAGGGTTTGGTTGTCCACTATAACAGCGGTGGGGATGTATGTTAATTCTTGTGTTTGATATGTTGTTGTACAAATTTTCATTGAAATATTTGCCACTTTTGTTTGTTTTGTGCATGTATTTTGCCATTTCTAGTAATCATAGTGATTGTTCATTGAGCCGGTACGCTTGAACTTTGACCAGAGTAAATCTCTTAACTGGTACATTTGAGTGAGGTCAGCTGTAACCCCAGGGAGATGGGCACCTTTTACTCACACTTTACACAGCGAGGCATGGGAATTCCTAACTTGCAAAAAAACCTCAAACGGAAAGTATTCCGTTTCACAGTCTAGATCTGGGATTAGGCTTAATCTGTGTCACGGGAGATTCTTGAGATCATTTAGAAAGGATTCAAGATTACATTTCTTAAAAGGCCTAGTGATTATAATCTTGGGAGAGGCCATTATTTTGTGCACATTTCAGTGAGCAAATTGTGTGAGTATGCACACCAGTGTATCAATGTTAGTGAATGTCAGAGTTATGCTATGAGGATGTGTGTGATGTTTGGTGGCCACAATTTAGCCACCTTAGTGTGATCCTACATGGTCCATCTCAGTTCCACTCATAGCAATTCTGCCTGGCACCCAGCTAAATCAGCCATCTAGCCCCCTATAATCCTATAAACTACCATCCTCTGTGGAATTTCCCACTTAGCTTGTTAACCTAGTCACCTAGCTCATATTGTTACCTAACCTTGAAGCCACTAACATGCCAACTCACCTACCAGGCCCAGTTTGGCACCTAGCCTGTCACTGGGCCAAGCCATAGCTTGCCTCACAGTCACATATTCCTGCCACCTATCTGGGAGCCACCTAGATTAGCCTACTGACTTGCCACATAGCATATCCACCCAACTAGTTTTTAAACCCTCCAGCTGACAGATAGTCAAATGACAACTACCTTGTTCACCTGTCAAGTTTGTCACATGCCAGCCAGTGAGCCATACACCTAGACAAACCAGCCATGTTGCAGCTTTTTGTGTCGGACACTCCATAAATACAGGACTTCCTTTGTGATAAATTCACATAATGTACTGGATTTTTGTTATATGGCACTGAATGCAGCAAGAACATGTGACTTGGATAATTACGACACTAAGATGACAATTCTGATTTCACTTATCTCTCCTTCTCTGAATTGTATTTCGTTTAACTGAGAAAAGAAATGTTGTACTTTGTTTCTTTTTTGATTTGCACATTTACAAGAAAGCACAAAGGTTACTCTTGGTCACATTGTTGATTTATTATTTTATTTATTTTTGAATAAATAAACGAGCCATAGTGCTAATACATAACCAGAAGGCTTATTTTGTAATGTGTACATTTTGGAGGCAATTGATTTATGTTTTGTCTATTACACCAAAAATATGTTTGATTTCATTTCTTTAGATTGTGGGTCAGTTGAACATTATGGAATCTGCAGATTAATGTGAATAACTACAATTAGGTTTTATATCCCTGGAATCTTCTGATAATTCTCTCACAATTCAGATGGGTTGCAGGAAGGGCTGATTTAAATGATGACAATATCAAACATAAGGGTGACTCTGTTGATGTGGAACACATCTAAAGCAGTAATAAGGGGCCATATCATTAGTTAGACCACAAATTTGTGGGAAAACTGAAACACAAAATACCTTGAACTTATCAGAAACTAGGGATTCCAACTAGGGCTACACTGAGGCCAGGCAGATACTTGAAACAATTTTAACGAAAAAGACAAATAGGCAAGTGAAATATATCCGACAACAGTTTTTTCAGTGGAGGGGAAAATCTGCCAGGCTATTGGCAAGAACCAAAATCCCTAAGATTTGTATTTGGCTCGGTGCAATTATAGACATGGAAAAAATGATGTTAGTTTTCACATGTTACAATGAACTATTCACACAGGGACCAGAAGACACTGCATTAGTTATAGTCTTCTTTTCAGAGAGCCAAGTTGCAAAGAACTACAAATAAGCAACATGAAATGCTTAAATGTCCAAAATTGATGGAAGAGGTTAAAAACACCATCAATTATTTGGTGAATTGCAAATCCCACGGCCCCGACGGACTCTGAATACTACAAAATGTTGAAGCTTGACATTACGGACCAATTTGGTAACTCTAAACAACAAAATATCCCTATTACATCCCTCACAGCATCTAACACCATAATTATTCTGAAGCCAGATAGAGACCAAGATTTACTGAGCTCCAACAAAACAATCACCCTGTTAAACATATACTTTAAGGTCTAGACCGCTACTACATCTACTAAATGCACATCCTATTTCACAGGGAATTCAAATTGGTAATCTTAGGATCAAATCTACCTCTTTTGTGGATGATTTACTTCCATTCATTTGTGATCCGGCAGCTGATTGGCCCATTATATGTGATTGAATAGACTCACTTGGCAACAACTGTAAATTCGAGGCACTTTATCTGAAGAACTTGGCTCACCCTCCCAATATGCAACCAAATCTCCAGTGGTGGGCACAATCTCATATCCAATACCTGGGTCTGAAATTCCCTAAGAAAATCCACAGACTATATGTTCTAAATTAAATGCCTGTTTTGGAGGAACCAAACACTAAAAATGATCAGATTCCCGAGATTATTGTACTCTTTACAATCATTGCCACTGTTACTCAAACACACAAAGATATCAAAAGACTAAATTCAATGTTCACAAAATTTGCTGTGGCATATTAATGGCCAAAGAGTGGCATATTAATGGGCAAACTGGCTGTGGCATATTAATGGACAAACTGGCTATGGTATATTAATGGGCAAACAATGTTATACTAATCGGCAAACAGTGGCATATTGAGGGACAAACTGTCTGTGGCATATTCATGGGCAAACTAACAGTGACATATAAATGGGCACACTGAGGCAAACTAATGCAATGTGGGTGATGGCGCATTTATTAGGGGCTAGGTTAAGTCTTGGGTATGCAATGTGGGTGATGTGGCATGTCCTGTGGGGCAGGGGTAATACCTGGATGTGCAATGTGGATGTTGGGGAAGAGGTAAGTCCTGGATGTGCAATTCGGGTGATGGGGCTTGTCCTGAGGTGCAGGGGTAAGTCCTGGATGTGCAAAGCAGATGATGGGGCGTGTCCTGGGGGGCAGCTTGACAGGGTTCTACCCTGACCTCTTGATATATGCATTTAAAAGTCTGAATGTGTATGACTCCCTACCTTTGTTTGCTTGTATTTCTTACACTCTGTTGGTGTCAGGTGGACTCGTTAACTTGTGCAACACACTCATGTTTGCTGGATAACTTATTTTTGGGAACAGAAGTCATCACACGTGCAGATTGCCTGGTCAAATATCATGGAGTTCTCATAGGTAGGGGCTACTCTGGAACCGGGCGGGATCCGAACTATAGCTGGATGGGGGAGGTGCCACTCTGGGGGAGTACCAGTCTGTGGCCAAACAAGGGAAGGGTTGCCACACTGTGGGAGATATCACTATGTGACCAAGCTAGGGAGGGATGCCACTCTGTGGGGGATACCACTATGTGGCTGAACTAGAGAGGGATGCCACTCTGTGGGGAATACCACTATGTGGCCGAGCTAGAGAGTGATGCCACACTGTGGGGAATACCATTATGTGGCCTTGAGGGGACAAGGTACAGGTATGCAAAACAAAAGGCAGGAACAAGCATAGGTAATAAGCAAGACCAGTGAGGAAAGCAAAAGCAGGAGTGAGCATAGAAACTAAACAAGCAAGCAAAGAAAATGGATACTGAAATCACTGGAACAGCTTGGATGAGTCTGCAAACTGGGCGAGGAATTACAGTACCCCCTTCTCAAAGAGCGACCTCTGGGTCCTTTGTAGGGGGGTTGGAGGTTGCAGGCAGAGGACTTGAGAAAACCCTGGAACCTGGATTGATGGAAGCCAGATACAGACAAAGCCAAACTGACAACTCCTTTCTTCTTGAGTGACCTCTGTGTCGACCAGCAGAAACTATCATGGCAGACTGACCTCCCAAAAACAGGAACAGGAAGAACGTCTTCCACATTGCACATCCAGGAATTACCTCTGCCCCACAGGACATGCCCCCTCACCCACATTGCATACCCAAGACTTAACTAGCCCCCCAAGGTCTGCTCAGCAGGAGGAGCTCAGGTTTGGAACTAGGAAATCCAGGAACCAGTGTAGATCAAAAGCAGACTCGGGACGAAACGGCTAATGAGCTGAGGTTGCTGCAAACGAGACTCCACTCCGCAAACTCCTAACTATTTGTCTACAGCCATCTGTCAGGCCCCTGACTATAGCTTATAGTCAGGGGACAGGGACAGGTCCAGTGTGTTATTTGACCTTGAGCGCCCGATGCAGGAGTTCAATGCACTCGAAATGGAGACACAGGACCTGGTGCTGGGTAACTGCAATCCCTCTGAGGTTTGAGACCCCAAGTTTATGCAGCCAGGTTCCCAGGCCCTGTGAAGCAGCCGTGGAATCCAGTGAAGCCTAGGGGATAACTGAAATGATCCTGCGAACATCTTGGAGCGAGCATGGAGTATAACTAGTACAGGTTATCAGGATGTAGCAGGCAAAAGCAAAGAGATGAGCCAAGCAGAGCAAAGCAAGTACAAAGAAATTAAGGCAGAGCAGAAATACAGAGTGTCGGGCTGCAGGACAGAGCAAGGTGCAAACGGAGAACTAAAGCATACAAGGAAGGGCAAAGCAGAAGACATAAGTACATAACTAAGGAGACATCCAGACAGGACCAACCTTAGGTGTTCAGGTGCCCCCCACCAGTACCCAGTTATAGTCCAGTCCAGAACTAACACCTGGCACACCACCTGCTGTTAACCACAGCCAGACATACTGCTTCCATGATACTGGCTGAGCCTCATGGGAAGTGCAGTCAAAAGTAGATAAAGATGCAGATATTAGCTGTGAACTACAATTTCCATGATGCTTAGCCAGGTGTCCACAATGACGATGCATCATGGAAGTTGTAGTCCAGAACTAACACCCTTCTCTCTATCTCCGGTTAAGTACAGTTCCCATAAGGTTTAGCTGGACATACTGCTTCCATGATGCCAGCTGAGCATCTCGGGAAGTGCAGTCAACTTTAGGTTTGGACTACAATTTTCATGATGCTCAACCAGGTGTCCGCTATGATACTGGCTGAGCACCAGCTCATCTAATCCCTGGTTGTCTGTGGGGCACTCTCCTGGGCTGGCTGTGGTGTGGAGGGAGCTGCTGGTCTACCTCTTGCAGAGACCTGCTCCCTCAATTCATGCTCTCCGCAATCACGCCTGGGGGCGCTGATATGATTAAACTTGTTGCAGGGTTGGCAGAGGAGGCACCAGTAGAAAGGTGGCTCCTCCTGGGTGTTGCGCCCTGTGCGGTCGCAAAGGTTGCACACCCCTAAGGCTGGTCCTGCATACATAGATACATATATAACACAGAACAACATACAGAGGACAAGGTAAGGGCTAAAGGAACACAAGGGATGAAGTGAGGAGCCAAGATCCTTAGACACTTCATAAGGGGAACCAAGCTGGACATGGGAATAGGTGAGAGGAGCTGAGATCCTCAGGTGCTTCAGGGAGCGAGGAGAAGAGAACATATAAAGCAGCTCTCAGAAGTCAGGCATCCAACTTCAATGCAAAAGCAATGTTTGCAAAAGACTGCAGGTATTTAACATGAGTGAGTTGCACTAGTTAACAATCCCACCTTACACCAACAAAGGGGAAGGAATACAAGCAAAGGAAGGAAGGCCTCTAGAGGAGGAAGGAGGTTTATAAGCATACAGATTCAGACTTTTAAATTCATATGTCCTTGACACAGCGTCAAGTCCTGGATATGCAGTGTGGGTGAGGTATATAAAGAGTTATATACAGAGAAAGACTTTTATATGTAAAGAGAAAAAAGGAGAAAACAAAAAGAAAAAAACAATACACGTACAATACTTAAAAGGTTTTAACCTATTAACAGCTACATTTTGTTTTTAAACACAATTCTGCATTTTTTCAAGGATTTTAGACTAGTAGATGATTTAAGGGTGAATGTAAGGCTATTCCACATATGAGGAATTAGCATGTAACAGCAGTTCACAGATGTCTCTGTGGATTCCAGCTGGATTATTTTGCTGTACATTGGTCACCTGCCCCAAATGCGTATAGTGGCCTTCACTGTGTCAAAGTACAAAGCCACAGGGCAGATAAGGATGCTATATCTTAACTCTAATCTGCTGACAGAAAGAATACATTTTAAAGGCAATATAAGTGTTCTTGCACATACAACAGTATTAAGTGACATTACAAGTGGCGAAAATAATAGAATTCTGATATTTTCTGTTCACTGGTCCCAGTAGCAAAGGAAATATAATTTATTTGAAATTAATGTTATAGTACAGATGTCATGTTTCAGGTAGTTTATTCCAGTACAGTTTTTTCAAAGCATTATCAGTTTGACAAATGAGGATCAACCAGACTGTTCACCAATATTTAAAAATGGTCCCTCTATGGATCAAAAAAAATTGCTTGCAATGGCTGGGTAGAGACAATGGCTGGGTAGATCAGATGCATGGTGTCTGCACAGACTTACTCTCATGCAGCCTGTCGTGACCGCTGACAAGTCACGTGACCCGGTGCTCTAATGTCAGAAACGAGCCAGGACACGTGACCTGTTGACACTCACCACTCAAACTGCGCAGGGAGCCCAACAGGCAACATGGTTGGTTGTCTGTGCACCTGGGCTGCGCATAGACACCATGCTGTCTGCCACTATACACCAGGGAACAGTGCTGCCCAGGGCACATATAATGAGGGTGATGAGGCATTTAATGGAGGTGATGGGGCATTTAATGAGGTAATGGGGCATGTAATGTGTGTGAAATGAGAACAATGGAACATGTGCAATGTGGGTGATGGGGCCTGTCTTGAGCATGTAATGCATAGTTGCCAACTGTCCGGGATTCGCCGGGACAGTCTAGGCAACTATGCAAATGTCCCGGTATACTGCGATCACGATACAGTCCCGGGAAACTGGGCTGTCTCGCGATCGCGGCGGGTCATGTGACGTTGCGCGATGACGTCACGTGATCCAGTAACCCGCCGCGATTGCGAGACAGCCCAGTTTCCCGGGACTGTATCGTGATCGCAATATACGCGGGACCAGTAATTTTTTTTACTCTTTTTTTTTAAAATCTTCTTCAGCCAGATATGACAGCTAGTCATATCCGGCTAATGTACTTCTCTCCTCCGTGCAGGAGGGAAGCCTGCAGCATGGAGGGCGTGACGGGGACCAAGAGGTGAGTACTGGGGAAGGTGGGGTGGAGGGTGACATGATGGGCAAAATAACACTGAGAAATGAATTGGCATGATAAGACTCACAGATGATGATGGGCATGATAAGACTCACAGATGATGATGGGCATGATAAGACTCACAAATGATGATGGGCATGATAAGACTCACAGATGATGATGGGCATGATAAGACTCACAGATGATGATGGGCATGATAAGACTCACAGATGATGATGTGCATGATAAGACTCACAGATGATAATGGGCATGATAAGACTCACAGATGATGATGGGCATGATAAGACTCACAAATGATGATGGGCATGATAAAACTCACAAATGATGATGGGCATGATAAGACTCACAAATGATGATGGGCATGATAAGACTCACAAATGATGATGGGCATGATAAAACTCACAAATGATGATGGGCATGATAAGACTCACAGATGATGATGGGCATGATAAGACTCACAGTTGATGATGGGCATGATAAGACTCACAAATGATGATGGGCATGATAAGACTCACAGATGATGATGGGCATGATAAGACTCACACATGATGATGGGCATGACAAGACTCACAAATGATGATGGGCATGATAAGACTCACACATGATGATGGGCATGACAAGACTCACAAATGATGATGGGCATGATAAGACTCACAGATGATGATGGGCATGACAAGACTCAAAAATGATAATGGGCATGATAAGACTCACAGATGATGATGGGCATGATTAGACTCACAGATGATGATGGGCATGATAAGACTCACAAATGATGATGGGCATGATAAGACTCACAGATGGTGATGGACGTGATAAGACTGACAAATGATGGGCATGATAAGACTGACAAATGAATGGGTGCAAGAAATATAGTGTGACTTTAATTTCTTACATGGGCAAAATAATGTAATTAATAAGTCATGACGGTCTGTGCATTTTGTAAGAGGCAGAGACAAACCTGGAACGCAAATGCCCCCCATCCTTGCAATGAGATATAGCAGCAGGGAAGGGGGACATATTGATCTACATTTTTTTTGTTTTGTTTTTAAGATGAAAAAAAACACTCACTTGTATGTGTGTATGTATGAGTGTATGTGACAGACTGTATGCATGTGTGTATGTATGTATGAGTGTATGTGACAGACTATATGTATGAGTGTGTGTGACAGACTGTATGTATGTATAAGTGTATGTGACAGACTATGTATGAGTGTGTGTGTCTATGTGACTGACTCTATGAGTGTGTGTCTATGTGACAGACGGTATGTATGTATGAGTGTGTATCTATGTGACAGACTGTATGTATAAGTTTATGTGACAGACTATGTATGAGTGTATGTGTCTATGTGACTGACTGTATGTATGAGTGTGTATGTGACGTATGTGTGTCTGTATATAACTGCATGTGATTGTGTGTATGTGCTGTTGTCTGGCTCCTAGATTTCTTTACTGGCTCCTAAAAATCAGTTAAGTTTGTCAAGCCCTGGTGCAACTAGCTGGAAATATTTAATATTTTACAGTTTTTTTGTTGTTGTCAGAGACTTAATATTTGTTTGCTGAGAGGGTGGTGGGTGCATGGAATAGTCTTCCAGTAGAAGTGGTAGTGGTTAATACAGTAAAGTAGTATAAGCATAAGGCTATTTTATATATAAGATCAAGCCAGGGATTAATGAAGGTATTACTTGCTGAGAGGGAAGTGGATGCATGGAATAGCCTTCCAGCAGAAATGGTACAGGTTAATACAGTGGCGGTCAGAAACTTAGTATTACTTTACTGAGAAGGTAGTGGGTGCATGGAATAACCTTCCAGCAGTAGTGGTAAACACAGTGAAGGACTTTAAGCATGCATGGGAGAAGCATAAGACTATCCTAGATATAAGATAAGGACAGGCACTAAATAAAGTATTAATTTACTGAGAGGGTAGTGGATGCATGGAATAGTCTTCTAGTAGAAGTGGTAGAGGTTAATACAGTAAATGAGTTTAAGCATGCATGGGATAGGCATAAAGCTGCCCTAGATATAATACAAGGCCAGGGACTAATGAAAGTATTACTTTATTGAGAGGGTAGTGGATGCAGGGAATAGTCTTCCAGTAGAAGTGGTAGAGTTTAATACAGTGAAGGAGTTTAAGCATGCATTTAAATGTGCATTTAATGCATCATTTGGATAGGTATAAGGCTATCCTAGATATAAAATAAGGCCAGGGACTAATGAAAGTAATACTTGTGGATGCATGGAATAGTCTTCCAGCAGAAGTGGTAGAGTTTAATACAGTGAAGGAGTTTAAGCATGCATTTAAATGTGCATTTAATGTATCATTTGGATAGGTATAAGGCTATCCTAGATATAAAATAAGGCCAGGGACTAATGAAAGTAATACTTTACTGAGAGGGTAGTGGATGCATGGAACAGTCTTCCAGTAGAAGTGGTATAGGTTAATACAGTGAAGGAGTTTAAGAATGCATGTGATAGATATAAGGCTATCCTAGATATAAGATAAGGCCAGGGACTAATGAAAGTTAAGAAAATAAAGTTAAGAAGAAAAAAAAAAACGACTGGAGCTTCCTTCCTCCTTGCAGGAGGTTAGACTGAGGAAACAACGGAGAGCAAGCAACAAGCAGGTAAGTATTACATTCGCTCCATAAGACTCACAGGCATTTACCCTCACTTTTGAGGAGGAAAAAAGTGCGTCTTATGGAGCGAAAAAAAAAGTTTAACTTTTTTTTAACTAATTCGGATGGGGCCCCCTAGAACTCGGCATTCGCCAGTCTGCCCATGCGGTAAGACGGTACTGTCTGCAATGTGTGTGTGTGTGTGTGGGGGGGGGGGGGGGGGCGCTGCCCAAATTTATTCTGCCTTGGGAAGCACAAAACCAATATACACCACTGGTCAGTAGTGATAGCCACTACTTGATGACGTGAGGAGGTACTCCTTCACTGCTGCGGCTGGAGTTTCATTGACATAGAAGGCAAATGACTGCCGTATTTAAGGCCAGTATTAAATATATCTTAAGGATGTCTGTGGTGGTATCTAACATCTGTGCTATTCAGGTTTAAACTAGCTGCTGTGCTCCGTACAAATAAGTGTATCTTGGAACTAGCCTAAGTAGATCTTCAAGGGGGTGTCTTGGCAGAAGTCGATAAGCAGGCATCCAAATGGGAAATGTTCTACTGCTATGTATAAGTCACATTGTATGGTTCCCTATATGTAGTATGGAACAATAATTATGTACTGGCTCAATGATACTTATTGTGACGAATTGTAGAACATAAACGTATTAACTACTTTATCACAAGTGTCCAAGTATGAATATCCGTTGGTGTGATTTCCCTAAAGATTGCAAACTAGAATGCTTTATAACACAATGTCGCTTATGTCTTGGATAAACAATTTCACAGATCACTATACTTTGGGAAATAATATATTTCTTTTGGCAATTCTGCCAAAATCTATACTACTTTTCCCGCTTAAACAGACATCCGTACTCTGTACCCAGGACCCAGAATTATCTATAAGCGGTCTTTATAAAGGTTTTCCTTCCAGAACCAAGTTATAGTTCGTTCAGCACATTTATGATGGATTTTTTTTTTTTATTGAAAAAAAAAAAAAAAAGCTGTACTGTTAGTAACTGTAATACCATTTACCATCCTTACCTGAAATAAATAAACACATTTTCAGCTAAAGTGGATAATATACTAACTAGGAAGAAATAAATTAAAGGGGCATCTCTCTATAGAGGTTTTGTACATAACCACCAATGTCAGACATATTTTCTGTACAGGAAGTAAAAGAAGAACAGAACAAAGAGCCAATATTGAAAAAAGCAGATCTAAAAAGATTCACTAGAAATGATTCATTGACCAAACACATCAATATAAAGTTGTTATCTATGCCTTTGTTGTAATATCATATATTACTAGTATTTGTAAGATTACTGCCTAGTTACAGCAGGAGCAAAATCTATTTACTGTCCTTCACCTGTAGGTCAACAGTTGTTTGATTACTAAATACTTAACACAGAGACTAAAGGTTAGTATTTTTATGTATCTCTTTTAACATATCTTCAATAGATTAGTTATTAAACAGATATAAAAAAAATTGTCGCAGGAGGGCTACGAGATGGGTAGCTCCTACTGGAATCAGTTCCACAAAATCACTCCTCAGGTCCAGGAAAATACAAATTCTTTTAGGTAAATAAGAAAAAGTCTGAATATAAGACTACCCTATAGGAAGAAAAGTATTACTTGTAAATATTCACATGTAAACAGTTTTTTCATATTAAATAAAAATTGTGATAGAAAAAAATGCACTTCTTGTTTTTATTTGCTAAATGGATCCCCCCACACAGCCATCTACCCCCAGACTTTGCCAATAGTGCCCCTCCGATGTTTGCCAATGCTGCACCCAGACATTTGCCAATACTGCCCCCAAACTTTTACCAATACTTCCCCTAGATTTTTGCCAATGCTGCCCACAGAATTTGCTTATCATGCCACCCAGACTTTTGCCAATGCCCCAGCTCTGTGGGACCTGGATTCCAGTCTTATAGTCAGACCTCGATTTGACTTCCGATTATAAGATGAACTTCGAATGTAAGAGGAGGGGTATTTTTCAGAGCATTTGCTCTTGTCTAATATTTGAGCAAATACTGTAATTAATAATTGACATATATACTGTTTTTTTCCATATTTAATAAAACCTATAATTGAGATCTGCCAATCTGCCCCTCAGATTTTCCATTCTGCCCCCACATTTGCCAATACATCCCCAAACTTGACACTCTGCAACTCCGACCTGTAAATCTGCACCTCAGACTTTTTAATACACTCCTAGACTTTGCATTCTACAACCAGTCTTGCCAATGTATTCCCACAGCCAGTTTGCCCATTAATAGGCCACTATTATCCCATTATATTTGCCACAGCTAATATGCCCATTAATATGCCACTGATTGCCCATTAATATGCCACAGCCAATATGCCCATTAATATGCCCCTGTTAGTTTGCCCATTAGTATGCCACTATTTGCCCATTATTTTGCCACAGCCAATTTGCCCATTAGTATGCCACTGGTATTCTGCCCATTAATATACCACTGCCAATTTGCCCATAAATATGCCACTGTTAGTATGCCAATTAATATGCCACTATTATGCCCATTAATATTCCACAACCAACTCACCCAATAATATGCCACAATTAGTATGCCCAATAATATGCCACAATTAGTATGCCCAATAATATGCCACTATTGGTATGCCCACTAATATGCCACAATTAATATGGCCAATAATATGCCACTATTAGTCTGCACAAAAATACTGTTACCACCCTCCCAGTACTCACCTTCCTGCTGCTCTGTCTCCAGTCATCTCCTGCATCTATCATGTGACCTTTTGCTTTGAGAGTGACAGGGAGTGTGAGATATGCAGCATGGAGACATGTCTGTGCACCTGGGCAGTGCACAAACTCCACTCTGCCTTAAGGCATGGACTTCGAGTTGCAGTCCTCAAGGCCTCTACTTTGCCAAGGCCGCTGGGACATCTTCTGATTGCCCTTTACAGAAAAAATCGTCTGATCCCCCCTCCATTTCTTCTGCACTCCTTTCATTATTGCCTCCACATCCCTTGCCATAAAACTACCTTGAACACCCAGGACCTACCCCAGCCAGCACCCACTTTGCATCCTCAGGACATGCCCCAGCACATATATTATACACCCAGAACATGCCCTATCACATATATTGTACACCCAGGACAAGCCACAACACCCCAGGACATGTCCCATCATAAACATTGCAGACTCAGAACATGCCCCATCATCTACATTGCACACCCGAGGACATGCCTTATCAGCCTCATTGATCACCCAGGACTTACCCCAACACCAACATTGATTACCCAGGACTTACACCAGCCAGCACCCAGAGTTGTTCTCTAGCTCCCTGGTGTCTAATGGTAGGCAGCTGGATGTCTATGCACTGGCCAGACACACAGACATCGTACCATGCTGCCTCTTCTGCTCCCCACATGGTCTGGAGTGCCAACAGGTCATTTGACCCATGATGCTCTGAACTCAGAACACACAATGGGCAGCACAGTGGGCAGCATGGTAGGATGTCTGTGTGCCTAGGGAGCGCATTGACATCAAGCTGCCTGTTCGAATGCAGAGAGTCTGCAGAGAGCACATTATTAATTGAAACGATGCCTGATGCTGCCTGATGCTCCCAGAACCACATTATGAATATGCCACTAATTAACCCCTTAGCAACAATGGACGTGTCAGGCACGTCCTGCTGGGATTCCGTTCCCGACAATGGACGTGCCTGGAACGTCCAGCGATGAAACAAGCGGTTTTCGCGATCAATGATCGCGAAAACCGCTTTAATGGTGCTGGTCTATTGCCTCGATGTCGAGGCAATAGCCAGCACCGAAATTTCCTCTCTGGGGCACCCACGATCGCCCCCCATGGAGCGATCGTGGGCAACATATTTACAGAGCCGCATGCTCCGTCAATATGGCTATGCCCTCTTGTGGTCTGAGCTTCGGAAGTGAAAGAAAATTCACTTCCGTCACTGTGAATATGGTGCTTGACTGCCCCTAGAGACAGCAAGCAACATTACAATGTTAAAAAAAAAAAAAAAGAAAACTGGTATTATAGTTAGATTAGCCTATAGGGTTAAAATTAAATAATTTTTAGCATAAGGGATAAGGTTAAAATGAAAATGAAAATATATTAAGGGATAGCATAAGGGTTAGAGCTGGGGTTAAATTTAGTGTTAGGGTTGAATTTAGGGTTGGGGTCTGTAGCGGATGGCACCAGGCAACCCTACAAAAATACTGTATAAAGCTGCATCCGTGTATCTGCGGTATTTTCTGTGTATTAAAGCCTTCCATTGTTTAGTTATGTCAGCCACCCAGTCTGACTACCTTGCTTCTGGCTCCAGATTAAAGTGGCTAGATACTGCTTTACTGGTGATGTGTTTAAGTTTTCTATTGTTTAATCAAGTGTTATCTGATTGCAGTTTGGTGTATATAAGTCTGTGTTGTTTGTCAAATAAAGTAGTTCAATCTTGCTGTAAAAGGCTTGTCAGTTATGCTCCTGAAACTGTGTGTCGTCCAGTTATTGGGATTGCTGTTGGGATATTGCTGTATTTGACCTGCTGGAAACCCTGCTTTTGGATTTACTATTTACTTGTTCCTGAGTCTCACTTGGATTATAAGCGGAGATAACCTGGGTAATATTGCATCTCCGCTACATTGGTTGGCAGCGCTGGGATCCAGACTCACAGAGGAACAAGCCTAAATGGAGTACGGATGGAGATTGATTTTGCCACACTAAAACGCTCCACGCTAAAAGACCTTCTGGAGGCAAAGGGTATACAAGCCAGCAATAAGACAAAAGCGGCACTTATCACTGAACTGATGGCGGAGTACCAAATGGAAGGCGATTCGGTTCCCGAACAGGGGAATTCGGGAGAAACACCGGAACAAAGGGAGTTCCAGAGGCAGGTACAATTTCGGCTGTCTTTCTATGGGGAACACCCTCCAACAGAGATTGTTTCCAAAACAATAACGGAGGTCCAGGAATTTATACTGAGGAGTCAAACAGCGGCCCCAGAACGCAGCTCTGCAGTAAATATGCCACATGAAGGTAAGCCGAAAATACCGTACCAGGCTTTTAAAACATATGTGGAGGCAGAGGAAGATATAGACGCTTTCCTGCAAGATTTCGAGAGACTGTGTGCACTGCATAGAATCAGCACAGAGGACTGGGTACCTATTTTGGCGGGGAGGTTAACTGGGAGGGCAGCTGAGGCATATCGGACTGTACCGAATGATGAAATACGGAATTACCACAAAGTGAAAGAAATTATATTGGCCAGGTATGCTATAACACCAGAAGCATACCGGCGGAGATTCAGGGATTTAAAGAAGGTGGAGAAAGACTCACATGCTGAGTGGGCATGCAGACTGCAACGAGCAGTCTTGGGGTGGGTGCAAGCGAGCAAGGCACGGTCTATGGAGGATGTATTGCAAATGGTACTGCTGGAGCAATTTTATGAAGGAGTAACCAGCGAGGTACAGGAGTGGGTAAGAGACAGAAACCCTACCTCCCTTACCGAAGCAGCCAGGAAGGCGGACGAGTACCTGGATGCACGCAGGCAGCAAAAACCTGCAGCTCCAAAAGTACCTTTTAAAACCTTTGGGGGAAATAACTACACGCCAGCTCTACCAAGGTCACTGCCACCACCACCACCACCCGCTGCACAGCCACGTTTCCGCCAGCCCACGTCGGGCCCTTGCCACCACTGCCAGAAGTGGGGACATTATAAAAGGGAATGCCCCCAGCTGCGGGACCGTTCCACCTGGATTCGACCCGGTCCGCCACCATCACCGAGAGCCGCCGCAGCCCATCACTACCAGGACATCGTGGCCACACCGTATGGTTCAGCAGTTCCCATCACAACAGTAGAGCAGTGGGAGGTACTGCACGAGGCAGATCCCGTCCAGGCTAACGCAGACAACCGCCAGCATCACAGGCAGACCGTGTATCTGGAGGGTAAAGCGGTTCAGGGGCTACGTGACTCAGGAGCCACCATCACCCTGGTAAAAAGTCACCTGGTCTCAGACCAAGCTAAACTTAATAAGACTGTGGCCGTCAGGGTAGCCGGGGGAGCAGTATACCGGCTACCCACAGCAAGGGTACATTTGCATTGGGGAGCGGGGGCAGGGCATGTGGAGGTGTGGTTGATGCCGCAGTTACCGGCGGAGGTTTTATTGGGGAACGATCTGGGGAGGCTCACATCTGCTTTTGAGCCCCAGACACCCACCACAGGAGAAGCTCACCCTGTGGTCACTCGACAACAGGCCCGCACTCAGGACTACAACACACTCCCGGAGGTTCAGGTAAGAGATCCTTCCCCTTCCCCTGACTGTGTCCCCTGGGCCCCTCCTAACGAATTTGCAGCTGAGGTAGTGACTGACCCCACCTTGCAGGTGTATAGGGACAAGGTGACAGCAGACACGCCTGGGGGGGAGGGCGAAAGGTTTATTTGGGACAACCAGCTGTTATATCGGGAGACGGATAAGCAGGTATCCGGGTCAGACCCGATTGTGATGAGGCAGTTAGTGGTACCTCAGCGGTACCGGGCGGAGTTACTACGGATAGCCCATGACATTCCGCTATCTGGACATTTAGGGGTCAGCAGGACCCGATACAGGTTAACCCAAAGTTTCTTTTGGCCGGGAATTAGCCAGGAGGTGCGCAGGTATTGCAACACGTGCGATACCTGTCAAAGGGTGGGGAAAAGGGGGGACCGGCGCAAGGCCAAGTTACATCCCCTCCCCATAATCGAGGAACCCTTTAGCAGGGTAGCTGTTGACCTAATAGGACCCCTCAACAAAGCAAGCCCGTCAGGTAAAAGATTTATCCTGACAGTAGTAGATTATGCCACCAGATATCCAGAGGCGGTGGCCCTGACGAATATACAGGCTGAGACAGTAGCCGAAGCCCTGATGAAGATATTCTCCCGGGTGGGACTCCCCAGGGAGATTGTCTCCGATCAGGGCACCCAGTTCACCGCCGAAGTCACGCAGCGCCTCTGGAAGTTTTGTGACATTAAGCCGGTCATTAGTTCCCCTTACCACCCCCAGACGAATGGGCTCTGCGAACGTTTCAACGGTACATTGAAACAAATGCTCCGAACCTTCGCAGAGACCCACAAGGACTGGGAGAAGTTCCTGCCACACCTCCTCTTTGCTTACCGGGAGGTGCCGCAGGAATCCACTGGGTTCTCCCCATTTGAACTATTGTTTGGCCGCAGGGTACGAGGGCCTTTAGATTTGATCAGAGAGCATTGGGAGGGAGAACGGAGCACTGACGGCACCCCCATCATACCCTATGTGTTGGCATTCCGAGACCGCCTTGAGGCCTTAACTCAGACGTACGCGAGAATTTGCAGGCGGCTCAGACACGCCAACGCACATGGTATGATCGGGGCGCCAGGGACCGTAGCTTTCAGGTCGGGCAGAAGGTGTTAATCTTAAAACCTGTCCGACACGATAAGCTGCAGGCCGCCTGGCAGGGCCCCTATAAGGTGGTGGAACAACGGTGTGACACCACTTATATAATCGGCTCGTGCGTTGGTACTGGGGGGCGACGCATGCTCCATGTGAACATGATGAAGCCCTACCAGGAGCGCTCGGAGGAAGTGACCGCTATATGTGCGCCTAACTCCGAGGAGTTTGACAGTTTACCTCTCCCGGATCTGCTGGGAGAGGGTCAGTTATCCGGGGACTTAGGGGAGGTCACCCTGGGGGATCGGTTGAGCCCACAGGAGCGGAGCGAGGTACAACAGCTGTTGAGGGAGAAGCAGGATATCTTCTCTAATGTACCTGGTTACACTCCTCTGGCCACTCACCGAGTAGACACCCCAGGGCAACTTCCCATGCGTCAGACCCCCTACCGCATCCCAGAAGCGGTACGGGCGAACATGCGCAAGGAGATAGATGAGATGCTCCAGCTGGGGGGGATTGAGCCCTCTGACAGCCCCTGGGCACCTCCGGTAGTGCTAGTGCCAAAGCGGGACGGCACGACCCGGTTCTGTGTAGACTACCGGAGATTAAATGAGAAGACGGTATCGGACGCCTATCCTATGCCCAGGATAGACGAACTCCTGGATCGGATGGCGAGGGGGCACTATCTCACCACAATTGACTTGTGTAAAGGGTATTGGCAAATACCCTTGGCACAAGACGCCATCCCTAAGTCGGCCTTTGTCACCCCATTCGGCTTGTACCAATTTAAGGTCATGCCGTTTGGGATGAAAAACGCCCCGGCTACTTTTCAGCGGATGGTGGACCGCCTCCTAGATGGGTTCCAGGATTATACCTGTGCATACCTCGACGATATTGCCATTTTCAGCAATACCTGGCAGGAACACCTGACCCATATAGGAGCGGTCCTAGACAGGATTAGGGCCGCTGGTTTAACGCTGAAACCAGCCAAATGCAGCATAGGAATGGCTGAAGTACAGTACCTAGGTCATCGGGTAGGATGTGGCAAGCAAAAGCCGGAACCAGCCAAAGTAGAGGCTGTAGCTCAATGGCCCACCCCTAGGACTAAGACCCAGGTGTTAGCGTTCTTAGGAACGGCCGGATACTACCGGAAATTTGTCCCGAATTACAGTGCCCTGGCCAAACCTCTCACCGACTTGACACGTAAAAACCTACCCCGCCAAGTAACCTGGACCCCGGAGTGTGAACAGGCATTTCAGTTGTTAAAAGATGCATTGACAAATGCCCCTGTCTTGGCAGCTCCCAATCCAACTAAACGTTTTCTTGTCCACACAGACGCTTCTATGTTTGGATTGGGAGCAGTATTAAGCCAAGTCGGGGCCGATGGCGGAGAACATCCCGTGGCTTACATCAGCCGGAAACTGTTACCTCGAGAAGTAAGCTACGCCGCCATCGAGAAAGAATGCCTGGCTGTGGTGTGGGCCCTGAAGAAATTACAGCCATATTTGTACGGACAAGCTTTTTCCCTGCTCACGGATCACAACCCGTTAGTATGGCTAAACCGGGTGGCTGGGGACAATGCCCGGCTGCTGCGCTGGAGTCTGGCGCTGCAGCCCTTTGACTTTAATATCCAGTACCGCCCGGGTAAACAGAATGGAAATGCTGATGGGTTGTCTCGGCAAACGGACCTAGAGAAATGATCCGTGAGCCTCCCCGGACATCCCCAAGCCGATCCGTGTTGGATCAGACTGTGTATGCCGGCTTGTGGGCAAGGGGGAGCAGTGTAGCGGATGGCACCAGGCAACCCTACAAAAATACTGTATAAAGCTGCATCCGTGTATCTGAGGTATTTCCTGTGTATTAAAGCCTTCCATTGTTTAGTTATGTCAGCCACCCAGTCTGACTACCTTGCTTCTGGCTCCAGATTAAAGTGGCTAGATACTGCTTTACTGGTGATGTGTTTAAGTTTTCTATTGTTTAATCAAGTGTTATCTGATTGCAGTTTGGTGTATATAAGTCTGTGTTGTTTGTCAAATAAAGTAGTTCAATCTTGCTGTAAAAGGCTTGTCAGTTATGCTCCTGAAACTGTGTGTCGTCCAGTTATTGGGATTGCTGTTGGGATATTGCTGTATTTGACCTGCTGGAAACCCTGCCTTTGGATTTACTATTTACTTGTTCCTGAGTCTCACTTGGATTATAAGCGGAGATAACCTGGGTAATATTGCATCTCCGCTACAGGGTCAAAAGGTCAGTATAGGAAAAAAACAAAAAACACTATTTTTGGTTTTTCCCCTATAACTCGCAAAAAAAAAATACCAAAAAATATGGAAACATGCATATTTCTGGACTTGGGACAACATTTAGAAACTATTTAGATGGGGTATTTTTTAATGATTGTATTTGTAAATTATATTTTAAGTCAAAGTAAGAAAAAGTGCTTTTTTAAAAATTTGTCATCATATTTTATGATTTGTTTTGTAGTAAATTATAAAATATGATGAACATAATGGTATCTAATGAAAGCCCTTCTTATGACGATAAAAACAACATATCATTTGTGTGGGTACAGTATGTGAGAAAGAAGAAAATTACACCTAAACACAAACACCCCAGAAATTAGGGTTAATAACACTTGTTTTGACCCATTATTAATAACACTTGTCCTGGCCCCTCCTACTATTAGCAGGGCTGGCAAATAGATCCCATGCCATATAGAAATGGGTCAGGGGCTTGCCCAGGGTCCTTGGCCTGTTATTAACCTCTCACAGTGATGGGGGTCATAATTACCACCTCACATTGATGGGTCTAGGGTCTCGCCATGGGCAAAGCTCCTAGAACCAAAGGTATAAAAAAAAAAATCTTCCTTTGATTGTATTTCAGTGAGCATCCATCCTCTGCAGTGGACTGATGTTTAGAGATAGAGCTGTGTTTGGGCTATTTCTTTATTTTAGAATAGGTGGATTTTTTTTTATTTTTGGCTGGGTATCGCTGATCATCGGTGGGCATATAAATAAGCTATTATTTTCGTCACCTGGCACCCTTTGTGTGCCAGGAAGTGTTCAAAGGGAGGATTTTCTTCAAATCTTTTTGTCTCCCATTACTTTCAATGGGAAAGATTTTTTTTCTAAATCAAACTCGAGTGCCAAATTTAACTTAGTCTCAAAATGAAAGTCAAACTCCAAAGTCGAATTTTAGTGAATGGCCCAAAAGTGCTTACTTACAACGGCAGCAAGGCTTTACATCAAATGGTGTATACAATTAGTACTGGTTTTCATGCTTACACAGACATCGATGAATGTTACAATAAAACAGAATACAGTGTGCCTGGAATACCAAGAATTGGAAACAAATAGAACGTTACACTTACTTTCAGAGCAAGTCTTCAGCTGTTTGGTGACAGAAGGACAATATAGCCCAAGCTACGTTCCTTAAAGATAACAAAAATGGATGGATCTGAGTGTCCATATTACAGACCATTTGGGATAGAATATATCTTATTATTGAAAGGATAACTGCATTGAAGTGTCTGTTTAAAGCAACGGACTTGTAGACAGCATACTGGATTCTTATTATGTTAGGCTAAACCCAAAATAAAATAAATTAAATGTTGTCGTCATTGTATAATTGTACAAACATTCTCATATAGTGCTCGTATAATGCTACATCAACAGTTATAACAACGGTTGTCCTATAATAATAAAATAGAATGCATGTATTTTATAGTTATAATTGTATAATATTAAATAATGATGTTTGAAACTAAGTTATTTGTTTTATTAAGAATGAATAATACTGGGGATGAGAGTAAAGAAAATCACTAGGAAAGCCTGAGATAAAAAGTGTAGATAACTAGCGAAGAGAATATCAATGGATCTAAGGAGTAGAAAACGGGGGGAAAAAAATAGGTTTTGATGAAACCCTGGAAGATATTAGAACTAGCTAACTAGGTTAGTAAATGAGCTAAAATACAATATAAGTTTTAGTTTCCTTACTTTTATCCATAGCATTTAATCTCAATTTTTCACCTAATTCAGCTAGTTCTAATATCTTCCATGGTTTCATAACATCAATTATAACAGTGGTAGAGGTAAACACAGTCAAGGAGTTTAAGCATGCGTGGGATAGGCACAAGGCTATCCTAGATATAAGATAGGGAACTGGGGACTAATAAAAGATTTAGAAAATTGGGCAGACTAGATGGGCCAAATGGTTCTTATCTTCCGACACATTCTATGTTTCTATCAAGCCTGTTTTTTTCCATCTCAGGCAGCATTACCTGCCAGCTGTCTAATCTGTGAGGTGCGATTCACACGGTGGTAAGAACTGCATTCCCAGACTTTTTGCCAGAACACCGGTCACAGCAGCAGGCAGTCTGTCGGGAAATATCCTGGCAGGCAGGGAATGCTGGATACTGTATTGAGGCTTCACCATAAATTGATCACAAGACCGGTAATAGTCTCTGAAGTACTGTAGCACAGATTGCGTAGTCAGGGAGACCTATACACCAAGGAAATGATAGGGAATTTAATGTACTGTGCTAAATATCCAAATGGAAATATGGAGATTCTATATACAGGCCAGAAATATAATATCGAATTAAACCTTATGAATAGATCTGAGAATTTCAGCTGCACAGGTTAACTGCCATGTGCGGGTCCGAGACATGTCATCATTACACAAGGAATTGAAAGATAAAGCAGGACAAGGCTGGACACGTAGACAGCAACTAGGGTTGCCACCTTTTCTTCAAAAAAATACCGGCCACGCTACTACCTCCATAGACTTAACATTGGGGTCAAGCCAATTCTTTTACCGGCCAGGTGGCAACCCTAACAGCAACATATGTATAAACAATCCTCAGTTCAAAAGCCAACAGATCGCGCTAGTAACATATACAAGTAGCTCATTCCAATCAAATATCTTTTCACACAATAAGCAGAGGTATTTGAAAATAGAAAATCTACTCAAGGTCATAAAGGAGGTAGAAGATAAAGATAAAAAAAGATTTATAATTCATAAATTGATAAGGATAAAACGAAAGCCATACATATCCCTGTACTTTTTGACTAAAAATAATCAGAAGGTTTTGAGCTATTAAAGCAGAATCACAAATCAATGTGATATATATTTATTAGAATGTCCTTACAGTCTTTCCAAGGCAACAAGTCCTCGTAAACTTTGAACTGGATTGGAGGGATGGGAATAATACATTTCTAAGAAAAAAAAGAAATGGAGTGGATCTTTCAGTTAAAAACAATGGAAACCAAGGTTTAGTGCACATTTTGGCCCATACAAAATTTCCTTTATAAAGGTATTTTAAAATTTTATGTTAGCCTATTCCCAAATCATTTTTTTAACCTCACACATAATCGGCTCTATTTACTGACCTGAGTTAATTTATCTCATGTCATTGAATCCAACAGACTACAATGGAAAAATGTGAGTTTAAGTCATTGAATCGGGCCCAATGGCTCTTAGTGGAGGTAGTATCTAAAAACCCTACGTTTTATGTTACATTGGGAATAAATATTACTGTGATGTATTATTTTAATCACTATCTTTTTGTTCTGTGTCATTTCACAAGTGAGTTGCCTGATACTCGATAAACTGATACAATACAATTCAGTGGTTGAAGTCAGTAGTCAACACTGATTGATTTCGATGTTTTTTTTCTATTTAAATTAAGCGTTTTTTATCCTGGGACTTTCCAAGCTCTGACTGTCGGGATCACATCAAATGTCAGTGAATGGGAACTACACATAGATGTCACAACATGTATGGAAATAATCCTCCCAGAAATCTGTGCTTTTGTTAGGGCACTGGTAATGAGGTGCAACTCTGAAAAGGGCCCGTTTTTTATAAGCTTCATCCAGTGCCCACTAATTACAAAAATCACACCAGTAATATTAGAAACTATTTTGATTTTCATCTGTCTGCTTCACTGTATGAATTTGTATGAATTTGAGGATTTACTGAGGAATTATGAAGCAATAATGTTATCTTTGCACAAGTTGTGGGAACTACAATTATGTAACAACATGAAACTCCATATCTGGAAAAGTAAAAAAGGAGGGAGATGGAGTTACTGTTCTGCATCACATTGGACCTCCATTACAGAAAAAGAAAAAAAGTTATCTTTAAAGCATGTTATATCAAATATTTGTTACAGTGACTGTGTGAGGCATTCCAGGGAACAGTCTGTAAAATAAAATATAAAAAAAAATAGTGGGAAATAGCTTATGAAGACTAACTCTCTGTGACTTCTTCCTCCTGACCATGGACTTTCCCCACTTCCAAGATGTACATGTATTTTCAAAGAATTTATCAAATGATTCACATTTTGGCATCAAGCAAAGGTCACGTTTCCTACTTTTAAATTCTGGCAAAAAATATTGTCTGTTTCTCAATGTATTTTAACAATCAAATGAAAATGGATCTGAATTGTGAATAAACTATTAAGGTTTCACAGCCACCCATATACAGAAAGGTTAATGACATGTGAGGCCCCAGTTCATTTGATGCTGGCAAAGCCTAAGCTTACTTTTCACAAACAAGTTGGTGGAGGGATCTTCTTTGGTTGTGCTGCTTTGGAGGATGGATATATCAGTTGCCATTGATATTGTCAGGGTTCCATATAATAAGGTATCCAATTCCTCGTCCAGTTCAGTGAGAGTCAGGTTAAGCTGGATGCAATAATTGACATTATTATTTAATTATTACAAGGTTATGGGGGAAGCAATATATAGTTATAAATATTCTCTTTCACTGCATTGTAAAATAATATAAATTGAAAAAATAATCTGTCAGATAAACTAGAACGGTTCAGCCAGAAAGTATGTTTGGGAGTGAACTCCATCTTCATAAATCTTTTTTTTTTCTTCTCAAATTAAAGATAAAAACAAAAAGTAATATAAATGATTTTGATACAATCAGTGGCATCGCCAGCATTCATATTTAGGGGGGGGGGGGGGGGGGTTCAACATGGGGGGGCCAGTGACAAAAGTGGGCGGCTATTATAAAACATGTGTGTGTGTATAGATCTATATTTATATATACACACACACACCGTGGAGAACATATATAAGTTAACAAAATTCAGATTTACAGCAACATTGTGCAAGTATGCTAAAGTCTACCTGCTACGTGCAATGCTCTTCTCATCACTGCTCTTGCTCTGCCCAGTAATATTGTGCCAGTCAGATACCAGGAATATTGTGCCATTCAGATGCCAGTAATATTGTGCCAGTCAGATACCAGTAATATTGTGCAATTCAGAGCCCAGTAATATTGTGCCAGTCAGATACAGGAATATTGTGCCATTCCAGTGCTCGTTTTCTTCCTCCCTCATCCCCCCTTCCCCATCACTTATCTCCTGGCTGCGGCTCCATGTCCCTGGCAGGACGTCTCCGTGCAGTGTTCCCTCCTGCACGGAGGAGGGAAACAGAGTTACGGTCGCGGGAGGAGGGGGGTGGGGGGTTTTCCGGCGCGGTGCAGGGGGGATGCCGGCAGCACGGGTGTCACGGGATGCCACTGGGGCATTGACACAAAGGTTACATACTATCTTTCATCCATTAGTGAGAATCAGCTACATGGTGTTTGTCTTAGAGAGCCATAACTCAGATAACAATGAATTAAAAACATTTTTTACCTACTAGATGAAGACAGCTCTTATACAGTTGTGCTTGTCAATTTATGACAGCAGGAACACGATGAATTACATAAATAAGGTACTGTGTCAACCTAAACACTGGTTATACTGTCAATGTAGAAAAAAAATGTGAAAAAACATCTATACATTGGGGTAGATTCTATGCTGGCCATGGGGCAACACAATGCCTGTGACCTGTGACCCAGATTAAACCCAGATTTTTAAAAATGTAAACAGGGGCTTGGGGCATAGCGCAAACCCAAAGCCCCGCGAGGGGGATAATTATATTTAATCGGGGCTTGGGTCAAATACTGTGTGGGGGTTATTTTTGTATACTATATACTTAGGACTAATGTGCATCCTGTCCCATCATGGGTGGGGAACAGAAGGTACTGTAGGAAGAGTCTGTTTCCGTAATTGGGCTTTAGAGAGCAGTTGGAGGTTTTTGTGTACAATCATAGCACCAGCCCCAAGCCACAGCAGGGCCATTAACTGTAGTTTAATTGGTATCTCTGGCATAGTGCTGTCTTGTGGCCCAATGAAGGGATATATTTAATTTGTATTTGGGCACTAATTTGTTTGGAGGGGAGGATAGGTGACATTAGTGAGCTCTTGTGGTACTGTTTGTATTCCCTACAGCACTGAAAGGGTTTGAAATGTGCAATCATCACTGCTCATTAATCTACTGCTAGTTTTTTAAATACCAAGGGCCATAGAATCCGAGCCAAAGTATTAGCAGAACTTATGTAAAGTTATGCAAGTAAATGCATAAAATAAGAATCTCCATCTCATGACATCACCTAGTGGCTTGACATGCAAATGACACATTTTCCCTTGAAAACTAGTTCATTTGCATATCAAGGTGATGACATTTAAAACGTATGTTTCTTATTTTATGCATTTGCTTGTAATTTTGCTAACACAAGATACAGATCATATTTCATAGTCATTCACAAATATAAGCAATGTTTAGGTTGACTGAGTACCTTTAATGTCTAGAGCACATCCTGAAAGGGACACTTAAGGGTCAGCTCAGGTAGCTATGGTTTTTGACAAAATTATGACAATCATCAAGTTCGTGGTGTTGGACAATTTGATTTTACATTTGTAAATACCTCTGTGAGGAGGGATTGCTCATTTCAATAATTTATTTTATGTGTGATGAGTCCTTTCTGCACTTGTGTCTTCCAACTAGTTTTAGAGTTAATATTAGGGTTCGGGGTTAGCTTTAGGGATAGTTTTACAGTTAGGGTTAGGGGCTATTTTTAGGCTTGGGGACTACCTTACTGGGGGAGCTGGTATTCAGCCCCAGAACAGTCACGCTGAACTGAGAGGAACAGTCCTAGACCCCACTTGTTCAGTTATGCTAATTAATTCATCCATTCCATGTTATATGTGCTATTACTGCATGTTTGTAGCAAATTTCCTGTTTATGTACCTTTTTCAATTTTAGTTTAGCTTTTCTTCCTGATGAATGTTAGTACAGTATCTCTCCTTCCCTCTATTACATTTCTTCTAAATCAGGTATCATTCTCTCCTCTTCTTCCCTTCCCTTGCTTCTTCCTTTTTTTTTTTCTTACAGAGCTAGTGTTTTATTTTTACCTTAGTTTTCCCTTTTTCATCCTCATATATTTTTTATTTTTTAGCATTTTTATGGTTATTATATTTTTATTTTGTTCTAGCAAGCAATATAGTAGTACAATACATAAGGGGAGTCTGCAAACACACCAGCATTTTTCCATACCTGACGAAGCAGGCAGCCAAGGCCCAAGGAAGGCGTAGGAGTAAGTTTTGTCTTTTTTATCTGGGCACCTACTGTTTTCTGAAGAAACAAAGCAGAAGTGGCACTCTCAAGGCTGGATTCAGTGAAAAAATGTTTAATACGATGAAAAATAATACAAATCAGGTCAAATTCAGCAGTGTGCAAGGGTGATGCAAAGCAATTCAGCGGCAAGCTTGACACATTTCACACTCTCTGCGCTTAGTCAAACATTAATTTTTTTGTATTATTTTTACTGCCAAATAAATAAGTAAATACATGAAATCCATATGTGGTTTTGTGACCCTGTTCATCCATAGCCATGGCTGCCACCATTTTTAGATGAAAATACTGACTTTGTTCTCTGTAACAGAATCAAGGACCCATTCTCTCCTTGCCCATCGTTAGGAAAATCCTCCTTTGGTACCCAGAGAAGATCAGCACCACTCAGCCATCACACACTGGAACTCTGCTTTTTGTACCTGAATAAAGTAAATACAACCACTAGTATTCAGTACAGCAAGAATTACACTTATTGTAATCCCGTGGACCTGCAACTAAACTAGGTGCTATAATTAACCTGGCCCAGACATACAATGGGACATAACATAATTAACTTAACATCACATATTAAAGGTACAGACATCCTGACTATACAAAAGAAAAATAGATGATTCAATTTTCAACAGTAACATAAATAACATCTCTTCACACCTCCAAATAAACATTGCATACGACACCCTGAATTCACTTGGCCCTCCCTGTATATGCTTATGGAAGCCCTGGAGTGGCAGCTGTCCTGGATCCGTTGTAACAGTTCTGGTACCAAGAACAGGGTGCGCCAGGTCTCCTCAATGGATCAGCTAACCAAGACAAATGGCATATTGCTCTCCGGCAAGGACCCATAGTCAATGGGTAAGGGTCTGGCCCTCAGGCCCCTCCTGGAGCGCAGGTCATAAAGTTTTCTGTCATACTTCCATAGACTTATAAATAGTTATATCTAATTTTGTACCAGCCTTCCTGCAAACCTTACATGTATTTTTTGTACAACAAGGACATTTTTGTTTTATAATTACAGGTCTACCTTTCATGTGAAACTCAGTAAACAGTACACTGGAAATTTGTCCTTAAGGCTAAAATGTGGTGTGTTGTAAGTTATTAACTTTCCACTGATTTAATTTTTTAAAATTTATGTTTGTTTTATTATTTTCATTTTTAATATGGGAATAAATTTACCGCAATATAAAAAACAGCATGAAAGAAAATTACACAATATTTGTCAATTAGACAATAAATGTATTAAAACAAAGCATTAAAAATTATTTTCTCCGCTAGGAGACCACAACTATTCAAAGCTGGGGTTTGTGGCAATAGACCGAAGAGTTATCTTGTTCGTCATCAGATGGGATTTGAGTATAGTGTCTCTGCTTGCATCTCATGGTGCCGCCACAGCCTTCATTACTCGAAAAATAGTCATGAAGGTTTGGTCAAAATCCAACGTGAGAATACAATCTGGTCAGCAAGGTGCGAAGGACAGCCCTTAAACGTAGATTCACCTGACATGCTCTTGTATCTGCAATGGCCATCTGTCTATGTAGGCTGTACACTTGTTGTGCCAAAAGGTCAACCTGGTCTGCCAGCTCAGTATGAATTTAGTCCATGATGGCTAAAGTGGTTTCTAGTGAAGAGACTTTAGATTGCAGCGTGCTGACATCCAGATTCACAGTCTCTATGTCTGCTGTCAACAGTGTTTGTAAATCGCAGAAAAGCAATTCCAAGTTTCCCTTTGCAGCTGGAGCATCATCAGATTTGGGGTCTGATTTATTAGTTTGAGGCTTGTGTCAACTGAACCTTTCAGAGGGTTCGTCATAGTCTGTTCTGGTGTGGTCTATCCTTAGGCAGGTTTGGTTAAGGCGTTGCATGTCTTGTTAGCAAAGTCCCGAAATCTGTGCCCAGGAGGTGATTAGGCTTGTTTTTTTTCTTTTGTTTGTACCTAATTTCTGGTGCCAACTTGTGAGGAGCTTGGTGAATGTGCCACATCCCCCATAGATTAAATTTAAGAAACATCTATGCAGATGAACATGAGAGACATTTGGCACATACAAACTGGCAGAGGTTTCCGGATTACTTCAGCTGACAAAGTATTTGCCATTAAACTTGGTTCTAAGGTCATCTTCTGGTTCAAGTGTCATGATACATATGTTGTCATTGTTCTGGAATTCTATGCCTTTCCACTTCTGCCATATGCCTCGTGCTCAGGTGTCTGTTGGTTTATATGTGTCTTGATGCTCTTGCAGTGGAGTAATCAGATAGCATGAAGATGTTCTCCCTAGAACTCCCTCATCCCAATCCTTTCTCAGGTCCTATATCTCTGGCAAGAGTTCTATAACTCTAGTAATCTTACAGCTTTTGCCAACCATTAATGATAAATGATATTTAAATTAGCAAAAAATAAATAAATAAAAGCACCCTACCATGATTTGTCATATTCATATTATCTTAATATTATTATAATCAATATTAGTGTGACATCATTTGGAACCATATATACCAGTAATTCATATTTTATAAAAATGGGATTTTCAACATAAACCACTGTCTTTCTTAGATCAATGATGATCTCTCGCTCTGCCAAGAAAGTCCATTCAGATCTTGTCTCACTACTGGCTGTAAACAACTCATCGCCAACATCTCTTTGAATATGCATGGATTAAAAGAGTTGACCTCACCATTCTGACTATCTTAACTCACTGAAATCTTATAAAACTGATGTAGGATAAAAGCTTGACACTGGCATCTGGTTCTTGTATTTTTTTTTTAAAGTTTTTTAGCAAAAGATAAAGAGATAAAGATATTTAAGCATGAACAATGTTTTATTTATAATTTTGGGAAATCTAAAAATCTATATTGATGTAAAGACTATTTTAAGATATTTAAGTTAAATATGAGTATACAAAATATGTCTTTATGGATGCATCAAGATTTGGAAAGACCATAATCCCTTGGAGTAAAACCACCTCATAAACCAATTGAAATGGAAAAAGAATTACCATGGTTAAAGAAGTCTGCAAGTATTGGTCTACTGTACGCTCAATGGCCTGATATATTAAATTAAATGGGGGACACATAAATCCCTCTTGGCGTGATGCTGACATGCCCCTGCCATATATTCGACCCGTATCCCCTGGAGAGCCCGACCACACCATAAAACTCTGCCAAATTGTAAGTCTTGTATGTAGTGTGAGAGTCACTATAAGGTATATGTGATAACTGCCTAAAAGAGGGTTATGATTTTACTCTATTCTTAACTTTATTAAGACTGACTATTTGGCCTAAGGAATAAAATGGAGAGTAATATGTCCTACCACACAGTAACATAATTGTATCCTTTATTACGTGTAATGACCATTTGTTTGTACTTCTTATATGTTTTTATCTACATGTATGGGTTTTATTTTTGATACTTTAATAAAAAATCTGGCGCAGCCAACCCTATGAGAGTATAGTCAAAAACCATTTTGTAACACGATAAAGGCATATGGTTGGAATATCAGGTCCAATTATTGGGACAGCTACTTTAACCACTGTTTCTAAGTTGATAATGCCATTAATAAAAAGAAGGAAGTCAAGGTCAGCAAGGCCCGCCTGTGACTCCCCTCACTCTACTCCCTGATGTGCAAAGGTCCCTTATGTGTTTCCTTGTGCTAAATGTTTACTAGCAAAGTCCTTCTGAAGCAATACCCAGATATTTGTTTAGCATGAGTCCTAACTTGTACCATTAGCCCATCCAGGCGCTGTGTCATTGTCCTCTGTTTTAAACAGAAGTGTTCAGTGGTGAAGTAAGATAATAGGCTGAGATAAATAGATGTTATTTCAAGATAACTGCTCTGTAGCTCATTAGAAACAGTTCACTTATTTGGATGAGAACAATATAATGATAATGAAACCTACATTTTCGATATATAAGTTCCCGTCTATAGGTTGTCTGGTTATTTTTTTTAAAGCACCTGTATCATGAAGAAATCCATTCTCCCCTGTTGTAATTCATATTGCAATATAAATAGTGAGAGGTAGTGTTATATTTGAATAAATATTATTGAGATCATCCTTTCAGAGTTGCACTTTAGCCAGAGTTGTAAAACTATTTTGTGATGTATGCCATCTTGTGGTTGTTACTCAAAGTAAAAGGGAATAGTACAATACATTTTTTTTATACATTATGAAGTCATTGGGCCCCCAGATCCCATTAAGTAGGGTGCCCTGTGAATAAAATAATGTTCTGTTCTTAAAGTCCAGCATTGATCTGTGACACCCTTGAGTCACCAAAAAAAGTGCAGCCAATCAGATGCCTTCATCCCCAGCTTCACAATTGGCTGATTTTCAAGACCCGATGTATTTTATATGGGGCTGGGTGTATTTGCCCAGCTCCTAGCCCCATTACTTATTGCACGGGGGTCAGGGCTACCTGCTCTCAACCCCATATGTGTAATGCAGGGCCTGGGAGCTAAATAAATAAAAATTAGGGTTTGGGGGCCTTCAAGCGGCTCCCAGACCCCAGAGGAGAAACTATTTTATTTTTAATTGCGGTCTGGGGGCATTTGGCCATACCCCAGACTCTGGGGGGATAATTTTATTGTATAGGGACCAGGTCTAGTAGCCCTGGCTCCTGATCTAATTTATGGGGTCAGGCTCCCAGCCCCTGTCATTTTAGAGGAGGCCAGGGCTACTAGCCCTGACCCGCGAACGTATTTTATATGGGGATGGAAGTACTTGCCCATCATCTAGGCCAGGGGTGTCCAACGTGTGGCCCGCGGGCCAAACGCGGCCTGCTAGGCATCGAGGTGCGGCCCGCCTGAGCTCTGCTCACCTCGAACTACTCACCGCACTGGAAGCTGTGCTGTCGTGCGCATATCCCCTCCTCTACCCTGCGCATGAGGTCATGTGCAAGGGTCAGAGGGAGGGAAGAAGCGCACCGGTGGCAGCATGAAAGCCCACAGCCCCGTTTAAAACAGAAAAAAAACAAAGTAAGTGTATGTATATGTGTGTATACATGTATATGTGTCAGTGGGGTAAATTTATGTATGTGAGTGTGTGGAGTAAGTGGATGTATGTGAGTGTGTGTGTATAAATGTGTATGTGTCAGTGGGGTAAATGTATGTATTTAGTGTGTGTGTATAAATGTGTAAGTGGGTGTGAGCTAAGTGTATGAATGTGAGTGTGTGTGTGTGTGTGTATAAATATGTATGTGTCAGTGGGGTAAGTGTATTTATGGGAGTGTGTGTGGAGTAAGTGGATGTATGTGAGTGTGTGTGTGTGTATAAATGTGTAAGTGGGTGAGGGCTAAGTGTATGAATGTGATTGTGTGTAAAAATGTGTGTGTCAGTGGGGTAAGTGTATTTATGTATATATATACACACATGTATAAATGTATATAATTAATTATATTATGTAATGAATGAAATATGAATGTGGCTCACGCACACATACATTTCTATGTAACTGGCCATTTGCAGAATAAACTTGGACACCCCTTATCTAGGGCCATTTCTCATAGTGGGGGGAAATCAGGGCTGTCTGCCCTGACCACCTTTATGTGTAACTGGGGGCTGGGAGACACTTGGCCAGTTCCCAGAACACTTTATTATTAGTGTAGCCCTGGCTTTTAAAAAAAAATATTTTACTAGATTTTTAACCTTTTATTTTCAATTCTCCAGATCAGATCTAGAGAATTGAAGGCCGAATGTATTCAGTGGGGATCGTTCCAAATTGGGTATTTGAAAATGTATATTTTTTAAAGTAAAATTGTCCCGATCCAAGGGCTTCGGTTTTCCAATTCAAAGCAGAAATTAGGCATCTTGACTAGCCGCATTCAGAGGAGCAGCAAATTTGGCTACTATGCCCAATCCAAATTCAATTCGGAATGGATCAGTACACATTGAGTAGAGCCTCATATGAAGAGAGTAATAACAAGCCAGAAGAAAGCAGACTCCTGGCCTGAGGCATGCCAACATTGGGAGGGATAAAGCCACAGGTGCCAGGTTTATGGAAAACGGTTGCAGTGATGCGCTGTAAGCTGATCTATTTCAGTAACCTCAGAAACTAAATGTTTAACTGTACCAACTGTACCATAACTGCGCTTGAGCCCTTCTGGCTGCTAGTGCAATTCTGTCTTAAATCCGATTTTCAGCTTTAGTGAAATATTCCTGGCGTTTAGGCAAAAAAAGATTACTGGGATCAATACTGTGTGGTTATTACTTCTATGATCAGCGAGACTATACTTTTGCAAACATATAGGTGGCAGAGAGTGAGTGTGTGAGTGAGTGGCAGAGTGTAAGTGTGTGAGTGAGAGTGCAGTGGCCTATTTATGGGCAAATTTACTGTTGCATATTAATGGCAAAATAGTACTGGCTTATTAATGGCAAAATAATACTGGCATTTTAATGGGATGTGAGTATGAAGTGGAAGAAATGTGAGCCCACCACTTAATATGGTATAAATTGAAGTTGTCTCAGGGACAGCAGGAGTCCATGGATGGAGTTTTTAAAATCTATTGGGGGAGTCATGGAGGAAGACAGTGAGCTGGTCCACATCAACTAAACGTTTCACTTTTGTGATAGGGGGGAGTAAAGATTAATTCCAGCTTTTGGACTGAGGCCTTCCTGTGGAATTAGGGCAATTTCTATTTTAGTGAATGTATCTGATGGTTTAGAGAGCAGTAGCCAAGAAGACATGTTAAATGGTTTCTGCAGAACAATTGTGATTAAAGATGGCACCTCACATACAGAAAAGTCTGACTTTGGGGCAACACCACCAGAGGTGGAAGTACGTTCCAGTAGCTCTGCTTTGCTCCCAGCTCAGAGTGGACATTGACGGAGATATTCAAGGAGCTTTTACTGGAGTATTATATTAGTGGAGCATCATCTTGTAAATGGTCATTTTTCTATATGACCATGAATTTGGGTGCAATTCCACCAACACAATGTACAGATTATTTTCCAGCACTTTCTTTATTGTTTATATTCACAGTATAAATGTCAGTTTAGTTCCTTAAACACTTCCATTTTTATATATGTTGTTTCAGAAGATATTTTGCATTACAGATGGTTAAAATCCTATTCTCGTCTTTATGTATCCAACATGCTGCACATTCTGTAATTGTATCACTGCTGGAAAAACTGAAGAGCTTTCTTTCTTAATCATTCTCAGTGAAACAAATAGAATGGCAAATATGTCAAATATCAGTACAAAGTAGCAGAGATCAGAAATAAAGCGATACTCTTGGCAGGTCTTGCTAAAGTCATAATTATCTTTTCTCAATATGTACTCGCTTTTTATGAACTTTAGCAGCTCAGATAAAAGACCTGTAATACAATAACTATCATTTTAAATATAATTGTAACAAAAGGGGTAATCTATAAAGGTGGAGCACACAGAATGTGCGCCTAATACTGGCATAGTCACCTAACAAAAGGTGGGAGTTTGCGCTACCTTGCGTCAGTTCTGAACTCCTGGGTTATCCTGGCACTTTTTGTGCCAGCACTTCTCATTTATTAGAAACATAGAAACATAGAATGTGTCGGCAGATAAGAACCATTCGGTCCATCTAGTCTGCCCAATTTTTTGGAGTACTAAAAGGTTCAGAAGTGCACCTCACATTGCGCTAAAAATCTCATTTTCAAGTGCAAAATGTTGTGTATAAAATCGGTGCAATGACTGTTACATATATAACAGCCTAAAAAATGTGTGACCCCATGCCTAAAATACAAAAATAAGAGATTCTACTACCACCTTTGTGAATCCCAAATCACTAAAATTAAGTAAAAGATTAGAGAGTAATGGGTATGAACGAGTACTGAAAAAGAAAAAAGGTGACCCAAAGTTCTTTTAAAGCAATCGACTTCACAGCGTATTAACAATTACACTTTTGTTAGTTTAATACAAATATAAATTTTAAAAAAATGTATACTACTATATATAGGATCACATAATTAATCGACATCAACATTCTTTAAACTTTATAGAACACAAATAAAAAAGATATACAAATCAGTATCATTTAAAAAACAAAACCAAAAAAAAACAACATTCTTGATTTCTAGAATCTAGATTATCTTGATTAATAGAAATGCTCACATCTCAGGCATCTTAATATAAAGACTGCCACTGCACCTTTATTCCCCACTTTCCTGATTCCCCACTGTTCGGCGATTTAATGGCGCGTTTTGAAAGGCTGCAAGCCAATCAGAAAGCCCATAGCATTACATACATATACATTGTATGTAATGCTATGGGCTTTCTATAAACCGAAAGTCTATAAACGGAATCTCTTTCGGTTTATAGAATTCATGTAATGCTATGGGCTTTCTATAAACCGAAAGTCTATTAACCGAATCTCTTTCGGTTTATAGACTTTCGTTTTATAGAATGCATGTAATGTTATGGGCTTTCTATAAACCGAAAGTCTATAAACCGAATCTCTTTCATTCTTTCCATTCGTGCTATAGGCTTTCTATAAACCGAAATAGAGTCGGTTTATAGAATACCAATAGCATTACATGCATTCCATAAACCGAAAGTCGTTCATTATGTCGGTTTATGGAATGTATGTAATGCTATTGTTATTCTATAAACCGACTCTATTTTGGACGAATGGACGAATGGACGTTCATTCGGCTTTCGTTAGTTTAGCATTTTCGTTATTCGTTTTTCGGACGAATGGACGAAAATGCTATTTTCGGACGAAAATGCATTTGTCCGAAAACGAATGCACATGTCTACTATATATAAGCTGGAGTCACCGCACATCACATGAGATATTCTTAGTGTAGGGAGAGGATGCTGCAGCTGTGAGGGACAGATTTAAAAAAATTCTGGTGTTGAATCTGCAAACTACAGCGATTATTCAAACTACAGCGATTATTCAAATTACAGTGATTATTTTAGTGGGTGCTATACTACATATTTGTACCCTGCCCTGAGCCCAGTGCCACAGAGAGTGCAGTGCACTTGCAACTGCATGTGTGCCAGGCACATGACTTTAATCCTGTTCTGATAGCTCAGTGTGCAACATCTAGGCATTTTTAAATACTGCAATTTGTTGGTGTTAAATATTACATTTGCATCCTGCACTTCATATCTGAGAGTCAAATAGAACCGTCAAATACAGCACACTTTGAAAAATTCTAATAGTTTTGGGTGGTAAATAGTACATTTGCGTTTTGCGGTGCACTTCATATCTGAGAGTCAAATAGAACAGTCCAATACTGTGCTTACAGCGCACTTTGAAAAATTCTAATTGTTTTGGGTGCTAAATAGTACATTTGAGTCTTATGGTGCACTTCATATCTGAGAGTCAAATAGAACAGTCCAATACTGTGCTTACAGTGCACTTTGAAAAATTCTGGCTACATCCTCCTCCTCCAGCGCCACTTCCACCTATACTACCACGGTCACTGCCTCCTCAACCTATGGGTCACTTAGTATAAACTGAAAGAGAATACCCTGCACTCCAACCCTCTCTCAAATAGATAATTCTGTTGATCCTCCTGGCAGCCATACTTTAGATTTAGATTTATGTTCTTCCAAAGCTAAAATCAAAGATTCCATCTAGTGCTATTTTATGGCTCAGCTGTATTTGTAATTTGTATGTATTTTATGTTATTTTAAGTTATTTCCCTATCCACATTTCCTTGCAGGGCACTTGTCCTACTCTTACCCACATTTTACTTCATTTTGCAGCCCTCTAGCCCTTTCCAGGACTTTTTTAGAGACATTTTAGTGCCCAAAAGTTCAGGTCCCTATTGACTTCAATGGGGTTCGGGTTTTTTCCGAAGTTCGGCCGAACCCGAACATCCAGGTGTCCGCTCAACTCTATTCCTAATACTTGAAACTATCTCTACGTTCAGAGATTCCACCCAAGCTTTTAACCAGGGAAGATGCATTATAACATTCCCTTATTTCACATATGTCCCGGGAATGTTACTATTATCTAGCTGATGTTATTAAATCTTCATATTTAGGCAACTACCCCATCCGGAAACATCCGGAGATCATGTTGTTATTATACTGAAGAAACTGGTTGGGAAAAAATGTCCCCTAGTCACACTTATTAAAGGCATGTGTGCAGACCTGAAAAAGGTCGAAGCTATCTAAATTCATTGGAAATGTACGTGGTAACATTATTTAAATATCTTGAGACCAACGAACAACCTCTGAATTTGATTTCATTTTTTTTTTTTAAATGTAGGATGGGAATAATTAACTATTTTCATGTGTTAAAATTCCATATCCTGATTTATAATAGAGATATTGTTTGTTCCAATACATTTCTTTAAGCAATATTGTTTTTAATAATAAAAAGTATAATTTGTCTCCCTGTCTATGAATAATTTCCTCATGTCCACAGGTCCTAGTTAGAGAAGAGAATCTTTTGAGGATAATTGTAAGATGCTTATTTATATATTCTTTAGAACATCATGCTGAGAGGAGTCTGCATGACAAAACCCATTTCCCCTTTATGTCTGTATTTCAGTAATTAATCTGTGGTGAAGATCCTGACGCACTATGGCCAGGTTCTTCTCAGTTCCACTCTTGAATTATCGGTCCCACAATTAAATGTTTCCTGATGTTGCAGATCACAGATAGATACCATTCCTCCTTTTTCGGCTGATTTCCAAGAAACAAAGAGGCATTTCAGTTTCTTGGTTAGTCATTATGATGAATAATATTGTTAACTGTTGTAATTCTCTTTAGGATTATACAATAATTAACTTTTTTGTCTGTTTGTATTAAAATAAATGATGTCTGATTTCCTGAATAAGATACAACCAATATTAAATGGTTTATGTACAAGGTTTTACTGAAGCTTTTCCAAGATTGCTTAGAGGGACGAGATGAATTGTCTTGTATGTGTGGTGTGATGCATCTGAAAATTTTATTGCGAACCAGATTCAGGAATATTTCTGGGTTCTTGTAGCTTTTTTCCAATGTTTATGTTCCTGTTTTGAATTAAAAAAATGTAAATCCTCAGCTTGACAGGTTTAACATAGTAATTATTGAACAGGGGTTTGGTTGCTGCACCAAGTAGCTGGAGAAAAAAAAAAAAGAAAGCAGGAAATCCAGCGAACGTGGAAATAGCACCAAAAAGTGGTGCTATCGTCGAATGCGCTGTTGTGTTACGCCTTTAGCCCCAGCACACCCCGTATATAAAATAACAGGCAATAAAATCTAAGAGCTACTCAACCACTGAAATATTCTGTCTGCACATGGCTGATTTTCATGCAGATTAGAGATTATTTCAGTGGTCTCTGAGTAGCCCAAATCTAAGGGCTACTCAAATCACCAATGTGATCTGTTTGGGTCCAAATTTTATATTTCTCACTGAAAATCGGAGCTTCCTGAGTGGTCCAACAAATGAAACGAATGGACAAATGAATTAATCATTTTTGTTAATTCTGCATTCGTCCATTTGTTTCTTTGTCTAGCTTTGTATTAGTTTTCGGACAAATAGCCAAATGGACGTAAATGTAGATTTTTTTATCCGAATCGGCTATTGTCCGAAAACGAGAGTCCAAGTCTAATGTATTGCTGGTACACAATTTTAATTCAGGGACACTTATGAAAACTTATGTTGCCAGGGCTGTAAAATCCCATTCTGTAAAATGAAGACCAATCAGCAGATTACAATTTACCTCACTCGTCTCTGAAGCATGCATTTTTTCTAAGAATCCCTGAATAAAATGGAGTTGTGGTCACCCTCTGTCTGACTGATCTTCAGTGTGATTCTGCTTTTTTTTGACTCAAAAAACAGACTGCTTAATGTTTCACCTTAGCTTGTTTTATTTTTACTTTTGACTACCCTGACTTGGTGGTGGATTACATGTGATGCTATTCATTTTGTATTTGCATTTCTTGCTTTCTGCATATAACTATCTTTTTAAGGCTTCATCTTTGATAGCTAGATGGCCTGGCATTCTTATGTCAATATGCCTAAATACTTCTGTTCTAATTAAGATATCATTGAGTTTAAAAATAGGAAATACGGGGGGCGGAGCTAGCAGGCAAATAGAGAGCACGCATGGCGGATGAGCTCCCGGAAGCTCCCAAGTGATGCATCCAGAGATGTCTTACTGAAATTACGAAGTGCTGCAGATAAACTGGCTTTACTAGCAGCGGTGCGTAAAGCACAAAAAGAACCCTACCAGAATCATATTCTTCAAGTATTCGAAGACTTACCTCCTGCAACACTTTTCTGGCGCCGTTCGATGTCCCTCCTAACCAGCCACCTGCGAGCATTGGATATCCGATTCCGTTGGAGACCAACACACTCCTTAACTATCCATTAGGACGGGCATTTTTTTACGATTAGAAGTATGGAAGAGGCAGAAGATGCCCTCGTAACACTAGGATTACCAGGCCTCCAACAGGAAACCCAGGAGACCCCTGCAGCACCGACACTCAAATCGGATAAAACCTTGTCCACACAGAGTAACAGTGTGGGGGTTCCAGACCCCGTCTCCAACAGGCTAGGGGTCCCTTACCTGCATCCACTCCCGTTGCTGCCCGTCGAAGGGGAAGGCCGCCGCGTGGTAGGCCGCATCCCCGGACTCCAGTAACTCGCGTCCCGCGAGTTGCTGTTGCTACTGTTATTTCGGATAGCAGAGGGGCGTGGCCTATTGCGCGATGGTGCCGATCCATTGGTGGAGACAGCGGGGGTGTGGCCAGAGACTGCCACTCACCCCAGTGAGTGTCAGGCTTTCCTATGTGAGTGGGTGGACTTCCCTGATTGGAGGAGGCGGGGAGGTGCACTTGACAGCCCATAAATACCAAGCACTGACTTCAATCAGTGCTTGTGTATTGAGCTGCTAAGTGGTGTATACCCTTGGTTCCTTCCCAGAGTTCTTTTCCCTTGTCTTACCTCCTGTTCTCATTGATTCCCCGGATTTTGACCTTGGCTTTCCTCCTGGACATTCTGACTTCTCCTGCCCTTTGATCCTGGCTTGTACTGTTTATTCTCTGGTAACCCCAACCTAGATCCTGCTCTCTGCTGCTCCCCTGTGGCCACTCACGAACCTCCTGCCATAGGCTCTCAACCCCAAACCTGACAAACAGGAGCCGGCCGATAATCCCTTCAGATTTACATTAACTCTTTGGTCCATGAAACGGCTGTTGCTCCGGGACGAAGTGTCTATTTGTTCCCCTTTTTACAAGCTGAATACTGTTAATATTCTGTTGTTTTTCCGCTAGTCCATATAGGTGACCCCCCCAGGGACATGACACCCTTATCCCCCCACGAGGTTGGAGGTCCATTCTTTTGAGCCCGTTTTTTTTTTTGGGGGGGGCGGTACCCCCTCGTACCGTCGGTAACCCTACACTAAGGGTTACCCTTTCCCCTACTGATTCTTTTCTTTCTGCTTGTTATCCCCTCTCCTCTTGTCCTTTCTCATCTTTGCTCTGATTTCATCCCCTCGGCCCATGCCATTTCTGAAATAGTGACTAATAGACAGAAGTACAGAATTCCTTTTTACACACTACTTGAATGTTTTATTAGATCCATTGTTATATTTGTATTACTGCTCGTCTGGCGCCTTCCGATTTTCTAGTACAGAAGAACAAAATATGGTGTTTGAATTATGAACAAAGAGCATTGTTATAGGTTTACCATACCAAGTTACTCCATTATTTTAAGTACAATGGAGATTAATCCTTCAGTTCTAATTTACTATAGAGCGCTAACAGATTATTCTTTTTTGATTAACCGATGATTTTAATTAGTTCTGTTTTGTTTTTTTTGTGACCTAAATGTAAAATTTTGATTTATCACCGTTATTAGGTATCGTGAATATCTTGATTTTGTTATACTATTTTTGTCAAAATGTACCTCTGCGGTAATCTGTTCCATGTTTTTTCTGGTAACTCAATAAAAAACTTACATTTGAAAGAAAAAAAAAATAGGAAATACACTAGCAGAATAGTGAGAATGGTGTTCAGCAACAAAAAGCACTTTGTTAATGTCTAAATAAAGTGCACAGTAAACTAGAGCTCCGTAGGGGAAAAACAAAGAAGAATAAAAAAATATTGGAGAGATTTGGAGGAACAAAAAATTAGATGGAATCATGTCCTACAACCAAATAGTCATATAGCTTGAAATGCATTTACACATTGTATAAATTAATTATTCGGTTGCCCTTCTCAACCTTGTCTGTCCTCTCTTGGAGGGTGTGCATGTGTTTTACCCCCAAGACATAGGGATGAGCGGTTTTCTGTTGTGTAGAGGTGTTGTGTGAGTGACTATTGGAAGGTTGAAATTAATTGTCTAGGATGATGTAGCAGCATAGCAACATGGCTGAAGTTGGGTGGATTAATTGTAAATTTGGGTATTATTTGATGTACTGAGAGCCAGAAAGTGCATAACCACATTGTTAGGCAAGGAACACTACTCCCTTTGGCCTACACTTAAGTACACATGTGAGTAAATGTCCATCACATTGTCCTGAATAACTTATTGATTTAACACCAAGATAAAAATATGATAAAAGAGCATTCCTCCCAACATTCTAAATAACCACAGATATTCCATCACGCAAATAGCAGAACGTCATAATATGCCTTTCAAAATTTGACATACATTATATTCTATATTTTGATTGACCCATTGACCCAGATATAAGCATCTATAGGATTTTTATTTCCAGAATCCAGTGCTTACATTGGCTTTAAGAAAGCAGGTTCCTTGAAAGTCCAAAAGATTTCTGAGTAGGAGTCTGTCTCTATCATACAGACCCTGCTCTTTCAGTCTGCACATTTCTGGGTTGACGCGTTTCGCGTGACTTCACGCTTTATCGTTACATCTTTCCCACAACATTTTGCTGCTGTGCATATTTGGATTTTATTGCACTGCCAATAAACATCACCTTTATTTATTGAAGATTCTAGAGTGCAAGCTCTTTTTTAGAAGCTTTAAAAAGGCCCAATCTTAGTGTTTTACAATGGTGGTTATGCTTTTTAAAATAAAAACAATCCAGACAGTTTTACGTGCAGGAAATAGCACTGCTGCCAAAGTGGACGTGGCAGAGGTTGTCTGCCAGTTTTTAGGTGATTTGGGAGCCTGATTTTTTTTTATACTTGTGGTGCATGTAGCACTAACGCCGAACATCTGTTGGGAGTTTTCCTATGCATTGACACATGCAGACATAGTGCCACTAATTCCAAATTTGCCTAATATATATATATATATATATATATATATATATATAAACCAAATGGAAATGTTAGACACGCTTTATAGTCTCCTAATTTATAGGCCTCGTGACAATTCAGGAGTCTGATCATTGTCTATAGCAGATATTTAGGAGACTAGCAAATAGCCATTGATATGCTCCATGCAGGTACTGGGGGATGCCTCTGGCAAACTGTGATGCAAGGGGCAGAGCTTGGAAGGTCGAGTGTCAGTGCTACCATGCATACATGGTGACACGGTCACTCAGTCAACTACATTTGCAGACAATGCTGCGCAAGTACAGTACGCATGCTCCAGTGTCTTATACACCAACAAATTAGATTGGGAGTGCAGGACAGAGATAGTGTCCTGCCGACCATTTCCTCTGTCCTGAAAAATGGGACAGAGATAGAGTTCAGTGTGTTCGGTGCCTAAAACTTGCCAATTAAGAGGCATGAGTGGCATCACAGACACATTTAAAAATGCATTTCTCTCATAATGTATGCACTTGCATTCAATTCTGTTAATATATAGGTTGTTTTATTCTCTACATTCACAGTTTAGACACTATTCATGTGAATGATAAAATTAGAATATGTCTAGTAATATGTAATCGTCTTAGTTATGGAGCCAGACATGGCAAAAACAAAAAATTAAGAACGTAGTAATAAAACTTCTAATCTCCTCTTCCACATATTGTGTTGTTGTTTTATTACAGCTCAGTAATGCATCCCAGATTTTAATTGTGGGGCAGATTTTTTTTCTTCCATCTGACTGTAAAGCAAGAACAAAAGCAAGTGATATATGACCCTTGGGGGCAGAATACAGAGGATTGAAAGGAAATGGTCATGTGGGCTAGACATCAAAGAGTAGGAGTCTCTGTTGTACACAGAAAAAAAAAGCTAACAAAGACAGCTCAAGGCTCCCCGAGGGTGACCTGACCAGAAATGTTCTACAGGCTTCACTTTTATCTGGTTTGTCTTAAGTTCTAAAACACATTTCTTATCCATAGCAGGTCAAGAGAAATGGACTGGTTTCGTACCAGACAGTGGTTATTCTCCTCATTAAACACTACTAAATCAATCAGTGCCTTTAAATGAAGGGGCTTGGGTGTCCACAGGATTATTTCTGGGGGGGCGTCATGAGATGTGGCTGAGAGTCATGAGATGTGTATTCCACAGCAGCTGCAGTACCAATCCATAATCATATAATAGCTAACTGTCAGGCTCCAAACTATAGCTTATAGAAATGTCAGGAACGGGTCCATGATGTGATTTGATCCTGAGCGCCCAATGCAGGAGTTCAATGCGCTGGAAATGGAGACACAGGACCCAGGTTCATGCAGCCAGGTTCCCAGGCCCTGTGAAACAGCCGTGGAATCCAGTGAAGTCTAGGGGATAACTAAAGTGACCCTGCAAACATCCGAGAGCGGGGGATGGGACACTTCATCGCGGCTGCTTCCGCGCAGCCGCTTCACCGCCGACTCTGCACCACAAGACAGCTCGTCGCTGGAGATTTCATCGCTAAAGGTAAGTTTATGTCAGTATTTTAGTTTATTTTAGTAAGGGTGGTTAGAATTAGGGTTTAGGGGGTTAGTATTAGGGTTCGGGGGTTAATTTTAGTATTGGGGTTAATTTTTATTGGGGTTTGGGAATCATTTATTAGGGGGGGGGGTATTTTCCTTTTACTTTTACATTTGTAAGAGCTGACAGTTCAGCGCTGAACTGTCAGCTCTTACATAGCCGCAGACGTTTTATTCTTCATTGCTGACAGTTCAGCCTTCTAACTGCCGCGCTGAGCCGTCAGCGATGAAGATGCGGCGAAGAAATGTCCTAGACCCCCTAGAGCGAGCATGGAGTATAACTAGAACAGGTTATCAGGATGTAGCAGGATAAAGCAAAGAGATGAGCCAAGCAGAGCAAAGCAAGTACAAAGTAACTGAGGATTGAGGATAGAGCAGAAATACAGAGTGCAGGGCATTTCTTACCAGTTAACAGCTCCTGAACAGGCAGAGTGAACGTGAATTAAGAGGAGGGAGTAAACAGAAACAGAGTCAGTGAATTGGAGAGCGACCAATAGGATGAAAGAAGGGATCTAAAGGAAGCTGTCCAATAGGGTGAAAGACAGACAGTTAATGGCTAATGAGGTGGTTGAAATCAATGGTAGTTGGAAGAAGCTAAGGGAACTTGGGCAATACCATAATGAGAGGAGTTTAGTGGTGTTAAAATGCATTGATCACCATGGAAGACTCTCCGAATTCACTAAACATATATGAAATTCACACACATGATCAATTCTCCAGATTTTTGTTGGAGAATTGAACAGAAAAGTCTAGAAGAATTAAAGTATTTCAAACCACAAAAATGTTCATACACTATTATATATTAATGTTATATATTATAAAAGTATATTTACATTAATAGATATTAATACAAAATTATATTTTATGTTTACTTTATTTTTATGTAATTAATGTATTTTTTTCAAATTATCGTTTTTAATCATTTTTATTTAATTACACGTCGGGCCATTTCAGGAGGGCCTCTCCTATTTCAGCTACAGCCAAAATCATCCCATTTTCTATGGGAGGAATATGGCGATTTCTGTAATAGCCAAGGTCCTCCAGAATAGAGGCTGCTACTCATTTCAGTGCATTTTGGCGGCTTTCGTTGTTGGGAGATATCATGTGGGATCGCTTATGATTTCTGAATTGCGGATGTATTTGGAGGCACATTGGAGCTACCCAAGTAGCACAAAAGTTGGTGTTCTCTTCCCATTGATATGATCAGAATACGTCTGGACTTTGATTTTCAAAGCCGGAATTGTGCCCTCAGAGCTACCCGAGTAGATCCTATAGTGTGATAAAGATATGGAATAAAGATATGTACTTACATCACTCACACTTTATTTATACTGTACAGAGAAAGATCTTAAAGTTTTAAGAACACACAAAAAACATAACATTTGGTTTGTGTAGCCCTTTATTAGCAACTAAAATAGAAGGTATTTGTTGTACAACACTGGTAATTACCTACTATACATGAATTGTATTATATTCTAATACAGGATATAGGAAAATTTATAAATGCATTTTTTTTTTTATTAAAAAGCTTCCATCTTTTATTTTTTACTATTTTGTGTTTTGCAACCTGCAAAACTATTATGAAAGCTGAATATATGTGCACATATCGGCAAAGAGTGCAAATTTGGGTTATGGGAAAGGCTAACTTATTCCATATAACTAGCTTTTAGTAATAGTTTGCCACTTTTCATTATGACTTCTGATTTCACGAACACTTTGACACAACTTAACTTCTGTTACCGTAACCAAGAAAGCAATTTATTATATTATTTTTACTGGAGTAAAAAAAAAAAAAAAAAAAAAAAAAAGAATTATCAAGAGAGGACTACACCTACTAGAAAAGAATAGGGAAGATTTAAACAGGACTGAGGCTCCACTAAATCCACAGAGTAGCATGGTGCCACTGTTTGGCTATAACCTCATGGACAGAAAGGAAAAGTGTGTGTCAGTATTTGTGTTGTCAGGTGGCATTCCCTGAGAAGTCAGTGGTTCAATGCACCACAAGTGCTCCAGCGGCGTAACTCACTGAGCTATCCTGCCAACTTCGACACTGGCTAGACTGAGCATAATTCAAAAACGAGAAGCTCATATGAACTCCAGCCTTCTGGAGTTCAGTTGCAGCCTATAGAAAGAGACAGAAGATTCATGAAATAATTATTTTTCGGAGTTGCCATAGGTAGTTTAAGTCAATTGGAAAAGAGGCAAAAATTCAAATTATGGGAAGAACAACAAACATAAACCTCTGGCAGCTCTACAACATCCAAGAAAAATACAATAAAAATAAACATGTTAAAAACATAACTCTTTCTAAGATACAGCTGAATGGCACAATACATATGCAATAAATAAGATGAAAATTGGTTCCAAATGTTACACCATACCCTTCTAATCTAAAAAAAAGAAAATAAATTATCCTTTAAAAGAACAGCATTTAAAGTTACACAAGGAGAATTTCAAGCAAATACGAAGATTAAGAGAAAAAGGTTTTTGAAGAGTGCCTAAGTGGTCACCTGTTTGTAAGCTCTCTGTGTGGCACAACATGCAAGTTAATTTTTCTCATAGTACCAGCTGTTGGGCATTTTGTGGCATAACTCTTGCAATTCTATCAATTTAATAATAGTCATTTGTCATGCTTAATAGCCCCACTGCAAACACCTTTTAGGTTGTAGAATTGGACCAATTCAGCTGGTAATGCCTAAATTACGCTGTTCACCAAAGTTACATTTTTAGTGAATGGACCAAAAAGATACCCACAAAGTGCAGGAGGTGTCCATTTCAGCTAATTTAGTAAACCACATCATATAGACATATCAGTAGATCACACGTGTCTTTCCAGCATAACAGATATCATTTCATTTGTTGCTTGGACGTTGAGTTAATTGTGTTGAAGGCGGAATATAAAATGTTACCTTGACATTGTTACACTGATAAATATTAGCCAACATATTTACTTTCACTTTGTTTAGGTAGAACAGATTCTATGTTTTGTGAACACCAGTAGACACTTTGGGCAATAAATTGGTCTTTTTTTATTGTCTTATTTCTTGAAATATGGGGCCACATAATTTGACTTAAATATCAATAGACAGATATTACTATAAAGCAGTAATTCATTGCGTCCATTTTAAAGTGTGTAAATGTTCACCTGAAAGGCCTTTTTAAAGAAAGATTAAACATGCCATCAAATTAAGGTACGATTTCGACCAATTAAATAAAGGAAAAATTAAAATTATACAAGAAAATAATTGCTATAACCAAATGCAAGCTTTTGAGGATAGGCTATGTGGCATTTGAAAGAGAGAAAAAAACCACACTAGATTTATTTTAATTTTTCAAACATTAATAAGCCTGTAAAGTAATTGTAAGATCACAGAATGATTATCTTAAGGAGGTTTTATTAAGGGAGTGGGATTGAAACAAACTTACCCACGTAATTTAATTTAGAGAATGTATTAAACGTTTTCAAAATATTTTTCAGAGATAAAGAGCCTAATAAAAGAAAAAAGCCAAAAAAACATTCTAGCTGGAATAGGAGCAAAATTAAAGGGAGTAATCAGAGTCATTCCAACATAAAATACATCAACAGAGAACATAATTTTCAATTGAATTCAAGGCCAGGAAACCAGTAATACTCCCAGTTTCTTGATGTTTTAGTAAAACAAACCAACAACCCCCACATAATATTGAAAAATATCAAAATCCAATACTTACATTTAATAGTACCCCAATGGGATGTCTTCCACATATAGTATTATGGTACTTCTTCAAGTAATTACTAAATGGCATAGGATCTAATTGCTCTATAATGTTCATACCCTGGAAAAAATAACATGAACCAATTGAATACATAAATATGAACATTGGAATTAAAAAGATAACAGGATCCCTTGTGATTTTGGGAAATAATACATATTGACAACAAAACCATTGGAGATTTACTCAATAAATAGAGATAATTGCAGAGAATTGATATAAGAATTTCAGCTGAGTTGGAGAATTTTTCCAACTCGGCTACTTTGGCCTCAACCTTTAAATTCCCGTCTCAATGCTCTGTTAATACTGGCCATGTTCTAAGTACTGGCCATGTTCTAAGACCATGATGCAAAATAGAGACGACGTACAAAATGGGAAAAAAATAACCTCGATATTCAGAGATGAAAATGAAAACATTATATGACACACTTGAATTGTAAGAAAATAAAAAGCTGTAAACAGGTGCCCCTATGACAATAAATGTCCACTTCCGGGCAAGGGTATTATCCCCTCTTATCCAAGAAATGGATGTGTTTTATGATTTCCTCCAGCACCAAGTCTAGCACATAAACCCTGACTTTTAATTTTGATTTATTCACTGTACTTGTGTCTCATCATGTCTTTATATGTATAATTAAATTATCATTTTAATTGAATTATTAATAAAATGTGGACTTTTATTCCTGTTTTCCTTCCTTTTCATGACTATTAATAAAAATAATAAAAAGTACTTTTTTCATCCCCTTCCAAAGTTTTGCTTAATATCCCATTGTAAGAATATAGTATTAAAAGGAAATTGCAATCCCAAGTTTGTCTTTTTAATTTCGTACATGAATTAAAATGTTAATTAATTGCACTTTTGGCATTTCTGGAGCTGCACACAGTTTCTAGTTCTGTCCATGTACAGGGCTCAGACACATTGGCCTGCAATGCAAAACCTACTACTTAAAAGAACCCAAAAAAACCCAAAACGCTCTTACCATTTTATCTAAGTTTTCAATTGACCTATAAATTTCTCCTTGAGATTCGTCATAGTATGTGTAACGAAATCGTTGCCCTGTAGAAAATAAAGTGGAGACAGAAATATAATTAGGAAATAGACATTTATTGTCAAAACACACATTAATGAATATACACATTTTTTTTTAATTAATTTCATAGATCAAGATAAATTTAAAAAGGGAACAAAAACTAAATGAGGACAAAAAAATTAAATATTAAGACCAAGCATAGAAAATGTACTTGTATAGCACCAAATGCCCAAACTTTTCCTTTCTCATGGTTCATATTGTCAGAAGCAAAGGCACACAGCCCCTGAAGGCAGGATTAACCCACTTCTTGTTGGTGGCAAGTGAGCAGCATTGGAACTGATTTACCCACTGCTGCCTCCTTTTTACTTTTTGTATTTTTATAGTTGCTCTCCATTTTAAAATGAATTGTTCTGTATTGTTGCAGGTCTTGAGTCAAAGGTTGTTGTACCTCCTGCTACCACAACATATAGATTGTGTTATACATAGGGTTTAGGTATCTGAATGCAATGGTTATCAGTCAGACAAAAGCAAAGAATATGGGCACTCTAGTTCCGCATGTGGCCAATCAAGAAAATAGTGACAAAAGTAGGCCTTGTTTTTAGGATAGGTGGATTCATTTTTAGATTTTCACTGCCCATTCCCCTTGCACAAGGGTTTTTGCCCTCAGGTGAATTGTTTCCCCCTCCCACCGGGGCAAATTTACTCATGGGTCAGGGGGCCCATCTGCAGCCCCCAGACTCTGGGGGGCACTTTATTTTTTTTATAGTGGGGGCTCGGGGGCATTTGTCCAGCCTCCAAACCTCCGGAGGGAAATTTTATATGGAAATAGGTCTATGATTAAGCAGCCCTCAGCTCAATACAAGCAAGACCATCGCCATTTTGCCTAGTCTACTGATGGGATATACAGATTGCAAATTAGGTGTTTAGCTTTGGTGCTATTTCTGCCTGCCCTGCTTTTATAAATATATATAAAAATACATACACTTACTGTAAAAATGTCTTCCTTTAGGCAATTACACTTTTGAACACCAGGTGTGTTTACCTTTATAGTGGTCATAATGTTAACAGAACATCTCCGCAACAACAACAAAAAACACTCAAATATTACCATTGACAGAAACAAGGATAATTTATCAGTTTTCATTTATTTATAAACCGTATTACCAGGAGACAATGTGTTAAAATTCCTCTTATTTTGAACTGTACCCAAAGATAAACAGGAGAGGTTTGTTTTACTTACCCCAGTGACAGAAATCTGATGAAATTACAAAGAGGTTAGTGGGATCTGCTAAGTATTTGCTAAAAAGTTTCCCAAATTCTTGTTCCTTGGATTCACTAAGAGCTCCGACCAATACAGGAACTATGGTAAACTCATCCTTATGGCTAGTAAAAACAACAACAAAAAAAGTATAAAACAGTTGCAATCAGACATAAAATAGTCTTCATCACGTTAAAAAGATAGTAAACTATTTATAAAAGTCAATTCTGGCACAAAGTTCTAAACGTGGGGTAAGTCACCATGCAAACCAATGTAATGTTCCTGCTGGGTAGACCACTTTTAGAATGTGACCACAGAATTTCATTTTTTAAAGAAATTATCATTGTCTCCAATGAGTACAGCTTAATAACAACAGTAAACTAGTAGTCTGAGAATGATAATAAATGGAAAGCATAATTTGAAAGACTAATCTCGGAAGCCCAATACAATTTGTTAAATTGTGGATTATAAAGTTGATAAACAAGCACACAATACTGATAGAACATATAAAAAAAGAAAGTGATAAACCCCACACAACGATGACCAATAACACCAATTAAGTGCACAAAATGACTGCTAAAATAATGGAATAAGATACCTAAAAATAACTTACATATATTTATGACAGAAATATCTGCAATAATATAGATAACTACACAGTGTAGAAATACAGGTAATAGAAACATAGAATGTGTCGGCAGATAAGAACCATTCGGTCCATCTAGTCTGCCCAATTTTTTTTTTTGAGTACTTTTATTAGTCCCCCGTTCCCGGTCTTATAGCTAGGATAGCCTTGTGTCTATCCCACGCATGCTTAAAATCCTTGACTGTGTTTACCTCTACCACTTCTGCTGGCAGGCTATTCCATACATCCACTACCCTCTCAGTAAAGTAATACTTCCTGATATTACTTTTAAATCGTTGCCCCTCTAATTTAAGACTATGTCCTCTAGTTGTGGTAGTTTTTCTTCTTTTAAATATACTCTCTTCCTTTACTGTGTTGATTCCCTTTATGTATTTAAATGTTTCTATCATATCCCCCCCGTTACGTCTTTCCTCCAAGCTATACATGTTAAGATGCTTTAACCTTTCCTGGTAAGTTTTATCCTTCAACCCATGAACCAGTTTAGTAGCCCTTCTCTGAACTCTCTCCAAAGTATCAATATCCTTCTGGAGATACGGTCTCCAGTACTGCGTACAATACTCCAAGTGAGGTCTCACCAGTGCTCTGTACAATGGCATGAGCACTTCCCTCTTCCTACTGCTAATACCTCTCCCTATGCAACCAAGCATTCTGCTAGAATTTCCTGCTGCTCTATTGCATTGCCTACCTACCTTCAAGTCCTCTGAAATTATTACTCCTAAATCCCTTTCCTCAGATGTTGAGGTTAGGACTGTACCAAATACTGTACTGCTCTGACCATTTTTCTAGTTTATCCAAATCATTTGCCATTTGGCTTATCCCTCCATGAATATCAACCCTGCTGCAAATCTTTGTATCATCAGCAAAAAGACATACTTTGCCAACAAGACCTTCTGCAATATCGCTAATAAAAATATTAAAGAGAATGGGTCCAAGAACAGATCCCTGAGGTACCCCACTAGTAACAAGACCTTGCATCGAATATACCCCATTGACTACAACCCTTTGTTGCCTGTCACTCAGCCATTGTCTAATCCATTCAACAATATTGAAATGCAAACTCAAAGATTTCAGTTTATTGATAAGCCTTCTATGTGCGACAGTGTCAAAAGCCTTACTGAAATCTAGGTAAGCAATGTCTACTGCACCACCCTGATCTATTATTTTAGTTACCCAATCAAAAAAATCAATAAGATTAGTTTGGCATGATCTCCCTGAAGTAAACCCATGATATATAGTAATATATAGTAACTGTGAAATAAGTGATAAACTGAACTCACTAAAGGGGCTCATTGATGTATATGGAGGAATATAAGCGCCTGATAGCAAAACTACATACATATATGTTCCAAAATGATATTTTTAATGCCAGGGATAATCCACAAATGTATGACGAAATGATGGTACAGATAGACATGCTCATATACAGCAATCGTCCATTAGGGGCATATGGAGTGATGAACTCCAAATCCCATCACAGAAGCTATAAAGCTGGGACACAGGAATGTGCTTGAAATGCTCAGTAATTAAACCAAACCACCATAGTCTGGGTTACAGATTCCTACTATTTAAGAAGCTTCTTCCGCACCATCTTACAAGAACCCTGACAAAGTCCTACTGTCACAAAAAGCATTGGTTTAAATTTTGGTACGAAGAGGCTTCTGTACTTCAGCCTCATTGAATCGAACGTGAACGTGTGGTCTGTGACTGTATCTGGAGTTCATCACTGCATATGCCCCTAGTGGATGATTGCTGTATATGCGCATGTTATCTTCAGATCACATTCCAGCTATTCCTGTACCATCAGTTCTGTATGCATTAGTTGAATATCTTGTTTTATAATCTACATATGCGTATGTCGTTTTCGTCTCAGGAGCTTGTGTTGCTCCAGATACATGAATAGAGCCCCTTTTATGAGTTAAATTTATCACTTATTTCACAGTCACTTTATTAGTCGCTTAATTGGAGTTATTGTTATATTAAATACAAGTATAGAATAATCAGTAGAAAAGCTACCACCGATCACTTTATATTTTCAGAAGAGTCCAGTGAAATCATCCAGAACTATTCAAATGTCATCTTGATAATTAAGGTTGGCAATGCTTATTTCTGCTTTTTCTCTGTAGAGTAGATTGAGGAGAGCAGCTTGTCCTACTGTGTAGATCCATGTCATCTATTTGTGCAATGTTTCGCTACCAGATTACTACATTAACCCAGCATTGTACCGTACCTTTCCATTGCTTTAGCAGTGTAAGGTAAATGCATTTCAATGCTGTGCTCATCTTCATCTGTTTGTAGAGACATTCGCTCAAACATCCCTGTCTTCCACAACTCTCCATATACTGGAAAGATAAAAACACACCTTATCCAAAGTTGGGGCATCCTATTAGCATTGAAAATGGAACTTGCAACTAAGAATATCAACAAAATCTAATACAGAAAAAAATATCAAAAAGATGATTCTGGCAATTTAGAATAAATAATGCAAATCATTTGCAGATTGCTTTATCATCTCTGATTACTAGTTCACGCCTAGAGGTTTCTGAACATACCTTTTTGATCAATATGGAGGTCGTACAGAGGTGTCCGGTATACATCCACAGTGGAAAGTGCACATCTAGAGAGAGCTACATGATGGGAAGGACCGAGGATGAAGACTCTTCTCCTGATCGAGATAAACGCAAAACGCCAACGTTACAGTCCAATGTTAAAAAGGATTTATGAGCAAGACTATGTGCTTGTGAAATACCATACAATAAGTTTCAAATCATATTTCCAGTTTGTGTAGATTATTTTTTTAATGCAATAAACTTCATAGAAAATTGGTTTTGAACTATATGGTTTGCTACCTGAATTCTAACACAGTTATTCCCATTTAATTTGGATATTCTGCTTATAATTTGGATTTATCTTGCTTATATATCTGCAAACAAACTGTGAAAAAGATAACTAGATATGTTTTTACCACTATCGATTGGCTTCTTCAGGGTATAGTAGAATAGATGAATGAAAGTAGATTTTATACAATTCTTGGCTAGATGGATTGTATGTCGCCCCAAAAACACTTTTTAAATATGCTTGTGATGTTTTAGTCTTATATTTCATGTCTTTTTACATTTCTTTCTATAAAGAAAGAACTTTATATTGATGGTGGAAATATACACCATCATTCAATTGTGATCTATTCTGTCAATTTTCTTTTTTTAGAGTCTTCTTGTATAAGCATGTAAATGGGAGTTAACGTCAGTCAATTAATCACTGCTTACATGTTGATTCATTAAAGTTCAAACTACAGTTTTAGTGCATACTCTATTAATTGTAGATGTGTATTATATTTATGATAACTGCAGCGATGTGGGGCAAAGTGGCACAATCAGCATGCCTGTAGTGGTTGCACCCAATGTGGCAAAAACAATGAAACTGAACAATACAGCTCATTGACAACAAAAAACGTAAAATTTTTCTCTCTCCAAAATGTTAAACACGACACTGGAGAAGGGCTATTACTTTGAACTGGGCCAACATATTCAAACTTTTATTTTGACATTTGCAAAATTGCTGCACTGACTTTATTTTCAGTATAATAGCTAGGGGGAAAGAGAGAGATTCTGCAGACTGCAATGTAAAACAATGCTTTTGCTTAACAAACAACTCCATTCAAGTAGTCCATTCAAACGAAGTTGCTGACGCAGTCGTACTGAAACAGACCAAGGCTGATTACAGAAGCAACAACCTTGCAGGTATTAATGAAAATATATACAAAAGAATGTTGCAGCTCATTTTCAAGGGAGTTTTACCATCTCATATTTAGTTCAATTTAAAAACGATAGGGACCGCATGAACATGTCCTGAGCTCTTAGCATTTAGTACAACTGTAGTCATTGGCTCAAAGTACTGTGCAACTGCCAAACCAATAAGGTGTTCCTCTGCAGTATAAAAGATGACACCTTTAAGAAAAATGTTTGTCTTTGAATCTTTTGCAATGGAGCCGAAATGATTTTATGTAGATTAAGATATTGGTGACTCCTCACTTGCTGTTGTGAGGGGATGATGTCACTCTAACTTGGGACAACTGCTTCTTCTGGTGGTCAATGACATATGCAAGAATTGTATTGCTGCGGTCAGAAATTAAAATGTATCCCACATCCATCCAAGATGGTTGTTATCAGAGTGCACTCTCAAAGCAGGGTGAGGATGCTGGGTAAGTGCTTGTCAGATAGGAAACAGAGGTTTATTGACCAGACAGGTATTTTAAATAAAACAGTAAAGAGTTGGACTTTGCATCACAGTTCTTTTAAAGCTCACCTAATGCAATTAAGACTTGTGCAATTTATACAATGTATATGTATGATTGTTCCAGACACAGACTTGTGCAATTTATACAATGTATATGTATGATTGCTCCAGACACAGACTTTATGTATCTCAGGACTGAGCTGCACACAGGATTCAGAAAGGACTTTTCCAGTCTTGCCTTCTTAAATCAGGTTACAAAGGGAGGTGGCACGCCTCTTATCACTGTCCCTTAATGAAAACATTGTGGCGTGGCACTGCAAAAGGCCTTGTGAAGTTGTGTTATTAACAAATAAAAAGCAACCCCAAAAAAAAGGTTCCTTTTAAAAGATAAAATACTTACGTAATTGATGGATCTACTTGCTTATAGGCGTGAGCAGCACAGGACCCACAGTAGGTGTATCCCGCATGGCTAAAATTGAAAGAAAAAAAGAAAATATTAAAAGTACATTCTGATTTCAGTGAGAATACACAGACTATGACAGATCCATGGGCGTCCGCAGGGGGGGGGGGGGGGGGGGGGATAGAAGTGCCTTTTATGTAACGGGGAGAACGCTGCCGTTAAGCTCCCTGTTACATGTCTCCTCCGTGCATCTTTCCTCCTGCACGGAAGAAGGAAGCTCCTGTCGCGTTTTTTGTTTTTCTTAACTTTATTGATGCTGTGCGACTTCAATAAAGTAAAAAAAAAAAACATGACCGGAGCTTCCTTCCTCCGTGCAGGAGGGAAGATGCACGGAGGAGAACACCGGAGAGCAACAACAAGGAGTTAAGTGCTGGGGAATGGGGGGGAAGGGTCAACAAACGAGCAAATCCTGGCATATTGAGAGGCAAAACCTGGCTTATTGAGTGGCAAAACCTGGCATATTGAGAGGCAAAATCCTGGCATAGAGTGGCAATATCCTGGCATATTTAGGGGCAAAATCCTGGCATAGAGTGGCAAAATCCTGGCATATTGAGGGGTTAAATCCTGGCATATTAAATGGCTAAATCCTGGCATATTGAAAGGTTAAATCTTGGCATATTGAGGGGTTAAATCTTGGCATATTAAATGGATAAATCCTGGCATATTGGGTGGCTAAATCCTGGCATATTGAGGGGTTAAATCCTGGCATATTGAATGGCTAAATCCTGGCATACTGAGAGGTTAAATCCTGGCATATTGAGTGGTTAAATCATGGTATATTAAATGGCTAAATCCTGGCATATTGAGAGGTTAAATCACGGTATATTAAATGGCTAAATCCTGGCATATTGAGGGGATAAATCCTGGCATATAATGACCGTAAAAATATGCGCCCCCCCCACGAAATAAATCTGCGGATGCCCATGGACAGATCACTATAATTTTGTTATTTAATGCATATGAGCACAATTGGTTCTAATCACAGGAATAAGAAGCTTGTATTGTCATAAAAGATAACATTTTTATATGCTGATTTTTTCAAAACAACTTTCTAAGTAGGCATCCCATATAGGGCATAGGAGGAGCTCTTAAACAGCTGATATACAATAATTAACCATCTTATACAGTCTATGAAAATACAATCCCTGAAAATGAGTGTCTCCCAAATCCTGAAAACAGAATGTACCTGTTATTAGTTTCCAAACTCCTATATATACTGTACATGTTGTTGTATTCTCTATATTATAAATAAATATATGTATGTATGTATGTATTATTTTTTTAATCTACTGTTAAATGTGTAACTCCATTCTGGACGGGGTCCCCAGTACATACTTGCAAATGAGAAAAATCTCAATGTATTCTTCCTGGTAAAACACTTTCTAGATAAAATAAATGTAAAATAATCATGTGCTATTGTGTTGCCTGCCACCTAGTGGCATTATTGGCTTGTCAAACAGTGCAGGAACAAAAGGTTGTTTTATTTACAATAGGATTCACTCAATGAAGAGAGAATTGCAGGGAATTGAGATGGGAATTTCAAACTTAAAGCCAAAGTGGCCAAATTGGAAAAATTCTACCAGCTGCACTGGATAATTTTTCCAAATCGGCTACATTGGCTTAAAGTTTGAAATTCCCATTTCAACTCTGACATTCTCTCTTTAATGAGTAGACCCTAGAATGTCAGGAAGATGGCAAATCAAGAAGGGTGGCCAAATAAATCTAGGACAACTATATTGTCACATGATTCTGCTACATGTTTTTATATTCTTCAGACATTAAAAGGGAAGCAAAGGTCATATAAAATTGTCTGCTAATAATTAAAGTTTTTTAATCTGCAGAATGCAGATTCCTTGGTCTGATGCCATCTAGACTAGACATTTTTCTATTCTTGAGAGAAAATAAAAAGGTGAATTTTTAATTTAACAAGGAGAAAAAAGTTCCCACATTGACTCTGCTAATTAAATAAAAATCTGACTAATAGTGACTGGTACACTGGCCAGAGTCAAGCAAAGTGTCCGTACAATGACACCAGTGCCTGAGGAAAGGTTTGTGTAGGCCCATAGAATATAATTAAATTGTCTGCCACTAGGGTTGCCACCTGGCCAGTATTTTACCGGCAGGCCGTTAAAAAATTGGCATCAGGCCAATGTTAAGTCTATGTGGACAGTACCAAGGCCGGTATTTTTCTGAAGAAAAGGTGGCATCCCTATCTGCCACAGACCCAGCACATGTCCACCATGAACCTATATGGTACCTATACTCCCAGCTTCTCTCTTACATAGGGACATTGCACACTATATCATGCCCTTATTTCCTGCATCCACTCTTACAGGGGAAAAGCTGTAGTGGGCATATTTTTCCAGCCTGGTCAGGGAGGCCTCCTTGTTGCCATGCTCTGAGGCAGAAGACGGTAGAGCCAGCTTGACAATGTTATGAAGTGGTTTTAAAGCAAGATACTTTTTTTCGCAGCTCCTTGGTCTGTTGAAATTTATTGTTTTGCTATCAGATGTTAGTTATAGAATACTACATTTTATAGTTATATTTAAAAATAAATTTTTGGCTCTCAATTTTGTCTTAGAATGGATAGTAAGCATATACCTCGTGATGAGGCAGGAATGACTAAATCGTCCTTAGAGGGTGCTTGCGTCTTGACAGTCAGTCTCAAATGTTGTCTCTATTGTAACAGATGTTACTAATCTATCCGATTGAACAACATTAATCATGAATAGATAACTTGAACTCCCACCTTGTCTGCAATATCTACAACAAACTGAAAATCAAATGGCATAAACCAGCAGAGAGGGGGTACAGCTGGACAGGTCAGCACTCAGTTTTTACTGCATCCGTGACACCTTGAACCCCTACATGACAAAGGACGTGTCAGGCATGTCCAGCCAGCAACTCTGTTGCCCACAAAGGACATGCCTGGCACATCCTGCAGTGGAACGAGCAGTTTTGACGATCAACGATTGCGAAAACCGCTCTGGCAGTGCTGCTCTATTGCCTCGATGTGGAGGCATTACGCAGCACCAAAATTTTTAATCTGGGGCACCCGCCATATTGGAGAACAACATGCTCCTTGAATATGGATGCTGCCCTCTTGTGGATAGAGAGTGCCGGAAGTGAATCTGCCCGTAGAGGCAGATAACAACATTGTAATAAAATTTTAAAAAAGACTTAATTAACTAAAATCTAGGGTTAGGGTTACAGTTAAATTAGGGTTAGCATAAGGGATAGGGTTACAATTAAATTAAAATTAGAATAAATTAATGGTTAGAATAATGCTTAGAATTAAATTTAGGGTTCAGGTCAAAAGTTCACTGTAGAACTCTACCACCCCCCCCCCCCCCCACTATTTTTGGTTTTTGCCCTATAACCTGCAAAAAAACATGGAAACAAGCATATTTCTGTACTCAGGACAAAATTTATAAACTATTTAGATGGGATCTTTATTAATGATTATATTTGTGTAATTATTTTTTAGGTGAAAGTTAGAAAAAGTTTTTTTTTTTTTCCATTATATTTTATGATTTTGTTTGCATCAAATTATAAGATATGATGAACATAATTGTATCTAATGAAATCCCTTCTTATGACAATAAAAACAACATATCATTTGTGTGAGTACAGTATTTGGGAAAGAAGAAAATTACAGCTAAACACAAAAACCCCAGAAATGTCAAAACAGCCCTTGTCACCAAGGGCAAGACAAGGTCAAAAGGTCATGTCACTAAGGGGTTAAAGATTTTTAAAAATTTGCACTGTAGGTCATTTTGTATTTCTGCACCATCAGGCAACTTGAACCTCCACCTCCTTCTATATACTGTTAGGTGTAACAAGGGGCCGTCGTTACCACAGGGCAAAAGGGGCACCTGCCCTGTGTCCAGACACACTGCAGGAGTCCACCGAGTCAGCTACTTGAACCCTACAGTTTCTGCCTCTTTTACCTCACATTCTCACTTGCCAGAGTGGAGGACATTTTAATTGTTTACATTCTTTTCTTTCCCTCACTTACCATTGCACCTTCTTCAGTAAAACATTGCCCAGGTTCCCTCCGCTCCAGCCAACTACCCTTGTTTCTATTTCACCCTATTGGCCATTGACACTGTCTCGTCTGTCTTTCATTCTATTAGCCAGCTTCCACCTCTCTCCCCATCACCCCGATATCCTTCACCTTGGATTGACTTGCAATTATTAAATCCCCTTTATTCATGTTTCCTCTGCCTATGAAGGAGCGGCTACACCGGTAAGGTTTTTTTCCGAACACTTTCAATGTCAGAAGGGGGAACTGCACACCCTTCTGGCACTTAACGGATGGTATTCTGTTATTAGAAATAAATAAAATATGGAGTTATGGGAGTGTTTGATTAGCACTAATGTGAAATGTGTGCACTCTGTGTGAGGGACTGTGATGACATATTGGAATGAGGACTTAGTCTGTACTGCACATTGGCAGAGAGAGTTCTTTTCTGGACAATTGGTTTAGGGCTTTATGGAGAGCAGGTGGCAGAGTTCAATGTCAAGGTGGCATGGGAAACTCTTCACTTACATGGTGGTTGGGGCATCACATTGTAATGGGTAAAATTATGATACATTATGCGGAAGTTAACCTCTTGATGACCACATAAAATTCCATGCCGCTGTTCTGACAAATTTCTGGAGCAAATTCTCCAGCGCAATCGCAGGAGAATTTGCTCATTGCGCATAAAGTTACAGCTGATCACTCAGCTGTAACTTTGTGCACACCGCGCATGCGCCAACTACGCAACCCACCTCCCGCCCCCCGCACACCCCCCCCTTACCAGATGATCGGACACAGCGGTACACAGCGCATGCGCACGGCTATCAAGCCGTGTAGGAATGCGCGCGTCCGTGGCTGGATTCAAAACGCTGGTAAGTAACACAGGGCGGGGGACATAAGGAGCCAACAGAGGGGTAAGCACCCAGATGAGGGCTGCCTCATCTTCATGGGAGTTGTGATCCTCCTGCTGTATTATTGATGCAGCAGGGGGATCACAACTCCTATCAAGATGAGGCAGCCCTCACCAGGGTGCTTACCCCTCTGTTGGCTCCTTATGTCCCCCCGCCCCGTGTTACTTACCAGCGTTTTGAATCCAGCCACGGACGCGCGCATTCCCACACGGCTTGACAGCCGCGCGCATGCGCTGTGTACCGCTGTGTCCGATCATCTGGTAAGAAGGGGTGTGCGGGGGGCGGGAGGTGGGTTGCGTAGTTGGCGCATGCGCGGTGTGCACAAAGTTACAGCTGAGTGATCGCAGGAGAATTTGCTCCAGAAATTTGTCAGAACACCGCCATGGCTTTTTGAGTCTTGAGGTCCATATGACAGCACAGAATATCATGTATTAAAGACCACAGTCCACTCTTCAGAACGCAATCAGCAGCATTTAAATGCTATTTCTGGCTGTCTCTATACCAAGGAAGTCCCAGAAATAGCATGAGCCAAACTTCTGCAGATGTGATAGCCAAACACAGTGATCACTTGAGGTTAGCGTCAAAGCCAGTGCCTGCAATCGTGGGGTAGGAGGAGACTAAGTACACTATGGGCAGCAAGTCCAAGCACCGTGCAGATTACAGACTTTAAAAAAAAAAATACAATATAATTTATCTGGGTACAGTAAATGAAAAAGAAAAATATTACAGCTAAATACAAAGACCAAAAGCCATGGTCCTGAATGATAATACATGGTCAAAACAGTCTGGTCACCAAGTGGTTAATTGTTTATATAGCACATTAAATAAGGGAGGTGGTTTTGGTGAAACATGGGGAATGGAGCAATGTTTGTTTGTGTGCCACAGATAGGGTTGCCACCTGGCAGGTCGGTAAAAAATTTGCATCAGGCCAATGTTAAGTCTATGGAGACAGTACCAAGGCCGGTATTTTTTTTGAAAAAAGGTGGCAACCCTAGCCACAGATGGGTGAGGTTAATTTCAGTGGTACTGTGTTAAAGGAAGTAAATATTGGGGACACATTCAGTGTGAACGAGAAATGCACTTAAAGCCTAGGAGGCATTAAAATATACATTCTCTGGGCATAATGTACCATAATCCTGAAACCATGTACAGTGTCAATGCAATATTGTGACGTTTCATGTCAAACAAACCAGTAGGTTGGATCTAAAACCAACATGGGTATGCAGTAGGCTGGGGACCCACATATTGATGCTTGCCCTGGATCCCATTCATATTCAAGACGGCTCTGGATTAACCAACTCATAAATTCATAGCTTGCGAGTGCCTGAGGTTGCAAGCACCTTCGGTAAAATTAGTAACCAACTCTTCAACAAAACGTACGGTGCAATGATTGCTCTTGCAGGTCTTTTAGAAGTTTGTGCCTGGGACAGCCAGCCTTCCAATTGTGCACTCAGCTGGGGACCTACAAAACAAATCATAAACAAGACTTAGCAACACCTACACCCAACATTAATTGAGATTGATTTTACCCAGGATATGAACTGAAACAATTAATATTGCCAGGACAATAACTTGTAGTCCTGCAGGCTGCCACTTCTGTGCTGTGAAATATCCTCAGCTGTCCCTGAGTGGCTATCTGGCTCTGCACCTCTGTCTAGTACAGCAGGCATTTGCTCCTAGAGGTAAATGTGTAAAGTGTAGATAGAGGCAAAAAGGTGATAATTCTTAACCTTATTTGCATACGCCTAACCAGAATCCTTTGCAGTGGTGGTAGCACTGCAGGTTTAGAATTTATGTGGGATAAGCAAGGCTTCCAGCTAGTCTTGTGTGTGTGTGTGTGTGTGTAGATTTGTGTTTAATAATTTTTAAGCGGGAGGGGATTTTCCCATCACCTTTACTCCACCATAACGATTTTTTGTGTGTGCTTCTTATACTTCTCCAAGCCTCACAGAAAGACAGTGCCCAACCTCATGCGGGCAATTTCCCAATAAATGTGCTGTTCCACATAGCAATACTACATATAATTGCTGCAAAATGTAAAAGGAAGCTAAAGAAACAGACGTAGCATTTAATTTTGTTTCCTAATGCTTCCTATAAAATAAACAATTAATAAAATGGTGTAAAAATAATTCTGAGGTCTGTTTGGAACTAAGTCCTGCCAGTCATCCAAAGGCCTCCTCTATCTGTGACATCACTGCAAGGAGTACTCATATAACCCCTCCCATTATGTTAGTGCATGTGAAACAGCAAGGCTCCTTATCCAACTCTTTCCCAATGATTACGAGTGAGACGGATCTTCTCATCAGCCTCACGTCATATAAACAGATATTTATTCCTATTATTATTCCCGCTGCCTTTTTTGCTTCCATCCGCACTATGTTTTTGAAGTTTGTATGGGCAAATAAGATTCCACGGATTCGTTTTGAAACGCTTATCCGATCCAAGGGTAGGGTAGGGTTGGGTCTCCTGACTCCCAGGCTTTACTATCAAGCTTGCCATCTGCTGAGGTTGCTGGAATGGACGTCCCGACCGCCTCATAAACAGTGGATAGACATTGAAAGTGAGGTACTCGTGACCCCGCTGAAATTACTACCCTGGATCCAACCCCAAAATGCTAGGCTGTTGACAAATAAACATCCCCTAATACTGGCCTCCCTTTCTATACTTCACAACTCTCACCGTAAATTTCTTCTGACTACATATCCATCCCCACACACCCCAGTGATATGTAACTAGGCTTTTCCTCCGGGCCAAACTACAGGGACCTTTTTAGGATCCCCTTTAGCTGATTGAGCCAACCTTGGGGATTTCCTGCTTAATAATGAACTAAAACCAATCACTACTATTATCACTGCTTGGCCCATCACACCACTGGATAGGTTGCAATATACCCAGCTACAAAACTTTTACCACTCAACACCGCTAAAACACAAACTCACTAGGACTGCCAAGGTGTTTAAAGATCTTTGCCATGGGGAATCAATACCACCCCATGGGAAATCCCTTCTATACCAAACCATATAAGGGTCCCAGAACACTGCCCTACCATATGTGGGTAAATGGGAAACAGCCCTCCACACTTCCCTGGGTGAGCCTCAGTGGGAAAAGATTTTTCAACTAACTCACAAATGCTCAATTAGCAATAAGACTCAGGAGATGTCTTTTAAAACTTCTCACCCGCCAGCCCCTAATTTTTACTGGGATTGACCGGCAGGAAGTGCTCTAGTTGCAATAACTGGGCCTAATCTGTTACCCCGACATGATATTTCAATGTTCGACTTTTCTAGATATCGTTGATCATGTTATTATTGTTTTTTCTCTAATTGATAAGTATTTCTATGGATTGTATGATTATTATGTGTTTGTATTATGTGTCAGGCACTATTTTTGAAAGCTAAACACATTTGGTCACTGTGATGTGGCTGTCAAAGCGACCAGATGTGACAGAGGGGGATTCTCCACAGACATGGTTGGAGTGCCTGTGTACCAAATCATTCAGCCCCATCAGTTATTGCTCGATTACGGTATGCCTGTGGTATGCAAGCACGTCCAATGTCGGCAAGGTGCTTTCCCACGATGTGCCTGGCAGCCTGGATATCTCAGTGAAACATCCAAAACAAATTGAAAAGAAGTGGACTTCTGTTTGGCTAAAAGTTGTTGAGTAGGGTTTAGTCAGTAATTCTGAAATTGCACATGACTAACTTTGTAACAGCACTGTCAGGTTTTGGAAGATAGGCATGATATCACATGATAACAAAACCTTAAAAATGGTCAACAAAACCCTTTTTTTTTTTTTTCATAAAAGCTACACTATATTATGGTATGACCTGCTGTACCTTTAAAAAAGGCAACTGCTCAGAAATTAAAACATTTGGTAAAAGTGATAAACACTAAATGTATCTTTAAGAATGGCAGTAGTTTAAATTGCATAAAAGCATGTTTTGCTGATAATATGTGTAAATAGAAATAACATGTTTACACCTGGATTCTTTTTTATTCTATACTTTGTTTGTACTCTGAATAACCTACAATTTTCAATTATTATGTCTGAAATCAGTTTCAGTTAGAAATTGTTAATTGCCAAAATGGCAAACAATACATTAGTGGAAATAAAATTAAAGGCTGACTTGCAATATTGTACGGTATTATTTGTAATAAAAGTCACTGATTTGAAGCCTACTTTAAACAGAACACTCAATATAGACAAAAACCTCTGTTTATCACAAAGTGCTATAAGCTTCAGGTGTTCAGGATTACAAAGATTCAAGTACCACAGAGAAAAATAGGGGGAGGGTAAAGCATTCAGTAGAGAAACAGTGAAAATGGCTGCATAAACAAAACAATCTAGCAAAAGGCATTTGAGGGCATGGAGAAAGGAGGTGTCCATAGGGAGGAAAGGAAGCTTTTGACTGCTGTTCAGATTTGACAGTAATAGGACACCATCTTTCCTGTGGGGGAAGGTAGCGTACTGCTGTGCATAATCCCCCTTAACCGTTCATAGCAACTTAGTTCCACCTCCATTAGTAACACTCTGCCCTTAGAACAATGTTGTCAGCCATCTGTGCCTACAAGATTTAAGAAGAAAAGTACCTCAACTAGAGGACATAGGTCTTAAATTAGAGGGGGTAAGAGTTAAAAGTAATATCAGGAAGTATTACTTTACTGAGAGGGTAGTGGATGTATGGAATGGCCTTCCAGCGGAGGTGGTAGAGGTAAACACAGTCAAGGATTTTAAGCATGCGTGGGATAGGCACAAGGCTATCCTAGATATAGTCTAGGGAACTAATAAAAGTATTTAGAAAATTGGGCAGACTAGATGGACTGAATGGTTCTTATCTGCCGACACATTCTATTTCTATTTAAAAGAAGACATTTATTTAAAAGACAGCAATATTTTTAGGTATACACCCCAGTAACGATATTGTACCATATAAAAGACAATGCAATAATATTTGGGTCTGTCTGCAGCTGAAAAATCTGTACTTTTTGTTTGTGATCAGTTTGTTTCTTTCTGTCTAACATAGAATGTAGTTACCTTCTATGCTCTGTACAATTTTCTATGTAAATTGTTGGCGCTAGATAATGTATATGTAACTTATAACAGTGGAGCAGGAACATCCAACTTTTTTTTTATTATGATGACTGCTCTTAATTTGAGAACTTTGCACCAGAACTGCTCTTTAAAACCATTCAACGCCTGTTTGTGGATGGAAATTTTGTTAAATAATTTCACCAGTACTGAGAGCGCCAATGTATAAAGATAGTTTGAGGCGTTCCTGCACTTGTCCCATAGAGGAAAACCAAAAAAAAGTGTCAGGCAACCTCCACCAAATCTATTACCCATACATATAGTGGTAGGATTTAAATCTTGTCTGACTATATACTTGCTGAAAACAATATCACCACACCAATAACTTTTTGATCACTCATCTCTTTGACTTTTTGAATTGTTTAAAAAAAAAAAAATAATGTATGCAGGATAAAACTCAAAAAAAAAAAAAATCCCCTAAACACAAGCAACATGAATTACTTGTTTATAATTTTATGAAATCTGTGTTGCAGACCAAGGTGGTGTCTCTTCCTCTTTACCTAGGTCTGCTTCTTCATCCCTCACATCTCGGTAAATAAACTCGGAAGAACAAAGACACCAGGCCAATGCAAATGCAATATTGCATGCATATGTATTGAGATCATGCATGAACAATGATGGTAGGCTTCAGCACCAAAAAGGCAAAAGACAAGTTGGCATGCTTATGTCATTTTATGGGTAGGTGGCAGAGTATCTGGAATTTTTCTCAGAAAATTTAGGGTTGACTGTTTGTCTGTTTATTTATTAAACATGATGACATCAATATATCTGAATGCCTAGCAATCGGACAACACACCAAGCATTATGGTATGCTAATGCCACCATTTGTGGCAGGCAAATCCAAGCACATCCTTTTGTACATCCATTCAGACGGCCATTTTTGTAGCTTTGAGGTTGCCATTACAGAGGTTGAGCTAAGAAACAAGAGATGTGAATAAAATTTGTTCTGTACATTTGCTAGCTATCTGGCAGCATAGCTACATATGCCAAAAAATGTATTTTAATAAATATATGTTGAAGTGGGGGCAATTACTTTCTAATTAATATAAGAAACTATAGGGTTAAAATCTCTAACGAATAAAAATATTTCACCTACAAGACAGTTTTATGATCTTTAAGTAAAAAATAAAAACACAAACAAAAACGGTAAAAACCATAAGACAAATGGATAGCTAAAATAACCAAATGTCTATAGAGTAGACTTTGTAATGTTTTTTTTTTCTTCAGTGTTTGTTTTTATATCACCAAAACATGGACAGGTTTGAATATTTTAAATTCTCATGATCAAGGCCTCAAGCCTATTACGAATGCTGGAACACTGCACAACATTTTATGAAAGAATAGAAGATCAAGATTTATTGAAGGGTGTAATCTCTCAATCACAAGAGAATAGATACCCTCTCGTGACATGACATCCAGTTTCTAAACAGGACAATAAAAATATTAACCAGGTGTTGATAAATGATGCTATTTTCATTGTAGTTTGATATCTTTTATATAAGCATGGTTATAACTGGCCAAAACATTCTATAATGTTTGCCTTTGTCCCATAGATATTTTAAGATGTTTGCAACTGCCAATATTTGCTATTTGCTGTTTGTATTACTCAATGTATAATTTGCAAATCAGCTTCCCCTCACCCCCAAGAAGGAGACTTCTTTGTCTAGTTGTATCCAAGTAGAAAACTAATCATGTAAAATGTTAGGGACATGCATATAATTTTACATGCGCCTTAAAATGATAAAAGATGAGTTCATCTTTTTTTATTTATTAACCCTTTATGTGGATGTCCCACAACTTAGTATATGCAGCAGTGCTATAGTAACCTAAATCTAGATGCAGTGTTGCCTGTCTATGCCTTAATATCTCATTGTCCTGTAGATATACCACCATTACAATTCTTCTTATTATGCAAGTTCTTCCAACCTTTTTGAGCCAAGCATCCCCCCACCCTTCAGTTGTTTTATGTACTTACTGTACTAGTTTGCAATGGTCCAGTAGAGTATGTTAACATTCTCTATATATAATACTATTATGTATGCCAGTTATCCCTTATCGCCTAGATTGCTATTCAACTCCTCACTTCCCTCCTTGCTAGTATTTCACCCCCCAATATGGATATACCCACAGCCGTATTAAGACTCCATTGGGCCCTAAGAAAGATAAACTTAATTCACAGCAAGAATGGAGCACAGTATAGAAAAATGGCCATAAATTGCTTTCACCTATAATAGCCCACCGCATTTCTGGGAGCCTCATTTATTAATCTATCACTATTCTACAATCCATAAATACCCCTCCTCCATTGACGAGCCATTCAACCCTCCCCCACTCTACCCAGACTCACACTTCCCTCTCAGACACCCCTACCACCTACTGCACATCTCCCTTCTCGTGGACCCCAAGTACCTGAGGCTGTATACCAGCTCCCGGCATGACTTGCCTCCCGGCACAGGGCTCGGTTGGACATCTTGGTACTGGAGCCGCCTATGATGCACAGTGTGTGACTGGGAGGGGTGCAGTGTCTGTATCACTGTGACTCTTTTGCAGTAAATGTATTGTCCCTGTACCTATAGCTAGCAAACGAGCGGCTGTAATATGCAGGAACGCTGCTGTGCTGCACTCTTTGTGTGTTTGTGTATATAATCTGCTTTGTTCACAACCTGTGTGCATGCACCTCACTTGGCTTTGTGTATATCCCTATATGTGTCGGTGCATGTGAGTGTGTGAGGGCTGGATGAATGGTGCAGCCACTAAGAGAAGGAGGCGGACGGAGCAGAGGACTGACACTCCTCCAACTCAAAGAAAGACATCTAACAATAATAATATTTAAATAAATAAACGCAAGGTTTACAGCAGCTCCATCTTAGGTATATCAATTAACTACTACCTCCTCCTATAGTGAGGCGTGCTCAGCAGTAAACTAGGCCAAAACGACTTGCTCTCAGGGATGGCTTGGGGGAACTCGACCCCATAACACCTACGTACCAGAACACAGTCATCACTTGACCAGTCATTAGAAACGAAAGAGTTAAAAACAAACCACTTTATTCAGATGGAAATAATGCAAACAGGAGAAACAAAGAGAAAGGGGTGGGTTTTTGTTACATAACAAATTAATGATCTCAATTAAAATGATATGGTGTATTTTACACAGTAAATGTTATGTAAGTAGCGCTGTAAAGAAATAACTGTGCGCATGTCATACATTTGAGGCACAAAAACGAGGTCCGTGTTATGATCGGAGATCTCAGGCCTTTGAAGCCAGATCCAAAGTAAGTAGAAGGCGGAGCTAAAAAGCGCTATAGGCAAGATGCTATGAACTTGCTAGGTAGTTTGTCCTCTTTCGGCGGCGGTAGGCTAACAAGGTACAGAGGGTGGGGTGAATAGCGATTGGCCCACATAATGGAGATTATAGAGAGGCGGGGTCGTTCTAGGCTCGCGGTGTGACGCCAGAAGCCGAGGGGGTCAAACGGGGATTGGGCAGAAGGGCCTGGGCAGAGTTACTTGGTGGTCTTGGCCTTTAGTGATTGGTCACTTTATCTCTAGGGGAAGAAGGCAGATTTTTGGTGATGGTTATAGTGTCTCAGTTCACATCATGTCACATACGATACTTTTTGGACTGCCACGATTTTTTTTTTTTTTTTTTTAAATGATTGCATGTTTTCCGTTGGTGTGATGGCGAATTCTTACAGATGCCAAACAATTATTTGGTGGATTTAATGTAAAGCCAGATGCAAATGGAGGTGGATAATTAAAAAGAAAGGGATAGATCTGAATTTATGTTTTCCAGTGTTAAATTCAAATCTACTGGAGCATAGTGCCAATAATGCTCACTTTATGGCATAAAGTCAGTGACTATTCTGGGGTTTAATAAAATGTATGGTGTTCAAATGCATCACATGCTGGGAATTCTACTGGTGTCATGCACATAGTCTGTATAATAATAGCCATCGATATTAGTGACAAAGAGGGATTTATAAAGTGAACAGCAGTTGCAAATGTTGGCTAAGTTAAGTAAAAGGTGCAATGGCTGTTCTATTTATAGCACCCATTGCACCTGTTTTATATAGCCCAATACTTTTTGAACCTGAAATTGTAACTTCCATGAATTGGTTGGAGGAGATGTTTAGGACCATTTTTTAAAAGGAAGGGCAAGAGCGGATACTAATAGTGCTAGAGCAAATCAAAGAGTGAAGTTCAGAACCGGGATAGGTAACACTAAAGTATTTAACCAGCAAAAATTCATTGACTTATTCTCTCAGTTCCATGAATGTCCCAGGGTATTACTTTTACCCATTTTAATTGTACTCATTTTAGCAAACACTAAAGGATTAAGGGGTTAGTCAACATGGCTGAGAATCAAATCTGTAACCCTGATAAAAAAGGTTGTACAGTTGATCAGTGGTGTAAATGCCATGGTCGAAGGGGTCACCAACTCTACCAGGCTTGTCACTCTTGGGGGGGGGGGGGGGGGGGGGGGGGGCAGCAGCTTTGCCCCGCTATTTATTCTGGGCAGCTGGTACCTCAAGGATCAGCTCCATGGTCACCGTATTGTTCTCCTCCTGGTGGAGGAGCTGGTGCTGGCATCAGAGCTTGGTGTAGCATTCACTCAGGTAGAGTTGTGGTCATTACACAGTGCAAAGGACACCAGGTTTTTGTGCAGCTTGATGCCTCCTCGATGGGTGTAAGAGCTGCAGATATTCTGCCAGGACAGGTGCCGCAGTCCATGCTGCCCGTTCCAGCAGCATCCACTCTGGCACCAGTGGAGTGGCAATCTATATTGTATGGCAGGGGGGCAATCTGTACTGTTCTGGGGAGAAACCTCTATCATGTTGGGAAGAGGAATCTACCACATGTGCTTGATTATAAGACGAGCCCCCAAATCTTAATGAAAGAAAAAAAAGAAAAGGCCTTAATATATGATGACCCCACTGGGGAAACCCCCCAAACCACTGGTTTGCAACTATATGTACTCTTGCACTCTGCCACTCACTTTATTTAAGTAAAGTATGTGCAGGAGTGGGGATAATAAAGGAATAAGTTAAACACTTTTATTAGTTTCTTTTCAGAGACACAGTATGTCCACTGCATTGTCATTTATTGCTTGTGATAATGGTGACTGAGTTACACAGTGATCTAATCAATAAAAAAAAAAAAATAATAAGGCAACCAGGATCAACAGACCCCACCCAAATTTGGGGGAGGATGGCAGAGAATTTTTTTTTTAGATATTTCTATCTGAAAAAATAAATGTAGTCTTATCCCCTTAGTAGGACTGTTGTGAAATGTTTAACCCTCAGTTGATCTCTAACCATAACCCTAAATTTTTTTAAATGTGATTGTCAGGACTCCAAACAGTAGCCTACAGCCATATGTCCGCGACTGGGCATGGGGACTTTGAACGCCTTAGTTCAGGAGTTCATAGTGCAGACTTGGAGACACAGGGATTTGTGCAGGGTAACTGCACTCCCCCGGTGGCTTGGCGCCCCTGGTTTGTTCAGCCACATTCCTAAGCCCTGTGATAGCAGCTGCTGTATCCAGTGTTGCCAAAAGTACCAGCTAAAGAAACCCTGCAGACATCCAGGAGCAAGCATAAGACAAAACCTGGATAGTGTAGTGTGATGTCTGCAGGCTAGGAGAGACTAAAGCAAGCAGAACAGAGGGAATACAAGGAGAATGCAATGCGGAGTGCAGGACTGCAAAACAGACCAAGGAGCAAAGGGATAACTAAACCATACAAGGGTAGGGCAAAGCACATGCCGTAACTATAGAACTAAGGAGACATACAGAGATACATATATAACACATGACAACATACAGAGGATAGAGTAGGGGCTAAAGGGATGGAGCAAGGAGTCAAGATCCTCAGACGCTTCCGAAGGGGAACCAAGCTGGACGTGGGGATAGGAGAGAGGAGTCGAGATCCTCAGGTGCTTCAGGGAACATACGAACATAAATACAGGAACTAACTTAATACTAGAGCTGCTAATGGTGAGGATTTAGTTGCTTATGGCCATAAGATTAAGCTTGCCAAACAGTGTCAAGGTACCTCATGTTAGGCCCTATACAGACACTCACCAGTAGCAGGACTGCAGAATTGTACTGACAACTTAAGACATAAAACGTGTGTGGTTGGATTTAAATAGAGGAACAGGTACACTGAAAAAACAAGAAGACAGAACGAAAACATGGAATGGAACAAATAGCAGACCTTGAACCATAAATGAATCAAGACAAACGAACAAAGGAACCAGAAGCATGAAACAGGGAATGTAACCCATTACATGCTGCAGGATACAAGTACATGGGCACAAGGAACAGGGCAGTAACCGGACCTTAGCTGGATTGGGCAGGTGCCAGACAATAGCCAAACTCAGGCAGGTACCGGTCTATGGCTAAGCTTGGGCAGGTACTGGACTAGCTAGATAGGCAGGTGCCAGTAGGAGGTTAGACTTGGCCAGTACGGGACTATCAGGTTTTGGTACGTGAGTGCCCTAGATCAGGAGCTACATTGCAGGATGGAGACCTGGTGCTGGGTAACTGCAATCCCTTGGAGGTTTGGGACCCCAAGTTTATGCAGCCACATACCAGGCCCTGTGAAGCAGCTGATGTATCCAGATTACATGGCTAGGGTGAAAAGAAATGAGACAACCAAGCAGAGCTAAAACAAAATCAAATGAGGGAGAACAGAACTAAAATGCAGATTGCAGGTCTACAGAACAAAGGCACGACATAAGAAAGATAAAGCAGAAACCTAAATAAGGGTAACCAATACAAGGTACAGGGTTAAGGAACAAGCATAAATACAGGAACTAAGCTAACACTAAAGATGGTAATCGGGTGGTGGGGGTTTGGTTCACCAATTGGCCAATTAGATGTTAGCTTGCCAACCACATCAAGGTACCCTACAATAGGCAAGTCCATAACTAAGACATATTATTAGCAAAAGAATAAATAATATAATCTACACAGAATTGGAATTGACACTTAAACCCAGAGAAAATACCTGTAGACTGCACTACTAAGGACTGAACAGAAACGGGGTGTGGTTTATATAGAAGGAAACTAATAAGGCAGAGGGAATCAGAGAAAACCTGGAGTGAAACATTAAAGACCGGCAGAAAGGAAAACATAACAGGAATACAAGGAAGGAATAAGCATAAAAAACAATAACGAGAAGGATACTGAAATGCTTGGATACAGCCTGAATGAGCCTGCACAAGTTGCATGGTTACATACTGACATCACTGGAACAGCTTGCCTCTAGGGGCAGTCAAGCAACAGTATCAGAGAGACGGAAGTGATTTCTTATCACTTCCGTCGCTATTGACAAGAATCCCACCGGGGGGGGGGCAAATTTTGACATTGAGGCATTATAACAGCTCTAGCAAAGCATAGGCAGTAACCATTGATCGCTGCCCTGACATGTTTTTAATGATGTACCTGGTACATCCAGTATCGAGAAGGGGTTAAAATAAGTTATATTGTACTGGGGGGTATCTATAGTGCACTGTTGGAGGAGATCTGTATAGCACTTGGAGGAAGGGGTTCTGTATGGCACCAAGAGAATCTTTTTTGTGCCTTTCTTCGGTAGCGATGTATAATAATATCAGGGGGTACCGTTTGGCAATTTTCTCACCGGAGCCCTGTGGTTTCTACATATGCATCTGCAGTTAGTGAATTTGTGTACAGAGTACAGATCGCACCACTAACTTGAATGCCTTGGACCTGTCTTGATATGAGACCCTTGTTACACAGTAATGTATTCACATGCTGGTTTTCTGTTTGAGGGACAAATGTCCAAAATACGAAAGCAGAATGGCGCAACAGTAGTGAATACGTGGATTAAATATTTTGCAATGAAGAGTAGTAAAATCCTTCAAAATTTAATATGATTCCTGTAAAAAAACACAATAAAACACAAACATGTGTATGACCAGATATAATAAATATATATGGGCCCCTAATACAAGGAGAACTCACAAAATGGTGGAAAGGATAAATCAAATAGAGAAGATGGCTGGAATAGCATTAGAGTTGGCCTGCACCTCAACGCGTTTCGCCGGATACTACACGGCTTCTTCAGGAGGAATTTGGAAAAAACGTGCATCGAGGGACAAATGTATCAGAATAACTACTCCTCCTGGCTTGTGCGCTGCACGGTTCAATCACATGTGTGGGGGACTGGTATGTCACATTCCATGCCATATTCCCCAACATACCTGATTCTTGTTTGGCAAAGTTGGGAGGTATGAATTTGTGAGTTGTTTTAAGGGCTTGTCTTAAGGTTTGTATTATATTTATTTAAAAAAAAAAACCTGCTCTGCATACTACTGCATGCACCAGATTTGGCACACTGAGTCACTGAAAATTAAAAGGTTTTTCACTAATACTGGTGATGGGTATTATAAAAAAAACTCAACTATTAGTTTCTACTGCACTGGAAGAAACACCTGTTTTGGCTGAACCCCAAAGCCGGGCCTTAATTGGGACCTAGACGGCACTTTATAGGACTGGGCTCAGGCTGGGGATCTACGGCGCATTCTCAGTCATCATGACAACTCTACTCACCTTCTCCGGTGTCCTAGACACTGAAAAACGCAATCAGGACAGCATAATTGTGATCCTGAATCCTGCTTTTTGGAACTGTCATGTGCAAAGCAGGACAGTTGGGGATATGCTGCACCCAGGGCGTTAAGATTTGCTGGGACAGAATTTAGGAGGAGGTGTGTAATTGCACACATCCAAAGTTTCATTATTTAGGAGGGACAGCCCAATTTTTGCACCCAAATCCCCCTGTACCTTTCTCCGCCTCTACTATCCCTCGAGTGTATCACTAGGGTTACCACCTTTTGTTCAGAAAAATACCGGCCTTGCTACTGTCTCCATTAGGGTTGCCACCCGGCCGTTTTTTTACCGGCACAGCCGGTATTTCACCTCTTGGAGCCGGTGCCAGAACAACTGTAATACCGGCCATTCTAAGGCCAGTATTATTTGCAGCAGGGGAGTGGAGAGAAGGCAGACTATGCGTTTGCATAGTCTGCATGGTCCAGATGGTGGCTGCACCTGTAGCGTGCTGTGCCCATGTGTCCTGTTGGTTTCAGGCTCTCCAGACGAACGCAGCACGAGGGGGAATGTCTGTGCTTCCTGCACAGACTGCTAGCTCCGCCCCCTCGCTCATAGCACTGTAACGTCAGAGAGCTGGGACACCTGGCTCCCAGGATGAAGAGATGTTCAGTGCCTGGCAGACCAGGCTGTTGAAGAAGCTCCCCCTTCCAATGCAATAAGGTAAACAGGGAAGGGGGACACATTGAATTATGCACCTTTTCCCTCCCCCCCCCAAAAATAAAAAAAAAACGACTGCCTTGGAACTAGGATTTTCTTTTGTCTGTCTACAGGGAGTGCAGAATTATTAGGCAAATGAGTATTTTGACCACATCATCCTCTTTATGCATGTTGTCTTACTCCAAGCTGTATAGGCTCGAAAGCCTACTACCAATTAAGCATATTAGGTGATGTGCATCTCTGTAATGAGAAGGGGTGTGGTCTAATGACATCAACACCCTATATCAGGTGTGCATAATTATTAGGCAACTTCCTTTCCTTTGGCAAAATGGGTCAAAAGAAGGACTTGACAGGCTCAGAAAAGTCAAAAATAGTGAGATATCTTGCAGAGGGATGCAGCACTCTTAAAATTGCAAAGCTTCTGAAGCGTAATCATCGAACAATCAAGCGTTTCATTCAAAATAGTCAACAGGGTCGCAAGAAGCGTGTGGAAAAACCAAGGCGCAAAATAACTGCCCATGAACTGAGAAAAGTCAAGCGTGCAGCTGCAACGATGCCACTTGCCACCAGTTTGGCCATATTTCAGAGCTGCAACATCACTGGAGTGCCCAAAAGCACAAGGTGTGCAATACTCAGAGACATGGCCAAGGTAAGAAAGGCTGAAAGACGACCACCACTGAACAAGACACACAAGCTGAAACGTCAAGACTGGGCCAAGAAATATCTCAAGACTGATTTTTCTAAGGTTTTATGGACTGATGAAATGAGAGTGAGTCTTGATGGGCCAGATGGATGGGCCCGTGGCTGGATTGGTAAAGGGCAGAGAGCTCCAGTCCGACTCAGACCCCAGCAAGGTGGAGGTGGAGTACTGGTTTGGGCTGGTATCATCAAAGATGAGCTTGTGGGGCCTTTTCGGGTTGAGGGTGGAGTCAAGCTCAACTCCCAGTCCTACTGCCAGTTCCTGGAAGACACCTTCTTCAAGCAGTGGTACAGGAAGAAGTTTGCATCCTTCAAGAAAAACATGATTTTCATGCAGGACAATGCTCCATCACACGCGTCCAAGTACTCCACAGCGTGGCTGGCAAGAAAGGGTATAAAAGAAGAAAATCTAATGACACGTCCTCCTTGTTCACCTGATCTGAACCCTATTGAGAACCTGTGGTCCATCATCAAATGTGAGATTTACAAGGAGGGAAAACAGTACACCTCTCTGAACAGTGTCTGGGAGGCTGTGGTTGCTGCTGCACGCAATGTTGATGGTGAACAGATCAAAACACTGACAGAATCCATGGATGGCAGGCTTTTGAGTGTCCTTGCAAAGAAAGGTGGCTATATTGGTCACTGATTTGTTTTTGTTTTGTTTTTGAATGTCAGAAATGTATATTTGTGAATGTTGAGATGTTATATTGTTTTCACTGGTAAAAATAAATAATTGAAATGGGTATATATTTGTTTTTTGTTAAGTTGCCTAATAATTATGCACAGTAATAGTCACCTACACACACAGATATCCCCCTAAAATAGCTAAAACTAAAAACTACTTCCAAAAATATTCAGCTTTGATATTAATGAGTTTTTTGGGTTCATTGATAACATGGTTGTTGTTCAATAATAAAATTAATCCTCAAAAATACAACTTGCCTAATAATTCTGCACTCCCTGTATGTTACTGTATGTCTCTTTATGTTACTGTCTCTGTCTGTCAGGATGTCTATGTTAGTGTGTGTCTCTTTATGTTACTGTCTCTGTATGTCAGTATGTCTGTGTGACTGTCTCTGGGTATGTCTATGTGACTGTATCTGTCTGTCGGTATGTCTATGTGACTGTCTCTGGGCATGTCTATGTGACCTTCTCTGTCTGTCAGTATGTCTATGTGAATATCTCTGGCTGTGTCTATGTGACTGTCTATCAGTATGTCTATGTCAGCGGTGGTGAACCTATGGCACGCGTGCCACTACTGGCACGCCAAGCCCTCAGCTGTGGCACGCGGCCAGGTTCAGCTCTCACCGGTAATCTGCTCCGTTGTCCTGGAGGTGCAGACATCAGTGTAATAGACAGGCGCTGCCGGTCACCTGCTTCTTCTCCAGATGATTGGCGCATGCGCGTTCTGTGAAGAAGCGTTTAAGTTGGAAAGCAATTAACTGTTTGCTTTCCGACTTGAACGCTTCTTCACATAACGCACATGCGCCAATCATCTGGAGAAGAAGCAGGTGACCGGCAGCGCCCGTCTAATACACTGATGTCTGCACCTCCAGGACAACGGAGCAGATTACCGGTGAGAGCTGAACCTGTATGTGTGTGTGTGTGTATGAGTATAAGTGTGTGTGTATATGAGTATGAGTGTGTGTGTGTTTGGGTATATGTGTGTGTATGAGTATAAGTATGAGTGTGTGTGAGTATAAGTATGAGTGTGTGTGAGTATAAGTATGAGTGTGTGTGTGAGTATAAGTATGAGTGTGTGTGTGAGTATAAATGTGTGCGCATGAGTATAAGTGTGTGGGTGTGAGTATGAGTATAAGTGTGTATTTGTATGAACGTGTGTGAGTATGAGTATAAGGATGTGTGAGTATGCGGTGTTGGCACTTTGTGGTCTGCAAATTTGTTTCCGTCAAAAATTGGGCACTCGGGACCAAAAACGTTCGCCAACACTGGTCTTTGTGAATGTCTCATGGTATGTCTATGTGACAACTGTCTCCGTCTGTCAGTATGTCTATGTGAATGTCTCTGGGTATGTCTATGTGGCTGTCTCTGTCTGTCAGTATGTCTATGTGACTGTCTCTGTCTGTCAGTATTTCTATGTAACTGTCTTTGTGTGTGAATGTGTGTGAAATAGCTATGTATATATATATATATATAGTTAGATATTTCACACTGGCATGATATACAAATTATATACATATATTGTGTCAGTGAGAAATATATGCATAATAAGTATTAAGCTCCAGGCACCTGGTACCTGTACCAAGGAACCAGAAGCTTAATCTGATAGGGAAATTGAGTGGATCTGCCCCTCAGTGGCTCCACCCTTTGTAGACACAACCCTGTGTGGCTCCGCCCACCGCTATGGCCTGTATTTTTTTGGGGAAAAGGTGGCAACCCTGGTCTCCATAGACTTAACATCATCCAGGTCCCAACCCTATGCATCACAGACCTCCACAGCAATAAAACTAACAATATACTGTTTTTAAACTGCAATTATTTCATACCTCCCAACGGTCCTGCGTTGCTCAGTGATTGCAATTTTGTGATACCTTCAGCAGCTCTCACAAAAATAAGTGTCCCTCTTTGGACTTTTTAAATGTATGTAATTGCAATACAAAATATATAAATTATCCATAAATTAAAATAAGACAATAGGGAAATGCATTTAATGAAGACACAACATAGAAAGCAAGAGAAAGGGTAGCTTCATACCATTTATTTGAAAACAATTTTTCACTTGCGATTGAGCATAAGGCTACAATAAAATGGCTCATTTAATGAAGACACTCAGCACTACATAGGAGATGTCTTTAGTGTTTAGCGCTCAGTACGAAGAAAATCTTGTCGAGAACAATGCACATTCTCCGAACGAGGCTTGCAACGCATCCAGCTGGTCTCGGGTACGGTGTCCTCGGAAGGTCAATCCTCTATTTAGCGGAAGCAGACGCATCCTTCTATTAGGTAAGAATATATGTTGCTGTGCTAGTCTGTACTTGAGTTGGTTGTTATTTATTCACTCTGACTGTCAGAATTCTTCTTCTTCTCGCTCTTCCAGTGCTTTGTTGTTCCACGTTTTTGGCATGCATGTGAAGCAAACAAGAATAAAGTATTAGACAAGCTGTGAGTTTTCCGAAATTAGTTAACACCTGCTTGCTGATTTGCAGTAATCAAACAAATAATATGAATTGTCTGGCTGATGACCTATTAAATAGTGGAGTTTTCAGATGTTCAGCGTTTTATTTTTTGCAGCAGTTGCATTTATTAAAGGGACTCTCGTACTTAAGCACTAGCAACGTAGAGTAAAAATATTACGCACCCACAGAAGTACAATAGGCAATAAACGATTGTTTACTGTGTATAAGTGCGTAAATTATATTTGTATTATTTAAAAAAAAAATAAAATAAACTGTTGTCTTCTCATCGACAAAAATCTTTTATTTTAATGTTGTGAATATATAAATCAGTGCATTACACCCTTCATAACTGCTGTCAACTTACTGCATTCCATAACCTTTTGCCAAGCTCATATTAAAGTGGTCAAAGGAGTCTGTGTTAACATTTTTACAAGAAACATGTGTAGTATGGATTTTACCAAAAGCATACTTAAATATATTTATTTTGGAGTCCTGGATTAAAACAAACCCCCCCCCCCCCATTTTTGACGGAGGCACGTAGAGGAATTCTGTATGTCTGCAGGGTTTAAAGATTCCAGTTCCTGCTCTTAAACATTCAGAATATGGCATGTGATTTAGTCTTGTGACCAAGAGTGAATCAGGAAACGATCTCATTCAATCCATTATTGTTGAAAAAATAATGTTAAATTGAGGATTCTGAGCACAACTAGAAATAAAATGAAAATTTTCTAATTATTAAAGAACAACTCAAGTAGGAAAAATAAGTAATTAATGCATATAAAAACTTTAAAAATATGCATTAATTTTTACCTTTTTAAACATTTTCAGTTCTTCCCTGTCTTTTGCGGACGTTATACGAGGGATCAGTCCGGCCAAGGTGATGTCGTCTTTATGGGTGTTTCTCTCAGGAGCCAATCAGAAAGCTCACATAGAGATGCAAAAAATTAGATGGCGGCACTGTGCCAATACATTTGAAGGAGGACTAATCTTTTTTTTTTTTCCACTTGTTCTTCTTCCAAGTGAAAAATTCTGTCTCCTTAGTATGAGTATAAGTTGGCATGCACTTTTGTACATGCCAGTTCTGGCCATGCTTCTATGGGAATCAGGTACCCCTCTAAGGAAGCAAGACTTGAAAAAAGTTTTAACTTTTAGGAGTTCACGTGCATGCACATATTAGAAACATGGGATAAAGTAGGGGTGTCAAACGTGTGCCAATCTTGGTGAAAGATGCAGTCCATCTGGCTTGGTTACTAATATTCTCATTAGTTTTTAGGAAATAAAGTTGCTTTAAAATGTTTTTGAACAGCTTTTGCATTACTGCTAAACATCCATACATTTTTTTTTCATGGTTAACAAACTAATCATCACCTTAAAAAAATAATGCAAGCCAATATACATATATATATGTATTTTTGATCATGTGTCCTCTTCAAAAACAAACAAACTCCAATGTCTCTCAATGTATCCTTCCTGGTAAAATTCTTTATAAATAAAACAATAGAGCATAAGCAGCTGTGTATCGTTTCCAGAATATCAAATAATACAATAATAATACAGAACTTTAAATAATGGCCAATTAATCAAATTCCTTATATATATATATATATATATATATATATGGGGACTCCTATAGGTGGGGTGATTATGGGAAATGGCTGATCCTATGTATCCTTCCAGACAAAGCTACTATTTTTATAACTTGTATTTAACAGAAAGATATTGTATTTATTTCCATTTTCTATTTAATCTCTATGTTGCATATTATTTAATTATTATTGAATATTATTATTACTATAGTAATATATATAAATCATATTATTCAATATTCAGTAAATATAAGGAAATTAGCAAACATGGCATTCAACCCCTTAACTGCCACTGCAGCAAACAAGAAATTAATATGAGAATCATTGAGCGCATCTATTGTATGCTGCTTTATCTCCTTCACTAATATTGACAGGCTATGAAACATAGTTTGGTGTTTTGGTTCTATAGTATTACATTTAAAAATAACTTTGTTTTCATTTGTATTGCTGGTGTATATTTATGTTTTTAGGATTCCAATAGCAGTTTCTGCAGCTATATCTGTGATAATATAATTATTATATCCATTTGTAATTATTTATACGGTATTTGTGTTTAGCTTTAATTTTCCTGTCTTTCATTGAATGTACCCACATATAAAAAAAGTTTCTATTTTTTTTTCTGAGTTTAGAAATATGCCATATTACATGTTTTTCTGTTGTTTTTCTTACAAGTTAAGAGGCAATAGCAGAAAGTTGTGTTTTTCTTGTTTCCTAACAAATTTCTCCTACAGTGAGCCTTTGACCCCAACAATAATCATCACCCTAACCCATCTATAAACCTAAATGCAACCCTTACCCCTAGACTGCCTCTGGGGCAGTCAAGCAACAGAGCGACAGAAGGAATTTCAGATGGCTTCTGTCACTCTTGTCGGCTACAGGGCAACTCCATTTTGAAGGGGCGTGCTGCCATTCAAAATGTTGGTGTTGCATTATACCTCAAAATTGAGGCATCATAACACTTCATCACTACATGACAGGTTTTCTGTGATGTACCTGATATGTCCAATGTGGCAAAGGGGTTAAAGGACTGTATGCAAAATATTCATGTATAACTGAAAGATTTCATCACGTGTAGACATTTTAAATAGAAATTCATCAATACCAGCCCAATTTACTCTCCATCACTCTATAAACATGTTTGTTTAGAATTTTGGGTCAGACATTCCTTCATCCCAGTGAAAGAGGTGTGTTTGTTCTTTACTTTGTATACTGTGATGATGTAGCCCTGCATGGTGCTGCAGCCATCCTCGTGCATCTCTTGGGAGTTTTATATACTGTAGTGGTCCTTTACATAACTGATATTGGGAATCTCGCAAAAAGAACAAACCATCATTGTGTATCAGATTTATTTAATATGTGCTATAAAAAGTGAAATTAATTTTCCTTTTTTTCATGTTTTATAGCAATCTTTAGATATGATTACATTCATGAACAGCTCTGACAGTGAAGATGAAGAAGAATGCAATGAGAGGACATCTCTAATAGCATCACAGAGTCCCCCACTTCTATCTTACCAAGATGGGGTACAAACGTCTGGAGGAGAGGAGCCCTCAAATTACAGGGTAAAATTACCTTGCTTGCCTGCATGTTTCATTTTACATATGTGTATATATACAAGTAATACTTTTACAAAACAAAAAGAACAAAAGTGAGATTTTGGTGTAATGAAGGTATACACTTCTCAACCTTTTAAGGAGAAATAAAGCTGTGATATAAATTAAAATCAGGAGGAACTTTATGTCCCCCTTAAGGGGATGCACTCACAGACTTTCAGGGTAGTAATGGCACTTCAAATAGAATCTGTTGTCAGTTGAAAGAGCGAAAAGCGTAGCGTATTGGACTCACCTGCTATTCATTCTTCTTTTATTGCTACTGTTTTATGTCTGTACACTTTTTTTTGTTCTTTTTGTTTTGTATTCTGTATATGTGTGTTCTATAGGGAGATACTGCTTAAGTGCTGCTAGGGTTGTGATTACAGCGCTGGGTTCACCTTTGTTTTTTTAAGTAATACTTTTATTGACTGGGTATGCATCACCAGTCACTGACCTAGAGATCAAAGTCTAATGTGTCATGATATGGTTTAGGTTTTGAGACAGAGCAGGTTCTTACATTTTTCTTCTTTTACATTTCCTAAATTGTGCCTTATCCATATCTGTGGTTCAACGATATTTGTTTGAGCCTTCAAAAAAGTTAATAATAGAAAACCATTAAAAACAATTCAATTAAATGAAAACGCTGGGTTAAGTAGCTAGCAGCAGATCAAGTGAGTAAGACGTTAGTGTAGTCTGGTGGGGAATAAGTGAAAAGAGAGTGGTGAGGGTGGGTTGGTGTTAGGAGAGGTTTATATTGAGTCTTCATGTATAATTATACAGTATTGTACTGTATTTGCTCAAATACAAGAAAAGGTTATTTTCAGAGCAAATACTTGGAACAAGTCCCCTTGTCTTATATTTTACGTTGTCTTATAATCAGAACTCAAATATATGTCAGACTATAAGACTAGGATCCAGGTGCCCCACTGAGCGGTAGGGGTCCTGGATCCTGTTTGTGAACAGACATCCTCTGATGCTGCCTGGCACTTCTATCACGGAACACCGGTGTCATGTGACCGGCTGCCCCACTAGACACCAGGGAGTCTTGAGGGGATGCAAATGGCTAAGTCTGAGGTTGGGTGCATATGGCTAGGACTGGGTGATGCAGATTGTAAATAATATGTAATGAAAACAAGAAATGCATTCAAAAAGTGAATTAATATTTTCAAGTAAAACTTTTTTCCAGTAGGCTGGTCTTATATTCAGGCTTTTTCTTCTTTTCCTAAATTAATATCCCAAGTTTGGGAGGGTCATCTTATAATTAGGGTCAAGCAAATACAGTAATCTCCCCTCGTAAGTACCGTTCCTCTAATTTAAAGGAATTCACCTCTTTTACTTTCTATATATAAGCTTTTCCATTCCCTTTAATTATTTTGTAGGCCACCTCTGTACTTTTTCCAGTTGTGTGGTGTCTTTTTCCGCAGCTTTAATTTTTAAGTAACTTATTTTCCCCAACTGAAATTTTTCTTATGTATATGTTGATCTTTTATTTTTTATTCTAAAATGCATAGCTTTGCATTTATCAGTGTTGAAGCTCATCCGCCAATAGCCAGCTCCATATTTTAATTTCTCCTCACTCCCCTGAAGGGAAGTAACACAATTTTATATTTTCCTACCATATTTGCCAACTACAAACACAGACACATGACATCAATTTCAAGATCATCATTAAACAAATAAAATAGAATTTTACAACTCAGATGTACCGTGCTTACCTCCTTTATCAGACCTTTTCATCATTGGCACTCTAATCAAAAACCAGCTGTCTTTAAGTAGCAAAAACATTTCCATTTTGTTTGCATGATTTATTTTGTGCAGGGAACAGCTTGAACAAAACCTACACAGATATCCTCAGCAACACCATTATGTAATTCTATTTTTTTTTTTAATATATTATCTATTTTTTTTTTTTATTTAATAAAAACCATATTGACTTTTTCTAATTCTATTGCATAAAATTATCTGTTGAAAGCCATTTAAAAGAAACAAATCCCCTCCCTAAATGACCCTGCTATGTTATATAGAGGCTCATCAGTATTAACATGTAACCAAACAATTAATATTGTTTATCCTAGAAATCCCAAACCTCTGGCAGTATTTTTCTTTTAATGGACAGCTCGATATGCCTTTAATATAAATGGCCTCAAAAATATGTTAAATAGCTATTATGATACATTGTGAATATCTAGACATATGGATAGCTGCTAATAACAGAAGGGGAGGGGCTGAAAACGTGGTACAATCTGGCTAGTGGATGACAGATGAGATGGGAACTGAAGAAATGTTTTAACTGAGGAATGCTTATGCATAACGGATTTTTCCATTTCGAAATCAGTTACATAAATGGTTTTAATTTTTTCTAAATTCCTACATGTAAAATGAATATGGTGTTTTGTTTTTTTTTTTAAAAACTTCAGTCAGTAATTTATTTTGATATTATAATATATATATATATATATATAAACCCAAAAAATCGAATTAAATCTAGATCCTTTACAACACAGGCTGAAAATTAGATTCACAATTGTATGAATTACATTTTGCTTTTAATAAATCATTTAAAATAATTTAACAAATAATTACTAAGGAATAAATAAATATTTTGATTTAAATTATGATTTTAAAATTTAAGTTTTTAACAAAAAATATTTTTAAATCTCCTCCCCACTTTTTAAAAAAACAAAAACATAGAAAATATGAATAAACTTGAACAAGTAAAAAAAAAAAACAAATCTCTAGCATACAACAAGAAAGATTTAGATAGGAGTCTGACCAAATTAAAAATAAGATATTTTCACAAATCCAATAGAACGGATAAAATGTTGACAAACAAACTTAAGAAGAAAAGATTGAAAGAAAAGATCTTGATGAGGAGAGGATACATGCAGAGATCCCTGCAGGAACTAGGAGAAGCATTTTGCAGACTTTTATTCCAATTTATATAATTTAACATCATTTAACTATGGAAGTCAGTGACTATCTAGATAACACAGGAATCTTTGAAATCCCTAAGAGCAATTTGGAGCAGATAAATTACCCAATAACTAAAGAAAAAATTCTAAATGCAATAAATAAAATGGGGAAAAAAACCTGCCAGGTCCTGACAGATATACTAATTAGTTTTACAAGATATATACAAGTAATATAATAGAATACTTATTAAATGCATATAACACTGCTGTTCAAAATGGCTCCTTCCCGGCAGAGATGCTAAATGCAAATATAATTCCATTATTAAAACCGGAAAAATATCCAAAGGAGATGGCTAACTATAGACCTATCTCCCTGATAAATGTTGATTTAAAAATATTTGCTTCCATACTGGCTGAGAGAATGAAGCTACTGGTACCCGCTGTTATCCACTAATCAGTTGGGCTTTGTACCAGGACGCCTCCCCTCACAGAATATCAGATTCATAATTAATATTTTAGATGGAGCAAGGAGAGGTGGGGTCCCCACTCTGACCCTGTCGTTGGATGCAGAGAAGGCCTTCAACAAGGTCGGATAGGGATATACGTTTCGAACATTGCGGTCTTTTGGACTTGACGGGTAGATGATGGAGGCTATAGGAGCACTATACGGGCATGTGTCGGCAAGAGTGGTGGGTATTGATTTATGCTCAAGGAGAGGATTACAAACTGTCACTATATGCTGACGACATCCTTGTAAACCTTGTCTAACCCACCTAGGACCTTACCGCACCTTATGGAACAAATAAAGATATGCAGCAAGATATCTAATTATAAATTAAACACCCACAAAACAATAGCCTTATCTCTTAACATAGCTCATGAAACTAAGCAATACATTCAGTCTGAGTTTCATTTTGACTGCTCCAAAAAGCAATGTGAATACGTAGGCATTATTATTATTCCCTCAAACATAAATAGATCAATGGAGATAAACTGTAGAAATATTAAACCCTTCTCAGATTTGGCAAGGCAATATAATCTATCAACAAATCAAATTTTTGACTATTTACGAATCAAAAGCTTCATACAACAATACTTATACCTAGAAGAAAAAGATAAGATAGATCTGATAGCCCCCAAAATAATTTTTGGAAAGCCTTTTTTTTTTTATATAATTAAAATGAATGGTGCTTTTTTTCAATGGTTAACATATACAGCCCCTTTTACCTCTCCAGCAGTACTCTCTGCAGTCATTTATTTCCCCTTTGCATGCATCTGTACTAATCTTATGCTGTACAGTGCACTGACAGTGTGATTTGCTCTAAGGGCACGCATGTGCAATAAATGACATTAATGCCGTGCTTAGTGCATGGCATCACAACCAAGGTTCCCCCACTAGGAGCCTCAGCAATATAATTGTAAATACACTCAGGTAAGGTAATTAAATATATAGTAATTGCATCTTTTATTTTGCTGGATATTTAACTACATTTTTATCCTAACTAGAAACCACAGAGTGACGACACGCAAGAGGCAAGCAATAGATCTAATGGGGAAACATCTAGTGCAGCAGCATCCAACCAAGAACCTCCCATGGATGGGGAAGAAGAAGAGCTGACCCTAAAATATGGAGCTCGGCATGTTATCATGCTATTTGTTCCTGTCACTCTTTGCATGGTGGTTGTTGTGGCAACAATAAAATCAGTTAGTTTCTACACAGAAAAAAATGGGCAGTTGTGAGTATGAACTTTTTTTCCCCCATCAACTGTAGGTTTACTTTTTTTTTTTTTTTTAAAGTATATGACCCAACAGCTGTTGGAGAACTACAACTCCCATTCTCCCCTGCCAGTCTTTTAGCTGACAAAGTATTATGGGAGATGCAGGCGATCAGCAGATAGACGGCCGCAGTTCGACATGCCTAATTTAAGTGTTGTGGGGAATAGTTTAGTATTATATAGAAGTGTTTTTTTTTTTTTTAAAGAATATACTAATTAATTTTGCAACCTGTGTCTACTTACCGTTTTCTCTTTATGTAACTGTATAGCTTTGTAAGCATGAGCTTAACACATATCCTTAAAAACAATGTATGTAGCTCCACTATCTAGTTTTATTACATAAGGCTTATATTGTTTGTTTGTTTTTTACATTTTTTTTATTTATCACATAAATATACAAAAGAGACAAACAAGGATAGTTACATAGAAACATATAGAATACACTAATATATCAACTTCCCAACCCTATGCGGCCATCACACATATATGCAATGTAATAAATTAAAAACAATTAGCGTACAGAGGGTTGAGATGACACTTATTTTAAGTTTGTGTCAAGCTTGCTATCCAAAATTTGTAGATTAAAATGTTAGGATCATGTTTTTATTTGCTTCAGAATAAGAGTGCGCTGGTCACTGCACTTTCCTCTATGTCGAGCAATGGGTACACAGGTGCAAGAAAAGGTGGAGAACCCAGCCACTTTCAATAACCACAAATGTAAATATAATGCACTCCGTGATCACTAAGAATACATCAAATCCCAGTGGGCTACAAGGGCAGATTCCTTTATTTTGGAACTCTCACATCAATAGTGACAACACCACAAACGCTACAAGTCAGCGGCACTCCATACTCCACAAAACTAGATCCACACAGGTTTATGTGATACTGGTGTCTTTTTTTTTTAATATAAAGTAGAGAGACAGAGACAGACATGCTTAACACCTTTCACACAACCGTGCTTAATCATAAGCTCAAATGTTACATCCCAAAAACAAGTATTAAAAACACATGAAATCAAACAATTATGTGTACATATGAATAAAGGAGGAGTCTGGCTACAGCTACTAAACACTACCAAATTTGGTAGAAACATGAATAATGAAAAAATAAAGAAATAAAAAAATTAAACTGAAAACATTATATATTAATAATTAAAAAATAAAAATAAAAAGTATCCTGAAACAAATGAATAAGTAATTAGTATAAATGTGTTTAAAAGGCATGTGAACAAATATCACACAAAAAATAGAATATGTGAATAATATAAAAAAATATGAATGTGAAAACATAATAATGTGTATTTTTATGCAATAAATGTAAGTGTGCACATAAATGTAAATAGTGGAAGAGCCCATAATGAATACAGTAGAACATCTAATAAATAAATGTGTGTGTGTGTAAAATCAAACTGTGTTTAAATAAATATCAAAATGTGTAAGATATATTGGTCTTCATAAAATACTAGAGCCCTTAAAAAAACAAAACAATACTGCACTCCCAGAAAAACCTCCAAAAGTATGACTATATGGAATAAACATGTAATACAGTAAAACTGCATAAAATACTAAAAATTAATTAAAGTGGAAATATATTTAAATTACTGTATAATTATTTCTCAGTTAGTCATACAGCCCAATAATCCTATTTCATTGAATTCAGTATATATAGGATTCCATAAGCTAATGAAAAATGGCAATATTAAATGCCATTATTAAAAAAATATGAACCCTTTCCTTGCTGATCAGTTTGTAACTGTGATCAGTTTCCTTCTTACTTTATGGCCCTCATTTTGTTTTTACAAACTTTTTTTTATTTTTTTATTTTTAAAGTTTTTTTTCACATTTCATTGGAATGTATTGATTTAATTACAGCTAACCCCTGCATACCCATTCTGTGATTCTCATAGCTCTGACATCGCACTGGTCAGAATTTTTATTCTGGGGTTTTTTGTTGGGGGAGTTTGGGAACCTATATTTTTAATTAGTTAGGATAAGTGGGTTAGTGTTGTACTAGTTATGTAGATTATTATTGGGAAAATAATGGGGAAAAAACATTTTTTCCCCAAAAGAGGTTCCCCTTTTATGTTTATTTTTTAATGCTAAGTTATAGATTATTTTTATGTATAGGGTATCAAAAGAAAGCTCTAACTGTCCTTTAAAAAACAACATATAATTTGTATGGGTGCGTTAAATGACAGAAAATTATGTTTCAACAAACACATATTCAAAATTGAAAAATCGCTCTGATCCTTGGCCCAGAAAATCCCTGGTCCTGAAGGGGTTAAATACCATTGGAAACAAAATAACATGAATGTAGTGCAACAATGAAATGCCCACCTATGAATACGTTTGATACAAACACAATACAATGAGTCTGCAAAAAGAGATTATATGAAGCAAGGCCGGTGGGGTAAATATATACTGTAAAGAAAATGTGTGTATAATTATATTTATTAATACCAAAAGGAATAGATTGTATAATGTGTGTGTGTGTGTGAGAAATAAAACAAATGACAAAAGAATCTATAAAAAAAAAAAAGTAAATATAAAATTAAAAGAAATAAAAATATTTGTTTTTGGTAGTGCAGAAAAACTTATGAATGGCTAAGCTTGTAAAAGAGAAATAGGTTTAAATACATGCAATCTGTAAAGAAAACATTAATCTGACAGTTGGTTATAGAATATTTTTAAACAACAATTTAAGATTGTGAATTTAGAATACTACATTTGTCCTTTTAACTTATTTGCCAGATTACACTAACATTCATACCACAAAGTCGCTAAAAAAAAACTTACAAGCCTATAGTTGTTAGACGATCATGTGGTTAACATTGATTTTGTTCCATTTCTAAGTCTAGTAACTGCAGCTAAATTGAACTACTTACTTTTGAACATCCAGTAGTAACTTGCTACTGTTGAATCATCAAAACCTCAAGTAATTGGTGGGGCAACTTAGCAGACCTGAGATCTGTGCTGATTTGTCACAGCCAAGTTTTGCCCCAGCACAGCATATGATGGTGGTTCTAAACATGCTTGGAAATTAAAATATAATTTATGATGGCTTTAAATCCCTTTTTTTTTTTAAATTAATTTTTTTCGTAACAACTTTTTTGTAACAATTTTTTTCCTCTTGTGACTTTCAGAATCTACACCCCTTTTTCTGAAGACACCACATCAGTTGGTCAACGACTCCTAAACTCAGTGTTGAATACAATCATTATGATCAGTGTTATTCTTGTGATGACAATATTCCTTGTTTTGTTATACAAGTACAGATGCTACAAGGTAAGAAACATTTGATTAGCACTATCGTTTAGAACTTGTGAGATCCCTGCATGGATCCAGAATTTCATGATATTTTTAGATTTTTGACAGAATATATATTTTTTTAGTCAGAATGTTGCATATAATAATAAAAGGTGCAGGTCACCAGCTATTGCCTTCCAGTGAACCTTTTACAAACTCATAAATAATGTGCTGATTGGATTTTAGCAATTGATACAGTCAATTTACTGGGTGCAATGCGGCATGAGGGTTCCCTGCACTGAGTGATGATTCAGAGCAATGGAAATACGATGCTCTGAATGATCAGTGTGCATGAGGAGTGCGGGCAGCCCTGTCTGAGGTCTGTGTGCGTTTAGCACACAGCTGGTACTGCCAGCTGCTCCCCAGTAAAAAAAATGCACTCTTATAGAAGGAGGGGGTGGACCCGGTGAGGTCTGCCTCCCTCCCTCAGTTCCACATTGTGACAGAAAAATAGGAGCGCGCGGGAGCCCCTTTGTAAAAATTGGGGAACAGACCTACGACAGACCACAGACATGGGGGTGGGGGAGACCACAGACATGGAAGGGGGGAAACGGACAACAGATATGGGTGCAGAGAGGAGAGAGAGACAGGCATGGGAAGGCAGAGAGGAGAGAGAGGGACAGACATGAGGAGGGAGCGGAGAGGGACAGACATGAGGAGGGAGCGGAGAGGGACAGGCATGAGGAGGGAGCGGAGAGGGACAGGCATGAGGAGGGAGCGGAGAGGGACAGGCATGAGGAGGGAGCGGAGAGGGACAGGCATGAGGAGGGAGCGGAGAGGGACAGGCATGAGGAGGGAGCGGAGAGGGACAGGCATGAGGAGGGAGCGGAGAGGGACAGGCATGAGGAGGGAGCGGAGAGGGACAGGCATGAGGAGGGAGCGGAGAGGGACAGGCATGAGGAGGGAGCGGAGAGGGACAGGCATGAGGAGGGAGCGGAGAGGGACAGACATGAGGAGGGAAGGGAGAGGGACAGACATGAGGAGGGAGCGGAGAGGGACAGACATGAGGAGGGAGAGGAGAGGGACAGGGGAACACATTAAGTAATGTACTTTTTCTTTAACAAGACTGTCTGTGTGTATGTGTGAGATTGTGTTTATTATTGTGTGATTGATGTGCTGTTGCCTGGCTGTTATAATCAGGCACGGTAAGGGGTGGGGTAAGGGGCCGTCTAGGGGGGAAACGGACAACAGATATGGGTGCAGAGAGGAGAGAGAGACAGGCATGGGAAGGCAGAGAGGAGAGAGAGACAGGCATGGGAAGGCAGAGAGGAGAGAGAGACAGGCATGGGAAGGCAGAGAGGAGAGAGAGAGATAGGCATGGGAAGGGAGAGGGACAGACATGAGGAGGGAGCGGAGAGGGACAGATATGAGGATGGAGCGGAGAGGGACAGGCATGAGGAGGGAGCGGAGAGGGACAGACATGAGGAGGGAGCGGAGAGGGACAGGGGAACACATTAAGTAATGTACTTTTTCTTTAACAAGACTGTCTGTGTGTATGTGTGAGATTGTGTTTATTATTGTGTGATTGATGTGCTGTTGCCTGGCTGTTATAATCAGGCGCGGTAAGGGGTGGGGTAAGGGGCCGTCTAGGGTGACAAAAATCCTTGCACTGGCCCTGGCACCACCCCACCTTCTAGTGTCTCAATACTAGAGAACTAGTAAAAACAAAATTTGGAAGGTGCGCTATACCCACACAGAATAAATACGACAATGGTCACCACCATACTCAGTCTGTAGAAGAGTTGGCGATAAAGAGGCTGTCCAGTAAATGTCCACCATTCAATAAAATTGTTACCAATATTGGGATAAGTTACTCTTTATTCTGTGTGGGTATAGTGCACTTTCCTATTTTTTTAATATTATTCCTGAACAATAATATATTGTGGTCTAAAAAGAAATAATGGAAACTAAAGGCATATAAGTGAATTCATTTTTTTCAAATATTTTGTTTATTTAAAAAGTATTTTTATCAGAAAGGAAATCTTGCATTGTTACAATAAGGTACAAAATAATATTAAAATAGAAATATACAAATTTAACACAGAACACGAACAGGTAAGAATTATAATCAACAATGATTACAGGTGCAGTCTATGTTGAGGTATATTGACAGAGATCTCTTAAGGGATTTTAGATTGGGGGAAGATTTGATGGTGTCAATGAGGTCTTTCAATATTTGCGGTGCTCTGTTGGAACATTTACATGTAATTATCTTGTAAAGCAGCATTGACTTATTGGGGTTCTAAGGGTTGGTTTTCTTAAAAGTATATTAACTTTCCTTCAAAAGCCATGTATTCTTAACTGTGTATTATAACACTCTCCAAAATGTTTTGCAGTTTATTCATGGATGGTTGATTCTGTCATCGTTAATGCTGCTTTTCATGTTCACTTTTATATACCTTGGGTAAGTGTATATTAGCAGGATGACACTTCAGCCTTGTCCGATGAGGCCTCTTCGGAAATATCCGGGCACTGTGACAGACGGTCACAGCACCTGGATGTTTATCGCTGTCAATGCAGAATAGTTAAATAAAAATGTAAAAAATATATATAATTAATTGGGAAAAAAAACAAAATAAATTGTATAAAAATAAGAAGTTTATTCCATAGTGGACCAGGGACATGTCAGTGGTCCTCTAAGGATATTTTATTTTAAAAAAGACTGCTAGTGGGGCCAGTGCTTTCCACTGGACTCCAGCAGTAGACTGGGGCCCGCAGCAGCTGGATATGTCATCCATGCAGCAGTAGAGTAGCAAGGGTAGCAACAATCTGTGCTTAGACTAAATTTTCTATGATGCGAAGGCCACTTTTGTCTGGCTGAGCATGGTAGGAAATGTTGTCTGCGAGTAATACATAAAAAAAATACATGTTTCAAAGCTGCAGTGACCATATCTTAAATCTGGTCCTGTACCTGCCACATAACCCCAGAAAACCTATACATGTGAGGTGCCACTATACTCAGGGGAATTTGCTGAACATATATTGAGTTATTGTTTGGCAATAAAACAGAACAACCCCTGTACATTCATACTTGAAGTACAGGTATGCGGGGAATAAAATACCACACAAATTACTATGGCGAAACTTGGCAAAGATTAGTGATAACATGACTGCATGAAAAGTGTTAAAATACCCTGGGATGTCTTCTTTAAAAAATGTGTACATGTGGGGGATTATTCAGCAGTTCATGTCAGATACCACTTTAGCAATGTCACTAACACTAATTTTGTGCGGGGGGGGGGGGGGGGACGGGGACGGGGGGGGAAGATTTTGAAACCGATATGTGCTACTTGCATTTATAGCCCTATAACGTGGAAAAAACCCCTGTAAACTTGGGTATTTCTTAACTCAGGACCAATATTAGAATCTATTTAGCAGGTTTTTCCATTTGCTTTTGTTGTGTAGTAAAGTCAGTGTTTTTTTTTTCACTCTGTTTCGTTTTTGTCTTGCCACAGTGAAGTTTTCAAGACATACAACGTGGCAATGGATTATCCAACCCTATTTATGGTCATTTGGAATTTTGGAGCAGTTGGAATGATCTGCATTCATTGGAAAGGACCTCTTCAGCTTCAGCAGGCATATCTTATAATGATTAGTGCACTCATGGCACTCGTTTTCATCAAGTATCTTCCAGAGTGGTCGGCGTGGGTCATATTAGGAGCCATCTCTGTATATGGTATCTATCCATCATATTATTGGCACGGTTATTTGGGTGACAATGTAAATTGGAAAGTGTGGCATTGTGGAGCACTGAAATACTATTAAATGCACAACTATATGTGCAAAAAAGCAAAGATTTTCTCATTGGAGTACCATGTTTAAGTATTGTATATAAAGTGGACATAACCTTTCAGTTTCTCTATTTTGGTTCACTATTTCTTTTGACATTATTCAATTTGATCAGATGTAAAGGTAGCATTACAGACTGTTTGAACAGTCCCCTTGAGTCATTTGTCAATAGTTATATTTGGCTAAATATGTTGGATCCAAGATTGTCATTAACTCATATTATAACAACCACTTAGTCTCTGAGGTTACCCTGGGACCCCATCAATTGATTATTGGTTATTGTATGGTACATTTATCTTTTTTGTTTGTTTCGTTTTATTGATTTAGTTGCTTTAATTTACCTTTCATTTAGTTTACTTTGATTGTATCAAGATGTATGATGTATTCCATTTTTTTTTCTATTTTTTTTTCTCGTATTCTGTATGTCAGATTAAATGGTAAAAGAGAATATGGAAAAAAAATAAAGTGGACATAGCTTATGCTTTCTTAGTTCACTCCTAGTTCTCCATTACTAGCTCACTCAGACGTTGCTTTGTTCTTTTTTTCTAGTATTTAAATAATTTTCGTGCCAGAGTGGTAAGCACCAGGTGTACTGGACACGTCTAGGATAGTTCAGCGTGGCCTTCTTTTACTTCTGACAGAGCAGCGTGGCCTTTTTTACCGCCAACAGTTCAGCGCGGCAGTTTGAATGCTGAACTGTCAGCGGTGAGAGGAACCGCGGGCATTTCACCGCTGCACTGTTAGCGCCTACAATCACAGTAAACCCCCTAATAAATAAACCCCCCCAAAACCCTAAGTTACACTGAACCGAACCCTAATATTAACCCCCCGAACCCAGTCACTAATACCCCTAATACTAACACTAATACCCCTAATACTAACACCAAGCACTAATACTAATAAAACTTGCCTTGTATGCGATCCCGTGATGAACTGTGCCGTGATGACCTAGCCATCGCATAACGGTGAAGCGACTGCGATTAAGCAACCGCGAAGAACCGTCCCATCCCCTACTGGACAGCAATCTTCCAACACAGGTGGTAGTGGTGACATGAAAAAATACTAGACCTGTAAAATAAAGAAGGGAGACATGAGATTGAGACCTGCTAATGGAGTGGGACGAGAAGAGATACTAGAGGGGTATTAAAAACAGAGGGATCCTGAAAATGTATTGGGAGGTCCGAAAGGGTGATTGAATCTGGGGTAGAGGTACAGGAAATTGACAGGTTAGAAATATATTAAAGGATACTGAGTAAGGTGCTGGCCTTTTAGTGGGATCAATTTTGGTAAATAAAACCATAAAACCATGCAACTGCACCATGCAACTGCACCATGCAACTGCACCATGCAACTGCACCATGCAACTGCACATACAGTGCTTCCCATTCTCTTGGCTCCGTTCTATATTATTAGTAATTTCTATATATAAATCTTGCCTGCAGGATATATAAGAAAGCCAGTGGAGCACGGATTTGCATAATGCATTATAAAATAGGTCAGTGAATCAACAAGAATGACATTCAGAGTGGCGGCACTTCTTGCTGTGAAATTAATTAGTAGGCTACTGAAGTTGTACTCCACTTTCACATCCTATGGTGCATGGTGTCTATTTATTAGCCTGCTTCCGACACCTTATTTAGCTGGCAGGCATAATGCATTCACATTAGCCATAATTATTAAATTCACTGTTCAGTTATAGTTATTCAGGATTACAAATAAGTAAAATACAGAAATGTAAACGTTAACCCACTGAGTTTGACCGCGTGTTCCCACTAACTGATACACATGTCATAGCTTCTTGTGGACTTCAAAAAGAATGTAACAAGGCAAGCTACTACTACTTGGTAATTATGCTATGTTTTTGCTGACAGATCTGTTAGCGGTTTTGTGCCCAAAGGGTCCATTGAGAATGTTGGTGGAAACTGCCCAGGAAAGAAATGAGCCCATATTCCCTGCTCTGATTTACTCTTGTAAGTATTTATTTGTTCAATGTGCAACATATGTAATGTACTACAAGGGCCTGTTCTATGATCTGTCAAACCTAACAGTAAACAGAAATGTAAAAAGCTAAATATTGCACGACCCCACACATTTATTAGCCAACTGAAGTTCAGACATGTTGTAGCTTTGTGATGTGTTCATGTTTATTTTTTTAAAATAATTGTATACATTGTACTAAAATGCAAGTAAATCCAAAGTAATAAGACAAGTTAATAGTATAGTCTGAGACAGGGCTCGACAAACCCCAGGCGCCAGGTCGCCATGGCGACCAGGAAATTAGATCTGGCACCTGGGTGCCGTTAGCCTCATGGTACCCTTGCCGCTGCCAACCGATATTTTTTTTTTGCGGAGTGTCTGAGTGCCGGGTGTCGTCACGTGACATCCTGGCACTCAGCAGGCAGATCGGCTGCAACACGAATGTCCCCCTCCCCTGCAATGAGGTAAAGCGGCAGGGAGGGAGGCCACGTTAAGAAGAAAACAAGAAAAGACTGTGTGAGGTGGGTGTGTGTTTGTATGTATGTGTATATGTAAAGTAGGTGTGTGTGAGGTGTTTGGATATATGTGTATATGTAAAGTAGCTGTGTGTGAGGTGTTTGGATATATGTGTATATGTAAAGTAGATGTGTGTGAGGTGTTTGTATATATGGGAATATGTAAAGTAGGTGTGTGTGAGGTGTTTGGATATATGTGTATATGTAAAGTAGGTGTGTGTGAGGTGTTTGTATATATGTGTATATGTAAAGTAGGTGTGTGTGAGGTGTTTGTATATATGGGAATATGTAAAGTAGGTGTGTGTCTAATTAAATTCGTCAAGCCCTGGTCTGAGAGACTGACTTACCATGGAAGTAAAATATGAAGTTCGGATCATACAATTTTCAGATCGCCCAACTGGCCCGCTTTGCGTGTGTCAGTCCTCTTTTGGGGGGTCTGTGCCACTGAGCTCTACCTCTGTGTCTCTTTTTGAGATCAAGGTACAGTTTGACAGGCAGGATTCAGGACACTGGAGCACTGGTGGCAGTGCTAAACCGCGTAAAGATATGTACTTCTAATTAGCATTAAGGAAGGCTGTAGCTTTAGGTACATTTGAAAATCAGAAGCACCATTTCTTATATTGTTATTAAATATGCTGGTGTAGGAAGATGAAATGTTCATCTTAATTCACTATTGGTGAATACATTCCTATTCATTATGCAAATATATATTATATTTTACAGTTTATCAGCTTCCATTTTATGAGTAACACTGAATTGTGGGTGTGTGCTAGTCACTTTTGTACCAGAACCATAATAATAAAGCATGTTTTTAAATGTGTCTATGTAAGTCTAATTCTTCTATTTTCATATGTTAAAGCTGCTATGGTTTGGACAGTGGGAATGGCAGACTCGCCTAGAGCAGTGGAAAGAACACATCAAGAGCTTGCAGGTAAATAAAGTGTGTCGGGAATATCTTGTTATCTAGGTATTTACTATTGGACGTAATATATATGGTACTTTGAGCTTTATGGGTCCTTCTAAGGTTTCAGTTTAATTGCTCACATATCCTATACTGCATCACAATATAAATCTGAAGCCATATTCTATGGATGTAACACATCTGGTCTCTATCTATATGGAGTGTGACTTGTTTACAAGCTGATATTCACTACATTTAACATTAATTAAATTAAATAAACATGTCCACTCCATGTAGGGTATTCATAGCCTTCTTCATTCATTTATATTGATATTTAAAGCTAGAGTTTTAGTTTAAGTATTTCTATCACAGGTTCATCACCATACACTTTGGGTGTATTTCCCATTGTGTTTTTCACATAATTATGTCTTTTATTATTATGTTTGAAAAGTATTAATACAAATTAGGTTTTAATCATATAGACTTCATTTTTTCGCACTTCTTGACATCAACTATATTTCATATGGCATAATAATGTTCATGGGACACACTGAATGCAAGGTGTTCTAAGCTTTATATAGGTAAAGCTCATACTGTTGGTAGCATTGTACCAATGGCTGCACAGTGACCTAATTTAGAAATTGATATCCTTATTTCATTGACATAACAGATGATGATGATGATGATATATCAGACAATATAAATATACCATCACAAGTTGACAGTGAGGTCATAGAAACCAGGATTCAAACTCCAAACAACCCAAGTATATCTACTGATGATGCCGAAGAAGAAAGTAAGTTAATTTTTACCTTGTAAGAATTCACCAGACATCTCTGATTATGTTCATTATTATGTTTACATACAATGGCTTGGTTTAATCCCTGTGTGACAAGACTTTTTTGGGGGAAATTTGTACCCTTTCTGACATGGCCTGTTTTAGCATTTCTGCCGTGTTTATGTTTAGCTGTCATTTACTGTACCCACACAAAGTATTGGTTTTTTTTTGGGCATAAAAAGGGCTTTCTTTAAATACCTTTATTTTGATAATATTATAAAATTACTATAATAAATAAATAAGGTAAGCGTAACATTTTAGCCCTAGCCCTATCCCTAAGGCTTACATTAAAAAAAAAGAATCTAGGGGACTGTAGAGGGCTTGCGGGACATGGGAAAGCTGCCCATTCTGTGGGGCAGGGAGAGACTAAAGCTGTCAAAGCCAGGCACTGATTGGCAATCACAGCGATCGGATGTGTTTCCAGTGGCTTCAGCAGACTTGGCTGGACTGCCTCCTTACCGAGACACCCTGCCATGTCAGAAGTGCCCTTCTGTCTCATTTAATGAAAAAAGAAAGTTTAATGGACATAAGTTATTGGTGGGTCACAATGTGCTCTCCCATTGGCCTGTATAGTTTAAATTGTTTAGTAAAATGTTTGCATATACCGTAGGCATCCTATGATATATCTTCGATTTATTTTCTCAAGGGGGAGTGAAGCTTGGTCTTGGTGATTTCATATTCTACAGCGTACTGGTAGGAAAAGCAGCAGCAACTGCCAGTGGAGACTGGAACACCACATTGGCCTGTTTTGTGGCCATTTTAATAGTAAGTTGAAACGTTAAAATGGTTGTCATCTTCCCCTACCATTTTAAAGCTAAAGTGGCATTGGCATTCAGAAAAGCAATAATGTTGTTTAATGGCCCACCTTGAAGACATTTTACACATCCTTATTGGATGTGACTACAACAGTTTACTTATTCTTGACCATGACCTCTTTAAAGAATAAATAAAAGGCCAAGTACTCCTACCAACCAATATATGTTAATATATGTAGAGCCAACCAGTGTTAATTTTGACAGTAAATTTTGATTTAGTTTTAGTGATAGTCTTTTGACTAAAATACCATATTAGTTTAGTCGTATTTTAGTTTTTGTATTGTTTTAGTTTTTAGTCTAGTTTTAGTTGAGTCAATCTCTAGTAGATTTTAATCTCCAGCAGTGAGGGAGGTCAGAGAAGGCTGTTACAGAGTGTTAATTTAACTTGCTAGGGAGATGGGAGATCCATGGGAATCAGAACCAGGAGTTCAAATAGGTAACTGCAATAGTCTTTCCCTAACATGTTAGTCACATTTTAGTTAGCTTTCAAAAATTGGAATGGATTTTAGTTATAGTTTTAGTCCTATTAACGTAGTTTTTATTTAGTTATTGTTTAATTTTTGTCACTGAAAACATGCAATTGACTAAAACTATTATGAAAATGTTTAGTCTATGAAGTTAACACTGGAGCCAACAAATATACAGTGAAGGAAAAAAGTATTTGATCCCCTGCTGATTTTGAATGTTTGCCCACTGACAAAAAAATCAGTCTATAATTTTAATGGTAGGTGTATTTTAACAGCGAGAGACAGAATAACAGAAAAAAAAAAAATCTAGAAAAACGCATGTGAAAAAAGCTATAAATTGATTTTGCATGTCAATGAGCGAAATAAGTATTTGACCCCTTCGACTTAGTACTTGGTGGCAAATCCCTTGTTGGCAATCACAGAGGTCAGATGTTTCTTGTAGTTGGCCACCAGGTTTGCACGGATCTCAGGAGGGATTTTGTCCCACTCCTCTTTGCAGATCCTCTCCAAGTCATTAAAGTTTTGGCAACTCAAACCTTTAGCTCCCTCCACAGATTTTCTATGGGATTAAGGTCTGGAGACTAGCTAGATCACTCCAGGACCTTAATGTGCTTCTTCTTGAGCCACATCTTTGTTGCCTTGGCTGTGTGTTTTGGGTCATTGTCATGCTGGAATACCCATCCACGACACATTTTCAATGGCCTGGCTTATGGAAGGAGGTTCTCACCCAAGATTTGAAAGGTACATGGTCCCCACCCCCATCCATTGTCCCTTTTGATGTGGTGCAGTTGTCCTGTCCCCTTAGCAGAAAAACACCCCCAAAGAATAATGTTTCCACCTCCATGTTTGACGGTGGGGATGGTGTTCTTGGGGTCATAGGCAGAATTCGTCCTCCTCCAAACACGGTGAGTTGAGTTGATGCCAAAGAGCTCGATTTTGGTCTCATCTGACCACAACACTTTCACCCAGTTCTCCTCTGAATCATACAGATGTTCATTAGTAAACTTCATATGGTGTACATGTGCTTTCTTGAGCAGGGGGACCTTGCGGTTGCTGAAGGATTTCAGTCCTTCATGGCGTATTGTGTTGTTTTCTTGGTGACTATGGTCCCAGGTGGCTTGAGATCATTAACAAGATCCTCCTGTGTAGTTCTGGGCTGATTCCTCACCATTCTCATGATCACTGAAACTCCACGAGGTGAGATCTTGCATGGAGCACCAGACTGAGGGAGACTGACAGTGGGTTTATTCCATTTGCGAATAATCGCACCAACTGTTGTCACCTTCTCACCAAGCTGCTTGGCAATGGTCTTTCAGCCTTGTGTAGGTCTACAATTTAGAACCTGACATCCTTGGACAGCTCTTTGGTCTTGGCCATGGTGGAGAGGTGTCTTTTATACAGGTAATGAGCTGAGATTAGGAGCACTCCTTTTAAAGAACTCTTTATCTGTATAAAAGGGAGCCAGAAATCTTGCTGATTGATAGGGGATCAAATACTTATTTCACTCATTGACATGCAAATCAATTTATAACTTTTATGACATGCGTTTTTCTGGATTTGTTGTTGTTCTGTCTCTTGCTGTTAAAATGCACCTACTATTAAAATGATAAACAGATCATTTCTTTGTCAGTGTGCAAACGTTCAAAATCAGCAGGATCACATACTTTTTTCCCTCACTGTATCTGTGTTTTAGATGGCAATTTCAGACACATTTATATGCACATGGTGGATTAGATTGCATTAATTTATCTCTATTGTATTGTAAGTTCTTTATACATCGAGCAGTAGTGTAGCAAATTAGGTAGGAATTCATTGATTACTGTTGAAATATGGCCAGTGCATTTCTGCTGACACATTCTATGTTTCACATGTGTGTTATGATATTTTAATAAAGCTGGTCACCAGTTTTAGAAATAATTATGTAATATTTTTTTATTTTTTTTTACAGGGATTATGTCTGACACTGTTGCTCTTGGCTGTTTTTAAGAAGGCACTTCCTGCTCTCCCAATTTCTATAACTTTTGGCCTGGTGTTCTACTTCTCCACAGACAACATCTTACGGCCTTTTATGGACACCCTGGCATCCCACCAAATGTATATATAGCGTCATGTTCTCCCAGAGTTCTTTTTATTCTAAGGTTGTGAAGTGGAGCACAAGTGTTGAGTATGTGAACAAATTTGCTTTACATTGAGTGCCATATATTTTTAAGTTTGCTGGGATATTGTGCACAACAAATATTAATCACATAAACAAACCAAAGTTTTCATCTGGTGTCCCTTTACAATGAAGGCATGCTGTATATCCGCATGTAAGGACAGGCACATGATGTTACTGGTTATCTTGAGAACCATGACAAAAATGGAGAGATGTCGTACGGACAAAATGGGAGATACTAAAAAGTGGGTATGTGGCATTATCATGTGAGCTCCTGGCAGTGCTAGTTTACATGTGCCATAACAAGTCTTTGAACTACCATTTTACAAGGGAATGCATTAAGGTTTCAGAGCATTCCCTAATTTAAAATGCTTCATAGGGTACTTTTCTCTCACTGGTGGGCGTTTTAGTGAGATTTAGTAATAAATAATGTACATAACCTATTGCACTGAAAATGTCACTGGACAATGCTTAGACAATAGTTACACTACACGCATTTTGGTATTTCCCACATTTGTCTTTAAAAAAATAAAAAAAACTGTAATGAAAAGATAAATTACTTAAAGTGTAACGAATTTGTTTTATCTATAATGCAATTTCTCTGTGTGGATTTTTTTTAAATGAATATCTGTTTTTATGGGGGGGGGGGGGGGGGGGGATATAGCACACATCCAGAACAAAAAATGTATAATTGAAAATATGTAAACAGATACATGCTGATGTTGATGTTGAAATTTATACCTCCAGACTTATTTTGGGACAGGTTCATTGGGTCTAGGACTCTTCTTTGCCGCATCTTCATCGCTGACAGTTCAGCGCGGCAGAACGCTGAACTGTCAGCAATGAAGTATAACGCGGCCGTTTCACCGCGGCTGCACCTATGTAAGAGCTGACAGTTCAGCTCTGAACTGTCAGCTCTTACAAATCTAAAAGTAAAACGAAAATAACCCCCCCTAATAAATGATTCCCCCCCCAATAGTAACACTAAACCCCAATACTAACACTAAAATTAACCCCAATACTAAAATTAACCCCCTTAACCCTAATACTAACCCCCGACCCCTAATACTAAAATTAACCCCCTTAACCCTAATACTAACCCTAATACTAACCCCCGACCCCTAATAGTAAAATTAACCCCCTAAACCCTAATACTAACCCCGACCCCTAATAGTAAAATTAACCCCTAACACTAAACCCCAATACTAACACTAAAATGAACCCCAATACTAAAATGAACCCCCTAAACCCTAATTCTAACCCCCTAAACCCTAATTCTAACCCCCTAAACCCTAATTCTAACCCCCTAAACCCTAATTCTAACCAAACTAAAATCGGTAAAATACTTACCTTTAGCGATGAAATGTCCCGCGATGAAATCTCCAGCGACGATCTGTCTTGTGCTGTAGAGTCGGCGGTGAAGCAGCCGCGATGAAGAGTCCCATCCCCGTCCCATGGGAAGCTGGGGAAGTTTGACTGTCTGATGCTAAGGTATGGGTAGAAAGCTATGCTGTCAAGGAATGAGATGGGAATATTTATTCTCAATCATGGGCACATAAGGAGTCTAAATATTGTTTTGAAATGCATTCCTATTCCTGAAAATAACTGATAAATTACATATTTATGACAACATACAGAATAATATCCAACTGCTTTAATATCTTTATAGATAATGATATATAAAGAAAACAAAATCCGTGCACTGCTCTATTTTGATGAGTGTTGCATACAAAGTGATATAGATATATTTCCAATAATCCCACTTTGACATAAAGGAGCCATAATTTCATTGATATAAATTTGTTGCGACAGTCTTCTAATTCCATAGACTTTTAGAATTGCTAGATATTTTTAACATTCCTGTTATGGGGCAAATCAAACAAATATTAGAACCCGTGGTTTTTTGACACGCTAAGGACACTTGTTGGCCACCAACTGGTTAAAGTTAATTTAATCCCTTAACGACACAGGACATACATGTTTGAATTTGGTTTAGAGTTAGGGTTAAGTTGATCATAGGGATTAACATAGAAACATAGAATGTGTCGGCAGATAAGAACCATTCGGTCCATCTAGTCTGCCCAATTTTTTTCGAGTGCTTTTTATTAGTCCCCCGTTCCTGGTCTTATAGCTAGTATAGCCTTGTGTCTATCCCACGCATGCTTAAAATCCTTTACTGTGTTTACCTCTACCACTTCTGCTGGGGTCAAAAAGTCACTGTAAAGGGATCTTTTTTGGGTGGAAAAAACTGCCTGCTTTAGGTTAATGTCCTATAACTTGCAAAATACAACAGAAAAACATGTAAATTTGGAAATTTATAAACTCAGGACAAATATAAAAAACTATGTATATAAAACTAAAAACTATAGTATATAAGTGTAAAAGCAGCCTGTGTCACTAAGGGGTTAAAGTACAACTAAACCTTTTTTTTCTTCATAGAAGCACAAGTTAAAAAGTAGTTGTCCCTAGTATGAGGATAAACTTGCATATACTTTAGACATGGGAAGCGGGCATCCCGGTCAGGTTGGCAACCATAACTAGGTCCTCTCTGCTGATTCCATGTAAAAATGAGAGTCTCTCTCTGCTCCTTAAAGGAAGCAAGGGTTTAAATCGCTTAACTGTCCTTTAATGTTCACAAGTGACTGTTTTTGTATCCCTATTAAAGGCGCATATATATACATTTTCTAAAATTGTGATTGGTGTATTTTTATTTGCTTGTGTGTGCTTAATTCATCTTGACTGTATGCATCCTCCTATAAGATCTCGCTCTCTCTCTCTCTCTCTCTCTCTCTCTTTTCTAAATTCAGTTTTAAAATTTGACAAATACGTTTTGGGGAAATCTGCATATTTGGCCAATATCCCAACAATCCGGCAATATAAAAAGATAAGCATGGAAACTGTACAGCTTTTTGTACTTATTTGTCTCTGCCTGATAGATGATTGTGTTTATCTGTATAATAGATGATTGTATTTGTAGTTAAAGTGGACTCTTCTGCAGAAATCTTCTTTGCACCATCATACAGCACTTTAAAAACTGCTTGACTTAGTGTTGATGATTTTTATATCTGTTCAGCAGTTATTTTAATAAAGTTAAATGAAAGATTTCTGACCTGTGACTCCTAGTAGAAATAAATATTTGGGTCTACATACACAATCTGAGGGTGATACCACCCAGGTCTCCAAATATAAGAAAATAAGAAATAATAATCAAGATGCCCAGCAATCCGTGAATGTTGTAGTTTATTCAGATGCAAGGGCCTGATTCTTATTTCTAGAACTGTGGCTCCTTGCATTTCTCCATTTTGAACAGTGACATTCTGCAAACAGTCATCTCAGCTGAGAAAATACCAAGTTAGACTGGCTACTGGCAGGAGTTTGTTTTATTTTGCCTGTAACTGGCTAGATATGTGATGGCCACATCTTCACGTTGTAATTTATAATAACCTTGTGAGATTAAAACAATATAACAACAATTATAATTTTAAACGGATTTATGTAAAAATGTTACAGGTGGCACATTAATTATGCATCACACAGGAGCCCCATTAATTATGCCACACACAAGAGCCCCATTAATTATGCATCACACAGGAGCCCCATTAATTATACCACACACAGGAGCTCCATTAATTATGCCACACACAGGAGCCCCATTAAATAAGCCACCCAGGAGCCCCTTAATTATGCCACACAAAAGAGCCCCATAATTATGCCACACACAAGAGCCCCATAATTATGCCACACATAAAAGCCCCGAACCCACAGCACTTGGCTTGTACTCATATTGTAATTTGGCATGCCACGGTGTTAATTTGCCCCACAGAGCATACCATGGTGTCATTTTGTCCCACAGAACTGCCCCTGCAGAACAAGCCACAATGTCACTTTCACCCATAGTACTTGTTATTCTGCCCCACAGAACATACCGCAGCATCACATTGGCAATTAAAATAAGCCACTGTAATGTGCCCATTAATATGCCACAGCTAATTTATCAAATAATATGCCAGTATTACTTTTACCATGAATATGCCAGTGTTATTTTGCCATTAATAAGCCACAGCCAATTTGCCCAATGATATGCCTGTATTATTTTGCCATTAATATGCCACAGACAATTTACCAATTTATATGCCAGTAATTTTTTGTCATTAATATGCCACAGCCAATTTAATAGGCCAGTATTAATTTGCCACAGCCAATTAAAGTGGTGTTCCCTGCAGTTTAGTATTTATAAGACTAGCAGCTAGTCCAAACTAAACTATAACACCTGAGAAGTACACCGTGGATGACCTGTTTGTTTTTGTATTCTGACCAGTTTGGGTTTGTACTTTGTTTATTTTTAATATGTGGTGGTGGTGGTGGGATATTACCGTACATCTTTATTTTTTTTATATTTTGGCAGTGCATAATATTTGAAATATTCCAAATGTATCATCAATTACAAAAGCAAGAACTAATGTATTATGCATATGCTGCATAATTACCAAAATATAAAATGAGAAAGAAAATCAGTCTCCTGTCTTGTAGAACCATCCATGGAACAAGTGGGCAGTACTCCCATCAAGTGCTGGTTTAAATATATTAGGAGGCAATTACACATTTACAATAGCTATTGAGTGTACTATGATAACATGCACATCACTCACCAGTGGTGTCAACACACAGGATTGGCCCTCACGGCTGTCCTCACTAATATATCTGCAGTCGAAAGAAAAGGTGCAGACATTAGAGGTACACTTGAGAAGACATCAACAGAGGAAGAGGGAAGACATCAACAGTTGACAAACATACAACCACCTTTTGCTAAAATATACAAAGAAAAGATATTTAATGGAATGTGACTGCAATATCCAGAAGATCCAGAAGGTGGCAGTGTAGGTTTTAGAAACAGGTTTTAAGTAGAAGAATCAGCAATGTAATAGTTGTATGTGGTAGCACTTTTTTTTATTTTCAGAGTATATAATCAATACACCAAGATCATAAAATGTATCCTCCAAAAAGCAAACAGTCTCTCTCTCTTTTTTTTTTTTTCACTTTTTTTGTGCACGGGAGCTCTGTTAAAAGGTGTCTGGAAGCAGACCAGAAATTACAAATTTTATGAGATAATACCAAGAATAGGGGCATCAAAGATTTTTTTTTTTCTGAAGTGTGCTGCATAATTGAAAATAAATATGTATTCTAGGCCACATTACCTTTTTTTGATTAATAGGAATGGTGAAAAGTAGCTGGAGACAGCTAGCAATAGGGCATTTGTGAGTGAGTTGTAGTGTCCTTTTACATTGTTCCGGTGAAATTGTGAGGACCTTGTCCCAATGTCTTGTGAATGGTGGGGGTGTCTTGCTGGTGCAGAGTCGCTTAATCTGTGTTAGGGGACGATGGATGTTGTTTTTCATGTGATTGCGGCGTAGAAGTGTTGGAGCTGTTTATACTGGTTGTGTATCACAGAGCGCAGCAAGGGTCACTAGCGAAGTATCTGAGAGGGCATGTATTAACTTGGGGTTGGGAATCTTGGCTAGTTTAGGTAGGAGGCAGATGTCCTTTCCCGATGGGAGCAAAGGGGTATTGGTGAGGGATATAATTGGGGATGGGAACAGAGCTAGGTGCTTAGTCTTGTTTAGTATGCGTCATATTCAAAGTCGGAGTGATCGTGAGTGGGGGAGCTTTTAGGTCCATGTTCCGGGGGAACCATACCCAATGGTGTAGGGCGCTGGTGGTGAAAGATGATTCTGTGAGAATCCATGATTTGTGTGGAGGGACGCAGGACCAGTCGATGACGCTTTGGAGGTGTATTGCTTCTCAGTACCCACGAATGTGTGGGAGAGCTAGCCCCCTTTCAGTTTTGGCAATATCAGTGTGTCGTATTTTATGCGTAACACTATTGGGAGACATTGCATGACATAGAGCAGTCAAGGTAGAATGTTAATTTTTAGAACCTGCACCCTCTTCTGCTCAAGGTGATGTATTTCAGGGACCAAGAGTTGATGTTTGCCTGTATGTCTGCGTAGTTATGTTTGTATGCATTTGTATCTGTCGGGGTGAGCAATATGCTTAAGTACTTCATCTTTAGGGGGCACCATCGGAAAGGGAATGTCCTCTGGAGCTGGAGAACAGTTTGAGCGGGTACTGTTAAGTTAAGGATTATTTAGGTAATTTTGAGATTTGATAGTCAGCCGTAACAGTCAAATTCGTCCAGAATTTGGTCGTTGGCGTAACTAGCTATTTTGTATTTGTATTTAGTCTTAGTCCGGTGATGAGGGTATTCTACCATTAGTATGAAGAGTACCTTGGCGTGTACTGTTCGTTATTGGGAATGCTGCAGACATCGACCCATTTACTTGGACCTTGGCTGTGGGGAATGTATACATTGACATGATACATTGAAACATATTGGGCCCCAAGCCGATCCCCTGCAGATTGGCTTGCGGAAAAGTCCAGTCAACATGGTCGAAGGCTTTCTCCTCATCTGTTGTCAATAATAATGTTGCTTCAGAGGTATGTTCTGCTTTGTGTATGAGATTGAGAAATTTGATCGTGTTGTCCTTATCTTCTCAATTGGGGACAAACCCCACCTGATCAGTGTGGATCTTTTGAGGTAGAAATGGTTGGAGGTGGGTGCCTAAAATTTTGGCAAACAGTTTGAGGTCTGTGTTTAGAAGGGAGATTTGTCTGTAGTTGGAGCAGAGGGACGGGTCTTTGTCCTGTTTGGGGATGATGGTGATGATGGCTTCTAGTGCAGATTGGCAGAGGTCGAGGGAATTGAATGTGTTTAGGAAATATGGGGCTAAGATATGTTTATATTTCCTATAATATTGGAGGGAGAAGCCATCCGGGCCTGGGGCTTTATGCGCTGTTGTATGTCTAAGGGCGTTTTCAAACTCCTCTGGGGTGATATGGTATTCGAGGGCTGTTATAACATGGGGGTCGAGTTTGGCAGTCAATGGTGGTCTTGATGACGTCTGTGGACGTTATCAGGGTTCGGGAGATTGTATAAGAAACAGTAATAGTTTCTAAACGCCTCTGCAATGTCAGGAGTCAAATATGAGTGCCATTGTGGTCTATGATCTTAGCAACATGGGAACGTAGCCTCTTTTGTTGCAGCGCTTGTGCTAAGAGCTTACCACATTTATTGCTGTGTTCATATCGCTGTAGCAAGTTTTGTGCTCTCTCAAGGGGAACTCGATACGATGATTGCAACAGGCACAATATCACATTTTAAAAAGACAGTGTTTTCAAACATGGGATAAGCAAGGCTCAAAAGAGAAAATGCTACAGTGGTCCAGGGCTTAACTTTAGATCAGGCTCTCCAGGTCCTAAGGATGACGAAAGGTCAATAGTTTACATATACAGATTCTTTCTCTCTTATCCATCTATATACCTTTTCTATCTGTGTCAATCTCTGATGAGAATGGGTAGGCTGAGGAAGTTGCACAATGGGACACTAAACTGGTTTAGCCCCCAAGGCCTAGGGTTGGGGCTTTTTCTTCAATAAAATACCTGCATTGCTATTGCCTCCATAGATTTATTACTGGTTTTAAGCAAATATTTTACCAGCCAATACTGACTGTGCGGCAAGTCTACCCAGGACAAAAGTGGTGGCCATCCACTGGTTTGACGCTTCCATCTTAGAACCTTTGGGAATTAAAACCAGAATAATAGCTGCACAAAAAAAAACACTTGAGGGGCACATCCAGCCCATGGGATGCCAGTTGGCATTAAATATATAGCCTTTACAACATTTCTGTGATTTTCTGCTTAGAAAAGTATACTCTAACGCTTTCAAACAATATCATAAGCCCAGCTTTGTGGAGAATCTGAGTGATATCATTGATGGCGTCTCCCATTTGTTCCTTGTCTGACTATTGTTCTCATACTAAACTGTCTACTCAATAAAGAGAGAATTGCAGAGAACTGAGAAGGAATTTCAAATTTATGGCCAAAGTAGCTGAGTTAGAAACATTCTCCCCTTTAGCTGTATTGGAGATTTTTTCGAATTTGTCTACATTGGCCTAAAGTTTGAAATTCACACCTCAATGACTAAGGGGTCTACGCAATAAGGATACAATTCCAGTATTCAAAAGTACCAAGGTCAGCCAAATAAGGAATCCACAGTGATAAGTAGTCATCACTAAAAAAAAATATTTGACTTTAATTAAGCAGCAAAATAGACAAAACTTTTGCTGACACTGTGTGCATGAACTTGAAAACTGTTTTTGTGCATCTGTTTTATCAAATGATTTACAAAGTGTATAGAGTCTACTCAATTTAGACCCATCAGCCAGGTCAGTCAACTAGTCGATATCAGAATTATTGTAACAATTTGTCCCCCACTACCTGGCTATGGGAGAGGTGGACGGCAGGTAGGGAATTATTTAATATTAATTTTATGCAGTTTGGGGGCTTTTGATCAGCCTCCAAGTGGGTCAGTAATTTTTAAATTAAGAGGTTCAGGGGTGTTTCGGCAGTCCCCAATCCCAATGGGGCAATTTTTTTTTTTATTATATTGGGGACTACTTGCCCTGGCATCCCATGTTGGTAACAAGGGGCTGGGAGCCATTTGGCAGTCTCCCACCCTGTTTATCATTAGGGCGACAGGACTACATGCCCTGCTCTCTGGTGATTTTAACAGTGGCCAGGTTTTTTTTTTATTCATGGGGCTATAATCATTTTTATTATTTATTTATACTTTGGGACGACTTCGGCTGTTTAAGCAATAGTTGAAGTCCTCCCGACACTAGTTTCTAGCCTCCCCATAAAGTTGCCTGAAATTTTGGATCCTAAAATTTCCATCGCAAAATGGCCGATTTTCATGCCAATTCGGAAGTCTTTGCTTCCTAAGTAACCCAAATTGTGGGATATTCAGATCACCGAAGTGGTGCAAAACTTGGAGCTCCGATTTCCCTTTAGAAAATGGGAGCTACGTAAGTAGACAGGGCTGAAGATACGCAGAAATTAATCGTTCTATGACAATATTATTTAATTTGATTAAATAACAGGTTAATTTGCATTAGTACCCACTCTTAAGTGGGTGACAGATTCACTTTAATAAAAACAACTGCAACAGACAACACCATTTGTAACTGTAGCCAGCAGATGGAGCTATATGCCAATAAGTAGATGTGATATAGCATGAATTGCAGCCTGGTTCCAATTCATGTCTTTTTTTTTTTTTAAAGGACACCAAATCTAGTCTTACTTTTACTTAACAAAACATAATGAAGCGCACAGTAAAGTATTCAATCTATTACCAAATACTGTATTTATTTTATATATATATATTGTACTTTTTAAAGCAAAATGTTAAGTAGTGACCCAAGTAAAATACTTTGAAAGGTGGAGATGTGAGTGAGTCTGTACTGTATGTAATTTTTGATAATATTGCTGCTGAAATTATTTTGTATAATTGAAGACCATAGCTTAGTATCCTTTCCGAACATAGGGGTCCCAGAAATGGTGTCCAGAGAAAATGATCACTTACAGGAGTGTCAATATGATTAAAGGAAGTACTATAATTTTGGAAATGGCACATCATCAAAGCAAAGAGTTTTGTGTAGAGTACCCCCAGTATTTTGATGTATATACAAGTATGATTTTTCCATATAACGTCACAAAATATCAATTACTTAACCTATCTTAAATAGGTGTTTTATTTGCAGTTTTCAGAACATTTGTATCCTGATTTTGCTTGGATGTGATATGCACTGATCATCTTGTGTATAGTTTCCAATCATTACAGCAGAACAGTTTGGTATGTATGCTTGTTCAGGTGAATATTCTTCATTTCTAATACAGATGCAACAATCCAGGAGTAGACAATGTCAAACTTTATTGTAAAATATATAAAAAAAGAAAGAAGAAAAAAAAAGGCAGTACAGTAGATGGTTACTGTGCCATATTTTCAACAGCAGTTGTGGATAGAAAAGAGCCCAACACATTTCATTCATAAACAGACCTAAGTTTACTCAACATTTGCAAATTTCTAGTCTTCTGGGACCACTCCTGTTAACAATGATTGGTTAAATAAATCAGTTAATGCTTTTGTTAGTACACCACTAAGTTATTTCGATAACTTTGGGTGCATCCCATCGACTTATTTGTTTTTACTTTAGACAGCTGAAGCAGAACCTCTTCCTCTGTAAACTCACATGTATCAAATGACTCCTAACTAAGGTCCCTTTCCTCATTTGTGGCTGTAAAAACTGAACATAAATATTCACTCAGGCAGTCAGCTATACCTTTATCCTCTCCCACATACCATCCTTCTTTTGTTTTTAGTAAAACTAATCCTTGTTTTATTTTCCTTTTCTCAGTTGTGTATCTAAAACATGTTTTGTCCCACTTTTGACTTTAATATTTTCTCTTCTGTGAGAAGCTCTTACAACTTGCCTAATCTTAAGGATCTGTCTTGTTCTTCACTGTGGTCTTTTTATGATTACTAAATGCCAACTTTTTTTTTTATATTATTGTAGACACTTATGCGGAGTACCACAATGGTTTCTTAAAATTTTGCCTTTACTGACAATCCTAATGCAATTTTCTGTTGCCATCAGTAGTGCAACTTTTAAATAATCCCATTTCTCCTGGTCTCCATTTCAACCTCTCCAGTCTGATAATTACTCCATTATGCATATTCTAATTTTAGAAAAGTTGTTTTTTTCTAAAATGCAAAACTTATTTTTTTTTTTTTGTGTGGTATGACTTGATTACTGTTCTTATATTAAACCACACTGGTGATCACTAGATCTTAAACTTTCACCTACAGTAATGTCTGATAGAAAATCTCCATTTGTGACACTAAATCTAATATGGCTTCTTCACACATTGGCTCCTCAACTACTTGTTTTAGAGATAATCCCAGTGGTGAGTTCAATATGTGTACTCCTTGCTAGAGATGTGAAATTTCCAGATATTTTGAATAAGTTATGTTTTTACTATTTTTCTAATAAAGCAATATTTTTATACTAGACTACACTATCAGTGGAATCATTATTATCAGGTGTGCACTCAAACTTTTGCTCTGCTGCTTTGTTATACATCTTTCTACGGATGGAAACTCTGTGAGTTTGCACCAAGCAGGTCCTGTACCATTAGCATTGAATATTTTCCCTGTTTGGAGGTGTGGTTAGCCTGTTGATACAAAGTATTCAAATTTCCAGAAATTGTTTAAATAATTTTTTTTTTTTTTTTTTAGTAAAGTAGAGTAGAGTAATTAATTGCATCTCCTCCAACATATTAAAAAGGTTTTGGTAGCAGTATAGACTGCTTTGTGTGCCCACTATATAGGATATACAGGAGGTGAGATGAGGTTTTCACCATACTGAGATTGTGCCTTATTGAGGGTAAGCTTAATTATGCTTTAGCCAATTCATATAACCTAAACCTCTCATTTATAATATGTTTATACAGTTGTTGCCAACTTTAGTAGGGTGAGAAGGGTCAGAATTACACTTTATTTGCAGCATGCTCACACCTGTTTGGTAGGCTTCATTTTACACATATATAGTGTTTGAGCATGTAACTAGCTTAGTGCACCATATATTTAAGGCAGAACCTTGAAGCTGCTTTAAAAGCACATATCCTAGATGAAAAATGTGGATATTTAGTCACACCATATGGTCATATCATGCTTAGCCTAAAACTGCATCAAAGTACTCCAACATTGGTGGGTCCAAAAATGATGAGTGCTACACCCCAAAACAGACTTCAATATACATACAGATACAAGCACAACACAAAAACAGAGCATTTAATACGGTTTTTTGCCGAAGTGACCAAAATGTATACACAATACATAGAAATATCAACGCACTGACATTTTCCTTTTCCTTTCAATTTTATGTATTGAAAGTTTTTATCTCTTTCAGGAAAATGCAATTTAGGGGTTTGAAACCATATCACAATATTTGAATTTTCATTTGACAATTCAGTGTAACTTGGGATCCAGTGAATAGACCCCTACATAGTATGGTTAGCATCACAAATAAAAACATTCAGTCAATATTGATATTATTTTCTATTAATGTACACATTTTCTGTTGAGACACTATTTTCTAAAATACATCTTAATGATCCCTCTTGTGTTAGAAATGGATGGTGTATGATGTTGTTTTACGGCATTGTCTGTCTGTACTAGAGTACAGTGGAAATGGAAGAAAGATCTGTAGCACCAGAAGCAAAGCTCTCCTGCTCCATCTGCTAAAACATCAAATAATTGTAACTGGTTCTGGTACTCCATTAAAACTGCCTTGTTTACAACCTTTTGGGTTGGATTACCACTTATATACAGATTGCATTTGATTCAGACTATAAATTATATTAAAGGGAAGTACTGTGAGTGCTCAATACAAATATATATATATATTTTCTTCTCCTTTCCTCTCTCCAACTGTCTCGCTCCCTATTTTCCTCCATCTGTCTCTCTCCCTTTCCTCTCCCCCAGCTGTTTCTCTTATCTCTCCGCCGTTCTATCCCCAGCTGAGAGGACCCAGAACATCAGGTGCTGATGCTCTGAGTCATCCGTAAGCACAAGGCAGCGGCCCAGAACTTCCAAGAGTGCTGGGTGGACTGAATGCTTGTCACATGGGGCAAACCGCCCCTCTGTCCCGCCTTAAGTACTCCTCTGAGAGAAGGGGTCACTTTCATCTCTCTTTCGTAATGCAAATAATAAGTTGTTAAACTGAATTTGTAAAATAAACTAAGCACCAACCTGCTTTCTGCCTGTGTTAGTACAAGCCAAGAGCAGTGCATCACAACATTGGTCACGCAATGCAATTGTACATCAGTATCAGTTGCAGATATCAGACGGTAAATTGTAAAAATGGAGCTAAAATCATTCTTCAGTTGTTCAGCGATGTGTTTAGCCAACCACTTTACCCTTAACTAAATAGACCCATGGACTGCTATCCAAGATTGCTTCAGTCACAGAAAAGTCCAAACTCCCATTCATAGCGAAGTTCTTCATTTAATATACATCAGTGGTTCACCAAAGAGTGATACAGCAAAGGGGCTCACACCAAGATAGGGAAATGGAGTGTAAAATTTGACTTGTTTCATGCTATACTTAGCATTTAGTCATAGGAATTCACTGCTCAAACCATTCCTGAACCATGTTTGCTTTTGTGGCAGGGTGCATTATCCTGCTTAAAGAGGCCAATGCCATCAGGGAATACAGTGTCCATGAAAGAGTGCACATGGTCTGCAACAATGCTAAGGTAGGTACGTGTCAAAGTAACATCCACATGAATGGCAGGACCCAAGTTTTCCCAGCAGAACATTGCCCAAAGCATCACACTACTTCTGCTGGCTTGCCACCTGTCAGTGTTAATAATGTTATGGCTGATCATGTATATGAAGTTGCATTTAGAGGGGAGTTGTGCCCACTACGGTATGTTTGTTTTGATGATGCATTGGCCTGGCTGTGGCTTCACAGTAAGAATGCTAAGGTGGAAATTGATGCAGCCTCCAGGCTCCTTTGGATCTATCATTATGCATTTTGTTCCTTGGATTTAACATTTCAGGATCAGTATTTTTTCGATAATGTTTATCCATGGATTATGTCATTTCTTGTTTTTATTTTTCTATTCCTTCATCGAATGGGTGGTGCATGAGGTGGCGAGTTTCAAATCTGGTTTCCATTATTTGTATCATTTCATTTTTATTGGCAGGTCTGTTTCGGATGAGCGTCATACACTATTTCATGCAATAGTGGGTCAGTTTGACAAAACCCTGCCTAAGTGATACCATCAATAGTGATACCAAAATACTAGAGATATCACTATTGATTCTGACCATATGAAATTTTGTTTGCCTGAAAAAACAGGACATCAACTGTGAATTGAGGAAGGTGAGGGGCAAGAAAAAAGGGCTAGTATTTACAACCATTACTGGGCAAATTGTGATTTGCAGCTCTGGTAATACCTATGGGTGGGGATAGAATGTGTCGGCAGATAAGAACCATTCGGTCCATCTAGTCTGCCCAAAGGCCTCTCAAGGCAGATGTCCCTAGCATTGCGTGGTAAGGCTTTGAAATGTATGCATGTAAGAGTCACTAAGGACATTATGCTCTGGCCATCTCTGTTTGAAACAAATGATGAGTTACACTTGTACACTGATGCAGCAGGCACTTTTCGTTTCAGAAATTTATATAGTGAAAATTTTCATATGGATCCTGAGATGTTCAGGTTTATCGGGGGGTATGTGGGGTTTGCACTGCATGGTGGTGGTTGCAACTAAAAAAAATCACAGTGATGAATCCAAGATGGCGGACACGATCTCTTATGTCACCAATGACAGATCCAATATGAGTATCATTGCTTCTGGTATTTGGAGCTGTCAGTTAGTTAAGTTTACTTGCTACTGTATTTCTACTTTGCCTAATTGCTTGATTCCTGCTGTTGACCTTTTGCCTCTGTTGACTATGATTCTGTTCCGCCTGTCCTGACTTTTACCTTTTCCTGGCCTGGATCCTACGCTGCCAGCCCTCGACCATGGATTGCCTGACCACGATTTCTGCTGTGCCCTTCTGTACTTTGTCTCTGTATATCCTAAACCGCCCTTGTGCACCTACTCACCAACCAAGTTGTTGTTTCCATCTGCAATAACTCTGGTTGGTGTCTTTATTTTTACATGCATGCTCACTGTCTTCTGCAACTGGACTCCACTTCAGACTGGTAAGAGATCCCAACATTATAACATCCCCCAACGTCACTAGTGACATGACTAGCGTGACGGAATCTGGAAGTAGAAGGACACAGTGATTTCACTAAATGTGATATCGTATGACAGAGGGGATTCAGCAGCAGTTCCCTGTTAGGTGGATGTGCTTATATGATTCGCACAGTCATGTGTTTGAGGATGGTAAACTAGAAGGAGTTAAACTGAACCTGTGGCTGGACTTGATTTCTGCCTTTCCTAGAGTTCCTGTATCACTGTGGACTTTTTGTCATGATATGTAAGCATATAAAAGTGAAATATATGTACATACATATTAAACACAGTTATATCACGACTTGTTTTAGACTGGAGATAGATTTGATGTTTTCTTGCAGATTATGTGGTAGATTTCACTTCTTTATATTCTTGAAAGAAAAGAGACTGAGGTCATGGTGATAAGATGGCATTAATAGTAATGTTATTATGTTTTGTATGTTTTATACTTTATATGCCGGTTTGCCATCTTATACTCTGAATGACATGCTTCCCTGAGTAGCAGGCAGCTGAATGCTGTTTGTGTCTCATGAGACCCTCATTTTAACATGCTATCTTGAGTAAGTGACAGCGACCACAGGAAAGCATGTAGGCTGCTATTCAAATTAAAAAATGGCATGTCTCTTAAAAAATACCTGCTGTTTTATCCTCATAATAGAGACACTGGACCTTTTACTTCTATATTAAAAGCACCAGTAAGAAAAGGTTTAATGGTTCTATAACCTGTGTAATATTTCTGTGATGTGTTATATAATTCTCCCTTGAAAAGGCTTTGCTTACTTCAAAAACACTGATTTATTTGAAATACAGATTTATTTAAATTTATCCAATTCTCAGCTTCAGGTGTCATCACTATTCTCTGTAATAATCCATAATATGCAGTGAATATGCCCATCTGGTTCTCATTTCTTTTGTGTACACATTGCATTTATCATTAACACACCTGGCCATGTCCTAGGAGCAGAACATGGCCTCAGATCTATTGCATTTAATGGACTATGTTTCTACAACAATTTTAGCTTTCAAAATTGACTTTTTTTTATATCATATATATATATATATATATGTATTTCTTCTCTGTCCTGGCCATATAGAGTTGTACACTCTGCTTTTACTTTACTGCCTTTATTTAAAATGGGGGAGGGGCACAATGTGATAAAACATCAGTCCAGTTGTCCCCCAAAGAATAGACAAAGGGTGCTGTAGCATGTATATTAAAAATGATAAGCTTAGAGTCATGCCTACAAATGCTTGCAGTTTAGGAAAAAAGATCCATGATCTTGTGGAAATACAGGCAACTGAGAGTGTACAATTAGTGGTTGTTACTGAGATATGGTATAATGAGAAAAATGACTGGGGCATAGCATATCATATATAGAAATCACAGAGTAGGCAAGAAAAGAGGGAGGGGGTGTTTGTCTCTATATTCTTCTTTGCACAATGCCTCCACTGAGGAATTTGTACTTAGGTTGAATAAGGGAACTCACCAATTGAGAGATAACGATAGATATTAGAATAAGCATATAACACTGGTATTAGAAAATAAGGACCCAGCTGCTGCACCTATGAAGTTCGATTCTCACAGTGGGTCTACAGTCCTGACAATAGATATATGAAACATAATAACTGACTAACTAGTAACACCAGTTCTCCCTCCTTAACTGTAGATGCTTTTTTCTACCCAGATGTCCCTGTGTTGATGCATTGGGGGTGGGTCATTTGACCATGTGCACATAAGAGCTGCGGGGTAGTGAAGGGGTTAAAAGCGCTTCACATTTTTAGTTTAGGTTGCTCTAAAGCTTTAGGGGTTAATAAGGCTCACACTGCAGGAACCGTTTCATTGGTGGTCAGTGTGTCCACGAGGGCATCTTCTGCTGGTGACGTGATGCCATCGTGGACAGCAACTGTACTTGTTGCCTTCTGGATTGCCTCCGGTGTACTGCGGAGCCTGGAGATGAAAATAGCTGAACTCCTGGCCTGGACTCTATTTCCCTGAGTTGTCTGTAAACTGCGAAGTGGAGCACCGGACCACCCCACTTTTTATTGCTGTTGCTAGACTGCCCCTAGAGCAATACAAATCCCCCTGCAGGGTTTAAATCTAGGGTTAGCATAACTGTTAAATTTAGAATAAAATTAGGGTTGGGTTAGCATAAGGGTTTGGGTTAAAGTATAATTAGGGTTTGATAAGGGTTAGAATTATGGTTACATTTAGGCCAAGTGTTACATTTAGGGTCTGGATTGAGGTCAAAAGGTCACTGTAGGAGAAAATGGTTAGGAAACAAAAAACTTTAATTTTAGTTATTACCCTATAATGTGCAAAACAGAAAAAAACAACATGGCACATTTCTAAACCCAGGACATATTTTAGAAACTATTTAGAAAGGGTCTTTTTACCAATTGTAATTGTGTAAAATATTTTTCAGGTCAATTTCTTTCTTTTCCCCATCATATTTTACGAAAGTTTTTTGGATTATTTTTTATGATATGACGATGAAGGTATTTAAAGAAAGCCCTTCTTATGACAATAACATCAATATATAATTTGCATTGCTACAGTAAATGAGAAAGAAGAAAATTACAACTAAACATAAACCTCGCAGAAATGTTTAAACAGTTTAAAATGTTTAAACAGCCCATGTCACCAAGGGAAAGTTACGGCCAAAAATTCATGCCACACCAAGTTAAAAGGATGAAAATCTACCACAACAAGATGACATAGTCTCTATTTTATTTGTCAGGTGGGTCACCCCTTTGCTGTAAAACTTGAGCCGTGAGGGTCACACGTTGGACACCCCTGCTCTAAGCACTTCAGAAAATGCCACACAGTCAGTTTTCCTGTGCATGAGCAATATGCTTCATTGAAGTCAGTTTTTAGATCTTCTTCAAAACTCCCTTCAATGAAGTGTATTGTTCATGCACTGGAAAAATGACTTTAGATATTCACTGGAGGCGAGCTCCATTATACATGCAATAAGTGTTAAATATCACATATATGGATATGACAATACACAGCATGAAAGTACATAGAATGAATAACCACCTCACTGTTTCTTAAGAAGAATGCAAGTTCCTCTAAAGGAGCATTGCAACGCAATGATATCTAACTATACAATGAGTTGGCAGTGGGTCTACATTACATGGAGCTTGTTTACTCCAACCAGCACAAGCCAGTTTTCACAGTCCGTAGTTTACACAACATAAAATGCATTTTTAAACCATAATTACATCTATTGTTTAAATACACTTTTCACTGATTCCTGGAAAATAAGTAAAATATTTTCTTTTTTTCTGGCACCCATATGTGCAGTTAGAACAAAGATATACTAAGAAGAAGGTGTTGGAAACAGCATATGTTGTAATGTGCCATGTTTAGGTTCAAAGGGTCTTATACAGTGTTTCTCAACCTTTTCCATCCTGGTACCACATGTCACAGATTCCACCAACTAAGTACACTCATTGTTAACCTCTTGCTCCTTAATAAGCAGGTCTTAATGTACCTCTTTGGCTGTGTCAGAAGAACCTTGCACAGACATAGTACAGATTGACACTTTATCTAATCCTTCCAAGTGGGCTGAGCCCTTCTCCTTTGATGTGTTCCACAGGTTGAGAAACCCACGTGGCTTGAAATAGATTAGTAGATTTCCAAAAGTATAGAATTGGACCTAAATAGATTAGACCCAGATGCACTAATATACGGAAACTTTTCACAACTATAAGAACAGTCCCTGGTTCCACCACTGGGCAAACGTGGTACTTGGTAGGATAAAGGGAGGAACTACCCAAAGGGAAATGGAAGTGGGGAGAGGAAATATGAGAAGGGGGAGGTAATAGTTTGTGTTTGTTTAATTGATAGCTACTTTTTATAATGCTTTGGTATACTTGTAAATTATGGTGGGATTGAGAGGACAGGGGGTCCCACTAATGAAAGCTCTGTCCAGATCCCACCAGAGCTTTAAAGTGGCCCTGGTCAGAATCAAGGGAATAAATTACGAGAAGCACACTAAGTTAGCGGTCCAGAGGTCACAACATAACTGAGCAAGGAGTTGTGTTTCGGGCAGGTGTTTTTACTCTCTTAATAGGGAGCAGGTATTGGTGCTTAATGATCATCCCCATGAGTACATCAGACCAGGAACCGTAGGGCAGTGCTGAAAAAGGCTGCAACAAGGGAAGTGCTTGATGGCCAGGCAGACATAGAGTCTGCACACAGTCTAGAAGCAACCTACTTCAACCTGGTTGACATGAGGATGCCCACTGGCACTTACATGAGTTGATTATTGTTGATTAAAAATGCTAAAAAGAAGAGCAGTAATAACATTTGTTTGGATTATAGGAATCATACTCAAACATAGAGCTTTGTTTATTAAGCTAAGAATTAGGTCAGTGGCCCTTGAGACAACACATCCACAATTCTTTCTTTCAACTTGTCCCTAATGGGGAGTATATCTTAAACTCAATTTTGCACTGGAAATAAATGTACTACAAAGTGCTGCATAAGTTGCAAACAGTTTAATTGGCATATACACGACAGATGCTATCGAGTTTAAATTATTGTTAAGCCACATTAATGTTAGTTAATTAGTATGTTGAACCTCAAATCATGGTACAAAGTAGGGATCTTTCCTATTGGTCTTCATCATTTCACCAGCATGCGCCATGGTGTCTGCAGTGTCCAATAATATTCTTAGAGTCTTGAAGACAGACATTATCAGTGCCAACACATTTTTATGTTTGGTATAGTATTTTAGTAGTACATTATGAACTCTGTTTAACAGATTTAGACAAACCAATTAACAAGACATCATTTAATGGTATTGGGCTTTGTAGGACATTCTACAGATTTTGGATACCACCCAGAATGACCATCAAAGACAAGAGCAGTAGTATGTTGTAAACAAATGAAGTGAAGGCAATTATAGGATTTGCTATAATTTAAATATCTCATCATCTAAAATGTCAAAAGCAAAACGGTCTTCTAAAAATATTAATAAATGTTAAATGTTACATGTTTATCTACTTCTCTGATATGCAGCTTGTTATTAAAGTATATTTAAATATCTAGTTTTTATAGGTTAAGTGGGTGATGGCTAAGGCTTTCATTTTATGAGGGTACAATTGATGGTTTAGAAAGAAAATAATGCGGACATTCCTGTTTCAAAATTATTATTGGGTTTAGCGGAAGGGTAGCCAACTGATATCCCTCAAGCTGTTATTGATCTCTAACTCAAATGATTCAACCTTTTGCTGGATGAACATCAGAGCGCTGATAGCAAACCCTGTCTTAGATTACAATTTTAACCATTAGGGACACTAAACTTTACTTTTCCCTTATGCTTATAATATAGAACAAGTGAAAGGCTAGTTGTCCCTAGTGTGAGGATAAACTAGCATGTACTTCTGATAGTACATGCCAGTATATCCTCTGACCAGCAGCTGCCATGCCTCCATAGAAAGAAGGCAGCTGTCTGGTCATCAACTTGGGGGGAACTTCCGCATTCTGCAGATAGAGCAGGGCGAGCCCCGTGTTGATTGGCTGTTCAGGCACTGACACTGCCAGCGGGCGACAGCTTGAAACTGCTGTGATACACATCGGGTTTACTCCTAACCAGCAGGACATGTTTTTTTAACTCTTGCTTCCTTAATGGAAGCACGAGTTAAAAAAATGTTTAGTTGTCCTTTAAGATCAAATGAAACCACTTATTCATATTTATTTGCAATCTTCTTATATATGAATCTCCAGAGTAAGCTTGGAGTCAATTTGTCTATTTTTTGTATAGAAAATGTCAGCTGTAACATTATTTTTATTATTGAAATACTCTGAACATTAGTTCCTCATGAGATCCTCATTTGCACCTTGAAAGGTGCCGAGTTGCACTAAAATAAATGTCGGTGTAGTAAAAAGTTAATTTTGTAAACCCCCTCTGGTATAGACCGGTTCCCTACTTACCCCCACCTTTAATTTTCCAAGATAGGGGCAATGACATTTTAAAAATAAACAAACCTGTAGGAAAAATAGCAAACACCTTCACTGTCCACCACCCCACAGGCGCGGATGTTTCAAATGTGCTAGGTGTGTACCGCTTTATATGATGAATGCAGGTCTGCAAACTATAAACATAATAAAAAGTATATTTTACTATCAAATTCTTAGAGTACAAATACATGCATTATAGTAATAGGTCCAATAGCTAAATACATTACTGAATAACAAAACATTTATATCTAGAAAAAGCCTGATAAGAGGTATAATGAAAGGAAACAGAGCCCCCTGATATTGTCTAAATACATTTAACATCAAAAAAACCACAACTGAAACATACGAGAACACTCAAAAGTGATCCTGGGAGAATGAATAATATTCTCCTTAGCTGCAGCAACCTTAAAAGGTTATGTCAGGGCAATTCAAATGTATAAAACCAGGATGAGTTGCACAACAAAGTTTAAAAAGAGCACAAAAATAAATACAAGACATAGTGTAGTATTAAAATTAAATTAGGTTAATAAGGTCTTATTATGCACTCACGGAAGTAAATGAGTAGGAGCCTGGAGCAAGTTTTTTTTAATTTTCATTAACTTGCTGTAACAAGAGGTTAAATGCTCCCCACAGGCAGAGACACATGGATAAAGGGATGAAACAAACAGTAGCCAGCCAACACAAGGTAAAGGAAGTCACTGATAGTGTCTAGAGGAAACAGTGAATATCTTTTGCAGATGATCAAAATCCCCTCCATCCATTTTTTTGTTTGATCCTCAGGTGATGTGTATTTTATAACCAATGATATGTATACGTGCGTGCACAACTAGTTTCTTGAACTAAACGCTCAATGGGAAGCATTCATTCACATTACCGCAGTTTAAAGCAAGCACCCGATGAGAGTAATACAACCATCTATTAACAATTGTACATAGCAACCAATAAATGTGTTCCAACAATCATAATGAAAACGTAAGTAAAAATGAGACATAGAAAAACTATAACAAGTAGTGGAAAAATAAATGAACATTGATAGGCATAAAAAAAAAAAAAAAGAGTTTAAACAAAAACATTAAAATCAGTAAAATTAAAAAGCGGAAGCAAGCTATTTGGGATCCATAGATTTAGACCCAGTTTTAAAGTATAACCATAGTATAACCCCTTCATGACCAGACTGTTTTTGGAATGTTGTGCGTTAGTGACCGAGCCGTTTTAACACTTCTGAGGTGTTTGTGTTTAGCTTTAATTTTCTTCTTTGTCAGTTGCTGTACCCACACATATTATATATTGTTTTTTTTCAGGACAAGAAGGAATTTCCTTTTATGACATTATTTTGTTCATATCATTTAAAATATGGTTAAAATTAAAAAAAAATAAACACTTTTCCTGACTTTTCTCTATAAATTCTTTTACTAAGCTTCAAAAGCTAATGAAAAAACGTGCTAAATAGATTTGACTATAGGTCCTGAGTTCAGAAATACCCAATGTTTATATGTTTTTTTGCATGTTTTAGGTTAATAAATACAAGTAGCATTTAGCTGTTTCAAAACCATTTTTTTTTTTAAATTAGCGTTAGTGACACTGTAACACCGATATCTGATATGAATCGCTGAATAACCCCCCCACATGTACACATTTTTATAAAGTAGACATCCCAGGGCATTCAACTTGGGGTAATTTGACACTTTTCACTCTGTCATTTTACCACCAATCTTTGACAAGTTTTGGCGTAGTAATTTTGTGTGTGTTTTATTTCCACACACTTTGAAACTTAGGTATGAATTTAAAGGGGCTGTTCTATTTTATTGCCAAAAAAACCCCAATATATGTTCATCAACTTCCCCTGAGTATAGCGGTACCCCACATGTATAGGTGTGCTAGGTTTATGTGGCAGGTACAGGGCAAAATTTAGGATATGGTTATTGCAGCTTTAAAACGTGTATTTATTATGTAATACTTGTGACTACATTTCCTATCATGCTCAGCCAGCCAAAAGCTACCGTAGCAGAATAGGAAATGTAGTCTATAGTAGGAAGCACTGATTTTTGCTATCCTGCGGCTGCATGGATCAAATATCCAGCTGCTGCGGGCCCCTATCTACTGCTGGGGGCCAATGCAAAGCACTGGCCCCACTAGCAGTCTTTTTTTTTAAATAAAATATCCCTAGAGGACCACAGACAGACATAACATGTCACTGGTCCTCTACGGAATAACTTTTTATTTTTATACAATTTATTATTATTATTTAAAAAAAGTTTTTTATTTAATTTTTTTAAATTTTTTTTATTTTTATTTAACTCTAACCTTAACCCTATGGTTAGGGTTAGTACAAACCCTAATTCTAACTCTAGGATTAGGGTTTTGATGAACTCTAACCCTAACCCAAGAGTTAGGATTAGCACAATATGAAAAAAAAAAAAAAAAACAAATTTAATTAAAAAAATCATTTGGGGGGGCTGGTTGTTACTGGGGGGGGGGGGGGGGGGGACCAGGGGGAGACTTGACACACTATATTTAGTCTCTCCCTGCCCCACGATCACCGTGGAGCAGGGAGAGACTATAGCTGTCAAAGCAGGCACCTGCTTTGACAGCTATTAACATCCGGGCGCTGTGATTGGCTGTCACAGTGCCCGGATGTTTCCGGGGGGTCCTCAACCGACATGGCTGAAGTGTCTCGGTATCGAGACACTCAGCCATGTCCTTGTTAGCGCGATCGCGGTATGCCAGCGTGCATACCGCGATCAGACCTGCATGACGGTCCTGGACCGTCATCGGTCACTAAGTGTGTTTTTACGCGAAGGGGATAATATACATTTTTACATTCCCACCACAAACAAAATAAATTAACCAAATAAAAAGAAAATATATAAATAAATAATTACACATGCAAATTAAGTTAAGTCATGTAGTCTCACTTTGAAAATGACTAGACTTTTCAACAACCCAATGCTTAACTGTATGAATGTTACAATGGGGGTTTTATACTCAAAAATGTCTCCATCTAAAAGGAATCAGGTTTACACTTTAAAAAGCAGCACTATATTATATATAACTTCCAATACATCTCTCAGAAGATGAATCCTGTGATCAAGCCAGATGAATGAAAAGAGACAATTAGAATTACAATTAAATTTAACATGAAACTGGGTAAGGGTTAAAAATGAAAGACTGGAGAGTTAATGGAAAATATGAAACTAATAATAGAAAATAAAACTGTAGTGTGGGTCTGTAAAATAATATTAGAAAAACTAGGCTGGGTCACAGGGTTATTCTGTTATGTTGTTCCCATTCTGGTTACATATAAGACATGCTATAGAAATATGACATTTGCTTCATGTAGTTGATTCTAGCCCCACCCACAAAATCTGCGCTTTGTTGCGCTTTGTAAAAAAGCACCATCCGGTGTTGAGGTTAAGGTACATAAGCCAGGGCTTGAGGTTAAGGTACATAAGCCAGTTTTAAGAGCCAGCTAAAATATCTAGGAGCCAGACAACAGCACATGCACACACAGAGTCATGCAGACAGACACACACACAGAAAGTCACACATACACACGCACACAGTCAGACAGAGACGAAGACAGTCACATTCAGACAGAGACAGTTAGTGTTGAGATTAAGATACATAAGCCAGGGCTTGACAAATGTAATTAAGTTTTAGGAGCCAGCTAAAAAAAATCTAGGAGCCAGACAACAGCACATGCACTCAATCACACAGAAGGTCATGTACACACACACACACACAAACACACTCACAGATAGTCACACATAGACAGACACAGTCACACACACAGACGGACAGGCAGACACAGTCACACACACATACACAGTCATACAGAGATAGTCACATACAGACAGAGACAGTTACATTCAGACAAAGACAGTCACAGACAGACAGTCACATAAAGACAGCAGTCACAAGCCAGCCATTTATTAAGAAACAAATTGTGCATCATTGAATTTGTCACTTCTATCCCAGTCTGATCTGAACCTAAAAGACACAGACCATCTTCAAGCAGGGCCACCACCAGGAATTTCAGGGCCACTTACTGAACAAATTTTCTGGGCCCCCTTCCCCCCCCCAACAATATCTCCCACTCTCCCCACCTACCCTCACAAGCATGTTATACCGGTCTAGTGGTGGTTGGGAGCAGTTGGTCAATATGCCAGTAATATGTTTCCACTAAATATGCCAGTAATATTTTGGCACTCAATAAGTCAGTATTTTGCCCTCAATATGTCATTCTTTTGCCATTTAATATGCCAGGATTTTGCCCCTCAATGTGCCATTATTTTTCCATTTAATATGCCAGTATTATCCCCCTCAATATGCCATTTAATATGCCGGTATTTTGCCCCTCAATATGCCATTCTTTTGCCAATCAATATGCCAGTATTGTGCTCCTCAATATGCCAGGATTTTGCCCTTCAATGTGCCATTTAATATGCCAGTATTTTCCCCCTCAATTTGCCATTTAATATTCCAGTATTTTGCCCCTCAAAATGCCATTATTTTGCCATTTAAAATGCCAGGATTTTGTCCCTCAATATGCCAGGAATTTGCCAATTAATATGACAGGATTTTGTCACTCAATATTCCAGGAATTTGCCAATTAATATGCCAAGATTTTGCCATTTAATATGCCAAGATTTTGCCATTTAATATGCCAGGATTTTTCTCCTCAATATGCCAGGATTTTCCCCCTCAATATGCCAATTAATATGCCAGAAATTTGCCAATTATTATGCCAGGATTTTGTCACTCAAAATGCCAGGATTTTGCCCTTCAGTATGCTCATTATATATCACCCCCTCCCCCTTCCCCAGTACTTACCTCCTTGCTGCTGTCTCCCGGTGCTCTGCAGGTCCGCTGCTGTGAGGGAAGCACTGTGCGCTCCCCTCCAGTGTCACGGTCGGATGTGCCGATGAGGTCTGGAGTCGAGGTGCAGGGGTAGTGGGCGATTCAAGGCCCTGCGCAGGGTGAGCACTCTCCACCTGGGGTGGAGCCCCAGGCTTTGAATGCCCACATGCAGAGGCCTTGTTTGGTTTCCCATGAGTCATAGCCAGGCAGGGACAAAGCAGGGACTAGGAACAAGCCGAGGTCAAGGGACTGGAGAAAACAGGGATGGTCAGGAACACGATGAACAGGAATCAAAAACACAAGCTAGCAGAAAATAATGTACCAGCTCTGATTGCTGGGAGGAAGGGGTTTATATAGCTCCAGGGCTCATTATTACAAGGACCTACACCTGGGCGGTAGGCAAAGTCAGAGAGATAGCCACCACTGCTACATGAGGAAACAGAACCAGCAGGTGGCGTCTGGAACAGGAGCAGGGAACAGGAACCACAGGAGTCCGGGTTCGAATCCAGGTGAGATAGTTACACTACCCCTCCTCTCTAGGGGTGAGCACCGAGCACCTAATTTGGAATTAAAACCCTTCTCTTGTTTTTCTTTCTCATTTTAGAAGTAGCTGCTGAGGGGCACTTCTGTTGCTTGGTCTGCCAGGTAATGAGCTCTTCATCAGATGAGAAGTCTGGACCAAAGGGAAAATCATAAATCTTGGGTGCAGAGATCAAAGCATTAGCTTTATGCAGGGATGGCATAGGTTCTTGACAGGCAGAAATAAATGAGGCATTTCTCCGCTGAGGAGTGGCAATGACAGTCCCGATAACATTGGTAGGAACAGAGATGTTAGGTGAGCCAGCATGATAGAAATCTTCAAACGTTTCTTCAATGGAGCTGTCAGGTAAGCATTCCATACTGGAGGACACAGGCCTACTGGACAGATATTTACTTAGGCTCCCAGGAGCGGACGCAGGCTTAGTTAACAGCCCTGATGCTTTTCTCATTTTCTCTGGTTTTGAAGGTCGAATAGGGCAATAGCTGATATAATGCCCAGATCTCCCACAATAAAAACATAGGTTGTTGTTCCTACGCCAGGACCATTCCGGGGCTGTGAGGGGACCCCTCGCTGAATTCTTCACTGGTGAAGGCTGTGTCACGCTCAGTGAAGAGAGAGTAGGTATAGGCCTCAGATGCAGACCAGAGTCACTGGCAGGCTTATGGGTATTTATTCCAGTGACTGGTTTCAGAGAGCACAGCTCTGGTGCCGAATTTACCCTGGACAGTTTTTTCATATTGGGAGACTGGCTATTAGTAAAGGCTGACCTCAAGAGACGAACCTCTTCCTGGAGCAGAGACAAACTTTTCTGCAGCGTCTGAATATACTTTGATAAAGTCCCCACCTGTTCTATCAAAAGTGTTGTGGCATAGGCCCTTGCGGACTCCATAGTGTGGCTGGTACATTGTGTCACGGTCGGCTGTGCCGATGAGGTCTGGAGTCGCGGTGCAGGGGTAGTGGGCGATTCAAGGCCCTGCGCAGGGTGAGCACTCTCCACCTGGGGTGGAGCCCCAGGCTTTGAATGCCCACATGCAGAGGCCTTGATTGGTTTCCCACGAGTCATAGCCAGGCAGGGACAAAGCAGGGACTAGGAACAAGCCGAGGTCAAAGGACTGTAGAAATCAGAATGGTCAGAATCAAGCCGATGTCAAGGGACTGTAGAAATCAGAATGGTCAGAATCAAGCCGAGGTCAAGGGACTGGAGAAAACAGGGATGGTCAGGAACACGATGAACAGGAATCAAAAACACAAGCTAGCAGAAAATAATGTACCAGCTCTGATTGCTGGGAGGAAGGGGTTTATATAGCTCCAGGGCTCATTATTACAAGGACCTACATCTGGGCGGTAGGCAAACAAGAAGACAAAGTCAGAGAGATAGCCACCACTGCTACATGAGGAAACAGAACCAGCAGTTGGCGTCTGGAACAGGAGCAGGGAACAGGAACCACAGGAGTCAGGGTTTGAATCCAGGTGGATAGTTACATCCAGCCGCGCGGCTTCAATAAAGTTTGTTTTAAAAAAAAAAAAAAATGCAACCCGAGTAATTCCAATTGCATTTTTTTTTAAAACAAACTTTATTGAAGCCGCGCGGCTGGAAGGGAGCGCACAACGCTTCCCTCACAGCCGCGGACCAGCTTCACGTGGGATTTTTAATTCATTTTTTTTACTTGGCGTGACCCGGGCCCACCGGGCGCCCTGGATCCACCGGGCCCGGGACGCCAATATCGCCTGTCACCCCCTGATGGTGGGCCTGTCTTCAAGTGTTGACTTGCTGAGTGCCAGGATGTCATGTGATACCCGATGCTCTGACTTCAAAGTGTGATGTGGCAGAGCTGATAGTCTTTGCAGCCGGCACAAACTTTGCCATCTTGCCCTGTTCTTCATTACACTGTAAATAAATAAATAATCGTTCACAGCAGTGAGGTGCACCATGGCAATACCCAGGCGCCAGGTCTAATCTGCAGCGACCTGTAACCTAGGATTTGTTGAGCCCTGACATAAGGTTCTATTGTGTTAAGCTATGTCTGCTTGGTTGATTTACCACTAGACAAACTTGCTAGAATCTGTAAACATGCATTTCCTGTGATTTTGAATTAGAGAGACAATTGATATGCGCTGAAAGAACAGTGGAACAATCAGAAATATTGTCCTTATAGTAGTTCTTGCCCTCTTATGTTCGTTAACTGGAGTGCACAGACCAGTAAAAGGCAAGTTTAATTTCCAAAGTCTTTTAGGAAGTGGCTTTTTCCTTCTTTCCATTTCAGCTGCATGGAATCAAAATATTTTGCCAGTGGTGTAATGCAGCGGTAAAAGATCGAGTCACATTTAACTTAAACTTTGCTGTACTCCTCTCTGTTTCTTTTGGCTCCAATCATAAAAAAAAAAACTTACATGGAATGAAAAGTGGAATGAAATGAAAACGGAGAATGATGGTGCCAGACACAGGATTGGATCTGTCAGAGTGAAATGCTCTGGAGAAAGACTCAGGAATGCTAGTCCAGTTGGCAGCTACTGTTTCTGTTTCTCAGTAGAGACAGACAAAGCTTCTGATGTGTAAAAACAAAACAAAAAACCAACTAGAAATCAAAGCCAAGTATAATATTATATTCACATCAAATCTCACAAGCACAACAATTGTGAATGCACCTGGAATATTGCTTTATGGGATGAGTTCTATAACATATAATAAATGTATATCACTGATTGTATATCACAATTCTATCAATGTACAAAAGCATGAGAACCAGTGAAATAATGATGTTTTGTATACATTTGTAATAGCAGAATTATTACTACTAACAATAAGGATAAAAGTAATAGTATAAAAATAACCACTTGAAAAGATTAGCATATGAACATTGGTTATAGAAGGATGTCTTCTAGGAATGAGTATTTTTAGATTACAATGGAGTTTATAAAAGTCAGCCAATTGCTTGTTTTTCCTGTCTGTAAAGCTAGGTAAGTAAGCTTTCCAGCATAAAGGATGCAGCCGATTATTTCACCTCATAGATTTATTTAGCAATCCAGGAATACAGGGAGTGAAGAATTATTAGGCAAATGAGTATTTTGACCACATCATCCTCTTTATGCATGTTGTCTTACTCCAAGCTGTATAGGCTCGAAAGCCTACTACCAATTAAGCATATTAGGTGATGTGCATCTCTGTAATGAGAAGGGGTGTGGTCTAATGACATCAACACCCTATATCAGGTGTGCATAATTATTAGGCAACTTCCTTTCCTTTGGCAAAATGGGTCAAAAGAAGGACTTGACAGGCTCAGAAAAGTCAAAAATAGTGAGATATCTTGCAGAGGGATGCAGCACTCTTAAAATTGCAAAGCTTCTGAAGCGTGATCATCGAACAATCAAGCGTTTCATTCAAAATAGTCAACAGGGTCGCAAGAAGCGTGTGGAAAAACCAAGGCGCAAAATAACTGCCCATGAACTGAGAAAAGTCAAGCGTGCAGCTGCCACTTGCCACCAGTTTGGCCATATTTCAGAGCTGCAACATCACTGGAGTGCCCAAAAGCACAAGGTGTGCAATACTCAGAGACATGGCCAAGGTAAGAAAGGCTGAAAGACGACCACCACTGAACAAGACACACAAGCTGAAACGTCAAGACTGGGCCAAGAAATATCTCAAGACTGATTTTTCTAAGGTTTTATGGACTGATGAAATGAGAGTGAGTCTTGATGGGCCTGATGGATGGGCTTGTGGCTGGATTGGTAAAGGGCAGAGAGCTCCAGTCCGACTCAGACGCCAGCAAGGTGGAGGTGGAGTACTGGTTTGGGCTGGTATCATCAAAGATGAGCTTGTGGGGCCTTTTCGGGTTGAGGATGGAGTCAAGCTCAACTCCCAGTCCTACTGCCAGTTCCTGGAAGACACCTTCTTCAAGCAGTGGTACAGGAAGAAGTCTGCATCCTTCAAGAAAAACATGATTTTCATGCAGGACAATGCTCCATCACATGCGTCCAAGTACTCCACAGCGTGGCTGGCAAGAAAGGGTATAAAAGAAGAAAATCTAATGACATGGCCTCCTTGTTCACCTGATCTGAACCCCATTGAGAACCTGTGGTCCATCATCAAATGTGAGATTTACAAGGAGGGAAAACAGTACACCTCTCTGAACAGTGTCTGGGAGGCTGTGGTTGCTGCTGCACGCAATGTTGATGGTGAACAGATCAAAACACTGACAGAATCCATGGATGGCAGGCTTTTGAGTGTCCTTGCAAAGAAAGGTGGCTATATTGGTCACTGATTTGTTTTTGTTTTGTTTTTGAATGTCAGAAATGTATATTTGTGAATGTTGAGATGTTATATTGGTTTCACTGGTAAAAATAAATAATTGAAATGGGTATATATTTGTTTTTTGTTAAGTTGCCTAATAATTATGCACAGTAATAGTCACTTGCACACACAGATATCCCCCTAAAATAGCTAAAACTAAAAACAAACTAAAAACTACTTCCAAAAATATTCAGCTTTGATATTAATGAGTTTTTTGGGTTCATTGAGAACATGGTTTTTGTTCAATAATAAAATTAATCCTAAAAAATACAACTTGCCTAATAATTCTGCACTCCCTGTATGTTTGTTTATAGCTCTTTGAAAGACCTTTCCACATTTCACATTGACAGAAAAATGTCAGTTGTCCTTTTGCTTGGACTTTGTGAAAAGCCTATTTTTGTTTTGTCTTTTCTTGTACTGTGGCAGATCTAGAGAAGATGGCAAGTTAAAGAGAAATATCTTGTAAAAACAATATCATTGGCAAACTGCAGTCATAGCCAGGACTTTTCCCTCCAGCAAGCACCAGTGCATGTATGTGCTGGGATATGTCGTGGGTGTTGGAGCAAGTCCTGAGAGTACGATCATTTTGCTTGGGTAAGTCCTGGGTGTCTGTGAGTGCAATCTAAACCCTGTGCTAAGTCCCATTCTATGTATAAGAACTAAAGCCACAGACAGTAAATTATGACATCAAATGGTCTCTATGGCTATGTTCTGTTTATGATATCTAATTTATTAGAATATTTTTATGTTATCTAGGATGGAGGGTAGCCTAGAAATGTAGTATATTTAACTTGTGAGCTTAAATGAACTCTGTCACTTATGATAATACAACTGATTTAATGTTACAAAGTGTCAAAAAAAGTTTTTAATGTGACTGTGTTGCCTATTGATGCACCATATGCAAATAATCTACTGCAGAGAAATACCATTTGCACATCCTGGCATGATAATATATGGAATTTTAATGGCAATAACAGGAGACACCTATATTAAACAATATAGAAAACATAATCTTGAACTCATGATTTCCAATGTATATAATGTAGGTAGAGTTGCCATTTTTTTAACTAGACATTGCCACTTCAGTGTGTATAAAAAAAAAAGTTATATGTGACCAAAAGGAAACCATTAACTAATCTAGGTGGCTCTATAGGACTACTTCCTTGATTAATTAACTGATTTCCTTCTGGCTGACTCCTGTGTGAGCCTGTGTTGAAGTCCAGCTGTATTAAAGCAGGGTGTCACTGATGCCCCCAAAGTATGTAAATATAGCATACACAAAGACAGGGTACATAGTCCACAGGGAGGTGTTTGGCCCTCAGGGCCCTCCAAGAACCCCAGTCACTCAGGCTGTCATGATTCACTTCATGACACTGACATCAATATGAACTGAGGGGACTTTTTACAGACCATTTGTGCTGAAAAAAAAACCTTGTCTTATATTTGAGAAAATAAGGTAAAAATAATGTTTGGAACAACAGATCTTTGCTATGCTTCACCTTGAATTAACCTGATTAATTTCCATTTTCTCTGAAATCATCCTTACCTTTCTCTCAATCTCATGCCCTAATTTTTCATAGATTACCTGTTTCGAGGTCTCTACATGTTCTTTCTTCTGCATCATGTCTACTTTTGCTGTTCTAAAAAGACTAACTTTTAAGCATGTCATAGGTAAAAAATTGTTAGAACATTTGGTACAGTATAAACTCTCATACTATAAGGAACAAAGTGGATGCTACCCTCAAAATGACATGACACAATATGTGTAAAAACAAAGCAGTATGACATTTATTGACAGAGCATAAAAGTACCTTATACTTCAGTATCAGATAACGTGTATAAGTCTAGCGAACAGTCAGCAGAGAGCTTGGTAACAGATAGTCACAGTGCTGTAATCCATCCATTGTGCATTTTGCCTCTAAAGGAAGCTTCCTTAGAACATGGCGGCGTTAGTGGTATAGAGGCCATATGGTATAGAGGCCATATATACCGATAAGCCATTAAGCAGGGGGTCATAATGTTATAAAAACAAAAGTAAAACTCACCACTTTTTTAAGTAAGCCTCTTTGTTCCCCTGTTTGTATTAAAAAAAGTCAATTTGCTACTGTGCTTCACTACGAGATGATTTCTTTTTTTCTATGTACAAATCAACTTAATGAGCAATTGCTTAGGCAAACACTCTGATTCCACGTACATATTGTGAACAGCTGAAGCCCTTCATTATCCCTGGAAAATCTTCCTTTCATGTTCAAATATAGAGCAGTATTTTTCTGCTCTTTAATGTGTGAGTACAACACCCATTATCCTTAACATTCAAATTGTTATTCACATACAGAGAGCACTATTTTTCTTTCTGTTTTCTCTTTTTTTGTATATATTGAATGAATACCACTGTGAGAGACCTTCAATCAACTATTCAGATTTTGTTCCCGATATAAGTATTTTTCTAGCTTCATTTATGTTTCACTATTGGAAGATATATAGATATTATTGTGAACAGCTCACTTAAAACCTTCACTAATTTTACTTATATATTTTCTTTGCGCTCCTCTCATTTTTGTTTTTATCTTTGTGTTATTTGTAGAAATAAGAGGTAATTTTCTACTGAGTAGTGAGCTGCATCTATTTATTTATTTATCTATTGATTAAATCAAAATGATAGTAGCGCCTTACACTGTTGTTTATTAGATTAGGTCATAATGTTATGGCTGATTGGTGTATAGATACTATTGACATTTGATTTTTCTATAAGCGAAAGTAATTTATTCATACATGTTAGATGTATAAATTATAGATATATAGTCATCTTTCATTAACGAATTAATATAACGAAAGAGGGATATTTCTTCAGACAGACACCAGTATTGGTGAGTGAAAGGTTAATAAATGTAATCAATAGTTTAATCAATGTTTTAACTAAAGTATTCATACCCGGGAAAAGGAATATATATATATATATGCAAAAGCTATAAGAAACTTTAGATTATATATATTCATGTCTGAAATACATAGGGTTTATGAAAATTGAGACCTAGCATTGGATGAAGCTATATATTAGGTTGCTGTAGGTAAACATTACTGGTATATATTTAGCAGATTTAACTGAAATTCGATTTGTTGGATAATCCAATAATTGTTTGTTTAAATCAAGTTACCGTATTATTAGCTATGTATGCTGAGATTTTCTGAGAAGTATCGATGTATAATTGTCCTAAGCTGATAAGATTGGAGGTGCAAAAGGGAGTAATGTTGGTCCTTGGGCTTATCAGACAAATTAATTGACTTTTATTTACTATTTCTTGATTTTTGGGGATAGTTACACTATAATAATTAAATATGAATCCTTATATATATATGGTAATATATGTCTGTCTGTGTAATAAACTAACTCTTGTTTGATTTAGAACAAAGTTTGATAATAGTATGCAGTTGTAATATAAATGTGCAATGGGAAAGTGAAAGGAATTATTGCAAAAATTACCTAATTAAAGCTTCATAATATTATTAAGTGTGAGTGATGTTATACTTTGCTGCCAAGATGCTTACACTGAGAAGAAATCATTTTTATTTTTATTAATGTAAATGTTTCAACAAATCTACATAAGTTAAGATGCATTCAATAATACAATATGACTTGTTTTCATAATTTAAAGACACATTTTTAAAAATGAATTTCTAGATAATATTTGATGTATGCTTCATTTGTTATGTTTTATCAGCTACAGGGGTAAAAGTTTTTTTTCTTTGTTAATAAAATAAATAGTTAGCAATATTTCATGTTATTGGCGATGGCCACTAGTACTTATGACTAGTGTCTACAACACTATGGAACTGCACATAACTAGAGAGTCATCTTTAATAATGGGATGTGTGAATTCTATAGTAAATTTAATGTGCTAATGTGTATAGTTAGTCATAGACATGACTTGAGACTGCCTAGGAGTGAGCACAATTAAGATGCCTTGCCACCAGCCTGTCTCAGGTTATAGCCCATAGACAATGGGACAGTGGACTAAAAGTTGGCATAGGATGAATTCCAAAGGGGGATGGACTAGTGAGATAAGATACATGGCTGGTGGGGGGCAGGAGTAAGGGTAGGTAAGGGAGTTCTTAAATGCAGTTACAGCAGGTGTCAAGTGAGGGTGTTAGAGTAGTAAAGCACAGATATTTAAAGTAAGGCTGTATGATGAGCAGCCTCACTATTAACATTTTCTTTAATTTGTTCCTACCCTCTTATTTCAAGGCATCGGTGGGCGACTGTAAATGGCAAGAAGTCATCTGGCAGTAATGCGGCACTCAGTTATGGCACTGGTTGTGTGTTCAGGCCCGGGGTGGAGGCGTAGGAAACCATTTGGTTGTAGATATAAAGTTGGAAACCGATTGTGTGTTCAGGTCCACTGCTGGGGGAATAGCCAATGGGCAGGGACAGCCAGAATGTAACCTGTGATGTGATGTACCCAGGCAGTTGCATGGCTGGTCTTCTGCTTTGGGCAGAAGGTCATGTATATGGGGCAGTTAGTATTTGAGATGGTAAGGGTCCCGCATTAAGTTTGGGGACTCCCTTTCTCGCTAAAACAATAAATGACTTCTGTATACAAGTGTCCTGTTTCTTTATTCAAATGGTTGTTGAGGCTGGGGTAAAAGTTAGTGATTCTCCATTGAGAAAATAGATACGGGGTAGGCAGCTTAATAACCCAATTTTATCTCAATTCTTCTCTATCTTCCCTTTCCTCTTTTATGGTCATAATCATTCTGCATTTTATCTAAAACTCCCTGTTTTCATCTCTTCACATTCATTCAACCCCAAAAGTTAGTTCGCCTCTTTGAATATCCTTCTACCTCCCTCCATCCATAGGCTTTATTCCTCTTTCAATGTAAGCGACCATATACTTGACAAGCAAGACTGAAATATCAGTGGCTGCACTTAGTTCTTCACAATAAACCAATCTAAAATGATACCATGTTACTATTGCTTTATAAAAACAAAAAACGCTTATTACAATTTTTTCCACTGACTGACTGTTCTGTATTTTAATCTTTAGTTATGAGACAGTGACAGGTGATCTCCTGTGCTTTCAATACAGTACAAAATATAACTATGACCAAGAGCAGCCTTACTTGCTTAATGAGCTCATACAAAAGCTAGTAGTTGATGTTTATATACATGCAGTGCCAGCTTATTATTTTATTGATAGTGACACATTCAAAACCATTGTTCATCTCTGGGAAGGAGATGAAACTATAGTGTCATAAGCAGATGTGTCTGTTGCCAATTGTTTGTTATTCCGAGTCCAATCGCTGCATTATTCAGGTTTTGCATTAGTTTTGTGATGAAAAGGAGAGATTTTGTGACCTTATGTGATGAGTATTGGGTTAGAATAAATCCAGTAAAAAATTCCTGGTTTAAAAAGTGGGTGAAGTAATTATGAAATCATCGGTACAAAATGAGCTATTATTCAACAATTGCAATAACAAATACCAGACAATTCCAAAAAACGTTGTCCTGCGATGAATCACAAATGATGTAACTAAATAACAATATTTTCTCAGGTTTTATTCTTTTAAAAGAAGAATTAGTATATGTTGTGGAACATCACAGACCCTGCTTGACATGGAGCTAAAGCGATAGCTCAAAGAGACTTCCAAAACATATTGTAATCACTTTAGAGTGATCCCTAGGGACTCCCACAAGCAGCATCTTGTGCATGCCCAAGACAGAATCCATAATTTACCAAAGGTGGATTTGGTCATGTGCCTACATACTAGATTCTTAGGATACGTTGTCTCCCTGAAGGTATAAAAGACAGGTCTGTTGGTTTACTCAAAATAATGTACAAATGTAATCTGACGCAAATGGCAAGTCTTTCTCGTTCCACATGTACCGTGTTTAATTGTAACCATACACTAATGTAAAACATTTATATTAAGTTCAATATGTATGATAGTGTACAAATACATCCGAAAGATTTCATGGAATATTGCATAAAGTATCTCATATCTCACAACATGTCTTCCTACTGCTAAGCCTTCACAACATATTAAAATTTTAAATTAAAGGGCAACTAACATTTTCAGAAAAAATCATGTACCATTCCCCAAGCAAACCCGACGTGTCTCTTTAGAGATACATGTGAGTTTACTCTGAATTGTGCGGTTCCCTCTGCTAATCCCATGTAAAAACTAGCAGAAATTCCGTAATGGGGCTGCATGCTTCTCATGGAAGCGTGGTAGCTGCCAGTCAGAGGATAAACTGCCACATACTATGAAAAGTACATGTCAGTTCCTCCTCAGACTAGGGGCATTATGTTTTTTTTTAATCTTTTTTTAGAAGCACAAGTGAAAAAAAAGTTTAGTTGTCCTTTAAGCACTTATTTCTATCAGCTTCCCTTTTAACTATTGCTTTGCTTCAGAGTTTCCTGACACCCCCAGAGAACATCTACAATGTTGCAATATTTACTTCAGCTCACAGGTACATTTGCATCTCAAAGACCTATGCAGTATATCATCACCTCACCTCACCTAATCTCACCTGCAACTCACCTTTTAGTGAATATATTTCTTTGCAGTTTTGGATCCGGGGATGGGGGAGGGGGGTTGGTGGCAATGCAACTATTGCAGAACCATTGCCCTGCTATCAGATGCTGGGCCAATTTAACCAATAGTCCCACTGGTTAAACGGGGCTAAAAGAAGCTACCCTGTGGGCCCCCTAGGCCCACGGTGGTAGTGTTGCCTGGCAGAAGCAGCCGGCGATCCGCATCCATTGGATGCACTTATGCCAGATATGACAGTCATATCCGGTCCCTCCTCCACACACTCTGCATGCGCTCCATGCATGGATGGAAGACTGCAGAGAAGATGGCCAGGGGACAGAGAGAGCAGCAAGTGAGTACTGGGGAAAGGGGGAGGGGGTAATAGTTTTTTTAAATTAATATTAATGTGGCATATTAATGGACAAAGTAACACTGGCATATTAATGGGCAAAACAACACTGGCATGTTAATGGGCAAAATAACACTGGCATATTAATGGACATACTAACACTGGCATATTAATTGGCAGACTAACAGTGGAATATTAATGGGTAAATTGGTTGTGGCATATTAATGGCCATAGTAACAGAAGAATATTATTGGCCAGCCTGGAAGTGGCATATGTTAATCGCAAAGTGACTGTGGCATGTTAATTGGTACCTGACTGTGGCTCATTTTAATTGGCAAAGTGATGTTGTGGCATATTCTGTGGGGCAAAATAACATGTACTATGGGTCAAAGTAACACCTTGGCATGTTCTGCAGGGCCAGTTCTGTGGGGCAAAGTGACACTGTGGTATGCTCTGTGGGGCTAGGAGAGGAGAGAGACAGATGTGGGAAGGGAAAGGAGAGATACCAAAATAGGAAAGAGGAGGAGATAGAGACATGGGAATGAAGGGGAGAGAGGCATACATGGGAAGGCATAGGAGAGAGACAGACATGGGAAGGGATAGGAGAAAGTCAGACATGGAAAGAAATAGGAGAGAGACTGACATGTCAATGGATAGGAGAGAGACAGACATGGGAAGGAAGAGGAGAGAGACAGACATGGGAAGGCAGAGGAGAGAGACAGACATGGGAAGGGAGAGGAGAGAGACAGACATGGGAAAGGACAGGAGAGACACAGGCGGACATGGGGAGAAGAAAAGACAGACAGACATGTGCAGTGCCCCTCCCAAGATCAGACTCTGGATCCGCCCCTGTCTCTCTGAGATGCAAAGGTACCTACAGCTGCAATTGTGAATTTTATACAGTCAGAGTTCACTGAGAAAGCAACACACAATCTCTCTACACAACTCGGTTGTCAAATTAATATAGCCCAGACATAGAAATTTCTGCAATAATAGTTTAATAAATCGGCAATCGTAAGTGATAAAAAGAAAATTTAAAAAACAGCTTACTCATCATAAAGGGACTGCTTTGAATGGTTCTTTATGTGACTTGCAGGTAACCATAAAAGGTTATCACATGATATTTAGCGGCTATAATCTGCTTATTAAAACACATTTTTTTCTGTTTTCTAAACTGTGAAAATTATTCAGTACTTGGAATGTTAACATCAAAAAGTCTGCACTTTCCCTTTAACGTATGGAAATTAATAGATGCTTCAGCAAGCCAAGTGAGCCCAGTATTTTTTTATGGAGGGGACATATTTTCATCAGGTCATATAAGGCACTTAAAATTCTAAGTATCCTTGAGAAAATATTTTTTTCCCAGAATCCTTACATTTTAAAGGACAATTCTGTTCACCTGTGAGAAAGGAAAGACAATCAGTGGCCAACATTACTTTATACACATGTCAGAAGTATCCTGTCCAAGGTTTCCTACATAGACACCAAGTTTAAAACATGATAATTGCTTTGGCACGGGACCTTGAAAAGCTTGGATTGGACTCCTTTCATAACCTGGAACTGGGATGCCAAATCTCTTGGCTTCCTATCAAAGCAATAAAATGAAAGGGGAAGAAGGTGAATGGATAAAATATAAAACTTTTACCAAGCACATAATAAAGTGTTGTAGTGAACTACTTCTGCATGTGTAACTTCAGCTCTCTTGAGAGGCATAATTAGAAGATCACAGGTTCCAAAGAGACATCTTGAAATTTGAAAGAAAGTTTAATGTTCTAATTTTGGGCTAGACTGAAGAAGAAAGACTGGTCGACTGTGAAATGTTGAAACATCCACACTTAGTTTTGTGATACACAAAAGCAACCCAGACATGCACAATAATATAAGTCTTAGATTCAGAGTCAAAGCCATAGGAAGGGAGAGGCGAGTGAGGCATTTGCGTCTGGTGCAACTGTAATGGGGGGCACCGAAATTCACAGACACAGTGAATTCACGAGACACAAAGAGCCACACACAGGGGATTGTCAGTTTTGGCGCCACTCAGATATCCTCCTCAATCCCTGCACCTGTAGGTTATGCAGCACCTCCTGCACCTGTCAGTTATGCACCTCTGAGCCATGCCGACATTAAGCGCATAGTGGTGAACGCAGCGCGAGGTGTGAATACACACAAAGGTAACCCTGTATATAAAAGATTACCTGTATCCAAATTCCAGTGGCAATTGGCAATGCCCTGGTTCCTCATCTTCCAGCCCAGGAAAAGGGGCTACCGAAATTCAAAAATGAAAAATGAATCCACTTCACTAAAAATTCCGCGCCACCCAAAAAAAAAAAAAAAAGGTGCAGACCTAGCGCTTTTCAGGCTGCCTCATTGGAGAGTAGACTGATAATGAAATATCAGGCCTGGATGACTGTGCACCTTCAGTAACCATAGGGTATACTCAATATTATGATTTAAACTTCCATATATATGTGAAGAAAACAAATTCTGGTACTTAAATGACACCTTTGCTTCACATGAGTTGTTGCACTTATATCGTTTATAGATTTATGTGGATATTCATCTAGAATATCGGTTCTCAACCTGTGGGCCACGACCCCTTTGGGGGTTGAATGACCCTTTCACAGGGGTGGCCTAAGACCATCAGAAAACACTTATTTCGATGCAGGGCTCGACAAAGCCATGGGCGCCAGGTCGCCATGGCGACTAGGAAATTGTACCTGGTGCCTGGGTAGGATCCATCAGAACATGGCGCTCCTCGCCCCTGACATTAGTTTTAAAAAAAAAGTATTTTAACATCGCAGGATGAGGGTAAGCAGAGTTTGCGCTTCCTGCTCCGCCCCCTCGTGTTGTGATGTCGGATCGACGGGTGTCACGTGACATCCCGCTGCTCAACAGTAGCGTGCAGGTGGTCTGTGCCTATGTGACAGGCATGGGCCAGGCTGCAGCAGAAATACCCCTCTCATGGAAAGAGGTAAAACAGCAGGAAGGGGCAGTCATTGATAAAATTACTTTTTTTTTTATTTTCTTTAAAAAAAACTAAACAAAAACCAACTGATGACTTATGTGTGTATGTCTGTGTGTGTGTGTGTGTGTGTGTGTGTGACTGACTGACTGTCTCTTTATGTATGTGACTGACTGACTGTCTCTGTATGTATGTGATCTGACTGACTGACTGTGTGTGTGGTTGCGTGAATGTGCCTAGATTTTTTCGCTGGCTCCTAAATCTAAATTAAATTTGATACATCCTGCAAATCAGATATTTACATTACAATTCATAACAGTGGCAAAATTACCGTTATGTAGTAGCAACGAAAATAATTTTATGTTTGGGAGTCACCACAACATGAGGAACTGTATCAAGGGGTCGCGGCATTAGGAAGGTTGAGAACCACTGATCTAGAAGTTGTGATTTTATAACTTACTTTTATTGTCTATTTTCACTAAATGTTCTAAGTGTGTGTTCATTTATTTTATATATCAGATATGTATAAATGTATATACCAGATATGTCATTTTGCACTTGATATATGGACACATATGTTTGAATCATACTGCTTTAAGGTGATACACCTGACTGAGATTTCTGCTGGCCAGCATTTGTTGATGGTGAAGTTGTGCACTTGTGCAGCAGAGCAGGCTGGGAGGATGCAGAGCAGGCTTATGTTGAGCACCGAAGTCTCAATCCAGGTCGCTGTTGCCCTAGCTGATCTTGCTGTGTTGATTAGCAAAGGTTAGTTGGCTGCAAAGCACCCTCTATTGCTGTGAGTGTTCTGCAGATCTTGCAGAACAGTGTGTATGGATTTGAGCATGCTGCAGATTATATATTTTGTTATTATTTGTCCACCCGTGGTGTGTTTTACTTTTGTTGATTTTTACTACATTCACAGCAACGCAATATTTAGGTTGACAGAGTCCCTTTAATCCCCTGCATTCCTACCTCATTCATCCTCCCCTCTATACCAGATTCTTTAACACTAATCCTCCTCCATACACTATTTTTCCCTACCAAAATTGGTATGTAATCTACATATCCTAGACATAGAAACATAGACAGGTCTGCTCAGTAAAGAGAGCATTGCTGGGAACTGAAATGGGAATTTCAAACGTAAGGCCAAATGGGGAATAATTCTCCCATTCAGCTGCATTTGTGAATTTTTCCAACTTGGCTACTTTGGCCCAAAGTGTGAAATTCCCATCTCGATACTCTGCAATTCTCTTTTTGTTGAGTAGACCCTGGAATGTGTCGGCAGATAAAATCTATTTGGCCCATCTAGTCTGCTCAATTTTCTGAATAATTTCATTAGTCCCTGGCCTTATCTTACTTCTACGATGGCCTTATGCCTATTATGACCTATACTTAAACCATTATATCACAGCACGTTCCCCATATCCTCTACCACAGAACCCATCTTATGTAAAACCACCTCCATTCCACCCCCAGTCTCATTTAAACTTCTTCACTATCACCCTCATCTAACACCACCACTATGTGGATAAGCTTGAAAACTGGGTCATCCCTACCTAAGCTTCAATGTATCCAGCAGTCTTCCTTCAACCAGACAAAAAAACATGTTTTGACATCCAAGGATCGACCTTTAGTACCTTTGGTCATACTATTTCATGTCAATTAATCCAAGTTTTGCTAATGTAAAATATTCAGATGTATGTTTAATATGCACAGAATGGGGAGTTTCTACATTGATCTACTGTAATCTACTCTCTAGTCTCTTTATGGTCTAAAACACATCTGTTCTACTTTGAACTGGAGGAGGATTAGGCAAGTGTACCAAAAACATGTTTTTACCTTGAATCGATGAATTGGTTTTTTTTTAAGCAAACACTTTAAATAGTATCTATTATTTCAGGTACTGAATCAGCTGCTACAATTCTCCACTCATCATGTATATAATTATGCATAAAAGAGAATGCAAAACAATAGCGTATCTTCAATGTAATCTTCCTTCATTTCACCCAAGATTCTAAACAACATGTCAGCCCCTGATAGAGCCTTACAAGCAAAGAGGGCCCAATAAAGTACTTTATTTGTATTCTTTCATGAAATCATTTTTATTTCAAATGTTTACACTTGATGCAATCTTACAATTACACATAAGTTAGTTGTTTCCGGACAGTTGTCCTTTAAATTAGAATGAAATTACTGGAGATAGGATGAATTTGATGTTGTACAATTTATTTTATTACCATCTTCCTACATATCCACACAGCACTCTTATTATAAAGCTGACATTCCACATTGACAACATGATCATGAAGAGGCTAAAGTAGTCAACTAAGATAAATGAGTGTTTTGAGAATGCATCTTTTGCCATGATTACCAATTTGGACACATTGTACTGGATTTATTTTAACCCTAAAAAAATAAAATATACTAAAATGACTTGATCAGGGATCCTTGGCTTGAGTTCAATTACTTTGTGTCGAGAAATTGAGGATAACCAACGTCCACATACATACAGTATATTCAGAAAAATTCTAAAATCTTTGCATTTGCTTCACTATTAATTTTGAAATTAGTTTATTTTACAAAACGTAGCAGATATAAATTGGACACACGAGCATCTGTGGCATTATGCATGATGTAACAGAAAAATACAAATCTCTTATTGAATTTCTGTTTCACCTTTTCCAATTCTAACTTGAAATGTAGAAATGTAATTTTACACTTACAATTTTACAATTTTACACAGATAACATAATATTGTAAAATATTAGAAATTAAGCAAAAAATATGGCTATTATGCTTTTTGATTTTTTTTTTAAAGCATAGCAGGATCCAACGCTATAACTTTTTGACGTTATAGCAGTGGAGTAAAAAGAAAGAAGAAAGTAGCGAACAAAGGTGTATGCACTCCCAATGCGGTGAAAAATAGTTGAATATTTATTAGAAGGATCCGATTAAAACTCCATATAAAATCCACAATAACAGAAACAAGACATGGGGTACAGCAATATGCCTTACGCGTTTTGCGTGAACACACGCTTATTCATACCCCATGTCTTGTCTCTGTTTTTGTGGATTTTATATGGAGTTTTAATCGGATCCTTCTAATAAATATTCATCTATTTTTCACCGCATTTGGAGTGCATACGCCTTTGTTCGCTACTTTTTTCCTCATTATCAGCGCTGCCACTACAGCCCGGCTGGAGCACCCCTTATCAGGTGATATTTACGAGACTTATGTCAATTGTTCTCTGGTGGAGCCGGTTTGTTTTCTCTTTTGTTCTTGAGTAAAAAGAAACATGCATATTGACACATATACAAATTGTGATCTGTTGAGGAGAGATACAGGTAAAGATGTAACCCTGTGAAAATGTATGTTTTGTGGTATTCTACTTTAATCAGTGGCTTCTCTGCTTATCATAGGAAAATTGTTCCTAAGGGACCTTGAAACTTTGGACACGGGAGCATTCAACATTAAAGACATTGACAGTTTCATCAATCTGTGGACTGGTCACCCTAAACACCAGTATCTGAGATCTGAATATAGATTGAATAAATGATAATGAGGAATAGAATTCTATATGAAGATCTGTTTTGGGTATTGGGTTATATTTTAGAAAGCCCCAGGTTTGGGGTTCTAGAAGGGCTGGGAGCATATTAGAGTTGAATACTTGGAGATTAATAGTACAGATTAATGGTAAAGGGTTACAGAGTAAAGTATTGCTCAGTAATAATAAGCAGTCAAAATAAAGCACAGACTTAGTATATGGTAAGGAAAACACAAAGAGAGAAGTTTGTTAAACAAGTAACCCCTTTTTGAAGTTCCTTATAGGCAAAAGTCAAACTAGTAAATATTTGTAGCTAAAGGATGATAGTAAGTATTGCCTAATGCCAGACATCAACACAAGCTAACAGCACGGGGAAGTGAAAGTCCTGTGCAAAAACTGTTTACCTAACCTCACTTCTGAAGATAGCACCCTCAAACAGGGGTTCAGATTCGATAATGTTAAACAAGCCTACCAAAGGGCACTCACATTTCACTGAGATACTGCTATGACCTCTACTGAAATCAAACCAAATGGGACCTCTGAAAGTTTGACTGTTGGCCCATTCTCAAATCTGAACCCCTTATTGGAGGGTACTATCTCTAACACAGTCTCCATTACTTTGGAAACTCTGTTAGTTGTCTCATATTGTTTTGAAAACTCACATATCAGTGTGTTATATATATCATATATCTGATTACTTACACATATGTACAGCTACCTATCAACCAACCTAACATGGCCAAGCTTTGTAGATGTATTGGTAAATATGATTTAGCTAGTGCTAAGTAACAGTTGTTACTTAGTTTCTATTATTTTGTCCACCACCTATATGGCAACAACATTCATTTAAGAGTATTGGGTAGGTTAAAATTGTTTCATGTAAAAATAAACTTAATGTGATAGAATACAATAAGATACCTGTAAATTTAAAAACATGTCTACATTTTCCAGTTAGAAATATAATAAAATATAGTAATGCAAATAGAATCCCTCAATACGCACATTGCCTACTGTAATTCTAATTTGAATGCAGTAAAGCTCAGTACAGTTATTAACACACCAGCAAAGGCAAGGAAGCATTTTACCAGAACCGTATGTAACAATAAAGTTTTCTGAGGATAAGCAGGTTGGGAATGTCAGAACACTTAACAAACATAATTAGATAAAGGAAAACTCAGTGGCATGGGAGGTGACAGTATTTATATATATACTCAGTGATTTGCTGAAAGAGAATTTCACACTGTAAAACAGTTTCCAGACATAATATTTTAGTTGATTTGCATCCAAGACTTTCCTATCACGTGATTATATTACAGCTCTAGGTCTGCTGAAAATGTCATAGTTATTGCAGAACAATTCAGCTGTACCTTAACCATCCAAAGCTAGCTGACCCAGAATAATTACCAGTTTCATAAAAAAATGACATTCATGTATGCTCTGCTTATCTATTTAAACAGATAGCTAAACATCTGTGGATGTTTGTTTGGCTGTCCCATATTGTGCTAGCTGTAGACCACACAGGTTAGCCATCAAGTGGAGACATACATTGATCCATAATGTGGTGCCATCAGGTTGGTACTCCAGCTGCGGTGGAGTACAGTTGCAATGATTTAGCTAGGAACTGTTGTATGAAAAAAGCATTGATACTTGTGCTGTTGCAGTTTACAGCCACTGAATGAGTGTCATGAGAACTTTAATACACAACAGCTTTGGTGCCAAATGTTAGCTACTAAACCTTTAGCAGTGTCTCTGCTTTTGGTTACCTGGGCATCATTGTCTACAGCACTGGGGAAGCCAAAGGTTAGCAATCGCAGACTCAGTCTCTTCTTAATGTGAAAGACATTGCCAGCAAATGTATAGATTAAATAATATTCTTCTCTGTAATTTGCTTCCTTTGCTTTGTGGCAATGCCTATAACACCCCTGTCCCCTAGCATTAACTGGGAAATACGGTACCCATTGCAGTTGAATCGCACGCTTCCTTTAGGACTAACGTGCCGTATTTCCACTTTAACTTTTTCCAGCCTACCAGCAGCATCAAATCAATCCCACTGTGAGATAATCTGGTAAATATGACAGTCCACTTTAGGGCTTATGTGCAAATACCTGGTGCATTCTTGCCAACTTAATGGCGGATGATCCCGGTATGTAAAGGAGGCGAAGCCTAAATGGGGGGTACGTGAAAAATGCTTTAGCTCTGGGCTACACGGTACAAATACCGGGTGTTTGGGGCTCCTTTTCTCTCATTTAGACTGTGTGTCTTTTTGACATACACCGTTTAAGCAGAATGCTGCATGTGCAAAGTGCAGTGCACTGCGCATAGGCCATATTAATGCTGGGATAGACTCAAATTTGACAGGACAGGTCCCAAAAAAACTGGACTGTCCCAGCAAATTCTGTTGGCAGTTATGCAGGTTTAGTAATGACACAAGGCCTGCTGGGATATATACAACATGGCCTCTGACTTCAATCTACTGCTTTTAGAGAGATCTCATTTGGTCACGGATGGCTTATTCTGTCGTCCTCAGTCAACAGTTGTTGATATCTTATTTGATTGGTATTTTATCTCGTACATATCATAGCTCTCTGGGGATCATACAAAGGTGCATGTATGAATGTTATGATCGATATAGCACAGGTTCCATCCTTCTTTCCTTTTGCTGGATCTTTCTTTCCCTCTCAGTAATGCCTGAGCAAGGGGCCTAGCAACTTGGTCTTGAAAATTTGCAATCAAATGTTCAGTTAGACAATACAGAGCATCATTTTAACTCTACTTGTTTAGTGTGGTCTAGGGAACAGTAATCCAGTGTGAAATTTTTTGATTAACTTCAAACAATGGGGGTGTCGGGAGAAGAATAAAAAGGCACAATCGGCTAATTTAATTATACATGGGCTGCGCAGGTGAACGCAGCGTGTCTGGTGCATTCAGAACAGACTCATGAAATTTGTTGCTTTATTAATAGATGCACAGGCAGATAGCACCACTTTCTGGCGGTATCTGCGTCTGTGCCGTGGTTATACATAACCCCCATTGACTTCATTCACAATTACTGTAGTTACAAATATAATTGAGATACCATCCCTTTAATTATCTTAACTATTTTACTATCACGGTGAGTTGGATCTTTTAATACTGTAGCAAATTTAAAGTCGTAGTGAAGGCCGTGGAATTTGAATAAAATATTCCCAACTAGATTTATAAAGTCCACCAGACGCAATCTGTCATACCTGATGATGGAATACTGGAATAAATCATTTGACTTATGTCCAAAGCCACATTCTGATAAGTATCATTATGATTAGTCTTTGATATATCTATTTTATACACTGAAAGCATGAAAGTTGTGGTGTCAGACACTAGTTCACTAAATCTTTCTGACATGTAAAAATAGAAAGTGAGGAAATTGAAATTTATGTCAAACATATATTTTGTACATAATCATGCAGTCCCTTCAAATTCTGAGATAGCAGCATAATGTATCTCTCAGTGGTTATTATACTCTGTCTTTATGCACTCTGTCTTTATGTCTATCTGATTATTAGATAATGATCTACACTGAACTTTATGATTCCAGATATAAAACCTAAAATGGTGTCAACACTAAATAAATAGCACAGGCTAAAACAACACAGGCACATTTTAAACATAATTTTCTCTTAAAGGACCACTCTGTTTTGAAAATGACCTACCTTTATTTCATGCATATTAAAGATAACTAATTACTATTTTTGCTTTCATTTACAATTTGAATTTATGTTTAATTTACTCACAACTTCTTCTGACCCACAGTCTTCTTAGCATTTGGCTGGAGAAAAAAAAAGAAAGCAATATTTTAATTTTTTTCTGGAAGCCACAAAACGGGACTGTCTTGGCAACTTCAGGACTGTTGGCAACAATACAAGTATATATTGTAAGTTAGGACTGTTTTTTTTAAATATAATTTTTTTGCCACCCAGACTTCAGCCAAATGCCAAGAGCTGAGTGGGAGGGTATGTCCCAGCATTAATAATGCCTTTGCACTCTGCACATGTAGCATTGCCTTTAAACTATGTGTGTCTGACAGACATACACAATATAAATGTGATGAAATGAGCTCCAGACACTGGTGTCTGTAGCAGCCAGGTTGCCTGGAGCCCAAGGCTGCGGAGTCATGTGGTGTTGAATAACTCCACCCCTTTAGGCCAAGACATAATAAAAAAGTTGACATCTATACGATGTGTGAATAAATATATTACACAGGATCCTAAAAAGATATATAATATTGAACTAAAATCCCTCCGTTATAATCACTTAAAACTTAATTTTTCATTTAAAATCTGAAGAACACATACAACTTTTCTATTTTTTAAATGATCGTAAGGGAGGGATTTCAGATCAATATTTTGACCTTGTTAACTAAAGGGGATAATGCCCTATTGTTTATCTCTCTCTAATACTTACCTACTGGAGACATTACATATATACCGTGTTTCCCCGAAAATAAGACAGTCTTATATTAATTTCAAGTAAAAAAAATGCACTAGTGCTTATTTTCGGGTAGGTCTTATTTTTAATCTTTAGAGTTAATTAGCTGCAAACATAAAATATTTATTTTCAATAAACTAAGTTAGCTCACCCACACCGCACCAGGTCCGCTCCAGACTCTTCCACTATATGCGCTCTGCAGTGACACGCCTCTCCGATGCGAGGTCACTGGCTGTGTACCACGGAGGGCCGCCCATGCTGCCAATCATTGGGGGGAAATGAAGATCGCTCTGGAGGCAGCTCCAAGAACTGGCGTTTCAGTGATTCGGCCGCCGAGCGGCTGAAATAACATTTATTGAGGCCGCAATATGCCATTCCTGAGTATCCAATACGGATATTGAAAGATGGAGCGTCAGAGCTGCAATGAGGTATCCAGCAGCCCGTTTGGTGTGCATATATCTCTTACTGCAATTCTCCCGGGGAATAGAGGTAGGTCTTATTTTTGGGGGAGGGCTTAAATTAGCGGTCAGTCAAAAATTAGAGGTAGGTCTTATTTTCGGGGCAGGCCTTACATTTGGGGAAACACGGTAGCTACCCTTAAAAATATTGGCTGGTACTTCCTTTACTCATAGGTCTCATTCCAGGACTTTGCATTGTCACAGATTGAGACTGCCCGGGAACAGGGACATAAAGTCCCATTGAGGGACTGTCCCGGGCAATCAGGGACATGTGGTCACCATACTGGCTTTGTACAGAGTGTTTCATACAAAATGAATCTCATTTTTTGCCCACTCAGAAAAACTCTTTATGGTATACTCAATATGCACCGCATTTGGGCCCCAAATTGATGCCTCCAAAGTCCAGACTGATTTGGGGCAGATCGGGGACAAATCTGGAACCGAATTTCAAGCTACCCAATATGACAACAATACAAGTATACAGGGAGTGCAGAATTATTAGGCAAATGAGTATTTTGACCACATCATCCTCTTTATGCATGTTGTCTTACTCCAAGCTGTATAGGCTCGAAAGCCTACTACCAATTAAGCATATTAGGTGATGTGCATCTCTGTAATGAGAAGGGGTGTGGTCTAATGACATCAACACCCTATATCAGGTGTGCATAATTATTAGGCAACTTCCTTTCCTTTGGCAAAATGGGTCAAAAGAAGGACTTGACAGGCTCAAAAAATTCAAAAATAGTGAGATATCTTGCAGAGGGATGCAGCACTCTTAAAATTGCAAAGCTTCTGAAGCGTGATCATCGAACAATCAAGCGTTTCATTCAAAATAGTCAACAGGGTCGCAAGAAGCGTGTGGAAAAACCAAGGCGCAAAATAACTGCCCATGAACTGAGAAAAGTCAAGCGTGCAGCTGCCACGATGCCACTTGCCACCAGTTTGGCCATATTTCAGAGCTGCAACATCATTGGAGTGCCCAAAAGCACAAGGTGTGCAATACTCAGAGACATGGCCAAGGTAAGAAAGGCTGAAAGACGACCACCACTGAACAAGACACACAAGCTGAAACGTCAAGAATGGGCCAAGAAATATCTCAAGACTGATTTTTCTAAGGTTTTATGGACTGATGAAATGAGAGTGAGTCTTGATGGGCCAGATGGATGGGCCCGTGGCTGGATTGGTAAAGGGCAGAGAGCTCCAGTCCAACTCAGACGCCAGCAAGGTGGAGGTGGAGTACTGGTTTGGGCTGGTATCATCAAAGATGAGCTTGTGGGGCCTTTTCGGGTTGAGGATGGAGTCAAGCTCAACTCCCAGTCCTACTGCCAGTTCCTGGAAGACACCTTCTTCAAGCAGTGGTACAGGAAGAAGTCTGCATCCTTCAAGAAAAACATGATTTTCATGCAGGACAATGCTCCATCACACGCGTCCAAGTACTCCACAGCGTGGCTGGCAAGAAAGGGTATAAAAGAAGAAAATCTAATGACATGGCCTCCTTGTTCACCTGATCTGAACCCCATTGAGAACCTGTGGTCCATCATCAAATGTGAGATTTACAAGGAGGGAAAACAGTACACCTCTCTGAACAGTGTCTGGGAGGCTGTGGTTGCTGCTGCACGCAATGTTGATGGTGAACAGATCAAAACACTGACAGAATCCATGGATGGCAGGCTTTTGAGTGTCCTTGCAAAGAAAGGTGGCTATATTGGTCACTGATTTGTTTTTGTTTTGTTTTTGAATGTCAGAAATGTATATTTGTGAATGTTGAGATGTTATATTGGTTTCACTGGTAAAAAAAAAAAATTGAAATGGGTATATATTTGTTTTTTGTTAAGTTGCCTAATAATTATGCACAGTAATAGTCACCTGCACACACAGATATCCCCCTAAAATAGCTAAAACTAAAAACAAACTAAAAACTACTTCCAAAAATATTCAGCTTTGATATTAATGAGTTTTTTGGGTTCATTGAGAACATGGTTGTTGTTCAATAATAAAATTAATCCTCAAAAATACAACTTACCTAATAATTCTGCACTCCCTGTAGACTTTCGGTTTATGTAATACATGTAATGCTATTACTATTCTATAAACCGAAATAGAGTCCCCATTCATGCGAATAGGTCAGTTGACCTATTCGTATGAATGGGGACACTCCTACCCACATTTTACTTCATTTTGCAGCCCTCTAGCCCTTTCCAGGACTTTTTTAGAGTCATTTTAGTGGCCAAAAGTTTGTGTCCCCATTGACTTCAATAGGGTTCGGGTTCTTGGTCAAGTTCAGGGTCAAGTTCGAGCACAGACCCGGACATTTTTTCGAAGTTTGGCCGAACCTGCCGAACCCGAACATCCAGGTGTCCGCTCAACTCTAGTTAACACTAATATCATAAAAATTAGGTACAACTCTATCTAAATAATGGTCCACAAAATTAGCTAGAAATAGAAAGACATTATACCCATTTGCACCACAAGATGGCACTACAGAATGGCATTTTTGATATATGATAAAAACCTATTGGACCATAAAACATAGATGCTCTTTACCATATAAGCATAATATTTCCCAAACTCCCCTTTCGTACCAGCTATGAATTGGACATTTCAATGTATATTTTGTTATTTTCTCAGATACATCTTTAGCATTTTTAATCTCCAGGTAATCTGAATGTGAGAATCTTTTTTCTTGTAATTTAATAGGCAATGATACGAATACACAAGAGATGTTTATAATAACGTATCAGGTTTGTGCCGGGCATTGGACAGACGTCCACAGCAGTAACCCCTTCGGCCCCCTTTCTGTGTCTTCATTTTTTGGCAGCTGGGCTCATGGTAATGTGGAGGTGCAAAATGACACCTTCGGCCCTTGATGTGTTCTGACACCAAGAAAATGTGCTGATACCCGTACAAAACAGTCAGCTTGCAGTCGGGCATCCCCCAACCGTTACCATATTCGTGGTGCAGAATGGGGATCTATCGTGGAACGGAGTACAGGCATGGAGTATAGGAGTGGGAATGACAACTGCAAAATTGAATTGTTTTTATTATTGTTCTATTGTAGGTTGTAAGTGGATTAATATACCTGCTGGGGAGTCAATAGACAGGATGGGGAGTGTGGAAATAAGTATGTGTATCTATGTGCTATCTGGCTGCCTTCCTTTAATACTCAGCCCTCTTCATCTATCTGTAATCAACCTTTAGTGTAGAGTAACAGTGATCCAGCCAGTTAGAAACATGAGTGCAGAATCGCTTAGGATTAGTGTTGAGCGAACCCGAACCGCACTGTTCGGGTTAGTACCGAACATTATGGTTTTTGGACCCCAGACCCGAACACGGAGATTCCACTGTATGTTCGTGTTGGAGTTCGGCGATTACACTGTATGTAATGCTTTTAGCTTTCTATAAACCGAAATAGAGTCCCCATTCATAAGAATTTCTTATGAATGGGGACTCTATTTCGGTTTATAGAAAGCCAATAGCATTACATGTATTCCATAAACCGAAAGTCTATAAACCAAACGACAACCGGTTTATAGACTTTCGGTTTATAGAATAGCAATAGCATTACATTTATTCTATAAAACGAAAGTCTATAAACTGAATGTCGTTCGGTTTATAGACTTTCGGCTTATGGAATACATGTAATGCTATTGGCTTTCTATAAACCGAAATAGAGTCCCCATTTATGCGAATGGGTGAATTGAGGTCACTTTTTCTAATTTTTTCTTGAAAAACCTCTAACTCCTCTACAGAAGCTAATGAAAAAAAAACTGCAAAATAGATTCAAATATTTGACCTGTTTGGGAGTACCCTATATTTTAATGTTTTTATTTATTTTGGATGCAAATCAAATCCAGCTGCTCATTTAATTTTGTGTTGTTCTGTCTGCTCCCCTCTTGCTGTTGGACTTTTCAGTTAGCACTTCAATTCCTGTCGGGTGCTTACATTTCCAACACTCCTTATTAGGACCTCTTTTCTATATTTAACAGCTGAGCTAGAGATAGTCCTTTTCCCAGTCCTTCAATATATCTTAATTGATGTTGATCACCCAATTGGTAACATAGAGTAGAACCATCCATGGACCTTCACATATTTTTGCTGCTGATCTCTCTATCTCTGTAACTATCAGATACATTACAGTGTGAATGACTTATTCAGTCCATAGTGTAATACCATGAGAATACAGCAAGATCCCAGGTTACCATATTATGTCTGCTGCATCTCCATGTTATATAATGTGAACCTTGTGGTTGATGTAGATTAAAAGAGACAAAGTCAAATGAAAACAGAGAATTAGGATTTGTGTTAAGATTCTATTTATTTTACATGGAAGGAAAAAAAACCTTTGGACACATACCCAATTATGTCACAAAGTAAAAAAATTCCTTCCAGACCCTCCAGAGAGGGTAATGATCTCACTACTTGTGAGTTATGGGGGGCTTCAACTTTACTACTATATAATGGAGGGAAAAAACCTTTGGACACTTATACCCAATTATGTCACAAAGTAAAAATTCCTCCATAACCCTCGAGAGGGTAACTAAATAAACTACACTTTCCATTAAAGAGGAAGGGAAAAAAACCTTTAGGGCACTTATACCCAATTATGCCCCAAAGTAAAAATTCCCTTCCAGGCCTTTGAATAAAAGGCAAATATGTTACTCTATCATTACGTGGAAGGAAATAAAAACCTTTACGACACTTAAATTCAATTATGTCGCAAAGTAAAACATTTCCTTCCTTTCCCTTGGATAAAGGGCGAGAAGACACTGATCTACACTGTCCACTAATCTATGATCCAGAGGAAGGCGAAAAAACTTGGAGGACGAAGCAGTCACCTCAAGTAAAAAATTCCTTCCTGACCCCATTAAAAGGCGATCGGTGATACAACCCTGGATCGAGGGTGTCTACTCTAGCAGTTAAGGGGATGGCTAAAAGTGTGTTGTGCATGTGTATAACAATGTATCTCCCCGGCCCGATGTCACGATTCCACCTGTCAATATCCATCGATCCGCAGCTTCACCAGGGTCTTCAAATGGCCTGAATTAGAGAATTAATATGTTATCATGACAGTTGTAGCCTCGACTACCAGCTGTATCTTACCATAAATCAAACTACATGGCTCAGATGTAAAGGGTAGAAAAGGCCACAGCCATTTTATTTATTATTAAAATAATACTACTTCATTGGCTGTAGCCCCGCTTGAACTACCGGTCTCGCTTGTCCACTGCTTGTCCCCCTATCCCTGTCCCACCTCCCCGTGTCCTGGTACCTGAACTCCCCAACCTATGACCCCTAACTCTAAAGCAGGTTCTAGATCATCTAAATCGGTGCCTCTTGGAACGCTGAGACCTCTGTGGCTATACCTACCATCACCTGAAGAGGATCCAGAAACAATGGCGCTACAAGCAACTCCTACCATTCCTATTGGGCAGAGCCCGCGACCTACCAGATTTGGGAGAAATCCTACACCTGTCGGAACTGCTCCCACTAACTGAATCCCTGCCCTCCTGACCATCCCTCCAACTGACCGATCCCTTACTGCGACTAGCGGGACCCTGAAGACTACGTTTATGGGAACCCCTATGGCTACCCATAGCCCTCCCCTGACTGACCGATACCCTGCTTCTGGAATCACCCTAACCTGCGTCCTATAAGCCCCCCTGGAATCTTAATTGAAAGAATTAGCATGAGCTGGGCTACCATCCATCTGTACTTGCCTGTGCGCTTCACCTCCAGAGGTCCGGAAGCCAGGTGACGGGACCTCCTCCTGTTATAAGGGGGAGAAAAAAAAAAACCAATAGCGCAATAACGTTTAGACAATTTCATTTGAATAAAAAGATAGACACTTACAAACAGGTTGAAGTCTAGGACCGGAAAAAACGAATTGCTCAGCAGCCAGATGAGGGGAGTGCTCCGGAACACGCCTTCTCCAACTATACCAACCAAACAAGTAAAAGCTCAGTTTGCCGCTTAGCCATGCCCTACACATTTCATAGGTACACCTACTTCATCAGGAGCTAACAGACTGGGACTAGTGAGGAGTTATATAGAGCCCTTAATTGTAGCAGGATTATTCAATTAAATGGAAAAATACAGTTCAGCTGGGCTCATAAACTCAGCATATGAAACAGCAGTAGCAAGACAAGGTTACACGTGACAACTATACAAATATCAAATATATTCCGCATTTGTGGAAACCTAGAACCTCACTGTCTGTCAGTGTTGTTGTCTTATTGTACAGTGGGAGCTCGTTACTAGATCCAATGCTTTAACTGAGAGCAAAGACAATTACAGTGACTGTATAAGTTCAGCATGGTTCCCATATTATCTGGTAAGATCCCCATTATATCCTGAGATAATACATTATAATAAGTCATCTGTACCTGCTTATGATCTTCCTCAGAGTGATAAGCTGCCAGGAGTGGCAATGTGTCTGAATGTCAGCATGCTATATACCCTGCTCCCATTATGATGCTGGATGACATCATCGCTGTGTTAGTAACATGCTAACAATCTAGTGTAACTAGGGTGATGGGTATATTTAAAGGGACACTGCAGCCACCAAGGACACTTTAAAGAAGAGACTTCCACTGTGACTCACAGCGCCATTGTGAGCTCCGTGTCGCATTAAACGTCCATTCCACCGCAATTCATGTTGGTGCCGTGGCCGTGAAAGTGTTTTTTCCGTGGCTTCAAAATGCCTGTAGATGTTACTGTAACAGGATGACTACCCAAGGCCGGTAGCACCTCTGCCGGTTGTGTGAACTCACCTCCTTAGCACGATTATAGCTCAGCATCCACCCAGCAAGTCTTTTCTGGAGCCTTACTCTTTGTACCCAAATAGCAAATAGCAACACTAACCCCCCGAACCATATATATATCTATGGTTCAGGGGGTTAGTGTTACTATTAGGGGTATTGGGGTTTGGGTTTGAGGGGTATTAGGGTAGGGAATTTAGTATGGGGGTTCGGGGTAAATTTTAGGGGGGGTTTCATTTATTAGGGAGGGTGTATGTTTGTAAGCGCTGACAGTTCACTGCTTACCACGTTGAAGCAGCCTTTTATTTCGAATGTTCTAGCATGTATCATTTTTGCATGTACAATAAACAAATACAAGTTAATAATGTATAGCTGACATTTTATGAATCAGTATGCTTTTTTTTTACATAGATTTTTCTTCTTTTTGCTGCGATATTTGACTTCAAAGCTTACCTTTATTCAAATTTGAGAGTTCCCAATCAGAGGATCCAGCAGAGATGCATGGAGATGTCCAGTGTACAGATCTGCAACATCAGTGTCTCTCTATGTGGAGGCAGAGGTACTCGCCCCCTTCAGGTGTCAGCAGCCTGAAGGGGGCGACAACAGAGCTGGTATTACCATTTTAGAAAATTGACCAATTTAGAAAATTAGGCAGACTAGAGGGATCGAATGGTTCTTATCTGCCGACACTTTCAATGGAATTAAAGTGGCAGTAATGTTTTCTTTTCCTCAACTTTTGCTCCTTCACACAAAGGTTTCTTACTGCACTAGCAATGAGTGACGGTCGGCGACCAGGTCAGCCTGCCTACTTCACAATGGATCATGGAGGCTGCCAGTCAGAGAATAAAACTGCATGTATCTTGGAAGGTGCGTGATATTTTTTTTTTTTTATTTCCACTTAAAGACAAAAAAGAAAAAAAACTTTGATTACATCGGACATACACAGATGTCTACTTAGTATAGTAATACAGTGTTTTCCCGTACTGGTACCAATCGGATCTTTAACAGGTAAACATCTTAACATAGTTATGACATAAAAGAAAAAGGAAATAAGACAACATGGGTTATACATTTAAGAGAAAGCGGTGGACGATTGGTAACGTTGTAGGATATATTTAGCTATATTCAAAATAGAGGGATTTCCGGGTGGGATGGGATGGAGGGGGGCTGGATGCTGTACACCAGTTTCACCTCTGATCCAAGGTAGTTCGTATCTAAATTGAGTTGGTTATTTTTTTATTTTAATGTTATGTTTAGTATTATATCTATAATTATATCATAGTTATAAATTGTGTCCAGGGCTTAACATACGCCTTTTCCCTTGTTCTCCCTTATCTTTTATGATCTTTCATCCACCTACACCATGGGGCCCACTTTCCCTCAAATTTAGTATTGTTATCATTTTGAAAAGAGATACCCCTTTCCATCTTATATTGGAACTCAACCTGTGTTTCTACTTGACGCCACACTGGTTTCCTATCCTGTCTCCAGAGTCTAGCTAGAACTGTCTTTGTAGCTAGTAGAATCTGGATAATTAGATATCTCTTTCTGTGGGGAAAATGTAATATGTTAAAGTGTAGTATTGCGGTAGACATTTCGGGAACAACTTGGCACTCCATTATGTCCGAGATATTTAAGAAAACTTCCCGCCACAAAGGGTCTATGACCTTACAGTCCCACCATATGTGTTTAGTTGTTCCCTCCTCTTGTTTACACCTCCAACACAAGCTCGAATTTTGTGGGTTCATTTTTTCCAGAATTTTTGGAACCAGATACCAGCGATATAGGATCTTATAGTGCATTTCTAAAGTATTTAAACAGTGGTTGACTTTTTTTACTTCGCTAATTGATTTGGCCCAAATCTCTCTAGGAATCTCCTCTCCCATGTCCCTTTCCCAGTTCAACCAAGGTTTTGGTTTACAATCTTTGTCTTGAAGGCCCAGTACCTCTAGGCATCGAGATATTTTTATACACTTTAACCTTGGGTCAAAAAAGGCGAGCAGTCTAGATGACCTAACGTCCCCTTCATCTCGAATCATTTGTGACTTTAAATAGTTTTTCAGTCTTAAATAATTAAATATTTCTTTTGATGGCAAGTTCAGCTCATGCTGTATCTGTGGAAAGGGCTTAAGCCGATAGTTCTCCAGTATGGCTTCAATCGTGCAGGGATGATGATTTTTTTTCCAATTGTCTAGTTTTAAATTCTCAATATTAAGTTCCATTAGTTCCATTGAACAATACGGTGGTATTTTATTTAGTATGTTATTCATCTTTTTAAAAAGAAGCCAGTCATTTAATAGGTCTCCGAGATGTTGACAGGTAGTTTTTTCAATTATTTGTTTAGTAGCCTTTTTACCAATCCATAGAACTTGGGCCATATCATCCAGGTCCATGGCAGATAACTCAATATCATACCATGGCTCCGTTGTAACCGTAGGGTCCTGCCATCTCCGCATATGGAACAGACGGGAAGCCTGATAGTATCTGACTACATTTGGAACAGCTATACCTCCTTTACTAGATTGCTTCATCATATGTGACTTAGCTATTCGAGGTTTCTTTTGAGCCCAGATGTAATCTAGGAAAAGCTTTTGTAATGCTCTTAATTTACAAATTGAAATCTTGAGTGGGACCATTCTAAATAAGTAGGACCACTTTGGCAATAGGTAGGATCTTATAATATTTACTCGTCCTAGCCACGAAATACCTATTGCCTTCCAGTCTTTTAGTAATTTCCCCTGAGAGTATTTGTATAAAATATCGAAATTTTTGGTCTCTAGATTTTCCATTTTTGGGGTGATAGTTATACCTAGGTATTCAAAACCCTCTTGAGACCATGCAAAGGGGTATTCTTTTGAAAGCTGTTTTATTATGGTATTATCGAGATTAATAGGCATTATGTGAGATTTTCCCCATACTAGGGACAATGTGCATTTCACTTTTGCTTCTAGTGTTGATGTGGCTCTTTAAATGCAAAGGGTTATTGTGCCGGCACCAGGGGTTGCTCTTGCTACTGCCTCCAGAGACTTAAAGGGCAATGATATGGTTTTAACCCTTAGTTAATTCAGCTACTACAAAATTCACTGTTTATTTATTTTTTTTGTGTGATTTATTTTGCAGGTATTTGAGTTTGAAGGAGGCGCCATCCAATGGGCACGATATCGGAGTGATCCACAGGACTACTCCAGCCCCAGTGAAATGAAGTTTGGAAGCAGCATCAACAATCACCAGTCCAAAATTTCAGCAGGCACTCTACGAATTGTGAGCAAAGGACTGAGAGCCCCACACTGGCATTTCAATGCCAATGAGCACGGGTTCCTGGTACAGGTATGTGGCACTAGTTTCCCGTTGACCCGACATAAAATATATATATTTTTTTGCTTTATACAATTGTAGAGGTTGTTTTCATTCATAGATTCTATTCCAACATTATATTCTTTGTCTGTTTTTAAAATGTATTTAATTAGAATTTCTAGGCCGTCAGTTGGGCCAGGACTACAACATACAGTCCCGCAACCAATGCTCACACATACTTTGGCGCCTGTCCTCTTCTGTTTAAAGGCAAGCTGGTAGGCTTTAAGTATGTTATTTTACTGATCATGCAGTTTGTCGGCTGTTGAGGAAAAATACCCTTATTTTCCCGGGTGTTCCTAGACTACACATGCAGTCGTTCATACTGTTTTTGGGATATAACCTGCAGACCTACAGCAGTTGTTTTGTTACAGTCTGCTATAGTTGCTTGGATACAACTTGGAGTTCACCTGCTGTTGCTTAGGTACAACATATAGACCTCCAGCAATTGTTTGCATACAACCTGCAGTTCTGTAAAAGTAGCTGCTCTGATATAACCTGTAGTTCTCCAGCAATTGCTCTGCTACAACCTGCCATGATGAAGAGGTTGATTGAATGGAGCTAGCTGTGTTCTGACTGTTGCTGGAAGGCTAGGACTGTCACAAGCAACTGTCCAATATAAAATGTAATAGGACCCACACAAATGAACGCATCTGCTCCCAGTACTCCTCAAAGTACTTAGGTAAAGAAGCGATATATAGTTGGAGTAGTGCAGTATCACATGTGGTAAAACTTCCAACAACACATCATAGTGCAATATATCTGTGAATTAAATGGTGGCTGTATATGGATGTCTTATACACTCACACAATTTCCAGACAATATTCAGCCTTGAAATAAGACAACGGATATCCACAAGTATTTTCTTCTCGTATGTCTTTATTCTCTGTGAATGAGAAATGAGTGTAATAGTGTAGTACAGTACAATGAAGTAAAGTGGCAAGGGGTACAGCAACTTACAAAAAGGATGGCTCGCTTGTGAGCTAAAACAGCAGAATAAACACTTCCAACAATGACGTCCCGTCAGCGTAAAAAAAAAAGCCTGTCAATGCGTTTCACCGGGTGGCAGTCTTGGCTTCATCAGTAGAAAAAAGCTAAAACCAAGACGTCTGGTCACGCCGGCTATAACATATCACAATATAAATGTTGTTTGTTCTTCCAGGGCAAGGCATGGATTGGAATTGTTGACGAGGGCGGTGACACAGTGACCACCTTTAACGTTACAGCTGGCCAGCTCATCTTCTTCCCAAAGAATGCCCTCCACTGGGTGAAGAATGTCGGAGACGATGATTGTCTCTTCTTTATCTTCTTCTCAACTCATGATGAGCTGAAAACCCTTGATGTCGACGATGCATTTTTCGGAACACCGGAAGACAACGCGTCAAGGTCATTAAAGGTGAGTGTGCAGGCAAAAGAAACAGGGCCTGTTTGAGAACACCGCGCGACAAGGTCAACTACGACGGGCCAGCAAAGCAGAAGTAGGGTTATCAATGATCTTGTTATTGTCATTTCAGCCTCTATTTGGTGTGCATACAGACTCAAGCTATTTATTAGACATGTGCATTCGTTTTCGGACGAATGCATTTTCGTCCGAAAATAGCATTTTCGTCCATTCGTCCGAAAAACGAAAATGCTAACCTAACGAAAGCCGAATGAACGAATGGTTAATAAACGAAAATCATTCGTTCATTCGTCCATTCGTAGTACTATTGCATTCTATAAGCCGAAATAGAGTCGGTTTATAGAATACAATAGCATTTAACTATACGGAGACAGAGTCTCCATTCATAAAATTATGAATGAGACTTTGTCTCCGTATAGTTAAAAGCCGACAGCCTATAATCCGAATGTTCGGTTTATAGACTTTCGGCTTATGGAATACATGTATTCCTATTGCTATTCTATAAACTGAACGTTCGGTTTATAGAATAGCAATGGGAATACATGTATTCCATAAGCCGACAGCCTATAAACCGAACGTTCGGTTTATAGGCTGTCGTCATTTTACTACACGGAGACAAAGTCTCCATTCATATGAATGGAGACTCTGTCTCCGTATAGTTAAATGCCCACAGCCTATAAACTGAACGTTCGGTTTATAGGCTGTCGGCTTTTAACTATACGGAGACAAAGTCTCCATTCATAATTTTATGAATGGAGACTCTGTCTCCGTATAGTTAAAAGCCGACAGCCTATAAACCGAACGACTTTCGGTTTATAGACTTTCGGCTTATGGAATACATGTAATCCTATGGCTATTCTATAAACCGAACTTTCGGTTTATAGAATAGCCATAGGATTACATGTATTACATAAGCCGAAAGTCTATAAACCAAACGTTCGGTTTATAGACTTTCGGCTTATGTAATACATGTAATCCTATGGCTAGAATAGCAATAGGAATACATGTATTCCATAAGCCGAAAGTCTATAAACCGAAAGTCGTTCGGTTTATAGGCTGTCGGCTTTTAACTATACGGAGACAAAGTCTCCATTCATAAAATTATGAATGGAGACTTTGTCTCCGTATAGTTAAAAGCCGACAGCCTATAAACCGAACGTTCGGTTTATAAGCTGTCGGCTTTTAACTATACGGAGACAAAGTCTCCATTCATATGAATGGAGACTCTGTCTCCGTATAGTTAAATGCCCACAGCCTATAAACCGAACGTTGATGCCCTTTTTTTCTGCACCAGTGTGTTCTGATTTATATAAAAGTGTTTCGAAATCTATACCAAAATAAATAAGGGGAACAATTGCTTTTCTTGGGTCTATTCACTAAAATTTGAATTTGGAGGTCGACTTTCATTTTGAGACTAAGTCTTATTCGGCATCCCCAGGTTCGAATCCTCCCCATTGAAAGTAATGGGAGGTGAAATGATCAAAGCTATTTTTGAGACTCAAACTTGGGTGCCGAATTTTACTCAGTCTCAAAAATACTTTCCATCATTTCACCTCCCATTACTTTCAATGGGGTAAATTCGAACCTGTGTTTTTTTTTTCTAAGTCAAACTTGGGGTGCGGAATTTGACTCAAAATAAGTCGACCTCCAAATACAAATTTTTCTGAATAGACCCATCTGTGTCTCCATTTCTGGAAAAATACAAGGGAGCAGAGAGCTGAACCTCTACAAACACGAATTGTTGCACTTGTCTCCCATGCAGCACAGAAAACCACAAGGGAGCAATGTTACAGAAGCACAGATCTCTACTCCCTTCCATGTCAATACTTAGGTTAACATAAGACGGATGGGAGACATCTCTTTATTACTTCAGGTTAGGTGGAAGGAAGAGGGAAACCAAGTTGAAGAAGACCATGGTTCACTGTTTGAAGAACAGACTCTCATCTGTGGAAATTCCACTCTGATCCCTGTACCACTGTTTCTTGTTTAAGGGTCAAAGGAGTTTCTCTTTCCTGGCGGTACAATTCAGTGGGCCCGCTACCGCAAAAATGGAGGCGGCTGGAGTGAAACTGAGAAAATCTACAGTGAATCAATTAATCAAGTAAATACTTTTTGCTTTACTTAACATTTTATTTTATAATGCTCGGGGGGGGGGGGGGGGGGCAAGTTCCTTTCTTTATTAAATATCCCATTTAAAATTAGGCTATTTTATCTATTGCATAGTTATATAGTAGTTTAGGTTGAAAAAAGACTTGCGTCCATCAAGTTCAACCCTTTTCCTATCCCATGTTTACCGCTGTTGGTCCAAAAGAAGTGAAATAAAAACCCCTTCAGCAATTCAGAATTCTGCAGTGTGGAAAAAAATTCCATCTGGACTCCAATCAGATTTCTCCTTAGATCAGCAAGCACTAAATAAATATTAATGCCTATACCAACATGCGTAGCCCTCTATGCTCCGGCTCATTAAAAAAGTATCCAGGCCGATTTTAAAGGTAACTAAGGTATTTGCTAGAACCACTCCGTCAGTGAATTCCATATCTTAATTGTCCTTACTGTAAAAAATCCCTTCCACTGTTCCAATGTCTTTCGGTTTATACAGGGAGTGCAGAATTATTAGGCAAATGAGTATTTTGACCACATCATCCTCTTTATGCATGTTGTCTTACTCCAAGCTGTATAGGCTCGAAAGCCTACTACCAATTAAGCATATTAGGTGATGTGCATCTCTGTAATGAGAAGGGGTGTGGTCTAATGACATCAACACCCTATATCAGGTGTGCATAATTATTAGGCAACTTCCTTTCCTTTGGCAAAATGGGTCAAAAGAAGGACTTGACAGGCTCAAAAAATTCAAAAATAGTGAGATATCTTGCAGAGGGATGCAGCACTCTTAAAATTGCAAAGCTTCTGAAGCGTGATCATCGAACAATCAAGCGTTTCATTCAAAATAGTCAACAGGGTCGCAAGAAGCGTGTGGAAAAACCAAGGCGCAAAATAACTGCCCATGAACTGAGAAAAGTCAAGCGTGCAGCTGCCACGATGCCACTTGCCACCAGTTTGGCCATATTTCAGAGCTGCAACATCACTGGAGTGCCCAAAAGCACAAGGTGTGCAATACTCAGAGACATGGCCAAGGTAAGAAAGGCTGAAAGACGACCACCACTGAACAAGACACACAAGCTGAAACGTCAAGAATGGGCCAAGAAATATCTCAAGACTGATTTTTCTAAGGTTTTATGGACTGATGAAATTAGAGTGAGTCTTGATAGGCCAGATGGATGGGCCCGTGGCAGGATTGGTAAAGGGCAGAGAGCTCCAGTCCGACTCAGACGCCAGCAAGGTGGAGGTGGAGTACTGGTTTGGGCTGGTATCATCAAAGATGAGCTTGTGGGGCCTTTTCGGGTTGAGGATGGAGTCAAGCTCAACTCCCAGTCCTACTGCCAGTTCCTGGAAGACACCTTCTTCAAGCAGTGGTACAGGAAGAAGTCTGCATCCTTCAAGAAAAACATGATTTTCATGCAGGACAATGCTCCATCACACGCGTCCAAGTACTCCACAGCGTGGCTGGCAAGAAAGGGTATAAAAGAAGAAAATCTAATGACATGGCCTCCTTGTTCACCTGATCTGAACCGCATTGAGAACCTGTGGTCCATCATCAAATGTGAGATTTACAAGGAGGGAAAACAGTACACCTCTCTGAACAGTGTCTGGGAGGCTGTGGTTGCTGCTGCACGCAATGTTGATGGTGAACAGATCCAAACACTGACAGAATCCATGGATGGCAGGCTTTTGTGTGTCCTTGCAAAGAAAGGTGGCTATATTGGTCACTGATTTGTTTTTGTTTTGTTTTTGAATGTCAGAAATGTATATTTGTGAATGTTGAGATGTTATATTGGTTTCACTGGTAAAAATAAATAATTGAAATGGGTATATATTTGTTTTTTGTTAAGTTGCCTAATAATTATGCACAGTAATAGTCACCTGCACACACAGATATCCCCCTTAAATAGCTAAAACTAAAAACAAACTAAAAACTACTTCCAAAAATATTCAGCTTTGATATTAATGAGTTTTTTGGGTTCATTGAGAACATGGTTGTTGTTCAATAATAAAATTAATCCTCAAAAATACAACTTATCTAATAATTCTGCACTCCCTGTATATTGTAAGTTAGGACTCTGTGTTTTTTTTAAATATAATTTTTTTGCCACCCAGACTTCAGCCAAATGCCAAGAGCTGAGTGGGAGGGTATGTCCCAGCATTAATAATGCCTTTGCACTCTGCACATGTAGCATTGCCTTTAAACTATGTGTGTCTGACAGACATACACAATATAAATGTGATGAAATGAGCTCCAGACACTGGTGTCTGTAGCAGCCAGGTTGCCTGGAGCCCAAGGCTGCGGAGTCATGTGGTGTTGAATAACTCCACCCCTTTAGGCCAAGACATAATAAAAAAGTTGACATCTATACGATGTGTGAATAAATATATTACACAGGATCCTAAAAAGATATATAATATTGAACTAAAATCCCTCCGTTATAATCACTTAAAACTTAATTTTTCATTTAAAATCTGAAGAACACATACAACTTTTCTATTTTTTAAATGATCGTAAGGGAGAGATTTCAGATCAATATTTTGACCTTGTTAACTAAAGGGGATAATGCCCTATTGTTTATCTCTCTCTAATACTTACCTACTGGAGACATTACATATATACCGTGTTTCCCCGAAAATAAGACAGTCTTATATTAATTTCAAGTAAAAAAAATGCACTAGTGCTTATTTTCGGGTAGGTCTTATTTTTAATCTATAGAGTTAATTAGCTGCAAACATAAAATATTTATTTTCAATAAACTAAGTTAGCTCACCCACACCGCACCAGGTCCGCTCCAGATTCTTCCACTATATGCGCTCTGCAGTGACACGCCTCTCCGATGCGAGGTCACTGGCTGTGTACCACGGAGGGCCGCCCATGCTGCCAATCATTGGGGGGAAATGAAGATCGCTCTGGAGGCAGCTCCAAGAACTGGCGTTTCAGTGATTCGGCCGCCGAGCGGCTGAAATAACATTTATTGAGGCCGCAATATGCCATTCCTGAGTATCCAATACGGATATTGAAAGATGGAGCGTCAGAGCTGCAATGAGGTATCCAGCAGCCCGTTTGGTGTGCATATATCTCTTACTGCAATTCTCCCGGGGAATAGAGGTAGGTCTTATTTTTGGGGGAGGGCTTAAATTAGCGGTCAGTCAAAAATTAGAGGTAGGTCTTATTTTCGGGGCAGGCCTTACATTTGGGGAAACACGGTAGCTACCCTTAAAAATATTGGCTGGTACTTCCTTTACTCATAGGTCTCATTCCAGGACTTTGCATTGTCACAGATTGAGACTGCCCGGGAACAGGGACATAAAGTCCCATTGAGGGACTGTCCCGGGCAATCAGGGACATGTGGTCACCATACTGGCTTTGTACAGAGTGTTTCATACAAAATGAATCTCATTTTTTGCCCACTCAGAAAAACTCTTTATGGTATACTCAATATGCACCGCATTTGGGCCCCAAATTGATGCCTCCAAAGTCCAGACTGATTTGGGGCAGATCGGGGACAAATCTGGAACCGAATTTCAAGCTACCCAATATGACAACAATACAAGTATACAGGGAGTGCAGAATTATTAGGCAAATGAGTATTTTGACCACATCATCCTCTTTATGCATGTTGTCTTACTCCAAGCTGTATAGGCTCGAAAGCCTACTACCAATTAAGCATATTAGGTGATGTGCATCTCTGTAATGAGAAGGGGTGTGGTCTAATGACATCAACACCCTATATCAGGTGTGCATAATTATTAGGCAACTTCCTTTCCTTTGGCAAAATGGGTCAAAAGAAGGACTTGACAGGCTCAAAAAATTCAAAAATAGTGAGATATCTTGCAGAGGGATGCAGCACTCTTAAAATTGCAAAGCTTCTGAAGCGTGATCATCGAACAATCAAGCGTTTCATTCAAAATAGTCAACAGGGTCGCAAGAAGCGTGTGGAAAAACCAAGGCGCAAAATAACTGCCCATGAACTGAGAAAAGTCAAGCGTGCAGCTGCCACGATGCCACTTGCCACCAGTTTGGCCATATTTCAGAGCTGCAACATCATTGGAGTGCCCAAAAGCACAAGGTGTGCAATACTCAGAGACATGGCCAAGGTAAGAAAGGCTGAAAGACGACCACCACTGAACAAGACACACAAGCTGAAACGTCAAGAATGGGCCAAGAAATATCTCAAGACTGATTTTTCTAAGGTTTTATGGACTGATGAAATGAGAGTGAGTCTTGATGGGCCAGATGGATGGGCCCGTGGCTGGATTGGTAAAGGGCAGAGAGCTCCAGTCCAACTCAGACGCCAGCAAGGTGGAGGTGGAGTACTGGTTTGGGCTGGTATCATCAAAGATGAGCTTGTGGGGCCTTTTCGGGTTGAGGATGGAGTCAAGCTCAACTCCCAGTCCTACTGCCAGTTCCTGGAAGACACCTTCTTCAAGCAGTGGTACAGGAAGAAGTCTGCATCCTTCAAGAAAAACATGATTTTCATGCAGGACAATGCTCCATCACACGCGTCCAAGTACTCCACAGCGTGGCTGGCAAGAAAGGGTATAAAAGAAGAAAATCTAATGACATGGCCTCCTTGTTCACCTGATCTGAACCCCATTGAGAACCTGTGGTCCATCATCAAATGTGAGATTTACAAGGAGGGAAAACAGTACACCTCTCTGAACAGTGTCTGGGAGGCTGTGGTTGCTGCTGCACGCAATGTTGATGGTGAACAGATCAAAACACTGACAGAATCCATGGATGGCAGGCTTTTGAGTGTCCTTGCAAAGAAAGGTGGCTATATTGGTCACTGATTTGTTTTTGTTTTGTTTTTGAATGTCAGAAATGTATATTTGTGAATGTTGAGATGTTATATTGGTTTCACTGGTAAAAAAAAAAAATTGAAATGGGTATATATTTGTTTTTTGTTAAGTTGCCTAATAATTATGCACAGTAATAGTCACCTGCACACACAGATATCCCCCTAAAATAGCTAAAACTAAAAACAAACTAAAAACTACTTCCAAAAATATTCAGCTTTGATATTAATGAGTTTTTTGGGTTCATTGAGAACATGGTTGTTGTTCAATAATAAAATTAATCCTCAAAAATACAACTTACCTAATAATTCTGCACTCCCTGTAGACTTTCGGTTTATGTAATACATGTAATGCTATTACTATTCTATAAACCGAAATAGAGTCCCCATTCATGCGAATAGGTCAGTTGACCTATTCGTATGAATGGGGACACTCCTACCCACATTTTACTTCATTTTGCAGCCCTCTAGCCCTTTCCAGGACTTTTTTAGAGTCATTTTAGTGGCCAAAAGTTTGTGTCCCCATTGACTTCAATAGGGTTCGGGTTCTTGGTCAAGTTCAGGGTCAAGTTCGAGCACAGACCCGGACATTTTTTCGAAGTTTGGCCGAACCTGCCGAACCCGAACATCCAGGTGTCCGCTCAACTCTAGTTAACACTAATATCATAAAAATTAGGTACAACTCTATCTAAATAATGGTCCACAAAATTAGCTAGAAATAGAAAGACATTATACCCATTTGCACCACAAGATGGCACTACAGAATGGCATTTTTGATATATGATAAAAACCTATTGGACCATAAAACATAGATGCTCTTTACCATATAAGCATAATATTTCCCAAACTCCCCTTTCGTACCAGCTATGAATTGGACATTTCAATGTATATTTTGTTATTTTCTCAGATACATCTTTAGCATTTTTAATCTCCAGGTAATCTGAATGTGAGAATCTTTTTTCTTGTAATTTAATAGGCAATGATACGAATACACAAGAGATGTTTATAATAACGTATCAGGTTTGTGCCGGGCATTGGACAGACGTCCACAGCAGTAACCCCTTTGGCCCCCTTTCTGTGTCTTCATTTTTTGGCAGCTGGGCTCATGGTAATGTGGAGGTGCAAAATGACACCTTCGGCCCTTGATGTGTTCTGACACCAAGAAAATGTGCTGATACCCGTACAAAACAGTCAGCTTGCAGTCGGGCATCCCCCAACCGTTACCATATTCGTGGTGCAGAATGGGGATCTATCGTGGAACGGAGTACAGGCATGGAGTATAGGAGTGGGAATGACAACTGCAAAATTGAATTGTTTTTATTATTGTTCTATTGTAGGTTGTAAGTGGATTAATATACCTGCTGGGGAGTCAATAGACAGGATGGGGATTGTGGAAATAAGTATGTGTATCTATGTGCTATCTGGCTGCCTTCCTTTAATACTCAGCCCTCTTCATCTATCTGTAATCAACCTTTAGTGTAGAGTAACAGTGATCCAGCCAGTTAGAAACATGAGTGCAGAATCGCTTAGGATTAGTGTTGAGCGAACCCGAACCGCACTGTTCGGGTTAGTACCGAACATTATGGTTTTTGGACCCCAGACCCGAACACGGAGATTCCACTGTATGTTCGTGTTGGAGTTCGGCGATTACACTGTATGTAATGCTTTTAGCTTTCTATAAACCGAAATAGAGTCCCCATTCATAAGAATTTCTTATGAATGGGGACTCTATTTCGGTTTATAGAAAGCCAATAGCATTACATGTATTCCATAAACCGAAAGTCTATAAACCAAACGACAACCGGTTTATAGACTTTCGGTTTATAGAATAGCAATAGCATTACATTTATTCTATAAAACGAAAGTCTATAAACTGAATGTCGTTCGGTTTATAGACTTTCGGCTTATGGAATACATGTAATGCTATTGGCTTTCTATAAACCGAAATAGAGTCCCCATTTATGCGAATGGGTGAATTGAGGTCACTTTTTCTAATTTTTTCTTGAAAAACCTCTAACTCCTCTACAGAAGCTAATGAAAAAAAAACTGCAAAATAGATTCAAATATTTGACCTGTTTGGGAGTACCCTATATTTTAATGTTTTTATTTATTTTGGATGCAAATCAAATCCAGCTGCTCATTTAATTTTGTGTTGTTCTGTCTGCTCCCCTCTTGCTGTTGGACTTTTCAGTTAGCACTTCAATTCCTGTCGGGTGCTTACATTTCCAACACTCCTTATTAGGACCTCTTTTCTATATTTAACAGCTGAGCTAGAGATAGTCCTTTTCCCAGTCCTTCAATATATCTTAATTGATGTTGATCACCCAATTGGTAACATAGAGTAGAACCATCCATGGACCTTCACATATTTTTGCTGCTGATCTCTCTATCTCTGTAACTATCAGATACATTACAGTGTGAATGACTTATTCAGTCCATAGTGTAATACCATGAGAATACAGCAAGATCCCAGGTTACCATATTATGTCTGCTGCATCTCCATGTTATATAATGTGAACCTTGTGGTTGGTGTAGATTAAAAGAGACAAAGTCAAATGAAAACAGAGAATTAGGATTTGTGTTAAGATTCTATTTATTTTACATGGAAGGAAAAAAAACCTTTGGACACATACCCAATTATGTCACAAAGTAAAAAAATTCCTTCCAGACCCTCCAGAGAGGGTAATGATCTCACTACTTGTGAGTTATGGGGGGCTTCAACTTTACTACTATATAATGGAGGGAAAAAACCTTTGGACACTTATACCCAATTATGTCACAAAGTAAAAATTCCTCCATAACCCTCGAGAGGGTAACTAAATAAACTACACTTTCCATTAAAGAGGAAGGGAAAAAAACCTTTAGGGCACTTATACCCAATTATGCCCCAAAGTAAAAATTCCCTTCCAGGCCTTTGAATAAAAGGCAAATATGTTACTCTATCATTACGTGGAAGGAAATAAAAACCTTTACGACACTTAAATTCAATTATGTCGCAAAGTAAAACATTTCCTTCCTTTCCCTTGGATAAAGGGCGAGAAGACACTGATCTACACTGTCCACTAATCTATGATCCAGAGGAAGGCGAAAAAACTTGGAGGACGAAGCAGTCACCTCAAGTAAAAAATTCCTTCCTGACCCCATTAAAAGGCGATCGGTGATACAACCCTGGATCGAGGGTGTCTACTCTAGCAGTTAAGGGGATGGCTAAAAGTGTGTTGTGCATGTGTATAACAATGTATCTCCTCGGCCCGATGTCACGATTCCACCTGTCAATATCCATCGATCCGCAGCTTCACCAGGGTCTTCAAATGGCCTGAATTAGAGAATTAATATGTTATCATGACAGTTGTAGCCTCGACTACCAGCTGTATCTTACCATAAATCAAACTACATGGCTCAGATGTAAAGGGTAGAAAAGGCCACAGCCATTTTATTTATTATTAAAATAATACTACTTCATTGGCTGTAGCCCCGCTTGAACTACCGGTCTCGCTTGTCCACTGCTTGTCCCCCTATCCCTGTCCCACCTCCCCGTGTCCTGGTACCTGAACTCCCCAACCTATGACCCCTAACTCTAAAGCAGGTTCTAGATCATCTAAATCGGTGCCTCTTGGAACGCTGAGACCTCTGTGGCTATACCTACCATCACCTGAAGAGGATCCAGAAACAATGGCGCTACAAGCAACTCCTACCATTCCTATTGGACAGAGCCCGCGACCTACCAGATTTGGGAGAAATCCTACACCTGTCGGAACTGCTCCCACTAACTGAATCCCTGCCCTCCTGACCATCCCTCCAACTGACCGATCCCTTACTGCGACTAGCGGGACCCTGAAGACTACGTTTATGGGAACCCCTATGGCTACCCATAGCCCTCCCCTGACTGACCGATACCCTGCTTCTGGAATCACCCTAACCTGCGTCCTATAAGCCCCCCTGGAATCTTAATTGAAAGAATTAGCATGAGCTGGGCTACCATCCATCTGTACTTGCCTGTGCGCTTCACCTCCAGAGGTCCGGAAGCCAGGTGACGGGACCTCCTCCTGTTATAAGGGGGAGAAAAAAAAAAAACCAATAGCGCAATAACGTTTAGACAATTTAATTTGAATAAAAAGATAGACACTTACAAACAGGTTGAAGTCTAGGACCGGAAAAAACGAATTGCTCAGCAGCCAGATGAGGGGAGTGCTCCGGAACACGCCTTCTCCAACTATACCAACCAAACAAGTAAAAGCTCAGTTTGCCGCTTAGCCATGCCCTACACATTTCATAGGTACACCTACTTCATCAGGAGCTAACAGACTGGGACTAGTGAGGAGTTATATAGAGCCCTTAATTGTAGCAGGATTATTCAATTAAATGGAAAAATACAGTTCAGCTGGGCTCATAAACTCAGCATATGAAACAGCAGTAGCAAGACAAGGTTACACGTGACAACTATACAAATATCAAATATATTCCGCATTTGTGGAAACCTAGAACCTCACTGTCTGTCAGTGTTGTTGTCTTATTGTACAGTGGGAGCTCGTTACTAGATCCAATGCTTTAACTGAGAGCAAAGACAATTACAGTGACTGTATAAGTTCAGCATGGTTCCCATATTATCTGGTAAGATCCCCATTATATCCTGAGATAATACATTATAATAAGTCATCTGTACCTGCTTATGATCTTCCTCAGAGTGATAAGCTGCCAGGAGTGGCAATGTGTCTGAATGTCAGCATGCTATATACCCTGCTCCCATTATGATGCTGGATGACATCATCGCTGTGTTAGTAACATGCTAACAATCTAGTGTAACTAGGGTGATGGGTATATTTAAAGGGACACTGCAGCCACCAAGGACACTTTAAAGAAGAGACTTCCACTGTGACTCACAGCGCCATTGTGAGCTCCGTGTCGCATTAAACGTCCATTCCACCGCAATTCATGTTGGTGCCGTGGCCGTGAAAGTGTTTTTTCCGTCGCTTCAAAATGCCTGTAGATGTTACTGTAACAGGATGACTACCCAAGGCCGGTAGCACCTCTGCCGGTTGTGTGAACTCACCTCCTTAGCACGATTATAGCTCAGCATCCACCCAGCAAGTCTTTTCTGGAGCCTTACTCTTTGTACCCAAATAGCAAATAGCAACACTAACCCCCCGAACCATATATATATCTATGGTTCAGGGGGTTAGTGTTAGTATTAGGGGTATTGGGGTTTGGGGGGTATTAGGGTAGGGAATTTAGTATGGGGGTTCGGGGTAAATTTTAGGGGGGGTTTCATTTATTAGGGAGGGTGTATGTTTGTAAGCGCTGACAGTTCACTGCTTACCACGTTGAAGCAGCCTTTTATTTCGAATGTTCTAGCATGTATCATTTTTGCATGTAGAATAAACAAATACAAGTTAATAATGTATAGCTGACATTTTATGAATCAGTATGCTTTTTTTTTACATAGATTTTTCTTCTTTTTGCTGCGATATTTGACTTCAAAGCTTACCTTTATTCAAATTTGAGAGTTCCCAATCAGAGGATCCAGCAGAGATGCATGGAGATGTCCAGTGTACAGATCTGCAACATCAGTGTCTCTCTATGTGGAGGCAGAGGTACTCGCCCCCTTCAGGTGTCAGCAGCCTGAAGGGGGCGACAACAGAGCTGGTATTACCATTTTAGAAAATTGACCAATTTAGAAAATTAGGCAGACTAGAGGGATCGAATGGTTCTTATCTGCCGACACTTTCAATGGAATTAAAGTGGCAGTAATGTTTTCTTTTTCTCAACTTTTGCTCCTTCACACAAAGGTTTCTTACTGCACTAGCAATGAGTGACGGTCGGCGACCAGGTCAGCCTGCCTACTTCACAATGGATCATGGAGGCTGCCAGTCAGAGAATAAAACTGCATGTATCTTGGAAGGTGCGTGATATTTTATCCCCATACTAGGGACAATGTGCATTTCACTTTTGCTTCTAGTGTTGATGTGGCTCTTTAAATGCAAAGGGTTATTGTGCCGGCACCAGGGGTTGCTCTTGCTACTGCCTCCAGAGACTTAAAGGGCAATGATATGGTTTTAACCCTTAGTTAATTCAGCTACTACAAAATTCACTGTTTATTTATTTTTTTTGTGTGATTTATTTTGCAGGTATTTGAGTTTGAAGGAGGCGCCATCCAATGGGCACGATATCGGAGTGATCCACAGGACTACTCCAGCCCCAGTGAAATGAAGTTTGGAAGCAGCATCAACAATCACCAGTCCAAAATTTCAGCAGGCACTCTACGAATTGTGAGCAAAGGACTGAGAGCCCCACACTGGCATTTCAATGCCAATGAGCACGGGTTCCTGGTACAGGTATGTGGCACTAGTTTCCCGTTGACCCGACATAAAATATATATATTTTTTTGCTTTATACAATTGTAGAGGTTGTTTTCATTCATAGATTCTATACCAACATTATATTCTTTGTCTGTTTTTAAAATGTATTTAATTAGAATTTCTAGGCCGTCAGTTGGGCCAGGACTACAACATACAGTCCCGCAACCAATGCTCACACATACTTTGGCGCCTGTCCTCTTCTGTTTAAAGGCAAGCTGGTAGGCTTTAAGTATGTTATTTTACTGATCATGCAGTTTGTCGGCTGTTGAGGAAAAATACCCTTATTTTCCCGGGTGTTCCTAGACTACACATGCAGTCGTTCATACTGTTTTTGGGATATAACCTGCAGACCTACAGCAGTTGTTTTGTTACAGTCTGCTATAGTTGCTTGGATACAACTTGGAGTTCACCTGCTGTTGCTTAGGTACAACATATAGACCTCCAGCAATTGTTTGCATACAACCTGCAGTTCTGTAAAAGTAGCTGCTCTGATATAACCTGTAGTTCTCCAGCAATTGCTCTGCTACAACCTGCCATGATGAAGAGGTTGATTGAATGGAGCTAGCTGTGTTCTGACTGTTGCTGGAAGGCTAGGACTGTCACAAGCAACTGTCCAATATAAAATGTAATAGGACCCACACAAATGAACGCATCTGCTCCCAGTACTCCTCAAAGTACTTAGGTAAAGAAGCGATATATAGTTGGAGTAGTGCAGTATCACATGTGGTAAAACTTCCAACAACACATCATAGTGCAATATATCTGTGAATTAAATGGTGGCTGTATATGGATGTCTTATACACTCACACAATTTCCAGACAATATTCAGCCTTGAAATAAGACAACGGATATCCACAAGTATTTTCTTCTCGTATGTCTTTATTCTCTGTGAATGAGAAATGAGTGTAATAGTGTAGTACAGTACAATGAAGTAAAGTGGCAAGGGGTACAGCAACTTACAAAAAGGATGGCTCGCTTGTGAGCTAAAACAGCAGAATAAACACTTCCAACAATGACGTCCCGTCAGCGTAAAAAAAAAAGCCTGTCAATGCGTTTCACCGGGTGGCAGTCTTGGCTTCATCAGTAGAAAAAAGCTAAAACCAAGACGTCTGGTCACGCCGGCTATAACATATCACAATATAAATGTTGTTTGTTCTTCCAGGGCAAGGCATGGATTGGAATTGTTGACGAGGGCGGTGACACAGTGACCACCTTTAACGTTACAGCTGGCCAGCTCATCTTCTTCCCAAAGAATGCCCTCCACTGGGTGAAGAATGTCGGAGACGATGATTGTCTCTTCTTTATCTTCTTCTCAACTCATGATGAGCTGAAAACCCTTGATGTCGACGATGCATTTTTCGGAACACCGGAAGACAACGCGTCAAGGTCATTAAAGGTGAGTGTGCAGGCAAAAGAAACAGGGCCTGTTTTAGAACACCGCGCGACAAGGTCAACTACGACGGGCCAGCAAAGCAGAAGTAGGGTTATCAATGATCTTGTTATTGTCATTTCAGCCTCTATTTGGTGTGCATACAGACTCAAGCTATTTATTAGACATGTGCATTCGTTTTCGGACGAATGCATTTTCGTCCGAAAATAGCATTTTCGTCCATTCGTCCGAAAAACGAAAATGCTAACCTAACGAAAGCCGAATGAACGAATGGTTAATAAACGAAAATCATTCGTTCATTCGTCCATTCGTAGTACTATTGCATTCTATAAGCCGAAATAGAGTCGGTTTATAGAATACAATAGCATTTAACTATACGGAGACAGAGTCTCCATTCATAAAATTATGAATGGAGACTTTGTCTCCGTATAGTTAAAAGCCGACAGCCTATAATCCGAATGTTCGGTTTATAGACTTTCGGCTTATGGAATACATGTATTCCTATTGCTATTCTATAAACTGAACGTTCGGTTTATAGAATAGCAATGGGAATACATGTATTCCATAAGCCGACAGCCTATAAACCGAACGTTCGGTTTATAGGCTGTCGTCATTTTACTACACGGAGACAAAGTCTCCATTCATATGAATGGAGACTCTGTCTCCGTATAGTTAAATGCCCACAGCCTATAAACTGAACGTTCGGTTTATAGGCTGTCGGCTTTTAACTATACGGAGACAAAGTCTCCATTCATAATTTTATGAATGGAGACTCTGTCTCCGTATAGTTAAAAGCCGACAGCCTATAAACCGAACGACTTTCGGTTTATAGACTTTCGGCTTATGGAATACATGTAATCCTATGGCTATTCTATAAACCGAACTTTCGGTTTATAGAATAGCCATAGGATTACATGTATTACATAAGCCGAAAGTCTATAAACCAAACGTTCGGTTTATAGACTTTCGGCTTATGTAATACATGTAATCCTATGGCTAGAATAGCAATAGGAATACATGTATTCCATAAGCCGAAAGTCTATAAACCGAAAGTCGTTCGGTTTATAGGCTGTCGGCTTTTAACTATACGGAGACAAAGTCTCCATTCATAAAATTATGAATGGAGACTTTGTCTCCGTATAGTTAAAAGCCGACAGCTTATAAACCGAACTTTCGGTTTATAGGCTGTCGGCTTTTAACTATACGGAGACAAAGTCTGCATTCATAATTTTATGAATGGAGACTTTGTCTCCGTATAGTTAAAAGCCGACAGCCTATAAACCGAACGTTCGGTTTATAAGCTGTCGGCTTTTAACTATACGGAGACAAAGTCTCCATTCATATGAATGGAGACTCTGTCTCCGTATAGTTAAATGCCCACAGCCTATAAACCGAACGTTGATGCCCTTTTTTTCTGCACCAGTGTGTTCTGATTTATATAAAAGTGTTTCTGAATCTATACCAAAATAAATAAGGGGAACAATTGCTTTTCTTGGGTCTATTCACTAAAATTTGAATTTGGAGGTCGACTTTCATTTTGAGACTAAGTCTTATTCGGCATCCCCAGGTTCGAATCCTCCCCATTGAAAGTAATGGGAGGTGAAATGATCAAAGCTATTTTTGAGACTCAAACTTGGGTGCCGAATTTTACTCAGTCTCAAAAATACTTTCCATCATTTCACCTCCCATTACTTTCAATGGGGTAAATTCGAACCTGTGTTTTTTTTTTCTAAGTCAAACTTGGGGTGCGGAATTTGACTCAAAATAAGTCGACCTCCAAATACAAATTTTTCTGAATAGACCCATCTGTGTCTCCATTTCTGGAAAAATACAAGGGAGCAGAGAGCTGAACCTCTACAAACACGAATTGTTGCACTTGTCTCCCATGCAGCACAGAAAACCACAAGGGAGCAATGTTACAGAAGCACAGATCTCTACTCCCTTCCATGTCAATACTTAGGTTAACATAAGACGGATGGGAGACATCTCTTTATTACTTCAGGTTAGGTGGAAGGAAGAGGGAAACCAAGTTGAAGAAGACCATGGTTCACTGTTTGAAGAACAGACTCTCATCTGTGGAAATTCCACTCTGATCCCTGTACCACTGTTTCTTGTTTAAGGGTCAAAGGAGTTTCTCTTTCCTGGCGGTACAATACAGTGGGCCCGCTACCGCAAAAATGGAGGCGGCTGGAGCGAAACTGAGAAAATCTACAGTGAATCAATTAATCAAGTAAATACTTTTTGCTTTACTTAACATTTTATTTTATAATGCTCGGGGGGGGGGGGGGGCAAGTTCCTTTCTTTATTAAATATCCCATTTAAAATTAGGCTATTTTATCTATTGCATAGTTATATAGTAGTTTAGGTTGAAAAAAGACTTGCGTCCATCAAGTTCAACCCTTTTCCTATCCCATGTTTACCGCTGTTGGTCCAAAAGAAGTGAAATAAAAACCCCTTCAGCAATTCAGAATTCTGCAGTGTGGAAAAAAATTCCATCTGGACTCCAATCAGATTTCTCCTTAGATCAGCAAGCACTAAATAAATATTAATGCCTATACCAACATGCGTAGCCCTCTATGCTCCGGCTCATTAAAAAAGTATCCAGGCCGATTTTAAAGGTAACTAAGGTATTTGCTAGAACCACTCCGTCAGTGAATTCCATATCTTAATTGTCCTTACTGTAAAAAATCCCTTCCACTGTTCCAATGTCTTTCGGTTTATACAGGGAGTGCAGAATTATTAGGCAAATGAGTATTTTGACCACATCATCCTCTTTATGCATGTTGTCTTACTCCAAGCTGTATAGGCTCGAAAGCCTACTACCAATTAAGCATATTAGGTGATGTGCATCTCTGTAATGAGAAGGGGTGTGGTCTAATGACATCAACACCCTATATCAGGTGTGCATAATTATTAGGCAACTTCCTTTCCTTTGGCAAAATGGGTCAAAAGAAGGACTTGACAGGCTCAAAAAATTCAAAAATAGTGAGATATCTTGCAGAGGGATGCAGCACTCTTAAAATTGCAAAGCTTCTGAAGCGTGATCATCGAACAATCAAGCGTTTCATTCAAAATAGTCAACAGGGTCGCAAGAAGCGTGTGGAAAAACCAAGGCGCAAAATAACTGCCCATGAACTGAGAAAAGTCAAGCGTGCAGCTGCCACGATGCCACTTGCCACCAGTTTGGCCATATTTCAGAGCTGCAACATCATTGGAGTGCCCAAAAGCACAAGGTGTGCAATACTCAGAGACATGGCCAAGGTAAGAAAGGCTGAAAGACGACCACCACTGAACAAGACACACAAGCTGAAACGTCAAGAATGGGCCAAGAAATATCTCAAGACTGATTTTTCTAAGGTTTTATGGACTGATGAAATGAGAGTGAGTCTTGATGGGCCAGATGGATGGGCCCGTGGCTGGATTGGTAAAGGGCAGAGAGCTCCAGACGCCAGCAAGGTGGAGGTGGAGTACTGGTTTGGGCTGGTATCATCAAAGATGAGCTTGTGGGGCCTTTTCGGGTTGAGGATGGAGTCAAGCTCAACTCCCAGTCCTACTGCCAGTTCCTGGAAGACACCTTCTTCAAGCAGTGGTACAGGAAGAAGTCTGCATCCTTCAAGAAAAACATGATTTTCATGCAGGACAATGCTCCATCACACGCGTCCAAGTACTCCACAGCGTGGCTGGCAAGAAAGGGTATAAAAGAAGAAAATCTAATGACATGGCCTCCTTGTTCACCTGATCTGAACCCCATTGAGAACCTGTGTCCATCATCAAATGTGAGATTTACAAGGAGGGAAAACAGTACACCTCTCTGAACAGTGTCTGGGAGGCTGTGGTTGCTGCTGCACGCAATGTTGATGGTGAACAGATCAAAACACTGACAGAATCCATGGATGGCAGGCTTTTGAGTGTCCTTGCAAAGAAAGGTGGCTATATTGGTCACTGATTTGTTTTTGTTTTGTTTTTGAATGTCAGAAATGTATATTTGTGAATGTTGAGATGTTATATCGGTTTCACTGGTAAAAAAAAAAAATTGAAATGGGTATATATTTGTTTTTTGTTAAGTTGCCTAATAATTATGCACAGTAATAGTCACCTGCACACACAGATATCCCCCTAAAATAGCTAAAACTAAAAACAAACTAAAAACTACTTCCAAAAATATTCAGCTTTGATATTAATGAGTTTTTTGGGTTCATTGAGAACATGGTTGTTGTTCAATAATAAAATTAATCCTCAAAAATACAACTTACCTAATAATTCTGCACTCCCTGTAGACTTTCGGTTTATGTAATACATGTAATGCTATTACTATTCTATAAACCGAAATAGAGTCCCCATTCATGCGAATAGGTCAGTTGACCTATTCGTATGAATGGGGACACTCCTACCCACATTTTACTTCATTTTGCAGCCCTCTAGCCCTTTCCAGGACTTTTTTAGAGTCATTTTAGTGGCCAAAAGTTTGTGTCCCCATTGACTTCAATAGGGTTCGGGTTCTTGGTCAAGTTCAGGGTCAAGTTCGAGCACAGACCCGGACATTTTTTCGAAGTTTGGCCGAACCTGCCGAACCCGAACATCCAGGTGTCCGCTCAACTCTAGTTAACACTAATATCATAAAAATTAGGTACAACTCTATCTAAATAATGGTCCACAAAATTAGCTAGAAATAGAAAGACATTATACCCATTTGCACCACAAGATGGCACTACAGAATGGCATTTTTGATATATGATAAAAACCTATTGGACCATAAAACATAGATGCTCTTTACCATATAAGCATAATATTTCCCAAACTCCCCTTTCGTACCAGCTATGAATTGGACATTTCAATGTATATTTTGTTATTTTCTCATATACATCTTTAGCATTTTTAATCTCCAGGTAATCTGAATGTGAGAATCTTTTTTCTTGTAATTTAATAGGCAATGATACGAATACACAAGAGATGTTTATAATAACGTATCAGGTTTGTGCCGGGCATTGGACAGACGTCCACAGCAGTAACCCCTTTGGCCCCCTTTCTGTGTCTTCATTTTTTGGCAGCTGGGCTCATGGTAATGTGGAGGTGCAAAATGACACCTTCGGCCCTTGATGTGTTCTGACACCAAGAAAATGTGCTGATACCCGTACAAAACAGTCAGCTTGCAGTCGGGCATCCCCCAACCGTTACCATATTCGTGGTGCAGAATGGGGATCTATCGTGGAACGGAGTACAGGCATGGAGTATAGGAGTGGGAATGACAACTGCAAAATTGAATTGTTTTTATTATTGTTCTATTGTAGGTTGTAAGTGGATTAATATACCTGCTGGGGAGTCAATAGACAGGATGGGGAGTGTGGAAATAAGTATGTGTATCTATGTGCTATCTGGCTGCCTTCCTTTAATACTCAGCCCTCTTCATCTATCTGTAATCAACCTTTAGTGTAGAGTAACAGTGATCCAGCCAGTTAGAAACATGAGTGCAGAATCGCTTAGGATTAGTGTTGAGCGAACCCGAACCGCACTGTTCGGGTTAGTACCGAACATTATGGTTTTTGGACCCCAGACCCGAACACGGAGATTCCACTGTATGTTCGTGTTGGAGTTCGGCGATTACACTGTATGTAATGCTTTTAGCTTTCTATAAACCGAAATAGAGTCCCCATTCATAAGAATTTCTTATGAATGGGGACTCTATTTCGGTTTATAGAAAGCCAATAGCATTACATGTATTCCATAAACCGAAAGTCTATAAACCAAACGACAACCGGTTTATAGACTTTCGGTTTATAGAATAGCAATAGCATTACATTTATTCTATAAAACGAAAGTCTATAAACTGAATGTCGTTCGGTTTATAGACTTTCGGCTTATGGAATACATGTAATGCTATTGGCTTTCTATAAACCGAAATAGAGTCCCCATTTATGCGAATGGGTGAATTGAGGTCACTTTTTCTAATTTTTTCTTGAAAAACCTCTAACTCCTCTACAGAAGCTAATGAAAAAAAAACTGCAAAATAGATTCAAATATTTGACCTGTTTGGGAGTACCCTATATTTTAATGTTTTTATTTATTTTGGATGCAAATCAAATCCAGCTGCTCATTTAATTTTGTGTTGTTCTGTCTGCTCCCCTCTTGCTGTTGGACTTTTCAGTTAGCACTTCAATTCCTGTCGGGTGCTTACATTTCCAACACTCCTTATTAGGACCTCTTTTCTATATTTAACAGCTGAGCTAGAGATAGTCCTTTTCCCAGTCCTTCAATATATCTTAATTGATGTTGATCACCCAATTGGTAACATAGAGTAGAACCATCCATGGACCTTCACATATTTTTGCTGCTGATCTCTCTATCTCTGTAACTATCAGATACATTACAGTGTGAATGACTTATTCAGTCCATAGTGTAATACCATGAGAATACAGCAAGATCCCAGGTTACCATATTATGTCTGCTGCATCTCCATGTTATATAATGTGAACCTTGTGGTTGGTGTAGATTAAAAGAGACAAAGTCAAATGAAAACAGAGAATTAGGATTTGTGTTAAGATTCTATTTATTTTACATGGAAGGAAAAAAAACCTTTGGACACATACCCAATTATGTCACAAAGTAAAAAAATTCCTTCCAGACCCTCCAGAGAGGGTAATGATCTCACTACTTGTGAGTTATGGGGGGCTTCAACTTTACTACTATATAATGGAGGGAAAAAACCTTTGGACACTTATACCCAATTATGTCACAAAGTAAAAATTCCTCCATAACCCTCGAGAGGGTAACTAAATAAACTACACTTTCCATTAAAGAGGAAGGGAAAAAAACCTTTAGGGCACTTATACCCAATTATGCCCCAAAGTAAAAATTCCCTTCCAGGCCTTTGAATAAAAGGCAAATATGTTACTCTATCATTACGTGGAAGGAAATAAAAACCTTTACGACACTTAAATTCAATTATGTCGCAAAGTAAAACATTTCCTTCCTTTCCCTTGGATAAAGGGCGAGAAGACACTGATCTACACTGTCCACTAATCTATGATCCAGAGGAAGGCGAAAAAACTTGGAGGACGAAGCAGTCACCTCAAGTAAAAAATTCCTTCCTGACCCCATTAAAAGGCGATCGGTGATACAACCCTGGATCGAGGGTGTCTACTCTAGCAGTTAAGGGGATGGCTAAAAGTGTGTTGTGCATGTGTATAACAATGTATCTCCTCGGCCCGATGTCACGATTCCACCTGTCAATATCCATCGATCCGCAGCTTCACCAGGGTCTTCAAATGGCCTGAATTAGAGAATTAATATGTTATCATGACAGTTGTAGCCTCGACTACCAGCTGTATCTTACCATAAATCAAACTACATGGCTCAGATGTAAAGGGTAGAAAAGGCCACAGCCATTTTATTTATTATTAAAATAATACTACTTCATTGGCTGTAGCCCCGCTTGAACTACCGGTCTCGCTTGTCCACTGCTTGTCCCCCTATCCCTGTCCCACCTCCCCGTGTCCTGGTACCTGAATTCCCCAACCTATGACCCCTAACTCTAAAGCAGGTTCTAGATCATCTAAATCGGTGCCTCTTGGAACGCTGAGACCTCTGTGGCTATACCTACCATCACCTGAAGAGGATCCAGAAACAATGGCGCTACAAGCAACTCCTACCATTCCTATTGGGCAGAGCCCGCGACCTACCAGATTTGGGAGAAATCCTACACCTGTCGGAACTGCTCCCACTAACTGAATCCCTGCCCTCCTGACCATCCCTCCAACTGACCGATCCCTTACTGCGACTAGCGGGACCCTGAAGACTACGTTTATGGGAACCCCTATGGCTACCCATAGCCCTCCCCTGACTGACCGATACCCTGCTTCTGGAATCACCCTAACCTGCGTCCTATAAGCCCCCCTGGAATCTTAATTGAAAGAATTAGCATGAGCTGGGCTACCATCCATCTGTACTTGCCTGTGCGCTTCACCTCCAGAGGTCCGGAAGCCAGGTGACGGGACCTCCTCCTGTTATAAGGGGGAGAAAAAAAAAAAACCAATAGCGCAATAACGTTTAGACAATTTAATTTGAATAAAAAGATAGACACTTACAAACAGGTTGAAGTCTAGGACCGGAAAAAACGAATTGCTCAGCAGCCAGATGAGGGGAGTGCTCCGGAACACGCCTTCTCCAACTATACCAACCAAACAAGTAAAAGCTCAGTTTGCCGCTTAGCCATGCCCTACACATTTCATAGGTACACCTACTTCATCAGGAGCTAACAGACTGGGACTAGTGAGGAGTTATATAGAGCCCTTAATTGTAGCAGGATTATTCAATTAAATGGAAAAATACAGTTCAGCTGGGCTCATAAACTCAGCATATGAAACAGCAGTAGCAAGACAAGGTTACACGTGACAACTATACAAATATCAAATATATTCCGCATTTGTGGAAACCTAGAACCTCACTGTCTGTCAGTGTTGTTGTCTTATTGTACAGTGGGAGCTCGTTACTAGATCCAATGCTTTAACTGAGAGCAAAGACAATTACAGTGACTGTATAAGTTCAGCATGGTTCCCATATTATCTGGTAAGATCCCCATTATATCCTGAGATAATACATTATAATAAGTCATCTGTACCTGCTTATGATCTTCCTCAGAGTGATAAGCTGCCAGGAGTGGCAATGTGTCTGAATGTCAGCATGCTATATACCCTGCTCCCATTATGATGCTGGATGACATCATCGCTGTGTTAGTAACATGCTAACAATCTAGTGTAACTAGGGTGATGGGTATATTTAAAGGGACACTGCAGCCACCAAGGACACTTTAAAGAAGAGACTTCCACTGTGACTCACAGCGCCATTGTGAGCTCCGTGTCGCATTAAACGTCCATTCCACCGCAATTCATGTTGGTGCCGTGGCCGTGAAAGTGTTTTTTCCGTGGCTTCAAAATGCCTGTAGATGTTACTGTAACAGGATGACTACCCAAGGCCGGTAGCACCTCTGCCGGTTGTGTGAACTCACCTCCTTAGCACGATTATAGCTCAGCATCCACCCAGCAAGTCTTTTCTGGAGCCTTACTCTTTGTACCCAAATAGCAAATAGCAACACTAACCCCCCGAACCATATATATATCTATGGTTCAGGGGGTTAGTGTTAGTATTAGGGGTATTGGGGTTTGGGTTTGAGGGGTATTAGGGTAGGGAATTTAGTATGGGGTTCGGGGTAAATTTTAGGGGGGGTTTCATTTATTAGGGAGGGTGTATGTTTGTAAGCGCTGACAGTTCACTGCTTACCACGTTGAAGCAGCCTTTTATTTCGAATGTTCTAGCATGTATCATTTTTGCATGTAGAATAAACAAATACAAGTTAATAATGTATAGCTGACATTTTATGAATCAGTATGCTTTTTTTTTACATAGATTTTTCTTCTTTTTGCTGCGATATTTGACTTCAAAGCTTACCTTTATTCAAATTTGAGAGTTCCCAATCAGAGGATCCAGCAGAGATGCATGGAGATGTCCAGTGTACAGATCTGCAACATCAGTGTCTCTCTATGTGGAGGCAGAGGTACTCGCCCCCTTCAGGTGTCAGCAGCCTGAAGGGGACGACAACAGAGCTGGTATTACCATTTTAGAAAATTGACCAATTTAGAAAATTAGGCAGACTAGAGGGATCGAATGGTTCTTATCTGCCGATACTTTCAATGGAATTAAAGTGGCAGTAATGTTTTCTTTTCCTCAACTTTTGCTCCTTCACACAAAGGTTTCTTACTGCACTAGCAATGAGTGACGGTCGGCGACCAGGTCAGCCTGCCTACTTCACAATGGATCATGGAGGCTGCCAGTCAGAGAATAAAACTGCATGTATCTTGGAAGGTGCGTGATATTTTTTTTTTTTTATTTCCACTTAAAGACAAAAAAGAAAAAAAACTTTGATTACATCGGACATACACAGATGTCTACTTAGTATAGTAATACAGTGTTTTCCCGTACTGGTACCAATCGGATCTTTAACAGGTAAACATCTTAACATAGTTATGACATAAAAGAAAAAGGAAATAAGACAACATGGGTTATACATTTAAGAGAAAGCGGTGGACGATTGGTAACGTTGTAGGATATATTTAGCTATATTCAAAATAGAGGGATTTCCGGGTGGGATGGGATGGAGGGGGGCTGGATGCTGTACACCAGTTTCACCTCTGATCCAAGGTAGTTCGTATCTAAATTGAGTTGGTTATTTTTTTATTTTAATGTTATGTTTAGTATTATATCTATAATTATATCATAGTTATAAATTGTGTCCAGGGCTTAACATACGCCTTTTCCCTTGTTCTCCCTTATCTTTTATGATCTTTCATCCACCTACACCATGGGGCCCACTTTCCCTCAAATTTAGTATTGTTATCATTTTGAAAAGAGATACCCCTTTCCATCTTATATTGGAACTCAACCTGTGTTTCTACTTGACGCCACACTGGTTTCCTATCCTGTCTCCAGAGTCTAGCTAGAACTGTCTTTGTAGCTAGTAGAATCTGGATAATTAGATATCTCTTTCTGTGGGGAAAATGTAATATGTTAAAGTGTAGTATTGCGGTAGACATTTCGGGAACAACTTGGCACTCCATTATGTCCGAGATATTTAAGAAAACTTCCCGCCACAAAGGGTCTATGACCTTACAGTCCCACCATATGTGTTTAGTTGTTCCCTCCTCTTGTTTACACCTCCAACACAAGCTCGAATTTTGTGGGTTCATTTTTTCCAGAATTTTTGGAACCAGATACCAGCGATATAGGATCTTATAGTGCATTTCTAAAGTATTTAAACAGTGGTTGACTTTTTTTACTTCGCTAATTGATTTGGCCCAAATCTCTCTAGGAATCTCCTCTCCCATGTCCCTTTCCCAGTTCAACCAAGGTTTTGGTTTACAATCTTTGTCTTGAAGGCCCAGTACCTCTAGGCATCGAGATATTTTTATACACTTTAACCTTGGGTCAAAAAAGGCGAGCAGTCTAGATGACCTAACGTCCCCTTCATCTCAAATCATTTGTGACTTTAAATAGTTTTTCAGTCTTAAATAATTAAATATTTCTTTTGATGGCAAGTTCAGCTCATGCTGTATCTGTGGAAAGGGCTTAAGCCGATAGTTCTCCAGTATGGCTTCAATCGTGCAGGGATGATGATTTTTTTTCCAATTGTCTAGTTTTAAATTCTCAATATTAAGTTCCATTAGTTCCATTGAACAATACGGTGGTATTTTATTTAGTATGTTATTCATCTTTTTAAAAAGAAGCCAGTCATTTAATACGTCTCCGAGATGTTGACAGGTAGTTTTTTCAATTATTTTTTTAGTAGCCTTTTTACCAATCCATAGAACTTGGGCCATATCATCCAGGTCCATGGCAGATAACTCAATATCATACCATGGCTCCGTTGTAACCGTAGGGTCCTGCCATCTCCGCATATGGAACAGACGGGAAGCCTGATAGTATCTGACTACATTTGGAACAGCTATACCTCCTTTACTAGATTGCTTCATCATATGTGACTTAGCTATTCGAGGTTTCTTTTGAGCCCAGATGTAATCTAGGAAAAGCTTTTGTAATGCTCTTAATTTACAAATTGAAATCTTGAGTGGGACCATTCTAAATAAGTAGGACCACTTTGGCAATAGGTAGGATCTTATAATATTTACTCGTCCTAGCCACGAAATACCTATTGCCTTCCAGTCTTTTAGTAATTTCCCCTGAGAGTATTTGTATAAAATATCGAAATTTTTGGTCTCTAGATTTTCCATTTTTGGGGTGATAGTTATACCTAGGTATTCAAAACCCTCTTGAGACCATGCAAAGGGGTATTCTTTTGAAAGCTGTTTTATTATGGTATTATCGAGATTAATAGGCATTATGTGAGATTTTCCCCATACTAGGGACAATGTGCATTTCACTTTTGCTTCTAGTGTTGATGTGGCTCTTTAAATGCAAAGGGTTATTGTGCCGGCACCAGGGGTTGCTCTTGCTACTGCCTCCAGAGACTTAAAGGGCAATGATATGGTTTTAACCCTTAGTTAATTCAGCTACTACAAAATTCACTGTTTATTTATTTTTTTTGTGTGATTTATTTTGCAGGTATTTGAGTTTGAAGGAGGCGCCATCCAATGGGCACGATATCGGAGTGATCCACAGGACTACTCCAGCCCCAGTGAAATGAAGTTTGGAAGCAGCATCAACAATCACCAGTCCAAAATTTCAGCAGGCACTCTACGAATTGTGAGCAAAGGACTGAGAGCCCCACACTGGCATTTCAATGCCAATGAGCACGGGTTCCTGGTACAGGTATGTGGCACGCGTTTCCCGTTGACCCGACATAAAATATATATATTTTTTTGCTTTATACAATTGTAGAGGTTGTTTTCATTCATAGATTCTATTCCAACATTATATTCTTTGTCTGTTTTTAAAATGTATTTAATTAGAATTTCTAGGCCGTCAGTTGGGCCAGGACTACAACATACAGTCCCGCAACCAATGCTCACACATACTTTGGCGCCTGTCCTCTTCTGTTTAAAGGCAAGCTGGTAGGCTTTAAGTATGTTATTTTACTGATCATGCAGTTTGTCGGCTGTTGAGGAAAAATACCCTTATTTTCCCGGGTGTTCCTAGACTACACATGCAGTCGTTCATACTGTTTTTGGGATATAACCTGCAGACCTACAGCAGTTGTTTTGTTACAGTCTGCTATAGTTGCTTGGATACAACTTGGAGTTCACCTGCTGTTGCTTAGGTACAACATATAGACCTCCAGCAATTGTTTGCATACAACCTGCAGTTCTGTAAAAGTAGCTGCTCTGATATAACCTGTAGTTCTCCAGCAATTGCTCTGCTACAACCTGCCATGATGAAGAGGTTGATTGAATGGAGCTAGCTGTGTTCTGACTGTTGCTGGAAGGCTAGGACTGTCACAAGCAACTGTCCAATATAAAATGTAATAGGACCCACACAAATGAACGCATCTGCTCCCAGTACTCCTCAAAGTACTTAGGTAAAGAAGCGATATATAGTTGGAGTAGTGCAGTATCACATGTGGTAAAACTTCCAACAACACATCATAGTGCAATATATCTGTGAATTAAATGGTGGCTGTATATGGATGTCTTATACACTCACACAATTTCCAGACAATATTCAGCCTTGAAATAAGACAACGGATATCCACAAGTATTTTCTTCTCGTATGTCTTTATTCTCTGTGAATGAGAAATGAGTGTAATAGTGTAGTACAGTACAATGAAGTAAAGTGGCAAGGGGTACAGCAACTTACAAAAAGGATGGCTCGCTTGTGAGCTAAAACAGCAGAATAAACACTTCCAACAATGACGTCCCGTCAGCGTAAAAAAAAAAAGCCTGTCAATGCGTTTCACCGGGTGGCAGTCTTGGCTTCATCAGTAGAAAAAAGCTAAAACCAAGACGTCTGGTCACGCCGGCTATAACATATCACAATATAAATGTTGTTTGTTCTTCCAGGGCAAGGCATGGATTGGAATTGTTGACGAGGGCGGTGACACAGTGACCACCTTTAACGTTACAGCTGGCCAGCTCATCTTCTTCCCAAAGAATGCCCTCCACTGGGTGAAGAATGTCGGAGACGATGATTGTCTCTTCTTTATCTTCTTCTCAACTCATGATGAGCTGAAAACCCTTGATGTCGACGATGCATTTTTCGGAACACCGGAAGACACCGCGTCAAGGTCATTAAAGGTGAGTGTGCAGGCAAAAGAAACAGGGCCTGTTTGAGAACACCGCGCGACAAGGTCAACTACGACGGGCCAGCAAAGCAGAAGTAGGGTTATCAATGATCTTGTTATTGTCATTTCAGCCTCTATTTGGTGTGCATACAGACTCAAGCTATTTATTAGACATGTGCATTCGTTTTCGGACGAATGCATTTTCGTCCGAAAATAGCATTTTCGTCCATTCGTCCGAAAAACGAAAATGCTAACCTAACGAAAGCCGAATGAACGAATGGTTAATAAACGAAAATCATTCGTTCATTCGTCCATTCGTAGTACTATTGCATTCTATAAGCCGAAATAGAGTCGGTTTATAGAATACAATAGCATTTAACTATACGGAGACAGAGTCTCCATTCATAAAATTATGAATGGAGACTTTGTCTCCGTATAGTTAAAAGCCGACAGCCTATAATCCGAATGTTCGGTTTATAGACTTTCGGCTTATGGAATACATGTATTCCTATTGCTATTCTATAAACTGAACGTTCGGTTTATAGGCTGTCGGCTTTTAACTATACGAGACAAAGTCTCCATTCATAATTTTATGAATGGAGACTCTGTCTCCGTATAGTTAAAAGCCGACAGCCTATAAATACATGTAATCCTATGGCTATTCTATAAACCGAACTTTCGGTTTATAGAATAGCCATAGGATTACATGTATTACATAAGCCGAAAGTCTATAAACCAAACGTTCGGTTTATAGGCTGTCGGCATTTTACTACACGGAGACAAAGTCTCCATTCATAATTTTATGAATGGAGACTCTGTCTCTGTATAGTTAAATGCCGACAGCCTATAAACCGAACGTTCGGTTTATAGACTTTCGGCTTATGTAATACATGTAATCCTATGGCTAGAATAGCAATAGGAATACATGTATTCCATAAGCCGAAAGTCTATAAACCGAAAGTCGTTCGGTTTATAGGCTGTCGGCTTTTAACTATACGGAGACAAAGTCTCCATTCATAAAATTATGAATGGAGACTTTGTCTCCGTATAGTTAAAAGCCGACAGCTTATAAACCGAACTTTCGGTTTATAGGCTGTCGGCTTTTAACTATACGGAGACAAAGTCTCCATTCATAATTTTATGAATGGAGACTTTGTCTCCGTATAGTTAAAAGCCGACAGCCTATAAACCGAACGTTCGGTTTATAAGCTGTCGGCTTTTAACTATACGGAGACAAAGTCTCCATTCATATGAATGGAGACTCTGTCTCCGTATAGTTAAATGCCCACAGCCTATAAACCGAACGTTGATGCCCTTTTTTTCTGCACCAGTGTGTCCTGATTTATATAAAAGTGTTTCTGAATCTATACCAAAATAAATAAGGGGAACAATTGCTTTTCTTGGGTCTATTCACTAAAATTTGAATTTGGAGGTCGACTTTCATTTTGAGACTAAGTCTTATTCGGCATCCCCAGGTTCGAATCCTCCCCATTGAAAGTAATGGGAGGTGAAATGATCAAAGCTATTTTTGAGACTCAAACTTGGGTGCCGAATTTTACTCAGTCTCAAAAATACTTTCCATCATTTCACCTCCCATTACTTTCAATGGGGTAAATTCGAACCTGTGTTTTTTTTTTCTAAGTCAAACTTGGGGTGCGGAATTTGACTCAAAATAAGTCGACCTCCAAATACAAATTTTTCTGAATAGACCCATCTGTGTCTCCATTTCTGGAAAAATACAAGGGAGCAGAGAGCTGAACCTCTACAAACACGAATTGTTGCACTTGTCTCCCATGCAGCACAGAAAACCACAAGGGAGCAATGTTACAGAAGCACAGATCTCTACTCCCTTCCATGTCAATACTTAGGTTAACATAAGACGGATGGGAGACATCTCTTTATTACTTCAGGTTAGGTGGAAGGAAGAGGGAAACCAAGTTGAAGAAGACCATGGTTCACTGTTTGAAGAACAGACTCTCATCTGTGGAAATTCCACTCTGATCCCTGTACCACTGTTTCTTGTTTAAGGGTCAAAGGAGTTTCTCTTTCCTGGCGGTACAATTCAGTGGGCCCGCTACCGCAAAAATGGAGGCGGCTGGAGCGAAACTGAGAAAATCTACAGTGAATCAATTAATCAAGTAAATACTTTTTGCTTTACTTAACATTTTATTTTATAATGCTCGGGGGGGGGGGGGGGGGGGGCAAGTTCCTTTCTTTATTAAATATCCCATTTAAAATTAGGCTATTTTATCTATTGCATAGTTATATAGTAGTTTAGGTTGAAAAAAGACTTGCGTCCATCAAGTTCAACCCTTTTCCTATCCCATGTTTACCGCTGTTGGTCCAAAAGAAGTGAAATAAAAACCCCTTCAGCAATTCAGAATTCTGCAGTGTGGAAAAAAATTCCATCTGGACTCCAATCAGATTTCTCCTTAGATCAGCAAGCACTAAATAAATATTAATGCCTATACCAACATGCGTAGCCCTCTATGCTCCGGCTCATTAAAAAAGTATCCAGGCCGATTTTAAAGGTAACTAAGGTATTTGCTAGAACCACTCCGTCAGTGAATTCCATATCTTAATTGTCCTTACTGTAAAAAATCCCTTCCACTGTTCCAATGTCTTTCGGTTTATACAGGGAGTGCAGAATTATTAGGCAAATGAGTATTTTGACCACATCATCCTCTTTATGCATGTTGTCTTACTCCAAGCTGTATAGGCTCGAAAGCCTACTACCAATTAAGCATATTAGGTGATGTGCATCTCTGTAATGAGAAGGGGTGTGGTCTAATGACATCAACACCCTATATCAGGTGTGCATAATTATTAGGCAACTTCCTTTCCTTTGGCAAAATGGGTCAAAAGAAGGACTTGACAGGCTCAAAAAATTCAAAAATATTGAGATATCTTGCAGAGGGATGCAGCACTCTTAAAATTGCAAAGCTTCTGAAGCGTGATCATCGAACAATCAAGCGTTTCATTCAAAATAGTCAACAGGGTCGCAAGAAGCGTGTGGAAAAACCAAGGCGCAAAATAACTGCCCATGAACTGAGAAAAGTCAAGCGTGCAGCTGCCACGATGCCACTTGCCACCAGTTTGGCCATATTTCAGAGCTGCAACATCACTGGAGTGCCCAAAAGCACAAGGTGTGCAATACTCAGAGACATGGCCAAGGTAAGAAAGGCTGAAAGACGACCACCACTGAACAAGACACACAAGCTGAAACGTCAAGAATGGGCCAAGAAATATCTCAAGACTGATTTTTCTAAGGTTTTATGGACTGATGAAATGAGAGTGAGTCTTGATAGGCCAGATGGATGGGCCCGTGGCTGGATTGGTAAAGGGCAGAGAGCTCCAGTCCGACTCAGACGCCAGCAAGGTGGAGGTGGAGTACTGGTTTGGGCTGGTATCATCAAAGATGAGCTTGTGGGGCCTTTTTTCGGGTTGAGGATGGAGTCAAGCTCAACTCCCAGTCCTACTGCCAGTTCCTGGAAGACACCTTCTTCAAGCAGTGGTACAGGAAGAAGTCTGCATCCTTCAAGAAAAACATGATTTTCATGCAGGACAATGCTCCATCACACGCGTCCAAGTACTCCACAGCGTGGCTGGCAAGAAAGGGTATAAAAGAAGAAAATCTAATGACATGGCCTCCTTGTTCACCTGATCTGAACCCCATTGAGAACCTGTGGTCCATCATCAAATGTGAGATTTACAAGGAGGGAAAACAGTACACCTCTCTGAACAGTGTCTGGGAGGCTGTGGTTGCTGCTGCAGGCAATGTTGATGGTGAACAGATCAAAACACTGACAGAATCCATGGATGGCAGGCTTTTGAGTGTCCTTGCAAAGAAAGGTGGCTATATTGGTCACTGATTTGTTTTTGTTTTGTTTTTGAATGTCAGAAATGTATATTTGTGAATGTTGAGATGTTATATTGGTTTCACTGGTAAAAATAAATAATTGAAATGGGTATATATTTGTTTTTTGTTAAGTTGCCTAATAATTATGCACAGTAATAGTCACCTGCACACACAGATATCCCCCTAAAATAGCTAAAACTAAAAACAAACTAAAAACTACTTCCAAAAATATTCAGCTTTGATATTAATGAGTTTTTTGGGTTCATTGAGAACATGGTTGTTGTTCAATAATAAAATTAATCCTCAAAAATACAACTTACCTAATAATTCTGCACTCCCTGTATATTGTAAGTTAGGACTCTGTGTTTTTTTTAAATATAATTTTTTTGACACCCAGACTTCAGCCAAATGCCAAGAGCTGAGTGGGTGTGTATGTCCCAGCATTAATAATGCCTTTGCACTCTGCACATGTAGCATTGCCTTTAAACTATGTGTGTCTGACAGACATACACAATATAAATGTGATGAAATGAGCTCCAGACACTGGTGTCTGTAGCAGCCAGGTTGCCTGGAGCCCAAGGCTGCGGAGTCATGTGGTGTTGAATAACTCCACCCCTTTAGGCCAAGACATAATAAAAAAGTTGACATCTATACGATGTGTGAATAAATATATTACACAGGATCCTAAAAAGATATATAATATTGAACTAAAATCCCTCCGTTATAATCACTTAAAACTTAATTTTTCATTTAAAATCTGAAGAACACATACAACTTTTCTATTTTTTAAATGATCGTAAGGGAGGGATTTCAGATCAATATTTTGACCTTGTTAACTAAAGGGGATAATGCCCTATTGTTTATCTCTCTCTAATACTTACCTACTGGAGACATTACATATATACCGTGTTTCCCCGAAAATAAGACAGTCTTATATTAATTTCAAGTAAAAAAAATGCACTAGTGCTTATTTTCGGGTAGGTCTTATTTTTAATCTTTAGAGTTAATTAGCTGCAAACATAAAATATTTATTTTCAATAAACTAAGTTAGCTCACCCACACCGCACCAGGTCCGCTCCAGACTCTTCCACTATATGCGCTCTGCAGTGACACGCCTCTCCGATGCGAGGTCACTGGCTGTGTACCACGGAGGGCCGCCCATGCTGCCAATCATTGGGGGGAAATGAAGATCGCTCTGGAGGCAGCTCCAAGAACTGGCGTTTCAGTGATTCGGCCGCCGAGCGGCTGAAATAACATTTATTGAGGCCGCAATATGCCATTCCTGAGTATCCAATACGGATATTGAAAGATGGAGCGTCAGAGCTACAATGAGGTATCCAGCAGCCCGTTTGGTGTGCATATATCTCTTACTGCAATTCTCCCGGGGAATAGAGGTAGGTCTTATTTTTGGGGGAGGGCTTAAATTAGCGGTCAGTCAAAAATTAGAGGTAGGTCTTATTTTCGGGGCAGGCCTTACATTTGGGGAAACACGGTAGCTACCCTTAAAAATATTGGCTGGTACTTCCTTTACTCATAGGTCTCATTCCAGGACTTTGCATTGTCACAGATTGAGACTGCCCGGGAACAGGGACATAAAGTCCCATTGAGGGACTGTCCCGGGCAATCAGGGACATGTGGTCACCATACTGGCTTTGTACAGAGTGTTTCATACAAAATGAATCTAATTTTTTGCCCACTCAGAAAAACTCTTTATGGTATACTCAATATGCACCGCATTTGGGCCCCAAATTGATGCCTCCAAAGTCCAGACTGATTTGGGGCAGATCGGGGACAAATCTGGAACCGAATTTCAAGCTACCCAATATGCCCAAATATGTCCATAATTTTAACCCCATAACCAATTCAACGTCAAGACCAGCCAGAACAGAACAGAACAGTACCTCTATTATCTCCATAGACTTTTATGGGGACAAAAGAGACTCACTTCAGCAGGAACTTGGCTATTATGGAAATGGCTGAAGTCCTTCCAAATCTTGGTCACCTTTTTTTTTTAGAGCTACAAGGATAAGGTTTTATTTTTTTGGTGGCCCCTTTCCCTGGGCCAAAGATGAAGACTCGAAGGCATTGTGGAACATCACTTGACTTCAATAACAGATTATTATTTTATTCACAGGGCACCAAAAGTTTTTTTCCCCAGGTGAATCATCCCCCCCTACCTGGGCAAGGTAGAGGGAGGGGGGTAGGTAGGAAAAATTGTATTTTTAAATTTATGGGTTAGTGGGGGGGTAATTATTTCACATATGGGGGATTTGATCAGCCCTCATACCATTTTAATATATATGGTCGAAGGGCAAATAGCCCTGGTCCCCAATGTATGTAGAATGGGGCTAGGAGAACTCTTGGCAGTTCCCAGTCCTATTTTTGATACCAGGGACAGGGCTACTTACCCTGGACCCCCATCATTTTAATTGAGGGCGCAGTATTTTTATTTTATTTATGGGACCAGTAGACGTCTGCTGGACCCAGGCCGGGACTTCTAAAAATGTTTTAATGAATTTTTAACTTTTTATTTCCAATTCTCCAGCTCAGATCTGGGGAAATAAAATGACAAAAATGCAGCTATCATCCCCGAATCCGATTTTTATTCTGGGGTGATCAAAGCATATTGGGTAGCAGAAAACCTATGGTGTTCGTGGCATTTATGGGATCTGTTCGATTCGGCTAATATCCCTGATCCAAATCCAATTCGGAACAGATCAGTACATATAGAGTAGTCCCTTATATAAAACAATTACATTCCATGATTGGTTAAAACTGATTACTAGACAGTAAAACTTACAGATAATGTTCGTACTAAATCAAGCAAAAAAGAAGAATTAGACCACTGCCAGAAACTGGAATCTGCAAATAGGTTAAGAAGTTGAAACGTGTTTATATCTCCCCAGTGCACAGATACAGTAAAACTGCAATATTTTGTTTACAGAGTTTTCTTGGATGACTATTAGGAATGCAATTTATGTCTGGGGATTAAGAATTAACAGATAAAATAAAATCTAGATTTTACTTGTATCGGTAGATGGCCCTGTTGTTGTATTATATATATATAATAACCTCAAACTCAATGTCAATATTTATTACTGTGAATTTCTTTCGCAAAACTATAACAAAATTAATTACCAGTATTTTTAGGACTGTATATATTACCTATAAATTACATAGAAAAGAGTGTTGTGAAGTATCTACAAAAAATTCCAACATGTAAAAATCAAATATTAAAGGCCAAAAAAAAACAACGTTATTTTTCACTTGTGCTTCTAGTGTAGAAGCACAAGTAAAAATGTAGTTGTCCCTACTCTGAGGATAAACTGGTGTGTACATTTTCCGTGCGAAGCAGGCAACCTGGTCTGTTTGGCAACTGGCTCTCTCTGCTAGTGCAGAGAGAGACCCTTGTTTTTGCATGGGACCAGCAAATAAAACCTTAACTTGGTCCCCTCTGCTGATCCCTTGCAAAAACAAGGGTTTCTTTCTGTGCTAGCGGAGAAAAAGGAGACCCCAAAAAGACAGGCAAGGTGAGAACCTGCTCTGATTGGCTGTGCATGCGCTGGCTCTGTCAGCGCGTGCCAGCCTCCAGAACTGCTGTGCCTCGGCTGTCTGTGCTGAGACAGAGCTGAGTATATTAAGATACACGTCTGGGGTTTTTTATGCAGGGAAACTGTTGCTATAACAGATGGCCCAAATACTGTTCCCTACCATGTAAGTATTCCTCCAGTGGTATAGTTAAGTGATTGCCACTTGCCCCTCTCAATAATCTCTCAAACACCATATTCTCAAAAGTTATGCTATTTGCATGTGGACATGTGTACACTGTGCAGTTACCACATCATGCTGTTTTTAGAAGTGGTGCAAAAAATATCCTTTACGCCATAACAGCGTGTCAGTGCCATCTGTTTCCTCAAACAGCTTGCCAGTGCTATCTTTGTCTCTAACGATCCTACTAGTGCCATCTCTTTCCTTAAACAGCTTTCCGTTGCTATCTTTGTCACCAAACATCTTACTAGTGCCATGTTTGTCCCCCAACAGCTTCTCAGTGCCATGCTTGTCCTCAACAGCTTGTCAATGTTATGTTGGTCGGCCAACAGTTTGTCAGTGCCATCCTTGTTACTATGCAGACTGTCAGTGCCATCTTTGCCTCACACATAGTTTACAATTGCCATCTTTCACCCCAACTGCGCCCCCCAATTGACGCTCCAACTTTAATTAAAGTCCCAAAGTGATCGTAGAGCATGAAGTTTGTGCCGATTCACTTGGCACACACTTCACCCATCGCGCTGTGCTTCCCTACCTAGAGACGGGTGTGTGAGCGAGTGGCGGACCCCTTTACGTGGCCAAAAGCCCACTTTGGCCACTGGTTTATATGGCCCTGGGCCATACAGGCATATATAAATATATGTCTGCCCATGGAGGTAGTGGTAAACTCTCTTACTTTTATAGGTAATATTACCTAGGAAGACATTGACTGTGAAATTTGTCTACATTCATCTTGTTTCTCTGTGCCTTGGGAGCAATTATTTTCAGCATGTCTTTAACCTTCAAGGTATGTGCACATGTAATTATTAATTTAGAGAATTGATCTGCTCAAACACTGTTTGCTATCTAGCATTTAAATACTACCTAGCTATCAGCACCTACTAATTCTCTCACTTCTTGGCAAACATTTTTCATGGTGTGACTGGTGTGTTTGATGGAAAGCTCTTTTAAGACATATATTGTAATCTGATGTAATTGCTAACATCTATAAAGACTCAACTTTATTTCATCATTGGGCAAAGGGGAAACAATGGTTTTCTAATGTTCTAAGAGAATTTCAGCTTTTCATATATTCCACCTAGTTGTTTCACATTCTGTAGACTAGTGACTCTTAGAAACCCCATAATTTCCCAGTTTACCTTTTTTGTTCTAGTATTTCTCCATTTGCATGAATGGCAGACATGAAACATATGACTTATGCAGTGACAAACCCCTTCTTTTTGGAAATATACAAAACTAGACAAAATATTCAAGAATTTAATTTATACTTCATAATCTCAACATGTGGAACTTTCCATTTTTTCATGCTTAACCAATCTTGTTATGCTGTATTATTTATTGCATCTGTAAAGTACTTTAGAATTATTAAAAGTATTAGAGCTTCAATTGTGTATATTCATTTATCAGCAAATAATATTGTGTTGTGTACATAAGAGAAAGTACAGTTATCTGTAACATATACACCCTGAACACAAAAGCATCAAACAGACAAGTTATCAGTGCTGATAACTTGTTTATATAATAAACCCTGATAAAGTAGGTGTATGAGACAGCTGTAAGGCATATATGCAAATGAGAGAAAAAATAAGACAAATCTACAATAGTGTAATATTATCAATCAGGAAAAGGTGCTCTCCCAAATATGTATTGCACTCACATTTCGACAGCAATCTCACGTCCAGTGAGGAACAACACCATCTAGGAATGTAAGCATACAAACATTTACGGGTCTACTCAATATGCACCAAAGTGGTGTCTCCAAAGTCTGCAATATTTCAGGGCACATCAGCACAGTTCGGGAACTAAAGTGCAAGCTATTATTGGACAGGCTTGCTCTACTGGATATGTGGAGAATTATCCATACAACAGAGAAGGATTGTACTTGTTTTTTAAAATCAAACTGCGCATATTCCCGCATTAATCTTATCATTGGGGAAGCTAGCTTAGCAGCATTACTTAAGAAAATTAATATACAAGATATAATATGGTATTAGACCATGAACCTGACATCTGGTTATCTATCCCTCCCTATAAGTAAACCCCCCCATGGCTACGGGCTACGAATGGTTAGAGTTGTTATATGCAAAGCAGAATGTTTAATGTTTGTTTGTCTAGTTTAACAACATAGCCAAAACACTTGGCAATTTGTATTTTTCTAATAAGGCAGGGGGAAGTGGGAGGAGGGGGGTTAGATAGGGCAAAGATAAGAGAAGGATTGATTGACAGGAAAAGCAGAGATATGTGAGTACAACAAGCATACCTTCCCTTTTCCGGATCTTTTTCATGTCACCCAAACTGTGCACAGCCCTTTGGTCATCCAGCTTATTATAACACAGTAATGGGTATGCGGCAGTAGACATTTGAAATAGTCGATTAGTTATACATACTATTATTAATTTAAATCACATGTGTATTAAGAATTAGAAGCTAACATCGATTAAAATGACACAATGATGTTTCAATAAAAATGGAACAATCTGGTGACCTAGCAGTACTGAGTGTCAAAAAAAAGAAAAGTGCGAGCTATCCAATATGCCCTGAAGTGCCTCCAAGTAGCATCGCAATTCAGACATCATAGCTGAATACATGCCCCAAACAGCGCCAAACTCACCAAACTGAATTGGTAGCCACTAAATCACCATTATGTACTATGGAAGATTTCAGACACACAAAAAATAGCCTGGAGATACGGTAAAGAAGCCGAAACCCTCCAAAAATATAAAAACGCTCAGAGGTAATAAGTACAGGTTCATGAAATCAATACAAATGATAGGTGCAATCAACTCAAACCCAATCACGATTTGAGGAATGGATATAATGAGCACATATCCACACCACCATTTCAGAGCAGGCTTAACACCTCAGCATGTTACAAAAAATGATTAACAAAAAAAAGAAAAATAGTAAGGCAGGAAACCAGTGGTAGCAGGAGATGGGGTAAGTCCAGTCCTACAAGGAACTAGCCGAGTTTCTCGGCGGAGGAGAACTCAGCATTGGTACATAAACTTTGACAACATTACAATCTGGTGAAAGGAGCAGCAACTAAGAGAACAAGCTAGAGGAGGAAGAATACACTCTGGCAGCAGATTGTGGATGCTGTTAATGAAGTTGGGGGGAATAACAGTGTTGAGGTGGTTGTGAAAAAAAGGTAAGTGCACTTAAAATACTTCTACACTAAACAAGATGCTATACAACACTGAACTCACACCTGTTCTTCATGTAACACATGTATTAGCTGTGTCAAGGATACCTAAGAATGTACACATATGGGGAATGTTGCATTTGGCTACACATGTTAAAATTAATTCCACACACGAAGAAGCTGCAAGTGTGTTTAGAGAACTGTAGCTGTGTATACTATGTTAGCTGGGGTAAAGGAGGTCAAAAAGCACAATGAAGCAATTAAAATGTCTAAATGAATGCTGTAAGTACCTAAGGGCCATGGGAGTTGCAGTACAAAGTTGGAGAGCATGTATATATACATCAATATGTATACATGTATATGTGTAAATGGGGTATCATACACATATGATTAATGATGGTGTACCAATAGTAATGTTCCACTGTTATATTTCAGTTATTCTGACATCAAGCACCAGGTTAAAAGGAAGCTATCCAAGGCATCCATGCTACCAGAGCCACAGGCGGCAGTCCTCCTGAGCCGGCTGACCTTCTGGATTTTCAGGTGGAGCTACTGTAGGTCATGGGGCCTGAGACAGTCACAGGAATTGAAGGGCCATGTGGCACAGACATGCCTGGTTGTAAGTATAGAACATCCATTGATTTGTAATGTAAGTCAATTAACATGTGTTAATGCTGTTCTCTCACTTTACTCATAACATCTGGCTAAGTGCCCTCTCAACCCACATCACCATCTGATGATGAGTCCCCATGACCTGCACAAGATGCAGAAGATCTAACTCCTCCTCAGACTCCAATAGTCAGACAGCTCAGTTGGCATTGGTGTCAGCCACCTCTTCACCTGTCCATGGTAAGTCAAACCTTCCAAATGTGCCACAGATAGGGCTTTATTCACGAGAGAGGAAGATGCATGGAATTGTAAGTGTAAATCCCAAGTTATGACCAGAATAGCTGACTCCAAACATTCTCAATATCAGCAGCTCGACTACCATGACCTTAAAGAGACAGTCTAGTCCCCAAACTCACTTTGGTGCAAGATGAAGATCACTGCTTGTATAGTGCACAGGCTTTTATCCTTGTGTGATTAGATGCAGGCATTCTGTATAAATCACATTTAGAATATTTGACTCAAACCCTTCCCAGTGATTACTTTACATGTTTACTGCAGGTGCTGCACTGAGGATATAATGTTTTTAACAGTGCAACACATTGTCTGATGACATCACTAGAGAGACAGGACATTTGAATGGCATTATTCTCATTGGTTCCTGCAGCAAAAAAAAAAAAAAAAAAAGGAAATGACTTTTTTTTAGTGTGGGCAGTCCTTGTTTCTTGCAAACTGCTGTAATTTCACAATTTCTTCTAGCTTTAAGTATTTTATATTTTAAGCAATGCAAAATGTAAGACATGTGTTTTAAAATACGTTGGAAGCAAATTTGCATTAATATTTGGAAGATGCATTTTGGGTACTAGACAGTCTCTTTAACTGGGGAATTCTGTTCTCAATTAAATGCATTTCCCTCTTTCATGGATAAAGCCCAATGAGAATGCTGATGTAAGATGTACTGCACTCAACTGTATGCACTCAACATTAGCAATGCATTGTTTTCATCTCGAACAGACATATCTTAACCACACATTAACCATACAGCAAGAATTGCAAAATAATAACATTGCTGGTTAACTTGTACCTGATGCATGTGATACATACAGTTTAAAAAATAATTCAAATATAATATAGGAATTATGGATTTAGATTTCTTTGAGATAAAATGAAACCTAGAAAAGTTAACATGGGTGTCTTATTTAAAATTAATTTGATGATTTTATTAATATTCATAAAAAGGGCATATAAAAGAAAATACAGTTGCAAGCATTTGAAATTTGTAATTATTATTACCCAGATGATACCACTCGAGTAATGCATGAACTATAATGTCATGAATATTAAACATAATCCTCTTTGCATGTTGCTAAGTATGTTATCCACAAGAACTGGTTTATTTTTAACAGTTCTATAGAATAGAGTTTACACCAGCATGATAAGATAGTCATCCACAGGATGCAAAATTCTTGTAAAGACAGGACAAACATGTACTAATGCTTGTTTAATAGTCCTACAAGTGGACTAATTTCCTATAGAATCTGCAATATGTGGATAAAAGTATTGGGACACACCACTTAATAATTGAATGCATCTGTTTCAATTGGATCCATTGCCACAGGTGTATAAAATCAAGCACCTAGCCTATGTTTCTCATACCAATCTGTTTAGGCATGGATTGAAGAGTGGTACAAATGGCATAAAGTGCCAAACTCTTACCAGCACTGATTGGCACAGTGACTGGCATCTTGTATATGTCAATGAGTAATGGGATTGGAATTAATGAACAATATTAATAATTAGACAGTATTTATAGTGTTGTGTTTGTATGTGTGTGTGTTTGTGTGTGACCTCAGAGACCACTCTGATGTCTTGAATTACTTAAAATCTGGGAGATTTTTATTACATAACCAACATCAGATTTCAGTCCCACTCCAGTACTTTAATCAAGACAATGTGACAGGGAACAAAGGCACATACATTTAGTATCAGTAATTGAAAGGAAAAACACATTTACCATGAAAGAATGCACAGCTTTGATCCATTGAAGGCAACAGCTGTACACTCTTTTACGTTCCATTGTATTGTTATACAATAGTCAGGCACTGGGGCAATTAACCACTTGAAGTTTGGAGTGCTTTAAATTACTCTCTCTCGCTTGCCAGCACCATATATATCCTCCACCAGCTTGCCAGCACCATATATATCCTCAAACAGCTTGCCAGTGGCATATCTGTCCCAACACAAGTTGCAAGTAGCATATCTGTCCCCAGACAGCTTACCAGTGCCATATTTGCCTCTCAAATATCTTGCCAGTGCCATCTTTGTTCCCAAACATCTCCCCCCAACTATGAGTCACTGACAGATTCAGTTGGAACAGACTTCACCTCTCCCAATGCGTTTCACTGCTCTGAGTGAGCAAGCTTGCCAGTGGCATCTCTGTCCCCAAACAGCTTTCCAGTGGCATCTATGTCCCGAAACAGCATTTCTGTCACAAAGTAGCTTGCCAGTATACTCATTGTCCCCAAACAGCTTGCCAACACCATCTTTGCCCCCAAACAGCTTTCCAGCACCATATCTTTCCCCAAACAGCTTGCTAGCACTGTGTCCCCAAACAGCGGATAAGCACCGTATCTATAAACAATTTGCTTGTCACTGCCATTTATGTCCCCAAACAGCTCACCAATAACATCTCTCTCCCCAAACAGCTTGCTAGCAACATCTCTGTCCTGAAACAGCTTACAAGTTGCATCTCTGTTCCCAAGCAGCTTGTCAGTGGCATTTCTGTCCCCAAGAATCTTGGCAGTGTCAGCTCGTCAGTGCCTAAAGATGATATACTTCACCTGCCTGATTTAGATGCTACAAATGTATTAATGCTGGTAAGATGTATAGATACTGAAACTGTATCTACTGCATACCACAGATGTATGGTCATGTTGGTGGGAACATGTTAATAAAAGCTGCCCATGATAATTAGGTGAATCTAATCTTTACTGGTAAGCTGCCATTCTATGGCATACTGCAAGGCTCTCAAATACGTCATTGAACATTTCATCTAGCAAATGGAGATATCATTAAATAGCAATATACCGGTAATAGGTAGACTGCAGAATATTATGCAATATTGGTAAAGTCTGTTTATGAAGTAGGAATACAAAAATGACTTTGCACACAAGGTTATGAATCGCTTTATAAATATGTATTCAGAATTTCCTGTTGGCATCTTCTAGCACTGATTGTTCAGCTAATGTTTAGTCTTCATGAAATCTTACCAGATCTAAGGAATTTCATGACTCCCTAAACCCCACTATTACTTGCAGTACTACATCATATTTGGCATTAATCAGAAATGTTATCACACCAAATATTTCTAATTTCACCCACGATATTTTGAATGGGCGGACATAGTGTATACACTTTCAGTGAGATTGATGGTTTTGTATTATAACATTTAAGACTTCTTCCTTTCCTTGCATGTGAATTACTTACAGTATACAAAACCTCCAACGTTTAAAAAATGCCACCCAGTAATTTACAAAGGGTATTTCAAACATATTTCTTTATGTTTGTGAAATTAGACATAAGTGGTACTTCCCCTAGGAAAACACATTATTTAATACTTTTGTCTGACCATTTATCCTTGTTTGATCTCATTTTGAATGGTATTTCTTTAAAAGTTCTACTCAATATACACCAATTTGTCCTAAATTGGATTCAGGTCCTCTAGATTGTAAGCTTGCGAGCAAGGTTCTCATGTACCAGTCTGTTCTATTTTCTCTAACTTAGAATGTAGTTCCCTTCTATGCTCTGTACCTTGCGCTATGTAAATTGTTGGCGTTATATAAATAAATGTAACGTAATAATGTAATTCAGGTCGAGCAAAATAGCCAAATCAAACAAATCACTGAAATGCAATGTCAGGGTTCTACCCTGACTTCCTGACATGCATTTACCTTCTATTCCTCTTTTTACCTCTAGTGGCCACCCTACTATAGGTTTGCTTGTATTTCTTCTCCTCAGCTGGCCTAGTTAGCTGGTGCACTGCAGCCTATTAAATACCTGCAGCCTATTGCAAACAGGGCTTTTCCATTGAAGTTGGTTGCCTTACTTCTGTGATCTGCTTCATCTGCTCCTGATACTCTGCTAAAGATGAATTGAACTTCTACCCTGTCCAGGAACTAGGGCCCCTAATGTGGAGGGCTCAACCAGCTCAACCAGCCATGGGAAGTGTTTCAGCATCTCCTGAGACCATCTGCCTACAGCATAATTACTACATGTCCACTGTGGACATGAAATTATATATGTGGAATGATGGCAGGAGGGAACATTTTTGTAATAGCCTCGGTACTTGCCATAATGTTCTATGTGGAGGGCTTTAGATTATTTCAGGGCTACAAGCCTCATAGACATCTATAAGGTAGACTGATGCTCAAATTTCCGCAGATGATCTACGAAGGCCAAAATATCTGACTTGAAACATTCTCAATATCAGAAACACTTCAAAATAATTACAACTTGGCTACTATGGCCTTAACTTGGGAATTCCATTCACCAATTCCTGCTGTATATGTCGTATTTTCTACAATACTGAAACTTTGGAAGCAAAAATTCATCTGGGATTATGTTTACAGGCCTTACATCTGGTGCACTTAAAAAAACCCTTCTCTACATTACTTACATTCACTTGTGATTTATTATTACCAGGAGCTAGAATATACTTCATTCTTCATAGAAATGGTGGCTCTACGAAAATTAGTTTGAGTTTTGGGAGGGATATGGGGTCCTAAAATGTCATCCTCTTGTAAAATTGACCAGTGTATCCTAATTATATCTAAAATCTGTAAAGAGTGGGAGTCATATTGGGGAGTGAATAAACCGTGAAAAAAACAGTGATACCAGAGCTTAAGTCACAACCTAAGCAGCACTTAGAGCAGTGTGTCCCTAAATCACACACAAGTACAAATATTCAAAACAAAACAATACAATAAGTGCACTGTTAGGTATACTGAAGTAGAAAATATTAATGTAAAACACCTTTTGGTGAATATAGTATTAAAAATTGAAGCAGGGGAGATTAATATGCTCCCCCCGAAGAGATGCACTCACAAACTTTTCTGATATAAGCAGGATTTCACACAGAAATCTGTGTACAGTTGCAGGTATCTTGCAGTTTCCAGTCCTCTTCCCATACAGCTCAAATACAGGAGAAAGATGCCCACAAGTATAATTAGTGTAAGAAATCTACAGCTTTTAATAAATAATATTAACTGCTTACATTAAGGTTCTCAAGTATCCATGACACAGTGGGCGCCACACAGTCAATGAGGTAGAGGAGTCCTTTTTTGCAGCAGCATATAATGGATAAAAAGTAACGAAAAACAATGCTTTAACAATAAATAAAAACAAAAGTAAAATGCAGTTATGTCCAGGGTCGCTACACGTTTCGCCCTTAATCGGGCTTCAACCAGAAACGCCTGGTCTACAACTTTGTACTGCAACTCCCATGGCCCTTAGCTACTTGCAGCATTCATTTATACATGTTAATTACTGCAATATGCTGCTTACCCAACCCCTCCCAGCTAACATGCTCTGCCCAGCTACAGATCTCTACACCCCCTTCTCCTTGTGTGGAAGTCATTTTAGCATGTGCAGCCGCACACAATTCCTCGAGTGTACATTCCTAGGTATCCTTGACACAGCTAATGCATGTGTTGCATGAAGTACAGATGTGAATTCAGTGCAATATAACATGCTATCTATGGTGTATTAGTATAAATACACTTACCTTTTCTTCACCTCCTCCTCAGATTTGTCATTCCCACCAACTGCATTAACAGTGTCCACAATTTGCTGCTAGAGTTCGTTCTTCCTCCTCTGGCTTGTCCTGTTTGCTTCTACCCCATCACACAATAATATTGGCACAGTTTATGTATGAGTTCTCCTCCGCTGAGAAACTCTGTTGGTACCTCGTAGGCCGTGACTTCCCCTTTCTCCTGCTACTATTTCCTTGACCCCCTTCTGCTGTGATCCCCACCCCCCCTGCCCTGATGCCTGGTTTGCCATTCTTAGCTTTGTTTTATTATTCTTTTTGTGCTGCTGACTGATAATCCTGCTCTGCAGTGGTGCTGTACTTATTATATACACACATTCCTCAACCATAATTATGTTTGAGGTGATTGCACCTTTCATTTGTATTGATTTAATGAACCTGGGGTTATTACCTATGGGTGTTTTGTATATTTTTGTAGGATTTTGTATACTTTTTGGCTATTGTTTTGTGTCCGAAATCTACCATAGGATATAATGGTGATTTTGGCGATAATGAAAGGATCTTTTCATTATTTGGTGCAACAAGGTACTGGAGAAATAGGGCCACCTATCCCAACAACTTAATTCAGCAGTTGCGCTCAGCCCTTCTACAGGAAGCCGTTCAGCTTGCAGAAGCAAACGTTGTCCCATCTTATCTCTATTTATATTTAATACTCACACTATGGCTTTAACCTGTGTATAAGGACACACATTTCCTTGGATTTCTTATTCCTGCTACTCCACTAACAGTAATCTGCGTGCTTGGGACCCTCTGAGGAAGCCTGATGGCGAAACGCGTCTGTGCTCCTTTGTCACATCAGGGCTTCACTGATTTTGTGTATTAGTTCAATTTTAGTTATTATCGTTTTTAAATTTTACTATGGTTGTTTTGCATATTTTATTGTATTAAATAGCCCACTTATCACATGTACTTACCTTGCTGTGTTGCATATTTAGCATTATTATCCTCTTCTCTTTCTTCAAGCTCTTTAACTATTTCTACCTCATAGAAATATATATTGTACTGTGGGAATCTATATTGTACTGGGAAGAGAAATATATACATTGTACTGGGGAGATGAATCTTTTTGTACTGGAGGGATCTTTATTGAATTGGTTGAATCTATTTCACCAGGGGATCTATAATGCACTTGGGGAATCTATATTGTACTGGGCGATCTATATTACTGGGGGGTGGGGGGGGGGGGCACTATGGTGTGAGATCTGTTTGGCACTGGCATATAATCTGTATGCCACTGGGGAGTCTGTTTTCTAGATTTGTGGAGTGGTGTTGCATGATGTGGTGGGGGGACAATTTTGCCCCTTAGTTTCTAGTTATGCCTCTGCATGAATGCATGGATATAGCCTCTCTATAAAGCCAACATTTTCTTTGTTGTATTAGTGATAATTATAATATACAATTATATAAATTATCCTCTCATAATCTGCATATGTTTAGGACTATTCCACAGCTTTGCATGGTCTCTACACAACTATATATACTATTTAGAGTTGAATGGATTTTGGCTGTTAAATAAGAACAGATGGAAGTACTTTGGTATGTTTATGGAGACCACAATTTCAGATTCCTCTAGTGTTAAAGTAGTTCATATCTGACGGGCTCCTGTAAAGATTTAGTGAAAGGGTTGTGTAGGAAATGTATATTATCCCATTAGAATGTTTGGAGTCTGCGTGCTACAAAGACTTCTATAGAAATCAGACTGGAGTGTGGTAAGTCAGCTGCAAACTAACTTTATGGTGAACAGGAGATGATGGTGAACAGGGTAAATGGAAAAATCACTACAAAATAAATTCATCATTTAAGACTGTGATACAAATATTTAACCATCTTTCCTTTAAAGGACACCTTATGCCATGGATTTTAGGTAAATGCACTCTGTCAAACTAAACACTGCTCTTACTGTTAATGTAGAGAATAAAAAATGCTCAAAAATGATCTATACATTGTGTTAGCAGAATTACAAGCACATGCACAGATTAGGAGAAAAATATGTTTTAAAGGGACTGTATCACCTACATATTGTTATATTGTGACAATAGAAAATACACAATTATACAAATTAGGACAAAATCAAAGTCATGCAAAGAAACTCCCTGAGTGCAAATTGTTGGGAGAGGTATAAAAAGGCACAATCGCCATTATATATAGCATTGATTGTGCCTTTTTAAGAATTCTGACGCTTGTCAGTGTGGGAGAGGGACCTCCCCAAAACACAGATTGCCCGACACTCATCAGCGCCTGATTTTTTTTTTTATATTGTGCCAGCACAACCAAAAAAGTAACCAGTGCATGCAGCGCAGGCTTCGTTGGGAGTCTGTTTTATACATAGGTATATAAATATGTCTGTGGAATCGCCTGTTTGTGACATCACCTGTGGCTTGATATGCAAATGATTTTTGAATGGGAAATGTGTAATTTGCATATAAAGCCACAGGACACCAGCTTACATCAGGAAAGAAATAGACCATTTGTAAAGTTACCAAAAATATACATGTTAGATACCCTATTTAAGAAGCATCAAGCCGCCACTTTAAGCAGGCCCCATCCACTGTGAGATGTGGAGAGGTCCGCATATCAGAAGTTGCCTTGCCAGATATGACATTAAGTCATATCCGTCATTTTTCACCTCCTGGTAGGGTCTGGAGTCTGAGGTAAGTCCTGTGTGTGCAATCTAACGGTTTGGGGTTCTGTGTGTGTAATCTAATGGTTTGGGGTCCTGTGAGTGCAATCTAGGGGCTGGGGGTCCTATGAGTGCAATCTGAAAAAAAAAAAAAGACATTCCCTGAAAATAAGCCCTAATGTTTCTTTTAGACAAAAACTGTCTTATTTTCTTGGGGAAAACAGTAGTTGTATTCTATTTATTAAAGGACAACTAAACTTTTTCTTTTACTCAGTGTTTTTCCACACTGAGTCAATAATTAACTTAATTAAACTTATAATTTTTTTTTGGGGGGGGGGGGGGGATCAACTACATAATTTAAACTTTATTTGATTAATAATGTCCCCAGCACATCCAACTTTTATTCCTGACCGCTTGGCTCAGTTCTGTCGCTAACACAAGTGAACTAAGTGGCTGAATGTGGCATCTGAATTGCATTTCTGATAACGTCTTTTATTATGCATTTTATGACAAAAGCATAATCAATGGGAACTACATTTCTGCAGTGGAAAAAGACAAAATCGCTCATGTGCCACTGCACACACATCGGCAGAGAGGTATCTTCTACTCAATTGTTAGCAATACAATTCGCTTTTACTTAACGGGGGAAATCATCATATTTTTACCTGCACAATGGATTGTTAAAATGGAGAGATTAAATGTTCATCTCACCTCATCTCAACCTTTAGTGAATAGACCCCAGAGGATCAGGAGACATAAGAAGTGTTGACTATATAGTACACACCCCTTTAACACTAAACTTACTTTTTTGCCTGACCATGTGAGCCACGTAATCCAATCCATGCAAAATAGTGTCCTAGATCTGGGACGCAACAGTATGGAATCTGGAAATTGGTAAATGTGTCAAAATGCAGATGACAGTTTCTAAAAATGACATCACCTTAAAGGTGCTTGAAGATTAGATTTGAAGACCTTGTGTGAAGCTTTGGTTTATATGCCTCCTTCTTTCACGTTTGCATGACAGGCCTCTGGCAATGTCTTCCATCCCCCCTCAAAAACTTCAAGCCTAAGTGAGAGATAGAAACACTTAAACCTCTGTAGGGTGGAAATACTAAGCACTAAGGTAATTCCATGCTACGCTACACTTAGTGTATATATTAATTTTTCCAGGCCCTATTTTCTCAATTTACCTAAGTATAGGAAAATAAAGTATCTGCAGTGTCTTGGAAAATGAGTGCCATCTAATCTGAAATCTAGAGATCATCTGCATAGGATTTACGGAGTGCTAGGCTTTGAGAGTTATGGAAATGAAGCTCATTTTAAGATTTATCTGATTCCTGTAGGCATGATTCCCATTAACACATAGACAACTTCTTACTGTTTTTCCACTTAACACAAATCCATCTTTCCACTGAGAACTGTCTTAATGTACATTTTGAGTCATGTGGTGTGATATTATGTAATAATACGACATGAAATGCATTTTTTTTGAAAAAAAAAAATTACACTTTTCTACTATCGGAAAACATAATATTAAAAGTTCTCAAACACAAAATAAAATGAATAATTAATAATTGAAATAGCATGTGCTGGGCTCCAACAGTTCAATGGAAATAAATATTTTATTTCTGAATTATGGAAACTACCTACAACCTACTTCCATATTTGCTATGCACTAGTTGTGTTTTAGAGTATAACCAGCATGATATATAACCTTAAGCCAGTATAGACTTTACTTTCTATGTTTGTTCTTTCTTTGTGGGATTTCTTGTCTATTAAACCTTCTATAATACATCCTGTCTATCTTCTTCACTTACCATTTCTCCAATACACCATAACATCAATGATTAGCATGAGGGTGGCTATCAATACACATGTTCATTAATACGTACATATTTTCTATGGACCATTACATTTTTTAACAATTTTCTTTTCTATATCTGGATTGGGAATCATGAGGTGAAGAAGGCAGAAGAATGTCGATTAATCAAGAGTAAAGCTGTCTAAAAATCTGCAGGCATCAGACTAGGGTGACCACATTTTAATTCTGCGACACAGTACAGCGCAGGTGAGATTAAACAGTCACACACACATACACATAGTCAGGGGCGTTGCTAGGTCTTCGGATGTTCTGGGGCTAGAGCCCAGATGAGCTCGGTCACACACAGGGGCGTACCTAGAGCATTTGGCACCCGGGGCGGACCCTGAGTGTTGCACCCCCCCCTAATAAAAATGTAAGAAAACACCTACAATTTTTTCAGTGTTTGAAAATTGTACAATTATAGATACCAGGAATATTGTGCCACTCAGAAACCAGAAATATTGTGCCAGTCAGATACCAGTAATATTGTGCCTTTCAGATACCAGTAATATTGTGCCACTCAGAGCCCAGTAATATTGTGCCAGTCAGATACCAGGAATAGTGTGCCATTCAGAGCCCAGTAATATTGTGCCAGTAAGATACCAGTAATATTGTGCCAGTCAGATACCAGTAATATTGTGCCAGTCAGATACCAGTAGTATTGTGCCAGTCAGAGCCCAGTAATGGTATGCCAGTCAGAACCCAGTAATAGTGTGCCACTCAGATACCAGGAATATTGTGCCAGTCAGAGCCCAGTAATATTGTGCCAGTCATATACCAGTAGTATTGTGCCAGTCAGAGCCCAGTAATATTGTGCCAGTCAGAGCCCAGGAAGATTGTGCCAGTCAGAGCCCAGTAATATTGTGCCAGTCAGATACCAGTAGTATTGTGCCAGTCAGAGCCCAGTAATATTGTGCCAGTCAGAGCCCAGGAATATTGTGCCAGTCAGATACCAGTAGTATTGTGCCACTCAGATACCAGTAATAGTGTGCCAGTCAGAGCCCAGGAATATTGTGAAAGTCAGAGCCCAGGAATATTGTGCCATTCAGATACCAGGAATATTGTGCCAGTCAGAGCCCAGTAATGGTATGCCAGTCAGAACCCAGTAGTATTGTGCCAGTCAGATACCAGTAATATTGTGCCAGTCAGAACCCAGGAATATTGTGCCAGTCAGATACCAGGAATATTGTGCCAGTCAGAGCCCAGGAATATTGTGCCAGTCAGAGCCCAGTAATATTGTGCCAGTCATATACCAGTAGTATTGTGCCAGTCAGAGCCCAGTAATATTGTGCCAGTCAGAGCCCAGGAATATTGTGCCAGTCAGAGCCCAGTAATATTGTGCCAGTCAGATACCAGTAGTATTGTGCCAGTCAGAGCCCAGTAATATTGTGCCAGTCAGAGCCCAGGAATATTGTGCCAGTCAGATACCAGTAGTATTGTGCCACTCAGATACCAGTAATAGTGTGCCAGTCAGAGCCCAGGAATATTGTGAAAGTCAGAGCCCAGGAATATTGTGCCATTAAGATACCAGGAATATTGTGCCAGTCAGAGCCCAGTAATGGTATGCCAGTCAGAACCCAGTAATAGTGTGCCACACAGATACCAGTAATATTGTGCCAGTCAGAGCCCAGGAATATTGTGCCAGTCAGATACCAGGAATATTCTGCCAGTCAGAGCCCAGTAATATTGTTCCAGTCAGATACCAGTAGTATTGTGCCAGTCAGAGCCCCGCAATATTGTGCCAGTCAGAGCACAGGAATATTGTGCCAGTCAGAGCCCAGGAATAGTGTGCCACTCGGTGCCAGTAATAGTGTGCCACTCAGAGCCCAGCAATATTGTGCCAGTCAGAGCCCATGAATATTGTGACAGTCAGAGCCCAGGAATATTGTGCAAGTCAGAGCCCATTAATAGTGTGCCACTCAGAACCCAGTAATATTGTGCCACTCAGAACCCAGTAACATAGTGCCAGTCAGAGCCCAGGAATAGTGTGCCAGTCAGAGCCCAGGAATAGTGTGCCACTCAGAGCCCAGGAATAGTGTGCCACTCAGAACCCAGTAATAGTGTGCCACTCAGAGCCCAGGAATATTGTGCCAGTCAGAGCCCAGGAATATTGTGCCAGTCAGAGCCCAGTAATAGTGTGCCACTCAGAACCCAGTAATATGGTGCCACTCAGAACCCAGTAATATGGTGCCAGTCAGAGCCCAGGAATATTGTGCCAGTCAGAGCCCAGGAATAGTGTGCCAGTCAGAGCCCAGGAATAGTGTGCCACTCAGAGCCCAGGAATAGTGTGCCACTCAGAGCCCAGTAATAGTGTGCCACTCAAAACCCAGTAATATTGTGCCACTCAGAACCCAGTAATATAGTGCCAGTCAGAGCCCATGAATATTGTGCTAGTCAGAGCCCAGTAATATTGTGCTAGTCAGAGCCCAGTAATAGTGTGCCACTCAGAGCCCAGTAATATTATGCCAGTCAGATACCAGGAATATTGTGCCAGTCAGAGCCCAGTGATAGTGTGCCAGTCAGAGCCCAATAATATTGTGCCAGTCAGAGCCCAGGAATATTGTGCCAGTCAGAGCCCAGTAATGGTATGCCAGTCAGAACCCAGTAATAGTGTGCCACTCAGATACCAGTAATATTGTGCCAGTCAGAGCCCAGGAATATTATGCCAGTCAGAGCCCAGTAATATTGTGCCAGTCATATACCAGTAGTATTGTGCCAGTCAGATACCAGTAGTATTGTGCCAGTCAGAGCCCAGTAATGGTATGCCAGTCAGAACCCAGTAATAGTGTGCCACTCAGATACCAGTAATATTGTGCCAGTCAGAGCCCAGGAATATTGTGCCAGTCAGAGCCCAGTAATATTGTGCCAGTCATATACCAGTAGTATTGTGCCAGTCAGAGCCCAGTAATATTGTGCCAGTCAGAGCCCAGGAATATTGTGCCAGTCAGAGCCCAGTAATATTGTGCCAGTCAGATACCAGTAGTATTGTGCCAGTCAGAGCCCAGTAATATTGTGCCAGTCAGAGCCCAGGAATATTGTGCCAGTCAGATACCAGTAGTATTGTGCCACTCAGATACCAGTAATAGTGTGCCAGTCAGAGCCCAGGAATATTGTGAAAGTCAGAGCCCAGGAATATTGTGCCATTCAGATACCAGGAATATTGTGCCAGTCAGAGCCCAGTAATGGTATGCCAGTCAGAACCCAGTAATAGTGTGCCACACAGATACAAGTAATATTGTGCCAGTCAGAGCCCAGGAATATTGTGCCAGTCAGATACCAGGAATATTCTGCCAGTCAGAGCCCAGTAATATTGTTCCAGTCAGATACCAGTAGTATTGTGCCAGTCAGAGCCCCGCAATATTGTGCCAGTCAGAGCACAGGAATATTGCGCCAGTCAGAGCCCAGGAATAGTGTGCCACTCGGTGCCAGTAATAGTGTGCCACTCAGAGCCCAGCAATATTGTGCCAGTCAGAGCCCATGAATATTGTGACAGTCAGAGCCCAGGAATATTGTGCAAGTCAGAGCCCAGTAATAGTGTGCCACTCAGAACCCAGTAATATTGTGCCACTCAGAACCCAGTAACATAGTGCCAGTCAGAGCCCAGGAATAGTGTGCCAGTCAGAGCCCAGGAATAGTGTGCCACTCAGAGCCCAGGAATAGTGTGCCACTCAGAACCCAGTAATAGTGTGCCACTCAGAGCCCAGGAATATTGTGCCAGTCAGAGCCCAGGAATATTGTGCCAGTCAGAGCCCAGTAATAGTGTGCCACTCAGAACCCAGTAATATGGTGCCACTCAGAACCCAGTAATATGGTGCCAGTCAGAGCACAGGAATATTGTGCCAGTCAGAGCCCAGGAATAGTGTGCCAGTCAGAGCCCAGGAATAGTGTGCCACTCATAGCCCAGGAATAGTGTGCCACTCAGAGCCCAGTAATAGTGTGCCACTCAGAACCCAGTAATATTGTGCCACTCAGAACCCAGTAATATAGTGCCAGTCAGAGCCCATGAATATTGTGCTAGTCAGAGCCCAGTAATATTGTGCTAGTCAGAGCCCAGTAATATTGTGCCACTCAGAACCCAGTAATATAGTGCCAGTCAGAGCCCAAGAATATTGTGCCATTCAGAACCCAGTAATACCCAGACACACACACACACACACACACCTAGACACCCTGACACACACACACACCTAGACACCCATACACAGTCACACTTTTTATTTTTATTTTTTACTTACCTTACACTTGGTCGGTCATCCAGGACCTTCTGCTGGATGTCCGTCCACCTGACATCCGGCAAGCAGCTGACACAGCGCGACGGGGGCGGAGCTTGCACCTGTCGCGCTGTGATCTCTATGGCCAGGTGGAGAGGCTAGGGAGCGAGGCATTTTAATAGGCACACTGTCTGTGGCATATTAATGAGCATACTGGCTGTGGCATATTGATCATCCTGTCATTGACATGTTAATGGGCAAACAGTTGCTTGTTAATGGGCATACTGGCTGTGGCATGTTAATGGGAATACTGGCTGTGACATATTCATGTGTAAACTAACAGTGGCATATTCATGGGCAAGCTGTGGCATACTATTGGACAAACTGGTTGGAGCATATTAATTGGCAAACTGTGGCATTTGAAGTCTTGGATGTGCAATGCGAGTAATGGGGCATGTCCTGGGGGCAGCAGCAAATTCTGGATGTGCAATACAGGTGATGGGGAATATCCTTTGGTATATTTAAATCATTGTCATGATATACAAAGACCTGGATAAAATGACTTTGGGAGGGTAGGGCGCGAGAGGGAGATATAGGGGGGGTCAGATTTTTTTTCAGTGAGGGGCCCTGAAATTTCTGATGGCGGCCCTGAAATTTCTGATGGCGGCCCTGAGTATATATATGTGTGTATGCGGTGTTGGCACTTTGAGGTCAGCAACTCGGTTTCATGCCAGAAATTGCCATCACTGTTCTAGAATATACCTAAGTAATGATTTTCTGTTTAAACAAGGTGTTTGAATATAGATTACAACAGTTAAACACACACACATTAAAATGCCCAATCTGTTCTGAATGTAGTTGGTTAGAAATTATTTATCTGTAGTAGATTTTCATTTTCCTTGTTTATATATTTATGTTATGGAGGATTTACAGCATTATTGTGCAATATAATAAAAGTACATGTGAGTTATGACCAGAGCTGCTCCTGTTTACTTATCTCTGAGGATATTTTTCAATTATTAACAGTCTTTCTCACTTTTTGAATAGTGAACTCTGCAAGTTCTATCTTACATAGATGTGTAAATTTATCAAGTGTTGAGAAACACAGCAAACAGAAAAAAGGTGCTACACATAAAAAAATATTTTATAGAGCCCAGTTATCAAGTTTGGAATCTTTGTAGAAATTTTAGAATGGATTTACTAAACACAAATCTGGAAACAATTATAGATACGTTCTTGTAAATCTGCTGCATGTCTATTCTTCTTGCATTTATGAAACAGAATAGCTCATGTGTGAGGCCCTTTTAAGCTAACTTATTTATTTATGCTCTGAATATAGAGAAAAAAGCAGCAACACACATTCGTTTCTGAGTTCCCTTCTGTCCAGTAGGTAGATGGCCTCACTCTATTGTTGTCACCTTTTCTTCAAAAAAATACTGACCAAGCTAGTGACATTTCTGTCACCATATAGCTTATCAGTGCAAACTATGTCCACAAAATAGCTTGTCAGTGCCATATGTGCCTCTAAACAACTTGTCAGTGCCATACGTGCCTCCAAACAACTTGTCAGTGCCATTTGTGTTCCCAAATAGATTGTCAGCGTCATCTCTGCCCCAAACAGAATGTCAGTGCCTTCCCTGTACCCAGTGTGTCAGCTTTAAATAAGGGGCTAAGGCTAATATTGGAGCTGCTTATCGGATGTCTGTGGCAGAGGACTATGGCCCATTCTGGAGGATGCTTGGGGGCAGGGAGGGTTAGCAAGGGGGCAGCTCTACCCTAGCTCAATGGGCTCCGTCTGCATCACTTTTCACTTCTAAAATACCCTAGCGCCTAAGTGTCCTACTGCAGCCCTTCAGCTGCTACAGAACTACAAACCCAATAATTACCCACCATCTTTCTATAATGGCAGGAAAACATGGTAGTTGTAGTACAGAAACAGTTTGACACCTATGCCCTGGTGTGTAGCACTTTCAATCTACATATCCAATTGTTTTATCTGTTTGACTGCCTCTGTACCTTATCTGTCAGTTTATCTGTCCTGCCTTTCTGTCTGTGTCTATCTCTGTGTCTGTCTGCCAGTTTATCTGCCCTGCCTGTCTGTGTGTGTCTATCTCAGATTACTGTATAACAGGTGGGCTGATGAAATTGCAAAATGGCCACTAAATTAGTTTTCCCCATCAGCCAAAATTTATCCAGCTCTCCTCTGCTTGGATGTCTTGATATTGAGCATGATGGCCACATTGAAAGTGGATGTGGCTGCCTAAGGAGTGACAACAGCTGTGGACCCATTCTTAGTATACCTCCCACTCTTACTAGTCGGCTTCGGGGTCGGTCAATGTACTTTTTATTTCCTCTCTTCCACAGGGTTGCAACTTCAGGCATTTTATTTTTTACCAGCCCCATATAACTTTTACATGCTGCCTTTCAGGCATACATCTGCCTGAAATGCAGGCCGGTAAAACATTAGCTTGATGCCAATGTTAAGTCTGAGGAAGCAACAGGTATTTTTTTTAAGTAAAGGTGACAACCATATTCAGAGATATTTCTTGCTGGTCACATTAACTAATCAAAGTCATTCTGTGGGTACCCCTCCTTGATTAATTCATTGATTTCCTTCTTGTCACATGTGACTTCTACATACTGCAAGGCAGTACATAAAAAAAACTATATATGTGCCTGGGGAAAACAAAATGGCTGAGGCGGCCCCCCCATTCTAACACTGCCATAGGATGAGTTCTCAATTAGACTCATCAGCATTGTTATTGACAACCCCCATTCCAATTACAACAATCCATCATGAACATTCCTAATCAACATTTTCATTTAAAATGAATTTAAAAAGAACATTTATCGGCAATTACTACAGCATTATTTTAAACATGTTTCAGAGCTTGCATTCACATACTCTGCGTCTAATCAGGCCTTTTTTTGTCAAAGCTGTTTTGAATGCTAATTTATGTTTGTGCTAAGGGTTAAGTGAATGATTACTTGCAGTCACAATATTAGACAGTTACATATGCTGTGTCTGAAACCTTAAAGTCTCGGCTCATTTGCAAACTGTTATGAAGGAATGTAACCACTCAGTCTTGTAAGTTAACTGATCATTATTCACAAAAAAGCAATGTTCTTTCAATTATTTTACTTTAAAGCACAATCTGTAAATTCAAAAGAATGGTTTATTAATGTGGAATATATCTATACAATTATATTGGCAAGTTTATGTATTTTTTTTTTAAAACATAACTTCCATGCAGACACTACACATACTGGAATAGCAGAATGCTCATGTAGACACCTGTTGAAAAAATACCTTTTTATTTTGGGGGGAAGGCAGGGCTTCATACAAGGCAAGCTGAACTAGCAATTTTTGTTTTACATTATATTTAAATTTAGATTTGCCAGTGCTAGCTTTGTTTATAAATATGTGTTTATCTTTTGTATCGTAAGGTGCGAATAGCCAATACCCAGATAAAAATATTCTTTTAGAAGATTATTTCCTAAGGTTAGTTTAGCATCATAGGAAATCCCTACTAGCCAACTAACCTTCTAAAAGCAGTACGTTCTCTCGGACTACTCGCCTGTTATCCCAGTCTCTTCATTGCAGTACATGACTAAAAGAGTTTGCTCAGTCCTTGGGCAGACTAATTAAATGGACTGTATCCCCTAAGCATCGTTTATACTGTGAATGTAGAAAATAAAACATGCTTTAAAATGATCTATGCATTGGTTTAGCCAAACTGCAAGCAAATGCCTGAGCGAATTGCAGACCTATTGGGGGACACATCAGGGCATGTTGGGTAGCTTGCAATTTGGTTCCCAATATGTCCCAGATGTACCCCAAATCAATCCGGACTTCGGAGGCATCAATTCGGGGATGAAGTCTAACATATATAGAGTAGTCACTTTAGAGCATAACTAATATATAGCTAAATAGTGGTATACGATGTGCAACCTTTGTACCCTGACATGCAACAACATATGCATTCTTTGAATTCTGAATCTCTGACACCTTCATCCAATTACATATTTTGTACTCCATATTTTGCAGCAGCAGAAATGTAAAGCATATGCATGTATGTGACTTTCCCTTTCATTAGCAAATGTCACAGCATTGTGTTGTAGCATATTATTTCCTTTAACTCTTGAAACCTTTTGTCCTTTCATTACTTTTTTTTTAATCAAAACTATAAAAAAAAATACAGTTCTGTCTATGTGTGTTCGTCCAACTCTAGTAATAAATGTCAAATAATTTATAATTATATTATACAAATAGGTTTGTGTAGCGTCTCTATCCTCTCAGTTAACAAAGTTGTCCTGAGTATCTTGCAAATATGTTTAGAGTACCTTCGAGTGCATATTAATATGTATAAAATTAATTATTTTGGTAATAACCATGGTTTATCATTCTAACAATTTCAGTAACTCATATTTCAGGTTGGATGCAAGTATTGGTTAATTAAAGTTTTTGATTTATTGAAACACAACTTCATTGGGTTTGAAATACCCCAAAGCAATATACAGGAAAATAGTTATTGGTACACAACCAAAAGTGTGTCAATGTGGTAATATAATAAGAAAAACCAGCTATAAACCAACATTATAGTGTGACACAAGAGCAGACTCACAGGGTAGAGATCCTGGCCTACTTGCCTTTCTCAAGGCTGTGTTATTGGTTTATTGCTTTTTTTATTATATTATCACGCTCCCACATTGTTGGTTGTAAACCAATAACTATTTTCTGCTAAAAAAATTACATGGCATAGTATAAATATTGTGGTTATATCTCATCTTCTCTGTGCGCACCTCCTATATATTGCCTTGGGTTATTTAAAAAATTGTGTGATTAGCTGACAATAGTTACAGTAGATTTGTATTACATTTAACTGTTTGGTGTGCAATCTCTACAATATTTTTGTAGTTTGAACCACTTTTATGTGAATAGACGTAAAATGGGGATGACCCAAAAACAATGATTCAGTTGACATACAAAGGCACCCTCAAAATGCCCATTAACCCCTTAGTGACAATACATTTTTACCTTGACTTTCCCTTGGTGGTTCCCAATGGCTGTTTTGACATTTCTGGGGTGTTTGTGTTTAGCTTTAATCTTCTTCTTTTCCGCATACTGTACCCACACAAACTATATGTTGTTTTTATTGTCATAAGAAGGGCTTTCATTAGATTATGTTAATCATATCTTATAATTAACTACAAGAAAAATCATAAAATATGATGAAAGACTCCATCTAAATGGTTTCTAAAGGTTGTCCTGAGTTCAGAAATATGCATGTTTCCATATTTTTCGGTATTTTTTTGCGAGTTATGAGACAAAAACCAAAAATAGTGTTTTTTTCCTATATTGACCTTTTGACCCCAACCCGAACCCTAAATTTAACCCTAACACTAAATATAACCACTAACCCTTATGCTATCTCTTAATATATTTTAATTTTAAATTAATTTTAACCCTATACATTATGCTAATTAAATTTTTTTTTTTTAACATTGCAATGTTGTTTGCTGCCTCTGGGGGCAGTCAAGCAACATATTAAGAGTGAAGGAAGTGAATTTTTTCAGTTCCGAAGCTCTGACCACAAGAGGGCATAGCCATATTGACGGAGTTCCTGGCAGGACGTGCCTGACACGTCCATTGTCGCGAAGGGGTTAAAACTGCTATAAAATTCACCATATTGCAAAAAAAGTGACACATAAGTAACATATGCATCTATTTAAAATATATGAGGATATTTGAACAAAATAAAAATGTTCACCATATTTATAATGCCAAACTGCCTAACAACAAGTTATTTAACCTCAGAAAACACATAAATGAAGCCGGATTGGGCTTACCAGATTTGATAACCTGACAGCAGACTTCTTGGCATGGGATGAAAATAAAAAAAAATATGTAGGCTGGAATAACCTTGAGACTCAGGTGGGCGGAATTTCAAATCTAGCTTATACATATTGGGTGAATCCAACCTATTTATCCTATGCTAAACATTATAACCCTATAATGGCGGCAATATGAGGAATATTGGAAGATTAGGAGAGCTTTTGGAAATAGGAAGTATATAACATCAATAGCCCAGATCTTCAACTCAGGAACTGGTTAAATGGAGGGACCCAGAAAATGTCCGGGATGGTTGGGGGGGGATGGGTGGAAGTATGGGGTTTGGGGTAAATTAATTTCTTGCTCTTCATTTCTTACCTCTTTCATCCTTTGCCTTCCAAAAAAGGATGGGGGCAATTGGAAGTATAACCGAACACTTCTGTTAAACGCAAGCACTGTTTGTATAGACTTGTTCAACTTTGTTTGTGTGCAAAATAATTTAATACTTTCCTCAAACTTTCCTCCAATCTGTCTACGATTTTGTACTGATCAGATGAAACCACCTGACTCTCCCCATTGTTTATTTCTAACATCTGTATGTTATTAAATAATTGCAAAACTCAATAAAACGTTTTTTGGGGAAAAAAATGTGTACGCATGGATTCCACCAAAGCCCTCAAAACCATAAAGGGATTCCAGCCAAGGGGCTCACTGAAAAGCATTCTTTATGTGTCTGTGTATTAGACTCTGCCCACATATATGCTGAAAGTAATGGTCACTGCATTTCACCACTGTAAAATAGGCTGTCATTTTCCTCTGTCCCGTCTTTTAAGTTTCTGTTTATTAGTCTCAAAAATGCATCAATACAATCTATGCTGTTATCAGATGACGGGCTGTGTTTAATGAAGATTCTATGGAAATCTTACTACATTTTAAAATGAACATTTTTAAAAAAAACTAACACAATCATTTATTTACATTTGAAAACAAAGTCTGGTTAGTAATCTGATTATTACAATTGGTTCTCTCTGCTGCCTCTAAGTTCTTTTTCTGGGAGGTCTAAGCAAAATGCATTGCATATCCAGGAGAGAGGACACAAAAGCATGAATTACAAGGGGGCAATGCCTTTCAGTGGAACTAGGTGTTTATTAAAGCAGAGACCTGACATTTAACTGACAATGCAGAATTCAGCAGCGCTGTGAAATTCTGTACTTTAATATTAATAGCTTGGAGTTTCCAGGTTCGTGGCCATTTGAGTGATCATTGGATATATTTGGCACAGTTAAAAGATGGCCTTTAACCAACAAGACTTCTGTATTGTCAGGATTCACGTTCAGAAAATTATTTGTTAAATCGAAATCCAGGCTCAGCTGTAAAGTTAATGGACGAATCAATATTAGCTGGGAAGGAATGTCATGGGTTCTCAACTTGACCATGAATTCCATAACCAGGTGCTTTCAAAGCAAACAAGTGGATGAAAGACTACTCCAATGCAATCCCAAACAAACAAGAAATGCTTAGCACTCCCAAGATAGATTTGCCATATCCTCATTCCTGCTGCAATGCTTTCACTGGATATTCACCTTACAAATGGGTCACAAACAAAACAAAACAACCTTAAAGACTAACTTCTCTTAAGGTAAACACTTATATACCAAACATAAGTCAATATTGTAAGCAATATATGCTTTATTGTTAATTTAGGCACCTTAATAGCTCAAGATATAAGGGAATACACTTTCTGTTTATGTGGTAAGAACGCCTAGATTATGCTCTTTTAATGTAATGCAGGCGGCTTACTTAAACTCAAACTCTTGACAAAATATGAAGTTCTGTTTCATTGGAAGATGGCATCAAGTATTGATATTTTAAATAGAAATGCATTAATGAAAGAAAACAAATAAATTACCTCTTTTTTATTGCATAGATCCATCCAGGGGCAGACATTTTGTTTTGAATATTTGATCAGAGGGGTCTAATGAAGGAAGATCTGACTCAACATGTGCACTCCCATATAGGGCAATAAAAGCAGAAAGGGCTAATAAATGTGCTTTACTTTTACCTCCAGCATCTTTAATATCATCGGAGACGGTGTGTTCATGAGGAATCAGGCAACACTGACAAACATCATTAATTTAGATTAAATTATTTTTTGCAAAAGGTCAGGGAGTACCTGAGAGAGAGGGGGGATAACCCTCTGACACTTACAGAAATGGGTAGAAATAAACAGTGGTCCCAGTAAAAACATAATAACTTTTATTAGTTCATTTAAAATGTTATCAAACAAACACATAATAATAGTGCTCCAAAATAAATAATGTAAGAAATGAAAAGTGAAAAAAATACAATGAATAAAGAATAAAAACCAAGAGTTAAAACCAAAAAAGGTCTTGGTTGTTGGAGCTAGATTTAAATAGTTTCAAATTAGGTAAATGAGGAACACTTTATACTAAATTCAAATCGCTATAGTATTAGCATAAGAAATGGGAGTAAACTATTAGTCAAGTGAATTCTCCCTCTTTAGAAATATTAGGACCACAGTAAGTCTAGACTGTTGACCTGCATATAAAGATTCCCTGCTTAACTGAGAAAATGAGAGTAAATAAATAAATAATAATTTTGGAATAAATCCCTGTGCGTGTTGGAAATTGCCTGTAAATTATTTGCTCATGAATAAAGGTGGTTAGGTGGTTTGTTGCCCCCAAGTAATAGCAGACATGTAGGACACCAAACAAACAATTGTTTAAATGTTATGTGTCACCTATTAGGACACAAAAAGCAAAAGAAACAATCTTCATTTGATTACCCAAACGAGGGTTAACAATTTTCAACCAAGCTAGTTATACTGAATGGGGTAAATTCACCCTTGAGAATAGTTTGTTGCATCCAGATAGAGTAGACTGAGTGGTGCGTAGAGCTTAGGAAAGGAGGGCAGCAACAAACAATCTCAGCTTTTATCATGCTCATTCACAAAACCATAAAAAGCATCCACAGATTACTAGCACCAAGATCGCTAGTTATACTGAGAGGGTAGTGGATGTATGGAATAGCCTTCCGGCAGAAGTGGTAGAGGTAAACACAGTGAAGGAGTTTAAGCATGCGTGGGATAGACACAAGGCTATCCTAGCTATAAGACCGGGAACGGGGGACTAATAGACTAATAAAAGTATTCAAAAAAATTGGGCAGACTAGATGGATCGAATGGTTCTTATCTGCCGACACATTCTATGTTTCTATGTTTCTATATAAGCAAAACGTACACTGCACATGTTTTTATGTCTTATTTCTATAGAAGTTTCCCACACCTAGGAAAAAATGTAAATAAGAAGTTTGCAGGGAAATAGACTATGCTAGGGTAAGAACATACTGTGGGTCTACAACCTGACGTACGTTTCTTCCACTATGCGTGGTGTCATCGGGGAAGAAATGAGCAGCTAGTGTTTAGTGTTTTTTATATAATTTGATGGTGGGGGTGCAATTGTTATAATTATAACACTGGCAAACACCCTCTGGTGCATACATACGATCACTCCTAGGAGAAACAGCTGCCTCTCCATAATGGTGTTGCTATGTTGTGGGAAAAAACATGGGAAGCAGTGTATCACCAAAACATCACACCATTGTAGTTGCTAGACTGCCTCTAGCAGCAGTCAACTGTATTGCAAACAAAATCAATAGCTAGGGATTAAGGTTAGGGTTAGAGTAACAGGTATGGTTAGAGTAAAGTTAGGATTAGGTTTGGGGTTAAGTTGGATCATCAGGGTTAGGGTCAATGGGTCACTGTAGTAGGGAATTGTTAGGGAAAAAACACTACTTTAGATTATTGCCCTCTAACTTGCAAAAATCAAAAATTTGCATAATATTTTATGATTTTGCTACAATTATTTTCATTATCTCTTAAAATTTACTGTATCAAAAAAAATAAATTGTTATGGTGATAAAAACAGTGTATTATATATGTGGGTACATTAAATGAGAAAAATGATAAATTACAACTGAATTACAACAAAAATCGCAGAAGTATAAAAATAACCTCCATCAGTAAGGTTAAATTAAAGTAAAAAGTTACATTATAAATATACAGTTTGAAACAATACAGGAATCATCAGACATTTATTTATCTTTCCACAATGTAGAATGATAAACGTCTAGGACTAAAAGCTGTATAATGCATAAAGGCTAATTTATCCACAAATGGAGAGAAGCCTCCAACCAGAAGTATGCTTCATACAGTATTCTGCTCGTTGACCCTTTTCTGAGGTTGCAGTCTTACCCATTCCCATATAAGGTTATTTATAGCAGACCCTTGTATACTTATTTAGCTGATATAAGTTTGGTTGTAACGCTTTTAGTAGCATCTGAAATTGAGAAAAGAAAATGACATGAGAGATTATATAATAGTAATCAAAAAACAAAAAGCACAAAGCAACAAAGAGATTAAATGTTTCTCTCAGATTAATAACATAATACAAATTATGTATTTCTATCTCTACATTGTACTTTTTGGAAGTTTTTTGCAAACCTGTGGCACTGAAATATATAATAATTCATAAATGAATCAGGTGTCACCTTCAGAATAAGGCAACATATTCATTCCCCTTCTGTGACTTTCAAATTATGTTTTCTGTTCATGATGCAATCTACTTCCTGTAGCAAAGATGTAACAAAGAACCTTAAAAAAAACAGATGCTTTACTGGCTAGAAAATAAATAAAATAAGTTCTCGTTAAGTATGTGTGGGTTTACAAGTTATGTACGGTATGTGTACATAAAAATACTTATGAGAAATAGCTTGTTTTGAACACAAGTCCTATATCCTTGCTCATCATTTGATAAAACAAAAATATTGTATACTGCATTTTGGCCAAATTTATCTTGGCTTCATCTAGAAGACTGAAGTTCGCTGAAGTTCAAAAATGTTCGCCATCACTGTTCTATTTAATGCAGATGTATTATATCCTTATTTGATCCTTATATTAAATGCCCACTTCATGCATTTTTTTCCCCTTGTTTTATTATTTGTACCGTAAGCACCACCTGTGTATGTGTGATCCATAGAAGACAATGCGGGATGCATCTACATGCACATTGCAGTTAGCTATCATTTGGAACACTTTGATTTTTCCTCTCTTTCCTCAAAAGCTCCAGGCATATGATGCAGAGATGAGTGGGAGGATCTGTAGAAACCACTAACCTGATATCTGTAATGTAATGAAACATATTTACATTTATTAATATTAAATAACAAAGAGTGGTCCTTTGAACTCTAAAAATCAAAGTACAGCTGCTTCTGGGGTTCAAATGGCAAATATTACAGATTGCATGTTAATTTTCTGGAAGAGGCTAGCTAGCATGCGTCATAGACTTGCAAAGAGCAATATGGCGGGAATTCTTGACACAACTGGACATATTTAGTACAGAATATCCAAGGAGAACAATATATGTTTTAATGAGTGCCGAGGTATTTGCTTGAGGATTTTCCAGAAAGCAGTCTTTTCATAAATTTGCTCAACAATATGTTCAGTTTTATTGTGTTTATTCGAATTAACCTAAGAATCATACATAACTGAAATGGGAGTGGTTCAATTCAACAAACACTTTTAAAAGGCTGTTTGCCTGCTGTTATTTTATGCATGTAGTTCATGAGCATACTTGTTGAATTTAAACACATATTTACAATGTAATCCATAAAAAAATAACAAGAATGATTACTCCCCATATGAAACCATCTGTACTAAATAAAACTAAAAATGCTATAAGGTTATTACATAAAGTTGCAACACAGATGGAAGGTGTAAAACTGGGCTGTACACGGCAGTAATAGAATTTCCAAGATAAACATATTGCTAAATACACTAACACAAAGCATATTTAGGCCTAGGAAATGGCTGGGAATAAAACCACTGGATGTAAGCGAGAAATCACAGTAAAAAAATAAAAATACTTTTTGTTGAAAGGTTAATTTTTTTCAGCATCATTATGTAAAAAATTTGATGGAATAATTGCTTTCTCCATAAAATAAAACAAAATAAAAAGTCATACCAAGATAAACTTCAAATATTGTTCATTTATTTTTGCTGACCCATGGAAAGATGACAGCATGTGAACTCCTGTCCCATTATTTATATTTGTTTGTATCATTATTATGATTGTACTTAATGTGAATCTATCTGTGTATTAATACAATACCCAACTAAATTTGGATTGCTGTCTGCTGTCTTGATATAAATGTAATAAAAATATTATTAGAGCGCAAGAAATGGTTTGGTGGGGTGATAAGGCCCTTTACTTGGGTGGTGCACAAGCTGCAACCATCTGGCAAAATCCCCCGATTGCCCAAATGTACAAGCATGGATACAACCTGGTAATTCTCCAGGGGAATATATACTGAATTTTCTTAAAAATACAAATGTAAAAACAACCCAAACAAATTATAGTGTAGTAAGTTAAAAATATATGTGGAGAGTGGGGTATGACTCCAAATTTTGCACTCACTGTTCCTCAAAGGATAAGCAGCGTATTTGATGATCTTTTTCTGTGGTAAGATGTCCTCTCAGTCACCTTCAAATAATTAGAAGCATAACAGTGTAAGCAAAAAATGTATAATATTTATTACGAAGAAAAGAAAAAAATACCTTACACTTCGATATTGAGCAGAGAATTGTAGAATCTAAAATCAGGTTAGCCAAGGTTAGCCGGCTTCTGTGGAAATGAGACTTGGCTAACCTGACTTTAGATTCTACAATTTTCTGCTCAATACCTAAGGTATTTTTATCTTTTCTAACAAATAAATATTGTACATTTTATTCTTACACTGTTATGCTTCTAATTATTCGGAGGTGACTGAGAGGACATCGTACCATGGAAAAAGATCATCAAATAAGCTGCTTATCCTTTGAACTGTGAGTGCAAAATCTGGAGTCATACCACACTCTGCCCATATATTTTGAACTTACTACACTATAATTTGTGTGTGTTGTTTTTTCATTTGTATGTTTAAGAAAATTGAGGATATTCCCCTGGAGAATTACCAGGTTGTATACATTGCACAGAATCACACTGTCACTTTGTTTTCTTTGTTAATATTATTTTATTACATTATTGCTGTAAGGAATACGTTCAACAGATAACCACAGATTTAATAAGAGAAATAAACAAATCACATTTTTGCATTTGTGAGCTGTTAGGTTTCCGGATGAAAGAGCCATTGCATCTATCTTTTATGTATCTCCTTAACATAGTTACCATTACCTTTTCTTTATATTTCTAACTTGCTCCTCTATTCTTTTCTTTAGCTTTCTTGTTGTTCTTTCAATTTATTGGAATCTGCATGGGCATTGTATTAAATATATCCCATTTGCTGAAGAACATATTGGAAATAGTTTTGTTTCAAACTCTTTCCCATTTTTAAACAATACGAAGTTGGTAATATTTGTGTTTTAGAAACCATACATGCTTTGCAAATTTTGCAGCCATAAAAGCTTGAAGTGAAGTGAGATGAACAGTACTAGACAAATACATGAGGATGAATCTAGATGTGGACAATTAGAGACAGAAAGGACCTGCTTAATTCTTCTTCAGAAGGTAAAAAGGAAGAAGATAGGCTGGATGGTAGATCAATGGACATGTGGAGTAAAGGAAAATATTTAATTCCTGAATAAATCAGTTAGTCTTATGTATAGTGCCATTAGCAGCTTGTTGAATATACAATTAAATGAGTGATTAGACAAAGTGCATTTGAACTTAAAATATATCATCAGTAGCTAAACCCAGGGGGTTTCATGCAAGAACCCACTGACAAAGTTCAGTTTTCAATTAATTATTGTTTCCAGGTTCATATTTAATAAGTCACAGTACCAAAAGTATACAATATCAACCAGAAATATGAAAAGACTCAATAACGTAATTTACATGCATTATTTCATCAAAGCATTTCTACTGAACACAGCTAAACTTGATACAATCTTTCAAATAAACAGAAGTCATTATTTTGCCAACAGTTGTCTTTTAACCAAGTATCTAGCCAAGATCCCGTAGAACACATCAAGATATTACATCATATATGTGAAAGCCTGTATTAAAATAAAAGTACTTTTGTACTATATTTATAAGAGGTTTTGTAAAGTTTATGGATTACTGACATGACACATTTCAACTCTATAATAACAATCTGTTGCAATTGGATTTGACAGTTCTGTACCCAGTAGACTAACGCTTGACTCCAACAAGACCACATTAAAGAACTATCCAGCTTAAAAGCATTTCCAAGGACATGTGATGGCTGATGAAGTTGACTGACATTGTTCATAGTATAGCATGTCTTATTCAGTTTTCTTTAGTGATATTAAAGCTATTTCACATTACATTTAGGAACCTTGGCATCTTTAAACATATTCTTTAACAAAAAAGTGTAAATATTTACATCCTTAAATACTGAAGAAAATGATAGGTTACTGGCAAGTAATATTACATTTCACGTTAAAAACTTCCTTTAAACTCTAATTATTGAGTATCACTAGACTCTGTGAGCACTCAAAGTAATGGTAGAAAACATTTACCAGAGATGTGGGGGCTATCCACGTGCTAACAATTAATTTCTATGCCTAGGTTTTGGGGACCTTTGCACACTAATTTGGATTCCTATCCCAACCCTCAGAATGATGTCATCAGTATGTCATTCTGCTTGGATTCCATATCATTATAAATGATCAAGAACAAAGATCAAGAGACGTAGCAGACTGTCCTATTTGATCTATTCAGGTTAATGCCTGATCAACAAGGAAACACAACAGCCATTGTTGCCAATCTTATATGAGCATACCTCATTTGTTACTAATTGTATGAGTACTTTCATCTACATATAAATTGTTAACACTGCTATACCTAAAATAAGTTATACACTTGATTTGATTTCTGTTTTTTTCAGAAGACCATTGTTCATTAGTGCAACTCTATTGCAGGAGCATAAGAAACACATAACATAACACATAACACAGATAACATAGCTAACATTCACCCTATCAAAAGTCACAACATTGCACCTTAGTTTGAAACCAGACAGATCAAGAAAAGTGGACAGTAGTTTTAAAAAGGTGGCTTTGAACTCTAATTAAACATATGAATGATGCTGGGGTATATTTAATAAAGTCTGTATTTGAAGGTTGGGATTAGCACTTATCTCGACCTCCAAACTCAAACAGAATCAAAAGATGTCTCCTGTCGACCAGGAAAAATGGTATTCACTAAAAGCAAGTGCAAGGTTGAATGTGGTGAGTAACTTTGAGATAAGGTATGGTGAGGAGTCTCAAAATTAGCTTTGATAAATTTGCCTCCCATTATAGCCTAAAGAAGGTGAAATGAAACTAGCGATTTTCTTCTAAATGACACTCGAGTTTGAAGGTCAAATTTGACTTAGGGAAAAAAAACACTTTGATCATTTTGCCTCCCATTACTTTCAATGAGGAAGATTTTAAACAGTTTTTTCTCTCTCATCAACTCATCATTCAAGTTTGATATAGAAAAACAGTGTAATTCCCCCCCCCCCCCTAGGAAATAATGGGACTCGCCAGCATTACAGTCAAACTCGACCTCCCAACTTGACCTCTTGAGATTTTTAGTGAATACCAGTTTTTAATGCTTTCTCCTTGGTTAGATGGGAGGCCAACTTTGGTGTGGGGTGTCAAGCTGGGGTAAACTTGGAGGCTGAGTTTTCTTTAGTGAACACCTCAAAGAGGTTGAGTTGGGAGGTAGAATTTGACTTAGTCTGAAAGTGAAAGTTGACCTCCTCAACCTTTTCTCTAATTTAAGTGAAAAAACCCATAAGATCCCAAGATGCCAACAAAAAAGACTCAACTATGAGATATTTACAGTGATAACATATGCTGTTGAGCCCCCATCAGAGCAGAGCTATCAAATGACCCACTTTATGGACAGCATCTTTCAGTTGCCCCATTAATACTCTGTTAAAAATAAATGTCTTAAAAATGTGGGCTTCCTTTGTTTTGCCTGATAATACATGATTAGAAACATAGAATGTGTCGGCAGATAAGAACCATGCATTCCATCTAGTCTGCCCAATTTTCTAAATATATTTATTAGCCCCCAGTTCCCTATCCTATATCTAGGATAGCCTTGTGCCTATCCCATGTATGCTTAAAATCTTTGACTGTGCTTACCTCTACCACTTCTGCTGGCAGGCTATTCCATACATCCACTACCCTCTCAGTAAAGTAATACTTCCTGATATTACTTTTAAATTGTTGCCCCTCTAATTTTAGACGATGTCCTCTAGTTGTTGTAGTTGTTCTTCTTTTAAATATACTCTCTTCCTTTACTGTGTTGATTTTATTGATTGTGTTGACATGAGAAAAAAAAACACTCTGCCCACCCACCTCTAGATTTGTTGGCCTTTTTCCTGACTGCTGCTGAGATTGTCACACATTTTTTTAGTATGTCATTGGATGAACCAAATAGAGCATCAGACATAAGACTTGTAATTTTTACTTTTCAGATAATATGTATCATATGCATACCAACATATACTTAAAACAATCTTATAATTGATTCCAGTATATTACTTTACATGTGAATGTTTGTCTTGTTTTAACAGAAGAAATGTACTTGACCGAGGGATGACAGGATAATATACATAAGTCTTTCTTCATTTTAATGCCCTTTCTTTATTTGTTTGACGTTATTGGTGTGGAAATCCTTGTTACATTGATGGAAATATATTGTGACTTTTCCCAAATGCTATATAATGTGTCAGAGAGTGATCCATAGATTCAAAATGCATAATTCATTAGGACGTTATGTTGGATTGTCAGCTATGCACCTATGGATTTAAAAGAAAATGCACATTTCAGCTTTAACAGGTCTGGTTTAGTTTTATAGAATTGCACTAGGAGTTTGTTTTGTTGTATTAATTACAGGTTTAAACTTCTTTCTAAAACCATTATGATTGCTGTTTTCTCTAAAATATACAAATAGGATCCTCATAGGATCTTTTTTTGATTGACCTAAAACTGTGTCATGTGGTCTACAGATTAAAGTAAGACTGTATGCCCACAGCATGTACTGTATCAAGCCAAGTTACAGGCCTGCACTAAGTTGGTGGTCTAATTATAACAGGCACCTGGCTTTAAAAAATGTCATGAATTTTATTGATCAAGCCACAATAAAAAGTTTTTAAAAAACATCTCTACCAATAGTAAATGACCAGACTTTATGATTTTTTTAAAAATATTATTAAAAATGATATGTTCGTGTTAATCATTTTTATAGCTTGACCCAGAGGCGTTGCTAGGACTTCGGATGATCTGGGGCTAGATCCCAGATGAGCTCGGTCACACACACGCCTTCTCTCTCTGTCTCTCACACGCGTCTCTCTTTCTCACACACGCCGTCTCTATTTCTCACACACACTGTCTCTCTCTGTCTCTTTCTCACACACACCGTCTCGCTCTCACACACTGACACTGTCTCTCTCTCACACACAACATCTCTCTTTCTCACACACAGACACCATGACACACACTCACACACATACACTTACGCAAACACCCTTACACACACACATACACTTAAGCAAACACCCTTACACACACACACACACACTTACATAAACACCCTGACACACACACCTAGACACCCAGATGCACACATTGAGACACACACACACACTCACACACATTGAGACACACACACACACTCACACACATTGAGACACCCACACACATTCACACACACTGAGGTTCCCACACACATTCACACACATTGAGACACACACACACTTTCACACAATGAGACACCCAGACACACGGAGACACCAAGACACACGGAGACACCCAGACACCCAGAGACACCCAGAAACACACTTACACACATTGAGAGACCCAGAGACACACTTACACACACTGAGACACCCAGACACACACTTACACACATTGAAACACCCAGACACACACTTACACACATTGAGACACCCAGCCACACACTGAGACACCCAGACACACACTTACACAGATTGAGACACCCAGGCACACACTGAGACACCCAGACACACACTTACACACATTGAGACACCCAAACACACACTGAGACACCCAGACACACACTTACATAGATTGAGACACCCAGGCACACACTGAGACACCCAGACACACACTTACACACATTGAAAAACCCACACACTTACACACCCTGACACACACACCTAGACACCCACACACAGTCACACATTTCTTAAATTTGTATTTATTTTTTACTTACCTTACAGTTGGTCCGTTATCCAGGATCTTCTGCCGGATGTCACCTGACATCCGGTGAGCAGCTCTCACAGCGTGACGGGGGCGGAGCTTGCACCCGTTGCGCTGTGGTCTCTATGGCCAGGAGGTGTGGTCACCGCAGGCACATGCCTGTGGGCCGCATCTCGTGGAGGAGAGGCTAGGGAGAGAGCTCCCTATAGCAGCCTCTCCTCTCGATTGGCCCTTACCCCCGCGTGAGGTTAATCTTCCGATTCTGGGACCATGGGAAAAGACCAGGGAAAGCTCACTGGGGGATTTTTTTTTTTTAAACAATTATAGCCCTGTAGTCTCGGGGTTAAAGAATACTTTAGCCCCAGAGTCTCCATTCGTAGCCCCAGTAGCCCACCCCTAGCGACGCCTCTGGCTTGACCTATATTAATACCTTTATTAAATAAAGGTATCATAGTAGATGACTACTTGCCAAAAACCTTTTGTGAGAAATATTTAATACACTGAACCTAATAAGTACTTGCAAATCTATACAAAACAAATCTAGATAAGTACAATTAATCCTGCAGTGATTTAAAAATGAGAGCATAACATGTTGCATGTATTAAAAGAACCTTGTTTAAATGTTGCCATTATATGGGACCTGCATGGTTATCAATCTGTCCTAATTAATACAATATAACTGTGTCAAGATCTTAAATTGCCCATAATTCAAAACAACAAACCATGCCCTAGGGGTAATTCAAATTTATTTAAATTTCATTAGCACCTTATTTGATGTGAAACTATAAAATATTCCTGGGTCCCCCCCTTTTTTTTTAAAGGCATAATGAACCTATTTTTCAACCTGCCCAACTCTTCAGATTCACATTTTTTTCTGGTGACTTTTGAATGATCTAACACATTTTTACACATGACATCAACCATTCTCTTGCCACCAGTACAGCCTCATCTTACTTCAAACATACACTAACATATACATCGTAAATTGTCATCACTTGACCGTAAATATATGTACAACTACCCTGTCCAATTCCTCTACTACATCTGGCTTCTAAATTTCTTGAATCTATAATCACCTATCCCACTTTCATTCCTCCGACCATTTATTTCACCAGAAGTAATCAGGATTCATCTACAGAACCTCACCCACAGTTGATCATCCCCTCTTCCTGAAGTCTCTATTCCTTTAGCAGCTCTGACACTAACATATCCCAGATCAAATAATATCTGACCCCTCTGGCACCTGCACCTCCCCACTAACTCTCTCTGTTGGAGAACATCAAAGTTCAGTCCAGGGCACATGCTCACTTGAAAAACTAATAGATTTCCAAAGGATTCAGTGCCATCCAAATGCTGATGACACTATAATTTACCTCCTCCCAAAATGTTAACATCTGCTAACTGATGATAGTATGTTTATGTGATGTATTTTACTACATGGAATTTCATTACTTAAGGCTTTACATTCCACATACAGAGATGTTAGTGGTCACATTGGAAATCTCTCTCTGAATTGATAACACCACAACTTCTACAACATCTCTCTTTTATCCCCTTATACACATTTGCTAAACAAAATCAAAGTATGATAGTAACACTGCTGCTAGATTTGTTCACCTCACTTATTGTTCCACTGTTTCTTCCAGGCCCTCTAATGGTAAGTGGAGTCTGATGTACTATTTGGTTGTTGCTAGATAACTTCTCTGGAGAGCCTCCACAAGTATGTCCAAATTCCCAGCAGAAGCTGTGAACTGCTTGCAGTAAATAGAAGGAAAAGTGTCCAGGTGTAAAGAAATTAGGGAAGAAATAGGTGTTGGTGATGTGACTTGTGGAAAAAATATGGGTCAGGAGACGGGAAGATGTGGAAGAGGTTTCCCAAACAAAGCCTCTGTAGGCTTATTTTACCACTGTTAGTTGATCACCAGATTTTTTTTATTTTCACTAAACAGTTTCATTGTACTCTGCTTTTATAGATAGGACTACTAAAAGCTATATTCTTGGGCCTCCAGTGAGCAGTATATATATCTTATGTCTCTTCTTTGTATAGACTGCTGAGGTATCCATGAGACACAGGAAAAATGCAGATAGGTGCTATCTGCATTCAAAAATAATGACTCTTATTAAAGTTTATTAAGCATAGATACAAAATATACAAATGTCATGATTGGCAAAAAAGCATGGAACATTAGATGCCTATTCTCCATTTCTATATCCATGAGACACAAACATCCCACTACTTCTTGATCATTGTGCACCTGAGAGGGCAGGTTCCATACAAGAAAAGCATTTAAAACAGTTTATGCCACACACTTGCTAAATGCAACATACTGGTGAGAAAAGTAAATTGTCTTTTTATCTGTTTGATTAATCATGCTACATTTAGTTTGGAAATCTATGGCTGGCCATGGAAAAATCTGAAATCAAGACTGGTAGACTCTAAATTACAAAAACATTCAACTTGGTAATGTGCCTCAGTTTTATCATCTTCATAGTGAAATAAAGTCCCAAGATCCCATGAGAGGAGAGTAAATGTATCAAGTTATACACTTAGAGATGCCAAATAATAACTAATCGTCATAATGCATAAGTAAACAAAGCTTGTGTTAATCAGATACAAATTTCCATCAAGCACAAATCAAAATAATACGTAACCAGTTTCACACAGAACTTTTAAATGGAGGGTTTTTGAATATTTGTCATGCCTACCTTGATCGGGGTCCCTGTCTGTCACGATCACGCCCCAAACAACATCCATAATGGTGGACGCGATGCACACCTCAACCAAGATGGCGGACATGATCTCCACCGCCTGCCTCCTCCAAGATGATGGGAGCAACTCTCAGCCATAGCCCTATCAAACTCCAGACACTCCTATATGGCCTTAACAAAACAGTCATTCCAGACAGCACAGTAGGGAGACAGGACTCACGAAGAATCACTTCATGGCAACATGACAACCTGTGCTGAATCTTCCACTAATTTAAGTAGAACACACCCTATATAAACCCTCTCTCCCAAACCATCACTGCTTCCTGACTAATGAAGCTGCCAGTACTCGAGTACTCTTTGCTACAGTGCCTTATCCTCTGCTGTTCTGATAACCTGTGTTTTTGACCCCTGCTTGGATACTTACTATGAGTTTGCCACTGACCCGGACCTCTGCTCCACCTTACCAAGCCTTACCAAGTCTCCTGCCATCCCTGTGTACCTGGTCTTCAAATTATTTTTGGTTGCCCTTGTGTACTCACTCACCCATCAGCTCACTGTCCCCATCTACAGTGAGTGAGAGGGTGTTTCTATTTGTACGTGTGTGCAGACTATCTCCTGCAGCTGGACTCATTCATACGGTAAGAGACCCTCGTCTGACAATATTCTTGTAACCCATGTGTTTTACCAATTATCGAAGTTTTTCAACTCAAAATTTTCTAATGCAGTTTATCATTATAATATAAAATAACTCATTGAAGAAAGATGCGCCTTTCCTCTTTTTCGTACTTACAATATCCAAAAATTCTTCAGCCAGTGGGTATTTAAGGGATACATGAAATTTCAATTCTCTTAGGTAAAAAATTCCATGCACAAAATGGAAAATAAACATCATCAAGTAACAGACGGACTGTTAACCTATATGGTCAAGTTGCGTAGAGCCATAGACATTCCAAAATGGTTGAGAAATTAAATTAACTGATGGCTGTCTTAGTGAATAATATATAATTGAACACAGTGCCAGCAAATTAACACTCCCTGTCTTGTTCTTATCTTAGATTTTGTGTGTTACCTATATAAACATTATGGCATGGAATGTAATGTGTAACACAATCTTACTAATTGTAAGATTTGTATATTTTATTTTATTTTATTTAGAAAGTGTTTTACCAGGAAGAATACATCGAGATTTCTCTCGTTTTCAAGTATGTCCTGGGGAGGACATTTAGTTTAGTCACTCATACATTTTATATGATAGTTTAAAACAAAATGAACATGTACTGCAATCCTACATTGTTAATTTTGAGGCATCCAAACATCAGGGTTTTTCAAGGTTATTGGTTAGCTTTTGATGTATTCCTTCACAGCATTTCCCAATTAACAAATACTTTGTTAACAACTAGTTGAATCTAAGGCTGTCTGCTTTATGTCCCTGTAAGGAGAATGCAGTATGAAGTAGTTATTGTCATTCTATCTTAAGCAGTGGTCTATAATATATGCACTTGGCAAAATTGAAGCTTTAAATTGCAGCACATTTTACAATGGGGATGCAAACTATGCTGACTATGTTTCAAGCTTAATTTTGTTTTGGAATATTTACTCTTCAATAGCTATATTACATTAACATTTGTTTGTACAGCGCCACCAATTCTCGTAGCACTTGGTACAGAGCATAGAAGGGAACTACATACTAAGTTAGACAAATTAGTACAGACTGGTACATGAGGTAGAGAACCCTGCTCGTAAGCTTACAATCTAGAGGGAATGGGGTCCATGAGACAATTAAGGGATTGAAGAGGTCAGAGCTATGTAATCATGGTCATGAATTTCAGTTTTTACATTTATTAATATGGCACCAATAGCATGATGTTTGTAAGGTGATGGCAATTAAGATACTGTGTGGGTACAGGATGTGAGAAAAAAAAATTACAGCGAAACACAAACACCCCAGAAATGTCAAAACAGCCCTTGTCACCAAGGGAAAGACAAAGTCAAAAGGTCATGTCACTAAGGGGTTAACACTTTGCTTTGCCATTAGGAGAGACAAAGGTGTTCTTCTCTCTAAATATCGATTTTTCTAGACTTTTATGATGCCAAACTGCTTAGCTAGGAGTGTCTCATTAACTTTGATATCCATTTGGCACTGTCAATGCAGAAAGAAATAGGCAAATAAGTGAGTGGCAGAGTGTAAGTGAGTGTGAGTGAGTGGCAGAGTGTAAGTTAGTTGCATTGTGTAAGTGAGTGGCCGAGTGTAAGTGAGTGACAGAGTGTTAGTGATCAGCAGAGTGCAAGTGTATGTGAGTGAGTGGCAGAGTGTAAGTGTATATGTGTGAGTTGCCAAGTGAAAGTGTATATGCGTGAGTGGCCGAGTGCAAGTGTATGTGTGTGCATGAGCAGCAGAGTATTTGAGTCCGTGCATGAGAGGTAGAGTGTAATAAACAGTTCTCCATGGCAATAGAAATAGCAGGGGACTTGCATATGGACAGCTCTATTGATATCGTAGCTTTCTAACTACAACTGTGAATGTGTGTATATGGGCCTGTGTGTGTGTGTGTGCACGGAGGAGAGAAACACAGCCACCGGATGTGACGTAATGTCACATCCGGTCTGAGTTTTTTTTACTTTTTTTTTCCGGAGGCCAAATCCAGTGGATGCGCTGCGGATGGAAGCCGGCAGCATAGGTGTCACCCCCGCACCACCCTCGGGACGCCACTGGCAGTGTGTGAGCTATCACCTTGTGTACATACTGGGGGCATATAATGCCCTGTGCAGGGGTATGAATCAGTTTTATCTATAAATAATACTCTCTTCAAATGTACTTTACAATACATAGTTTGCCCTTTTATGAACAAGAAAATAAATATGCAATGCTATGGGGCTGGTATACTATTATTTCCAGGGCTGTTTTTATTACCAGTCCTGCCCTATACACATCCCTTCAATTCCACCTGATTTACTCAAAAAATCAGCAGTCTGCACTGCCATATTAAGGAGCCATGTTTCTTGAGGTTTAACAATCTCCAGCATAGTAAAAAATAGTAATAGTTCAATGTCTTTCAGAAGTGCCTGTTTGTTCCTAGATTCCAGCATAGAAAAAACAAATGCATATCTAGTTAGACCAATTAGTTATATTGCTCTAACCATTAGTCTTTTCTCTACATTCATCTTGTTTGCATGTAGAACATTGTTATTCATAGATTTACAATCTAAATCCACAGCAGTGTCCAATTAAACAGCCCTTGGTATTTCTTGTTGATGTTTATTTACATTTTCATTTTATCACTGTGAGACTTTTCTCTGTTGAGCTGACTTCATAAGATCATATACATTCAGTGAAATTTAGAATATTTGCAGTTCCAAAAGACATTGGGCTCTATTTAATTACAGGAGTTACCACTTATCAATGTTTTTCTGTTGCAGACTATGGCGCAGGCCAGTGGCTAGAGCCTATTATGTTGTTTATTTAAAAATAATTTTTTGTATACTGTGAATACCAGACAGCCAGCTAAAACTACATGTTTCAATTTATTGAACTGTTTCATTAATATACTCAAAATATTTTATAGTTTACATTTTTGTATGGTATGTACAGATAACTGATAGGGTGTTAGATACTTTTATACTTAAACAATGACACTGAATCAATTTTTTCAATAGATAGATATTTAAAAAATATTTTTAGAAACTTTATAAATTTAAACTACAGGCAAATAAGAATGATTAAAAGTGATGAGTTCTTCTTCACAAACACGTACAAAAAATTGTAATAAAATATGCTCAACAGAGAAGAAATTAAATCAAATAGTGTGGTCTATTTAATAAACAGTGAACTGTGGTGAACAGACAATGGAATTCTAAAAATCAAGCATGACCAGCTATTCACATCTGATTTACCCTGTTATAAATAGAGCTCTGTGTGTTTCAGTGTTTTTGTGCATCATTTTTCTGAGCAAATAAGACTTCCACTCAAGAGTTCCACTCAAAAGGAGGTTCCTGATCCAAAATGACAACCACATTTTCTCTCACTTTGAGAACCAACGATGCCAGACAACGGTTTTGACCCTCCTGTGGTATACAGCTGTTGTTACCTGACAAATTGACCCTAAGAGTTCTCTAATGAGCAAAGAATGTGAAACAGATGCTCAACGGAGGAATGAATAAAAACTAATAACCTGTCCTCTAAGTTGTTACTTATTTGGAAACATAATGGAGGAGTTAAAGCTCATCTAGGTCAACACAGAGAATTAATTTCCCACTCAAAATGATGGTCCAGATGCCAAACACCAGTTACCTGTAACATCTGCACCAACAACCAGATATATGTTTTGGACTCTTTTAAGGCTCTTCAGTGAGATATGACTAAAATATTTGAACAAGCAAGAGCTCATCATAAGGAAGTGTCTAGAGGAGATGAAGCACATTTTCTCAGGATTCAAAATAGTTTCTTTGTTGTTTCTTGATTAAACGTTAAACCTTCTGTCTACAAAATTTGTAACATAAGGATTGTGTACGTTGCTAAACATTTCAGTTTATATCCTGTCAAAAAGGTTTAGCACTGCATGTTTTATTTTGTTAATTGAATCGTGGATTCTTTAAAGTCTCCTCACAACATATCAAGTTTGAGTCGTAAAATAAATTCTGACACATTGGGATACACAATACTCAAACTTACATTCAATTTATTATTCTCATACTGACAATGGTTATGTCTATATCATGACAGGCCAATCAGCAAGGTGCTTTAAATTACTGGTCACAAACTCTTGAAAACAGTCTTTAATGTTTGTCAGGGGAGCATGATATTGTAGAATACAATCTATTTTTGCAAAGTATACAGTCGCAATTAGTCACTGTTTTTATAGTGAATTTTTTTATATTCTTGGTTTTGTTACCAGCACCATACCAGCACAAGCGAAAGTATTGTCCTGCTAGAGATGGGTGATAAATCAACATGTATTATTGTGTTAACATATTTGAGTCTAAAAAGTGGAAGCCTGTGAAAGACTATTTTTTAGTGCAAAGAGAAACACAAATATTTTTGTTTCTTATTCTGAATGGTGTTGGGAAAGAGATTTAACTGTCACATTTGCAAAAAACAATCAAGTTGGTGACAGTATAGCCATTTAAAATGCACATTCTGAAATTCTACCTGTTTCTTGACTAAAACAAATTTATAAGATCTCTTTTACAGTTGCAAATAGCAAACAACTTTATTATACCATTGTGAGGTGTTTAGTAGGCATGTATCAAAACTTCATCATAAATATTAACAGGGTTCTACCGATGTTTATCCTGTTTTATTTATGTGTTGGTGGAGTCATAAAAAATAATTGTACCTTGGTTGCATGGTAATGTTTGTCTAACTTTCTGAAAGAAGATGTTCATGATTACATCATTATACCACAATAAATTAAATTATTTTATGCAAAATATTTGTGAATTTTTTTCCCCATACCATAATTTGATTAATAAGTATAATTTGGAAATATGTTAATAGTATGTGCATATTCAAGATAGTTGTGTTTATATAATATTGACTGTATCTATGTCTTACATATAAGTCCAAATCAATATTGGGTGCAAATGTATAAACATCCGTGCTTATATCAAATTAGTGCAACAATTTACTAAGCACATAATTAATTGCATATGGTAATCGACAGTAAAAGTCAAACACAGTCAATACATCCTTTAAATTGTTCTTAACTTCTTAAAACAACACATGTCTATAGTATAAAGTAATGAGACAAGCAAATTTCCCGTTATTCATGCTGTCTGGGGTATATTTTTAGTTGGATAGTTGTGGGTTTCTTCTCTTGCAAAACATTTTGTATTTACTAGAAAAGAGAGAAGAAACTCATAATTCACAGCAGATGCTTGATTGCTGCGCAAATAATCTAATGTGAGCATAGCTATGCTTTCCTATATTTTACCGACAGCACCAATCATGTCTAAGAGTTTTAATTTTACACAGTGCATAGATATAATGTCACAAAAAATTTCCCTTGATTTATAGACTCTGTGAAAACTCTGCAATGCACAACCCCCGCCTAAAAAAACAATAATTACCACACCAAACATTGAAGCCTTGTCAGCAGAATGATCCAAAATGGCTGAATAAATTGGGAAGCCTGTTGTTGGCCATTTATTGTTTCACATATTATTGTTTCAAATTGGGCTGCAGATTAATTTAATTTGGATACATCTTTTGTCATACTTAAATATATTCATGCCTGCTTTAAAAAAAAAAAAAAACTACAAGAGGCTAAACATATGGCCCCTACAAACAATTGCAGCACAACATTCATCAATTTTGCCCAGTTAACTATGAAACATGGTCAGGCCCACACTTAACTTCTTCCCACCCCTCTCATGACCTCACAACATGTAGTTGATGTTTGCCTACATAACCATGCAGTTAGGTCACTAAGTAAATTGGAAAATTGGTACTGATGAATGACTTCCACAAAATGGTTGTATCATAACATGTAGCAGAAAAACATACAACTGGCGTAAGTATACTGAATAACACCTGGCGACCTGTGCACAAACGTTTTCTAGTGTCTCACACTATGGAAAGCAAAAAAGCCACAGAACAAAAGTATAAACCCGGTGTGTTTGCAAAATACACACAACACACAAAATAGGACTTATCTTCAGTCCACTCAGATGTCCAGTTAGATGAAGGTAGGTCCTTGTTATATATATGTTTTATGCAAAAAGAAAAGAATAAAATATCACATGGGGCAGCATCTGTGCAATAACAACACAAATAAATAGATATTTATGTATGTCCATCTCATATTTGTCAGAGCATGTGTACAGCTCATTGAATGCGCACAATGGAGACCCTCTGGGTGTCTGTAAACATTCACAATATCTCAAACGGCATGGATGTAAGATGAAGCTTAAACAGGAATGGTGGAGGTACAACTGGCATAGACTCACAAGTATAACCACAAATAGGCAATGCTAAACAAAACCTGAGGTTTATATATATAGTAAGCTGGCAACTGCTAACAGTAAAGGCGGAGGTCACATGATAGCAGGGTGTAACCTAATAGTGAGGCCTCACTATTGTGACAGGAGGAACATTAGCCAGACTACCTGCAGATCAGAGAATTGCCACAGGTGAGGTCTTACAATGACAATGGGTGTAGCTGGGATTTTTCCTTCTTTTTCTTATGTTCCCAATTGGGTTCTGAGACTCATGTATAGGGGTACTGGGAATCAAATATGCATGTTAAAGTATGTTACTAGGACTTTAACACACATTAAAGGTTGTATAGACTATTTGGTGACCATATCTTCCCTTGTATAAAACATAATATATGCTGAAATATAAAAGCAAACACAACACAACAGCCATGTGATTTTTTTGTTTTCTTGTTAAAATATACTTAATCGGTGTCCTATTTTTCGGCATACAGCTTGAGTTTCCCTTATTCAAAATGCTTGGGACCAGCAGCATTTTGCACAACGGATACTTTTGGTTAATGGATCATCTCAGCAGCACCAGCCCTATAAGTGTTTGACATTACCTAAATCCATTGTGATCAACTTGCCGAAATGATCAGCTCCAAGGGGCTGACGGAATAATTTGCTCAAAGTGTGATAGTCCCTCCCATCACAGCGCTGTTGGAACTACATTTCTCATTAGCGCTTGCTTCAAATGCACGGCACCTGGGAGGGTAGAACAAAGGAGCTTCACAGCGGGGATCCATATCCCTTATCTGAACTGACCCTGATCCGAATCTATGGATAAGGGATACTCAACCTATACTACACAGGCAACAAAAATTCATACATTGGCACATTTTATTATTCAACATCCTTCAATACTTCTGTTTGTCGAGCCCTAGTACCAAAAAAAGCAAGGTCCATTAAAAAAGTGAATTGGTGCAGTTAGGAACCCCAATTAAATACGCAGTGGAGACTTTACATTACCTGGTTATAAAGGATATAAATTGCCTGTGTATACATTAAATCTATTAAGTGTTTGACACAAATGCCCATGTATAGTTCCTATAATTATAATAATGGTTTTGTTACATTGTAACAATAGGAGTGTTTTTATTGATTCATTTCAACTTTTTAATACAAATAAGTGTCTAAGGGATTTCATGCTTTAGGTCAATGTAGCTGAATTGGAAAAATTCTCCCAAGAAGTTGTATGGAAGAATGTTTGCAACTCGGCTACTTTGGCCTTAAGTTTGAAATTCCAATCTCAATTCCCTGCAATTCTCTCTCTATTGAGTAGAGCCTGGTATAGTATATTAAATACATATTTATAATATATACAAATGAATCAAATATTGTTGCATAGACTAAACAATCCTTATCAGTTGTTGTCACTTTTAATAACGATTCTTAACATGCTCCATGCCAGTCCTATCTCTCACGTTGTATCAGTCATCCATATTCTCTGCTTTGGACCGTTAAATATCAATTCTTGTTTCCCAGAATAGAAATTAGCTGACAAAATAGTAAATGGTTAAAATGCAATGTACTGATAAATTTAGAGCACAAATGAAAAACATAAGAAAGACAATGAAAAGGAAATCTCCATATTTGGCATGGGTATGCAATAATACAGTTCATGTTTTGACAATATGTAGTGTGTATGTTAGTTATATGTAGTTAATGTTTTTTGGTACTGTAAGGTACAAACAGTACCCAAAAAGAAAAGCATGACTTGTATAAAGCCAAGGCAAACTCAACATTTTTGGGAATATCCAGGTCGAAGACAGGAGATGGAAAACGAAATAATGCGACTGTGGATTTCTCTTGGGTCTATTCACTAAAATTCGACTTTGGAGGTCAACTTTAATTTTGAGACTGAGTCAAATTCAGCACCTGAGTCTGACTTAGATATAAAATCCAACATCGAATCTTCCCCACTGAGAGTAACGGGAGGCAAAATTATCAAAACTATTTTCGGGACTAAGTCAAATTTGGCATCTGAGTTTGACTTAGTCTCAAAAATAGCTTTCATCATTTCACCTCCCATTACTTTCAATTAGGAGGAAGATTCGAACCTGGATTTTACATCTAAGTCAAACTCGAGTGCTGAATTAACGTTGATCTCCAAAGTTGACTACTTGACTACAATAATGAAGTACATTGACAATCTTGTAGATCGGTAACACTGATCACAACATTTATCAACTTCTCCAGAAAGTTTCATCAAAATTCTCAGGAGAGCTTTTGATACATTTGTTTTATTATACTTAACAAAGCCTTTTTATCAGAAATCTTTAAACTCTATCTAAAATAGTTGTTTCCTATTCTTAAAGGACTTTTTAAGATGACAACTCCAGAATCATAGCACAAGCTATACATAATTACATGGTAGCTTAGGTTGAAAAAAGACCTCTATCCATCAAGTTCAACCCTTTTCCTATTCCTTGTTTACTAATGTTGATCAAACTCATGCCACAATCAATTTGAAGTCAGTCATACATCCACAGGATCCCAAATGAGAGATGTCTACTTTTGTAAAAAAAAAAAAACAACAACAAACAAGCATAGGGGGCTATTTATTAAAAGGTGAGTTGAGGTGAGATGACAACCTAATTCTGGCCAGGCCACTATTCATGATCTTTAGGGATTCATTCAGTTCAGGTACAGTGCCAACAGACTGGCGAAAGGCGGATGTCATTCCAATATTTAAAAAGGGATCAAAATCTCTGCCAGGTAATTATAGGCCAGTGAGCTTGACATCTGTAGTGGGGAAACTATTTGAAGGATTGCTAAAGGTATACACTCAAGAATACATCTTGAACCAGAATATAATTAGTAAAAGTCAACATGGTTTTGTGAAAGACAGGTCTTGTCAAACAAACTTAATAACATTCTATGAAGAAGTCAGTAAAAATATAGATCTAGGCGTGGCAGTTGATGTGATCTATTTGGATTTTGCGAAAGCATTTGATACAGTTCCACACAAAAGGTTACTCTACAAATTGAGAGAAATAGGTTTGGGGGCAAATGTGTGTATGTGGATTGAAAATTGGCTAAAAGATAGAACACAAATGGTTGTTGTAAATGGAAAATTCTCAAATTGGACAAGGGTATTAAGCGGAGTACCTCAGGGGTCTGTTTTGGGCCCTCTTCTTTTTAATTTGTTTATTAATGATCTGCCACATTGTGCTGAGAGCCATGTCTCCGTGTTTGCGGACGACACTAAATTAGGTAAGGCAATAAAGACTAATCTTGATGTTTTTTCTTTACAGGAAGATTTGGACAGAGTGGGGGACTGGGCAGTAAAGTGGCAAATGAGGTTCAATATAGACAAATGTAAAGTTATGCATTATGGGAAAAATAATAACAAAGCAACATATACGTTAAATGGTTTTTCCCTGGGAAAAACTACTAATGAAAAGGATTTAGGAATAATTATAGACAACAAACTTGGCAACAGTGCCCAATGCCAGTCAGCAGCTGCAAGGGCCAATAAGATATTGGCATGTATAAAACGAGGTATAGATTCACGGGAGGAGGATATCATCTTGCCTCTTTACAAATCAATGGTAAGACCTCACCTTGAATATGCAGTACAGTTCTGGGCACCAGTCCTTAAAAAGGATATTAAGGAACTAGAAAAAGTGCAAAGGAGAGCTACAAAATTAATAAGGGGTTTGGAGGATCTTAGTTATGAAGAGAGACTTAAAAAATTGAATTTATATACGTTAGAAAAAAGGCGTCTCAGAGGGGATATGATAACATTATATAAATATTTGCAGGGCCACTATAAAGAGCTCTCCAGTGACCTGTTCATTAACAGAAAGGTACAAAGAACAAGAGGTCACCCCCTCAGACTGGAAGAGCAAAGATTTCATAGACAGCAAAGGAAGGGATTCTTTACGGTTAGGACAATAAAGTTATGGAACTCACTGCCAAGAGAGGTAGTGCTAGCAACCACAATAGATGCATTTAAAAATGGTTTGGATGTTTTTTTAGGAAAGCAGAACATACAGGGCTATTAATAATAGAATAAGCATTAATAAAAGAGCTTATTGATCCAAGGAGAAATCTGATTGCCTCTTGGAGTCAAGAAGGAATTTTTTCCCCCAGGAGGCAAAATTCGAAATAGCTTCCTTAGGGGTTTTTTGCCTTCTTTTGGATCAAAAGCTGTAATGATAGGTAGAAGGGTTGAACTTGATGGACTTGTGTCTTTTTTCAACCTAAATTACTATGTAACTATGTAACTATGTAACCTCAGGGTAGGGTTAAACCTTTTGAGCCCCAAGCTATATTTGTGCCTCAGTTCCTGCTCTGGCACAACAGGTCTCTGCCTCTTCTAGCGGAGACCTGATTCTGACAAAATGTCCCTGTCTGCTGCCAATCAGACGCAGGGGAGGGACTTAAACCCGTGGTTAAACCTGGGCAGAAGTAAGGCAGCATGGAGGGAGCATGAAGAAGAGTTCAGCAGCTCCCTCCACATCCTAGCGTTCCAGGGAGAAGAGCCCTCATGAACATGCTCAGCCTCCTAGCCAGAGCTGACCCCTCTCCACCTAACAAGGTAAGGACATAGGATGGGAAACTAACATTAGTTTGCCTGTTTGTTGTTGTGGACCATCCTTTCCATGATGCTCAGCCAGTATTATGGTGTATTTTGGCTGGCTGAGCATCATGAGAATGGTAGCTCTAAAGTAGATGTTAGCTGTGTATGGTCTGTTGACTAAATGTCTCATAATGCTCAGCCAGAATTGTCTGCCTGAGGATTATGAGAAAATGGGTAACAGCATGCATAATAAGAGGTGTTAGCTGTGAACTACAATTCTCATGATACCAAGTCAGCAAAAAAATGCAAATTGAGATATTATTATTCCGAAAATGAACTTAATTGTCAAAATGATTTGCATTAGAGTGTGAGCTTTACTGGAAAATTGAATTAAATTAGAGTGTGAGCTTTATTGGCAGACTGAATTACATTAGAGTGTAAGCTTTATTGGCAGGCTGAATTACATTAGAGTGTAAGCTTTATTGGTGGAGTGATTTACATTAGAGTGTGAGCTTTATCAGCGGGCTGATTTACATTAGAGTGTGAGCTTTATCGGCAAAATGAATTACATTAGAGTGTGAGATTTGTTTGCAGATTTATTTACATTAGAGTGTGGGCTTTATTGGCAGGTTGATTTACAATAGAGTGTGAGCTTTATTGGCAGGTTGATTTACAATAGAGTGTGAGCTTTATTGGCGGGTTGATTTACAATAGAGTGTGAGCTGAGTGCTGGGGTAAATTCTGGTTACAACCCACTTATCTCAGAGTAGAATTAGAAAAGGCCTATGTAATATAGTAGTTATGTTACTGAACCCTTGGGAACATCCAGAGCTGGCAGAGGCATAAATAGAAACTGCTGAACCCTTATTGCATACCCCCAATCATTTCGATATTTAGTTTATTATAAAGCCTTACATATAAAGTTACTGTTCATTGGTATCATATACATCATTTATGTTGTATTGCTCATTTCTTATATTATACCTATTATATATAACTATTGCTAATTGTCATAATCATATGTATACATGTATCATGTATACATATGCATTTATTGTTAATATCATATATAGGAGCCAGCAAAAAAAATATTCTAGGAGCCAAACAATGGCACATACACACAATCACACAAACATACACACACAATCACATGCAGTCATACACACATTCACACAAACATACACACATTCACATGCAGTCATACACACAAAATCACATGCAGTCATATACAAAAACATACACAGACAATCACATGCAGTCATACACACAGTCACACAAACATACACACACAATCACATGCAGTAACATACACAGTTAGTTACATCCATCCATCCATTCATACAGTCAGTCACAGACACACACACACACAGTCCGTAACATTGACATTTATTTCATACTATATATCTTTATTTGGATTTATTAGGTTATAAATGTATCTTCTAAATATTACACTGTACAGACAGACACACACACACATACATTCAGTAACAGGCAGACACACAGTAAGCTGTCGGTGCACACACTTCCCCCTTGTGCTCCACTGGAAAAATCAAAAGGAAAAAAAATGATCCCAGCAGCGAGGGCACCATTTGGGAACAGCAATACCCGGATGCCAGGTCTAATTTCAATCAAATCTGCCATGGGCTCCAGCCCCAGGTCTTTTGGAGACCTAGCAACGCCACTGGTAAAGGGTGAGATTAGGCATGCTGCTACATATCACTGAGTGGACCTGGCTTGTTAAAGTAACTCCTTTTAAAACATTTAAACCTGCTTGGTTTTTAAAAAGGGTATAAACAAGCTGGTATGCAAGAAGAGAGGAAACCCAGTTAAGTGATGAGTATGAGGCATGATCACATTAAGTATGAGGCATGATCACATTAAAAGTCTAGGAAGTGAGAGTCTAGCATGATAGTAAAGACATTCAAATATAAACAACAACATAAAATATTTAAGTATCTTTGTTTTATTTGTTGTACACCAGATTAATTTATTTTCGCTGAATGTAAACACAACTCATTATCAGGTTGTAAAGTGGACCTTCCTACAAAATTCATGTTGCCTACTTTGCACTGCTCATCCCTTGTAAATACCTTATAAAATCCAAGTCGTAAACATTTTACAATATAAGCACTACTCCTACATCCAAACACACAAATACAAATAAAGTACAAATGCAGGATGTTGAAAATTGGCTGCAGACATTTTAAAACATAAGTATTAACTGTAAAATACAAATGTCAGTGTCATTTTGAAATGTGGTTATTTCCCATAAACTACGCATATCACAAAGATAAGATATATATATATATATATATATATATATATATATATATATATATATAATTTTTCTATATATAGTGTAGTAATTATGTATTAATATATCATGATATGAGTTGCTTCCTGACATTTACTTGGCTCCTAAAAATGGCTTCAACAAGTCTAACAACCCACTGCTGTGTGGAGTGATGTGTAAGACCCCAGAAATGCAAAGGGGCCACTTGGTGTTAGGAATATGCCCCCTCCGGGGTGGCTCTGACTACTAGTACATATAAACTGAGATTTTTTCTTGGGCACTTCATTACAATCTATGTAAACATAGCTACCAAGCCCAATCGCTGTAACCATATCAGTAGCATTGGTCTCCGCAGTCTCATTCATGAAATACAAAGGATTTCTGGGCAATTCTACTCTACTAAAAATGAATATAAATCCAGACAGTACAAGGAGTGACAATTAAGGTTGTCTTTATCCTGGTCCTTTGAATTTATCCACACATAAGTTTAGATACTTGCAATGGAGATGTTGTCAACAGCCTCTCAGGGTTTATGGGCCGTCTGTCAACAATGTCAGCTGGCATGTGTTAATGATAGACAATGCTAATAATAACCCTATTTCAGTGGGATTTGAAAATAAGCCACAGCCCACCATTGCCAAGTGACGTGTGACTAAACAAATACACATCTTGCTTTCATTATAAAACTTATCCAAACCAAGGAATAATAAATAATACATACATAAAACTTTCAATATCTAAATTTAATTTTGGAGGCCGGACATTATTACATTTACATAGTTTTTCACTGTCACTTCCACTAAGATCGTAGGTCAGCCAGGCATTATTGGAAGAATTAGAGCAGCAAAGGTTAGAATTTGCACATGTGCACATATTGTATATCATGTGCTTGTGAGTACAGTCATTAAAATCAGGAGACTTGTCTTTACTTTTAACTGGAAGTGAGAAATAAGTGAGAATAAGTGAGAGCAGTTATAGTTTTTCTCAGTCTGTTAGTTCAAAAGCATTCAGATCATGAGAGATTAAAGGTGTAATTGTACTGCATATTTAAAAAAGAATTTAGGTTGTATTTTTAAAACATAAAGATGTAATTTTGTTTTAAAATAGTATATAATTTCTGGTCCATTAGCAGAGTTCACAATGGTGGATTTTATGATGTAGGGACATATAAATGGCACTACCTTTCAAATCTCTGATTTTTAACAGCCATTGTACAATTCATATAAATATCTCGGTATGTGGCTAGATCAAAACGTATCTTTTGGTCTCCATATTGACAAGCTTGTGTCAAAGCTGTATCCTAGGATTGTCTCTCTATATAAGAACAAATCAAACCTAGATTCCACAGTAAGGAAACATACTGTGCCGCAAATGTTAATGCCAATCTTAGACTACAGAGATGTTGTATACAATTCTGCATCCCAGACTCATCACGGTAAACTTGACACAATACATTGTGCCGATTTGCCCTGCAGTGTGATTATAACCCTAATCACTGTAAACTATTAAAAGAGTTAAACTGGCTGGCGCTTGCCTTCAGGCGCACTCTGGAAAGCTCCCACCCTAACTGAGCAGCATGCTCACTCTTACTCCCTGATTCTGCCAAATCATCCTCTAGTCTAAAATCCCTGAAAATGGATTCAAATCGTCGAAACAGAATGTACCTGTTTTTAGTTTGCAAATTACTATAGTGTACATGTTGTTGGTTTTTTTTTTTGTATTAATGATTTACCCTGTATTTTCTCTTTCCAACTTCTATAAATATATATATATATATATGTATGTATTCTTTCAATCTACTGTTAAATGTGTAACTGTGTAATTCCATTCTGGACTGGGTCCCCAGGACATACTTGAAAACAAGAGAAATCTCAAGGAATTCTTCCTGGTAAAACATTTCTAAATAAATAAATAAATTGTGAGTGCATCAGGGTATTTTTGCATGTGTGTATACAAAGAGTGAACGGACTATTTTCCAGGACCAAAGTATTTGAAAGCATCAGTTGTCAGCAGGGTACCAGGATTAGGCTTTCATGGATGTGAGAGGGAAGTGAAGAACATGGAACTACGATGTAGCTTTAGTTTCAGGGGTTGGTTTTATGTTTCGGCCTATTTATTCTCTTTTTTCAGCCTGTGAGTACTGTCACTGATTTTTTCCAGGATAAGGATGAAAATACAGAGCAAAAAACTTATAATACATTAATGTGGGTTTTATTGGCCCATTTTTTTTTTTAAACACATATCACAGCAGGGGAGGATCCAGAGTCTGATCTCGGGAGGGGCACGTGTCCGTCTGTCTTTTCCTCTCTCCCATGTCCATCTGTCTTATCCTCTCTCCCATGTCCGTCTGTCTTATCCTCTCTCCCATGTCCGTCTGTCTTTTCCTCTCTCTCATGTCCTTCTGTCACGCTCGTCTCCCTTCCCATGTCTGTCGCACTCCTCTCACTCCCCGTATCCCTCTGTCTCTCTTCCTTCCATGCTCGTTTCTCTCCTCTTCCTTCCCATGTCCGTCTATGTATCCTCTTCTTTCCCATGTCCGTCTGTCTCTTCTCTCATTTCCCATCTCTCTGTCTCTCCTCTCCCATCCCATGTCTGTCTGTCTGTCTCTCCTCTACCATCCCATTGATGTCTCTCTCTTCTCCCTTCCTATTTATGTCTCTCTCCTCTCCCTTCCCATTTATGTCTCTCTCCTCTCCCTTCCCATGTCTGTTTGTCTCCTCTCCCCTTCCCATATCTGTCTGTCTCTCCACTGCCATCCCATATCTGTCTGTCTCTCCTCTGCCATCCCATGTTTGTCTGTCTCTCCTCTGCCATCCTATATTTGTCTGTCTCTCCTCTGCGAACCCATGTCTGTCTGTCTCTCCTCTACCATCCCATTTATGTCTCTCTCTTCTCCCTTCCCATGCATGGCTCTCTCAGACAATTTGCCCAATAATATGCCAGTGTTAGTTGCCATTTAATATGCCCCAGCCAATTTGCCCAATAATATTACAGTGTTATTGGCCATTTAATATGCCCCTACCAATTTTCCCAATAATATCCCAGTGTTATTTGCCATTTAATATGCCCCTGCCAATTTTCCCAATAATATGCCAATGTTATTTGCCATTTAATATGCCCCAGCCAATTTGCCCAGTAATATGCCAGTGTTATTTGCCATTTAATATGCCCCTGCCAATTTTCCCAATAATATGCCAATGTTATTTGCCATTTAATATGCCCCTGCCAATTTTCCCAATAATATTCCAGTGTTATTTGCCATTTAATATGCCCCTGCCAATTTTCACAATAATATGCCAATGTTATTTGCCATTTAATATGCCCCAGCCAATTTGCCCAGTAATATGCCAGTGTTATTTGCCATTTAATATGCCCCTGCCAATTTTCCCAATAATATGCCAGTGTTATTTGCCATTTTATATGCCCCAGCCAATTTGCCCAGTAATATGCCAGTTATTTGCCATTTAATATCCCCTGCCAATTTGCCCAGTAGTATGCCAGTGTTATTTGCCATTTTATATGCCCCTGCCAATTTGCCCAATAATATGCCAGTGTTATTTTCCATTTTATATGCCCCAGCCTATTTGCCCAGTAATATGCCAGTTATTTGCCATTTTATATGCCCCAGCCAATTTGCCCAGTAATATGCCAGTTATTTGCCATTTTATATGCCCCTGCTAATTTGCCCAGTAATATGCCAGTTATTTGCCATTTTATATGCCCCTGCCAATTTGCCCAGCAATATGCCAGTGTTATTTGCCATTTTATATGCCCCAGCCAATTTGCCCAGTAATATGCCAGTTATTTGCCATTTAATATCCCCTGCCAATTTGCCCAGTAATATGCCAGTTATTTGCCATTTTATATGCCCCTGCCAATTTGCCCAGCAATATGCCAGTGTTATTTGCCATTTTATATGCCCCTGCCAATTTGCCCAGTAATATGCCAGTGTTAGTTGCCATTAATATTCCCCAGCTAATTTGCCCAATAATATGTCAGTGTTACCTTATACCATTAAGCCCCTGCCACTTTCCCCAGTACATTCCCCCCATCTCCCCACTCCCCAGCACTTACCTTTCCCTGGTGGCTAGTGGCAGGCAGCATGGTCTTCTCCATGCTGCCTGTTCGTCTCACAGGTGGTTGTGCCGATAGGTCACGTGACCCGGCGCGCGTATGACGTCAGCGCGCCGGTCACGTGACCTGTCGGCACTTCCGTGTCGGCACACTGCACGGGGAGCTGTATCACAGTAAATACACATAAAACTTCACATTACACATACATTGTACAGTTGTCTTCATAAACTTCTACATTAAAATATGTTACCAAACCTTTTATATACCATAGATAAATCAGTTCATTTTGGAGACCTCATGTAGCCCTAAGAACCTCCACAACGAATATATACCGCAAACAAAAGTTTCCCACTTGATCCCCTACTAAATCAGTTGGAGACTTACTCAGAGTGTGTCACTGGCTTTTGATCTCTCAATCCAACCCTTCCAGAGTTTATAGAAAACATTCAATCTGTTTCTTGATGCAAAAAAAAAAATCTTTTAGACACTGATGTTAAATCTGAATTAAAATAAAACACTAGATGATGTAGTGCCACTTATACATGTCTATTTGGTTAGGGACCAGTTTTCCCACCACTCTTCTCCTCCATATGTACTCAACAGGTACCACCCCCAGGATTTCCATGCTTTACTCTAAGGAACAGAAAAGCATAGATCCCATTCAACATTTTAAGTTCACCTTTCTAATATTTAGTGACCAATAATGTAAGTTGGCCATCTGTCTCTTAACCTTATTCTTATATAAATGAGCATAGAGAAAACATAACATCCGTATCACCTGAAGAAACAATCCTTGTCTGGATAACTGTATCTATTGTAAATATCATCCAATTTATCTGCATATCTATCATGGTGGAACCAAAGGCCTCCAGTGGAGTCAAATGATGCCATTTTCCCTGCATGACCTTTCTACAGTTAAAAGATAGGCAATCTTTAAGAACGTGTTTCAGGGATCCTGAGACTCCTGCCTCCAGAATTCTTTGGGCTTCCCCAAATGACACAGTAATCACATGATTCTGTGTCCTGGATCCTCTTCCACTGTGTACTCTAAATCAGAAACATACCCCCTAACATGTCAGATAGCTATAGAAGGTGAAGCTATGGGTGTGGCATTATGGGAAATTCTAAACAACTTATGTTCCGAATGGGAAGTCAATCAGAATCAAAATAAAGTATTTTACTTGCAAAATATAATATTTAAACACATTTGCTGTGGGACAACATAAGAGGAAATAGGGACATAGCGATTTGAGATCTAACTTTCCTTTTAACAAACAGAACATTTATTACAAAAAAAAAAGTTCATATTAATATCTCCGAAATGAAATAAAGTATATTTTAAAAGGAACATAGCCTACTCATCATTCTGAACCAAGTATTATCCTAACTTTATGTATGAAGATATATATATATTATTTTGGTAGCTATGATACCATGTGTAACTACGTATGTTTGAGAATTGCTTATTATTGTACATGCCATTTGCAGCAAAACCACTGTTGAGTTTATTGCAGATGTTTCACATTTCTTTTAACAGTCTGAAAAACATACCCCATAGTACCTTGATTTGTTCACACCCACACCAAATATGTACATAGGTGCCCTCCACTTTGTTATACCTCCAACAGATATTGGAATAATGAGGGAACATTTTTCCAAGTTGAGAGGTTACCAAGTACCATTCATTCATGACCTTATATTGAGTCTCAACCAATGATTTGCAGTGAACTGATTTAGTAACTTTATGAAACACGCTAAACCATTCTTCTTGATTTATATGATTGTTCAGTTCTTTTCCCCAGCCCTTTACCTTTTACAGCCTTACCGCCATCAGAAACAGCATGAAAATAAATGTCAAGATGTTTGTAGTAATTCTGTTCATTTTAGCTACCTGTAAATGTTTCTCATGATAGATATGCATAAAAAAGTGGGATCTGAGATCATTTGAAAGGCAACCCCAATATAATTGTGTCCGTTTTGTGGTCACCTGAAAACCACACAAAGATATCTTTATCTCTGGGGTATAAAAATGTGTGAATCACTAATACTCCATTATTTATCCTGTGTAAGGACAATTTGGCAACCATATTTTTCCAGCAGTCTAAAGTCTAAAAACTATAAACTGTCTTATTGGTAGAATATAAAAAATGACATTTTAATGTTTAATAAATTGATGTGTTTAAGCCGAGCTCTGATGACAAAAGGGAATAAAAATGCTGTTTCCCATGTACACATCTGCTGCTTTTGCTACACTGACCTTTTTTCTTTCCTCCTCACAAGTGCTTGACAGTTGTGTGATTCTGAATTTCACTTTAAAATCTCTTTAATTTGTACCATACTGGAATTCCTTGGTGTACCAAAAAATGTGCACCACAGCTTGATGCACTTTGAAAAATATTTTGGCAGAAGCATGTAAATGTTGACATTTTGGGCAATATTTTTTGTCTCATCTTTGAAATTACAGATGGGCTATTTAATAAAGAATGGCAAGAGCCAAAAAGACAAACATTTAGTAAATCAAAATTTGCATACAAATACTTAACAATCAGTATACAAATATTTGTAGCATGTTTTTTTTTTTGTCATCCAACAAATCATATTATCCTTCTTAGTGAAATAAACTATGGGGCAAATGGATTAAGTTGTGGTACTGTTCAGTTATCTTGGGACATCAGATATGTTTGACATCAACTTTAATTGGATGGATGGGAAGACACCAACGACACAACCGGAACAATCTGGAACAAAGCAGGCAAGGAAAAGATGATGGACATAGTGAGGGATGGACCAGGATCAGAGCAGGCAGAACAAAATCAAAGTCTGGAAACAGACCAAGCTCAGGAAGGGAGCAGGAAACTGAATCGAAATAGCAACCCAAAGTCAAACCAGGTGTCAAATAAGTAGAACAATAAAATAAAGGAGTAAATCTAGACAGAGGGCTTAAAAAGTAAGGGGATGGCAACACATGCCCAAAAAGGGATGGGCAAAAAAAGTGGGGATTCCCCTTTTAAAAGTGGAAAAAGATTAGGTGCGCAAAGCGCATACACAGAGAAACACATCCACTATGCTGGAGCCTCAGACGGCTGAAAGAGCCGGCGAACATGCGGCTATTCTAAGGGAGTATGGCATCCTCGAGCAGCGAGGATGCCATGTCGAAGATAGGAGAGAGGCAGCAAGGTGCTGGTGTCTTCACGAGGGAGGCAGATATCCTCGGTTAGATGGGTCAGATATAGAGTTGAGCAAACACGTGGATTTTCGGGTTCGGTGGGTTCGGCCGAACTTTAGAAAAAAGTCCGGGTTCTGGCTCAAACTTGACCACGAACTTGACCCCGAACCTCATTGAAGTCAATGGGGGCCCGAACTTTTGGCCACTAAAATGCCTCTAAAAAAGCCCTGGAAAGGGATAGAGGGCTGCAAAAGGAAGTAAAATGGGGGTAAGAGTAGGAAAAGTGCCCTGCAAACAATATAATGTGGATAGGGAAATAACTTCAAATAACATAAAATACTAACAAATTAAAAATACAGCTGAGCCATAAAATAGCACTAGATAGAATCTTTGATTTTAGTTTTGGAAGAACATAAATCTAAATCTAAAGCATGGCTGCCAGGAGGATCAACAGAATTATCCATTTATCCATCGTTGGAGTGCAGGGTATTCTCTTTCAGTTTATACTAAGTGACCCATAGGTTGAGGAGGCGGTGACCGTGGTGGTGTAGGTGGAAGCAGCGCTGGAGGAGGAGGAGGTAGCCATAATTTTTCAAAGTGCACTGTAAGCACAGTATTGGACTGTTCTATTTGACTCTCAGATATGAAGTGCCCTGCAAGACGCAAATGTACTATTTAGCACCCAAAACAATTCAAATTTTTCAAAGTGCACTGTAAGCACAGTATTGGACTGTTCTATTTGACTCTCAGATATGAAGTGCACCGCAAGACGCAAATGTACTATTTACCACCCAAAACTATTAGAATTTTTCAAAGTGCGCTGTAAGCACAGTATTTGACGGTTCTATTTGACTCTCAGATGTAATACATGTAATGCTATTGCTATTCTATAAACCGAAATAGACTGAATTTCTTTTGGTTTATAGACTTTCGGTTTATGGAATACATGTAATGCTATTGGCTTTCTATAAACCGAAATAGAGTCCCCATTCATAAGAAATTCTTATGAATGGGGACTCTATTTCGGTTTATTGAAAGCCAATAGCATTACATACAATGTAATCGCCGAACCCCGAACTCCAACACGAACATACAGTGGAATGTCCGTGTTCGGGTCCGGGGTCCAAAAACCGTAATGTTCAGTACGAACCCGAACAGTGCGGTTCGGGTTCGCTCAACACTAGTCAGATATTATTACTTGCATTAGTATTTTAGGTAATTTCCCTCACTAGTGTTTTGCTATAAATGGTGTGCTATTAAAACATGGCTTTAGGGTGACCTTTGAAGCTTGTCACCACTGCACAGTTAATTACTATATTATATATATTTTTATTACTTGCAACATGTGTGTGTGTTTTGACTTTCAACACTGTTCACTGTTCCGGTCTGTAATTAGAAGCCCAGACGAAGCCTATAGACTGTGACATATACGTTGGAGTTTATACATACCAGTAGCACTTTTTGGAGGAGTATTTTTCTGGCCTGCAGCCCACAACTGATAGCCAACACAGCCATTATGACCATTCATGGATTTTCTATACATATTACATCTCTCACATGAAGTTGGCTCTTTCACTTTAGTGTGCCATATCTCTTGGGAGTGAATTCTTATTGTAGTGAGTTTATGAGACAACAGTGATTGTGTTATTTCCGGAGTCCATATATGAGCAGTATGTGTTTTGGGAGATTTGTACCCCAACATCACTGCCTACATTCTATCCTTTCTATTTACTGTGCCTGATCAATAGAATGTGGCACCCATTTCATCTGGAGCATGCTTCTAACCACATTGGGATTTGGACCCCACTCAGTCTTCTCCAAGTGGATTTTCATGTGCTCATTTTGGCCATCTATCAGACCTTACAGATTAGTGACTCTCCAAATTCAGGAGTGGGTGTTTTTTTTTTTACACAGATACTCTGAGTCTGCTATATTTATTAATAAAGGTTTATCATTGTATTTTTATATTATAACCTCTTTTGAGCTTTGTACAGGATTATTTCTCTTTAGTTTTATTATAGTCATTCATGACTCTGAGCACCCACTAAATTATATGAGATTTTGAACAGAAGGTTTTTGTATTCCTTAGGAGCATTAACCATTTTAAGTAACCATACTTCATCTGACCCAAGAGTCCCCTAATAGAGCTATACCAGCAGAGAGGACTCAATAAGGAACTTTATTTTTATTGTCTCATTAAAGAATTTCTACTTAAATTCCCTGTACTTAAGATTTGACTCAGGTTGCTCCGGTATTCAGCACAGAGAAGGTGCCTTCTAATTGCTGATGAGTTCAGTGGCAGTTCAAACATCGTAGCTGATTCCGCATCGATATCCCCTGACACCGGAAGTAGCCGAAATGCACCAAAACAAAGATGGTAGCCTCAGTCTTCCCCATAGACTTATTTGGCTTATTTTGGGGCCATTTTGGGAGTACCTTGACTCTTACAGATACAGCAGAATTCCTCCCATGGAAGTCCATGGGATGTCTTTGGCTACCGCCAAAATATAGCCAAAGTCTTCCTGAAATGACCCAAAGTGTACTAAAATAAAAATCTGTAAAAAACAAACAAACATGCTACAGTAATTAAATACGTAGATATGAAAGTAAAAAAAATATTTTTTCATTCAAATTTAAAATGCTTATATTGATGTAAATATACAATTATAATTTACATTAATATATTCTTCTACACTTTTCTCTTCAAATCTCCAGTTAAAATTTTGCCTAGATTACCCGATTTTGGAGAGTGTTTGGGGTGATTGGCCATATTTGGATAGCTGAAAATCTTCAGTTTTCATGGCGAAAATGTCCAGATCTGAATTCTTACGATGCTTTGGATGCTGAACGGCCCAAGCAAACAAGTCAGACCCAATGTCACAACCTGTTGCAGGGCAGGGTGTGGGGTCTGTCTGCACCTCACAATACATAACTATGGACTGGATGCTAAGATACGAAGCTGAGATACTACAGGTAGCAGAGACTGGCAGCTGAGACAGGACTGGTAGCTGAGGACAAAACAGGATGCTGAGACTGAACTGGCAGCTCTCTGAGCAGGGCACGGACCTGGATAACTGTAATGGTTCATCTAGGACTTGGACACGCAATTCAGGATGGGTACTGGGTATAACAAGAGTCAGCGTAAAAGAACAGAATTCTTCTGCCTGAAGGAAACCCTATGGTTGAGCCGCAGGTATTATTCCCCTAGGTCTTTTACACTCTATCAAATATACTAACACCAAAGTGTAACCCAAATACAACAGGTAGACAGGAACTCAGGAAGAGAAAACCAAAGGCAAAGGTACACAGGGATCAGGCAAGAGAGTAAAATAACAGAATTCTTCTCCCTGAAGGAAACCCACCCTATGGTTGAGCTGCAGGTGTTATTGCCCCAGGTCTCTTACACTCTGTCAAATACACTAACACCGAAGTGTAACCCAAATACAACAAGTAGACAGGAACTCAGGAAGAGAAAAACTAAAGGCAAAGGTACACAGGGATCACACAAGAGTCAAAGGCAGGCAAATGGGTCCAGACGGGTGGCAAACAGGCCTTGTAGAGGACAGGCAAAATTCAGCAACAGTAATCAGGAACAGAGGTCAAGAATAGCAAGAAAGTGACAGAGGCACAATACAGGCTGTAACCAGAGCAATGCAAAGGCACCTAGTGCAAATAGCTACAGGTTTAATTAGGGTTGGGCTCAGGTTAACGAGGTAACTGACACAACAGGAGGAGAATGGAACCATTAGAATAGCGGCCACTGGACACTGAAGAGGAAACAGTCACAAAACCTGAATACAAACATACAGGAGCCAGGGAAATGGGGTGGAACCGTGACACCTGAATTCAAGGCTCCTGAGTAGCCAGATTTCGGTGATTTATGAAATTCAGCTGACTTGCCCAATCCTAATCCATTTGGGTCAGATTGGTGTATATTGGGTCAACCCTTTCATCTTTCAATTAAATACAACTTCATTTCTTGTGAAAGTTGTCCTTTAATTCCAAGAGCGATGACTTTAAGGACATTTTAGAAAAACTGAAATCCATAAACGAATATTAGCATTAATTGATGGAGCATGTAAAATGCATTGCATTTGACAGGGAATCCTGCTAACTTATTTAATTTTAGCATAAATTGCCATTGAGTAAGCTGAGACTCCAATACATCTATGAATCAAAACCAATGTTGAAATCATACAAATGTGAGCATATTAATAAATACATTTGTTGAACATCCGAACTAAAATGTTTATTCAAGCAATATTTAGATACATATCTTTTATATTATCAAGTGGTATCAGACATACCATTCAAACAGAGCACAGATGGATAAGTTCTGGAGTAAAAGAGCTGCGTTGCTATTCCTTAATACTCTCAGATATTTCAGGACAGTTTTCTTACCATATATCATTCTCTTAGCAGTCTGTAGTTGTGCTCTTTGTAGTCTGTGCCAGGCTTGTGAAATGTTTTGCTTTCATCAACTTGTTTCTATTTCCGCACAGCTCAGTTACTGCTTCCCTACACATGGGTGGCACTTCCAGTAAGTACATTATTGTACCAACCATTTTTCTTAGAAACATTAGTAACTGGAGATCTTATCTTATGGTGGAAAAAAAAAGCTAAACTTTGTCTACAGATTATATATATATGTAAGATAGGTTAAAGTTTATGAAATGCACATGACATAGACTCTCTGAGGTTTTCGCTTCTTCCGATCGCCCAGTCACAATTCAAAGTCACATGTGCTGATCTACGTTGGACATACAATTGGAAAAATATGTCCAACATCAAGGGAAAGGGAGGGAAAATATGTTAGGGAGTGTTTGCGAAACAATGGATTAAGACATGATGTGCATACCAAAATACCAATGTTTCTTCTTCAGTGATAGTTTCGTATTTCTCCTTTAAAAGGAGAAGAATATCAGAATGAGCAAAACTGGAGTTTTCAGAGTATAAAAAGTACAAAGAGCTTTAATAGAAAATATTGGGTGGTACCCAAGTGTTAATCAAAGTATGATTAAACTTAAAAAATAGAAAGCTGTTCACCTAACACTTACAATTAGCCCTGGTAGTATGTGCTTTGCTCGGTCTTCTACTTCACTGAATACTCTGTATCTCCTCTGAGGCGTTAGCTCATCCTTTCTTCTGGCTGGCCAGCTACTCCCTGCTACTTTCCTGCCAATCTCCCTTACTATACACATTAAAATTCAGATTTAACTCACTGTTCCCATAGAAAGATTTAACTATACAACATGCAGGGACACCAGTTTTACTATACAATGTCTAGTGACAAACATGGTGGGTTTCCCCTACTAAAGAAATTCACCAGGTTGGTCCCTGCACAATGTATAGCTAAATTGGTTAAAGGAAATAGTCATCTCACCTCAACTCCCCTCATATCACCTCAACTTACCTGCAACTCACTTTTTAGTGAATAGACGCCTAGCAGTTAATGGCAGGCTCTGGACTGGCTTAGTAAAGTAGCAGCTTCATGAAATGATTTCTTAGTCAACAGATTGTGTTTTGGAAAATTTTTCGGTTCAGGGAAAAACCTTTCAAAAACAGTATAAAATATGTAAACATGATCTTTGATATATATAAAAAAATGTTTGGGGGTGTGACGTCCCTCTTTAACATTTTAGTTTTAATGAAAATCACATAAAGAACACACCAGACTCCTGCACATCAGTTGTGCTTATGATACACTTATCAACACTAGTGAATTCACTATACACATGTATGCAGAGTGCACTAACTGCACAGAAAGATGATTTGGAAAGATCTCACCCATGCACGTAAGGAAGGTTCCTTCCTGAGATCTCCAGAAGCTCTGAGTTTAGTGATCCCCCTATGTCACCTTGCAATATCCCCAATAACTGAAGCCATACTTTGTATTGTAGTGCCTTTTTGCAACTTCTCTCAGCAGCTTTTGGTGTCGGCTGTATTTGCAAATTTTTTTTTCACTGTAATGTGGGGAGGCTCTTTTCAGCTTGGAGAATGGACGTATTTAAATTTGTCGATTATAGACCATAAGTTAAAAAGTTAAGTAAGCAGTCCTGGCAGTGCTTCATGCATCATTGAAGCTGTTTCACCTGTTTGTGGGCTGGTCAGTTGCAAAACATCTTGGTGGTTGTGTTAAACATTAGCATCTTATGCTGCACATTGCCATTGGTGGCCGCAGGTATAATAATTTATGATGTTATATTGTTAATATTTGTGAATAAAACTGCTCTTTTACATTACATGTGCAGCCGTGAAAACCATAGATAATGTCATTTTTAAAATGTACTTTATTATTGACTATATGTGGTCTGTTTGTTGACAGACGCATTTTAAATCTGTGTATTTGCTTGAAATTCTACAACAACAATATTTAAATTATTTTTATGTCCATCATTTACATTGCAAATTCTATTAAAAGGACAGTGTTACTACTGTGTGGGTCTCTATATTGACTGGTTGGTGACAAAACCCTTTTTGAATATGTCTTCATTGGTGAAGGTATACAACAGGTGATGTATGGTTACTGCAACATCAAATCAGTAAGTATCCCTGGTGCTCCTCCGTATTGGACTATATTCCAATCATTCCCTTAGCACCTTGGTTTAAGCAGGATAATGGGAACAGTAGTACACATAAACAATATATCACCCAATGCACAGCAGCCTCACAATGACCCAATGCCGAAAAAATATTGCGCCGCTTTTCTGTTAAAGTTCTAATGGGAACAGTAGCACAGCCATAATGTTACAGAACCAGACAAACAAACTCTGTAAAAAAAAGTATATGTTGTGAGCAACAGCCGAAAGAGATAAATTAATACAATTAGTTTGACGTTTTCTTGAAAACAAGGATCTCTGCCCAGTTTCCATTAAAGCTAAAATATATATTTCTTTTAAAACTATGTGGGTCTTTTCAAATTTGTAGCTAATTCTTTTAAATATTTTTGTTCTGGACTGGTTCCATTCTCACCCTTTGTCACATTTTGGCCTACAAATCCAGACAGTGCTCTCAAATGTATGAACCTTCTGCTTTTTATCCTCTGATCACCCTTTAAAAAATATGCTTGAGTCAGCACAAGTCAACTAACATGTATAACCTCTCAACACAGAGTGTGTAGTGCCAAAACTAACTGTAATGTTTGTGGTCCCTTAAGAATGTGGCTGAAAGAGATAGAATACCATTCCTCTGAATATGCATCCGCAATATATATATATACATACCATTGTTTATCAGTTACTGGGTTTTGCATGCTACAATTTGGCTTAAATATGACTTAAGATATTTAGAACAAAGGCCTGTGCAGATGTAAGTCAGCTTCTTGTTAGTTCTTTGCCCGCTGCTTCTCACACTTTGTCTGGGTCCCTTAGGATGTGGCTGGATGGATGGATACCCATATCAGCTGCAAAGTATTATAGTTGAAATACACAGAATAAAACAGTGGGAAATGAAACACATAATGAATCCAAGTTATTTAAATATGCCTAAAAGCTCCCAGTATTTTCTGTTCAAACATTGTGGATTCTTCTCCAGTAACCACTGAAGTAATCATTCGAAGTAACGAGATACGCTTGTATTTATTACTATAATTTGTGCGGAACTATCTTCAAGGAGTTTCATTATCTTCAGGCATAAAGAAGCCAAAAAATCCATTGATCTTTGATCGGCTTCCTCATTACTGCCAAGGTAAACATTAAAATATCTAAAAATGAAATGCATCATTGGAAATCACATTATGTAGAACAAAAGTCCATTTCTAGTTGGCCCAATTTGTTTTCCTTTATTAGGTTTTCTGCACAAGGGTTCAAAACAAGTTCTCCTCAGCTCCAGAAACAATCTGGTTTTCCCCCTGGATCACAGTTAACCAAGTAGAATAAATCAAAAATGTTCTTGAGGGAAAGCATGAGGTAAATTTCACATAGAAGCACTCCACAGACTCCTTAACTCACTTTCTCCTTAACGAGTTAAGGTAATGGGCTCCTTAAAAGAAGCAGAGAGCAGTGCAACACTACTGCAGCAGTGGAAAAAGACTCTGGAAATCAACAAACAATATATTAGAATAAATTGTTATAAACTGCAAAAACTCCAGACCTGTCCCCACAGGCTAAGTAACAAGCAAAAGTAGTGTAGAAGGCGCACATGAAATAGAGTACCAAAACAGCAATTTTGCTAAATGAGAGAGTTTTACTGAAGTATTGCATATATAGTGGTATCAGTATAAACATATACACATAATCTGTATAGTGCAGCAAAAACAAACTTATAACAAAAAAGTAAAAAAAAAGTATATATAGAAATAATGTGTAGGAGGGAGAACTCATGGTACAGCGGAGTGGTGGATATACAAAATGTTCACAAATGACTATTTACAGTGCCGGCAGGTCTGCCACTTTTATCTAACTCTGGGTCCTGTAAACAGTTAAATCAGTCATCAGTTAAATCATCCACCTTATTAATTTACCCCCATTATTTTTTTAATAAACATAATAAAAATAATTGGTTTCTGATTTAGAACATAACCAACTAGAAAAGCTACAATTTCTGGGGAGATTGTGTGAAGTGTTCTTGCTTCCACCAGTAGTCTACAATTGGAGTGGGCGGAGTAACTGGGTGGAGTGGCTGGAGTAACTGTTGTGTGGTTGGAGTGGCTGGAGTAACTGTGGAAAGGTTGGAGTGCGGTTGCCATCTTCAAACGGTCGTATTTTAAAAACTATAAATCCTACAGCGTAGAAATTTATATTGTGAGAATCACAAGACCAGACCCACATTTTGATGCATAGTATGTCTCTTTTTAAAAATGAAGGCACAGTCGCAGTTTAGATATTGCCCTTCAAATTTGAGGTGGCTATAGTGGAGTTTCAATGAATGTCAATGGACCGCATGAGTTGCAAACAAATGGTCATATTGTGAAAATTATCAGGACTATGGCTTAGCCGTGGACATGTTTAGTGGCAGCAGGGATAGCTGAACGTTTTGATATAAGATTTGTGTAGGTGTGCTTGAAAATGAGGGAGTGGTGGCAGTTTAGAAATCATGTCCTGATTTTTCAGCTCCCACTCTAGTTTTGAACATTCCGCCATTCATTCCTATGGGACCAATTTCGCCACAAAAACTACGATATTTCGTGAACCATTCGGCGAAACGTTCCACAAAGTAATAGCACACCAATCGGGAACAATCCGCACGTTTCGGTATATTACTGTCTATGTAGTGTAAAGACTGTAGGAGGAGTTAGGGTGGTAAATTTGGCTATCATAAGAATAAGAATATATATGTGAGATAATATTAAGTGGTCTTGTTATGCAAGAACACTTAACTAGAAAAGCTACAATTTCTGGGGAAATTGTGTGAAGTGTTCTTGTCTCCACCAGTAGTCTACAACTGGAGTGGGCGGAGTAACTGGGTGGAGTGGCTGGAGTAACTGTTGTGTGGTTGGAGTGGCTGGAGTAACTGTGGAAAGGTTGGAGTGCGTTTGCCATCTTCAAACGGTCTTGTGTAGGTGGGCTTGAAAATGAGGGAGTGGTGGCAGTTTAGAAATCATGTCCTGATTTTCCGCCATTCATTTCTATGGGACCAATTTCGCCACAAAAACAACAATATTTCGTGAACCATTCAGCGAAACGTTCTATGTAGTGTAAAAACTGTGGGAGGAGTTAGGGTGGTAAATTTAGCTATAATAAGAATAAGAATAAGAACTAGAAAAGCTACAATTTCTGGGGAAATTGTGTGAAGTGTTCTTGCCTCCAAAAAATTTAGTCTATTATAAGAATATATATGTGAGATAATATTAAGTGGTCTTGCTATGCACGAACACTTAATAATAAGAGCGTTCATTTATTAATTAATTTCACATACTAAAACAATGTATCTTGTGTGCTGATCTATATTTTGATATTTAATCTGGACAGATACATTTTGAAAAGACAGTATTGCAACGCCCCTTTTCCTCCTGTCTTTCAAAGAAGCAGACAAAAAAAAAATGCATTTTCTTGTTTTTCTTTGCCAATCTGCCCCCCAGACTTAGCCAATGGACCCCCCAACACACAGCCACCTGCCCCCAAACTTTTTCCAATGCAGCCCCTGGACTTCTGCCAATGCTGCCCCCAGACTTACCCAAAGCTCCCTGGTGGTGAGTGGGGGCAGCACAAGGAGGTTGTCTGCCGTATGTGCAGACATCCACCGGCTGCCCCAATCTCCCGGCGGAAGTGCCGGGCAGCAGAGGAGGATGTCAGCGCACACCTGACTGTTTGCGAGGGGGATCCAAGTCCGATTACAAGGCGAATGTAAGATGAGGAGTATTTTTCAGAGCATTTGGTTTGAAAAAAATCTTGTCTTATATTCGAGCAAATACAGTATATCTAGAAGCATCTTTGTCTCTCCAATGTGACTCCTGTATACTACAGATGTCAATATGCTCTTTTTTTTTAGATACCTCAGAACTGTATATATTTTTTGGGGAGAGAAAAAATAAAAGTAATATTGATGGTTTCTTTAATACTTACCTTTTGTTGTAGTCCAATGTGCTTGAACAGAAAACGTATATATGAATCTTCAATATGTTCTGTTCTTTCTTGCCTTTTATAGAACTAAACAGTTAATTTTAACTTAGCCAGTGGTTGACTGCACAATATCCTACATATAAACAAAGGTATGCAATTCATATTTATAAATAGAAAGTTTTGGAGTCACTAGCCATAATGCAAGAAAAATGTTTCTCTGTTGCCAAGATTTGCATATTATTGCATTCTAAATTATGTTAAAAGTAAACTCCTGACTGGATTTATGTCTTAGGTAGTCTACTCCTAGAACAACATGAGATTCAAATTTACATTAAACTGTCGAAATCTGTTTCAATAGTATGTAGAAATTGGTGTATATTCACAAAAATTTGAGAACAATGAATGGAGGTCGACTTGAGAAGTCAACTTTCACTTTAAAGTCACTTTTCCATGTCAACCTCCTCACCATATTCACTAAATGAAACTCGGCCTCCCTCTCCCCTCTCTGCGCCAAAGTCCATCTCGATCTCCCATCTAAAACTCCTTTCAGTGAAAATCAATAAAAATGTTGCTTTCTTAAGGAGGATTATTTATTTATTTTCTGGGTGGCCCCTTTCCCTGGACCAGAAAATGAGGTATAGTTTTCCTTAAAAGGCACCCTTTGTGTGCCAGGGGCATTGACGTAAGATAGTTGGCCAGCTGTCCAAGTATCTGTCAAGAATCCTGTTAGGCACTCACCTCTGCTGTCTCCATGCCATCACGATGGGGCAGGTACGATGAGGTGGCCAAGTCTTCGGGGCACCTTAATACATCGTACCACCCCCTGACACTAGCCACCAATGGGAGAGTTGGGGAGGTGGGGTTAGCATCCCTAACAAGGAGGACCCGCCCATTAGTCTTATAAAGACCCCAAGCTTCCCCAAGTTCAGTTATTGTTGGCTGTGCCTGAGTGCACAGTGAGTCTTGAGCTAAACCTTTTGCATACCTATTACAAATTGACCTTTGCCTGCTGCCTGCCTATTGACCCTGCTTGTTGCCTGGATTAACCCATTGCCTTCTGCCTGCCTATTGACCCTGCTTGTGACCTGGATTAACCCTTGACCTGCTGCCTACCTATTGACCCTGCTTGTGACCTGGATTTACCCGTTGTCAGCAGCCTGCCATTTCTGAACATTGCCTGTATTCTGGACTTTCCTTCTACCATAAGTCTACACCTGCATCTTGGGTTCCTTCCCTGACACTCTGCTAGCCAGAGCCCTACAAATCTTGACATCTATATTGTACTTATACATATGTTAATTTAAATACAATTTGGATGTATGTGGGCATTTTTCTATTTTATGCTACATACACTTTAGTCATACCGCTAACCAATTATCTGGCCAATTCTATACACTAATTCTTTCATCCCAAGGAACAATATCTGTCTAGGTTGATTGTAAAAGCCTGGTTTGTCTCAGTGAACAATACATATGATAATGAACTAACACAATTACATTTTTTCATTTATATTTTATTGCATTAGTCATTCCCTCTGATTCTTGGATGTTCTTCAGTGCTGTTTAACAACCCAACCCAATGATACAATAAAGATGCTACAAATCCCCATTATTATTGCCTTCCTAACACAATTAATATAAGAAGCATATAATATATAAATAACAGGCTAGGCAGATCTCAATTTCCACAGTACAAAATGTATCTGATTCACCAAGGGAGTATCTGTAGATATTTGTTTCTATACAAAAAGACCACCCATTATGAATATAGCTTTGTAATTTCCCCACAACTTTCTGTCACACTTCAAATATTCCTGAAATTTACTAAAAAAAAAAACAGCCCACCTTTTTCAATATGTCTTATAATTATATGCTGTTTTATGTGTTTCATTTGGTTTAAATGCATTAGGAGTGATTTATAAACATGAGGTACACACAGACAGCACCATATACTGGAGCTATCGGGAGTGTCGGTAGTTTAAAAAAAAAGTTTGTTATGTATAATGGCAATTGCACTTTATTATAACTCCTGACACTTTGTAGTGTGGACCTCTGCCATAGAGTGTTTGGCGCAGTCAGCATGCGCTCTGTGTTTATCCATGACCTCCTATGTATGAAGCAGACTCCTGATGGATGTATACAAAATCAGACCCTAAGTTAATATTGGAGAACCTTCCCCAAACAATGTTACAATGTTTGATGGAGGTTCTTCCCCTGCACGGTAAAGTGTTAGGATGTATGCAATTGTGCCTTTTTTTCAGTCTTTAAACATAAACCCTTTTTATTATCTTAAAACAGTGCTGTGAATGTTAGGGTGCCTGCACAAGGTTTTGGCTGTTTTCTCCTTGAAGAAGTGTTGAAAGATGTGGGAGGGATGTCACAAAGGCTTTCATGTTTACCACATATAGCAAAGTTTTTCATGTCTCCGGAATGATAGTAATAACTTCACTCTACAAACCATGGACCGGAGACTGAATACCGAGTGACCACACAGCTATCGATGCATATCATAGACCGCTCACATTAGAGGCCTACCAGTGACAGAGGGTTCAGAGAACACTAAACAATTGCCATTATTGGTCTCCAACAAAATTCTTGAAAGAGACCCAACAGCGAACATTACCCTAGACCATACGCACAGAATACTCCAACCTAAAGACTTCTCAAACATATGCAGCAAAAGAAGACATCTTACGCCAAGCTTGAAAAAGCAAAGCGCTGTAACACATGGGGTCTCTGATACAAATCATGTCTGCATGGGCCACTTTACAAATAAGGAAAACACTAATGTTCTTGACAACCACCATCCATCAAGCAAAGATCTCCTTTAGTGGGGATTCCAACTATCATTTACAGTGCTCATGATACACAGTCAAAACACTAGAAGATGCCAAGACCATGTGTGAGGCCTTGAACCTCCCACCACATGACCTCTTGGAATAGTCATCAGTCCTGCAAGGAGATGCAGTTCTCTCCAAAGTAATAAACAAACCATGACTTCCTTGTCCATAGCAGAAATGAAAACGTTGGCCTAGGAGGGGACTGCAAGCTGGAGAACTGGTCCAAGTCAATCCATAAAATACCATGAACCAGATAAGTAACTTGAGTCACCTGAATGGGCATCCCCAAAGGCAGACAGACTGCTGAGGCATGCACCTGACTTGCGCTCCCATATTGTTATCCTAATTAGACTAAACAGCACCTGGTTCCAGCACTTCAGTTACTGACTGTACATTTGCCTTTTTCCCCTTGAGTCTCCAACTCACCCCAGAAGGCCCACGTTGTTTATCATTGTCAGCCAAAATGTAGGAAGACTTTATATGAGACACAAACTCTCCCAATCAGGTAAACAGACTGGGGAGTTAAATCTGATTGAGTTTTTGGAATGTCTGGGATGGAATTGGATGGAGTGAAGTCTGAATGAAGTTGTTCTTAATCTAAATGGTATTGTCCAGGATGTGGATGTTTGTGTAACATAGTCTCAAGTTTATACTGGGATGTAAGGCATTATAGACTTCATTAAATATGTGGAGTCCCTCTCCACTACCAGTCCAGATAATTAGACTATCAGCTATGTAACGAGATATACTAGAGGTTTGGTGTGGCAGGTGGAGATGTTGTCCTCCTCCATTTGAACATATTGGCAAATTGTGATGCCATTTGGATGCCCATTGCAGTCCCTATTGTTTAGAGATAAACATCCTGTTCAAATATTGACATAGACTTTATTGCACTTTATTTTCTGTTTTCTTTTGTTTGTGTCTTTGTTACATACTTTCCCTCATATCCTTCAACACATCTAAAAAAAAAAAAAAAAAGATTTCAGTGTAACAATAACAGTACTTTATACAGTTACTTGATACATGCATTTTACACAGGTTTATGCAAAGCACACTTTTGTACATCTACAATTAATATGTATTCACTCAGTCTACTTTTAAGGGCCCTACATGTAAATTTTTGTTAGTAGTGCACAGTTTGAAATCGAATATTGAGTTTGTTTCCAGATGTAATCTACACTAATCTTGGCTTCTAATATTGAGTTATACATGGAAAGACCACAGCAAGGCTCCAAAGTCATGCTTCAGGATGTTTAACCATGTTGGCTTTAAAGCTTTCCACATCTGTATTGGCAGGTAGTAGGTTTCTTCTCCAAATAGCTGATACAATCTCATTCATACAGACACTGAATTTGATTGAGATGATATGAATTTGCAAGCTATTACAGTAATCTAAAATTGAACTCACTGACATATTCATGGAATCAATCTATAAACTTAGTATTGTGACATGATGCATTAGTAATGTACAAGCAAAGCTTTTTCAAGAATTAATATATTATACATATTTCTCATAAATATAAACTCCAACTCACACTGGGTTTTATAGGGTCAGACTGTATTTGCAAAACTCTTTAATGGCTTTAGATTGCCTGGCTTCCTATTTCTCTAAAGTTTTTCTACTCTTCATATAGTATCTTGTCTGGATATTTTGTGGCAACAGCAGGTGTTCCTATATAGATGACTGGAGGGAGTGAACACTGGTATGCTAGTGGAAGTCCTGAGTATTCATTTCTCTCCTTCCACTATGCCAGTGTTCTACAGCAAGTGAGAAGGTATCATTTTACCTCCGTGTCAACAAAGAAAGCCCGTTATCCCAACGGAGTCTCTGCTCTAGCCACTTGAGCATGGCTTTCTTCATCAGCGTGGGTGGTCCTTATTGTTGATGCAATTATACTCTGCATGTTTTTGCATGTGTGTCAAAAAGGAAAGTAACAGATTGGAAATATTTTGGGTGTATTGTTAATGGCAACGGTACGCATTACATAACATCAGTATTTACAATCACTGTGTAAATCATCATTACTTGCACACAACGTTAGTAATGAAATAGCAATAAAAGCAAAACATTTCACAATATTTTAGTTGTAGCCAAATGGAAAACTAAATAATTCACATTAGTTATTGTTAATGTGATTATTTTAAAATTAGGCACTTGTTCTTTGTATAATTATAATTATGGATGTTTTAGAACAATATGTTCCACTGACACAGTATTATTGCCATAGCATCTAAGAATGGGACTATTATTTGGCATGTTTTTAATATGTCTCGCCAATTGACATTTCGAGCAATCAATAACTTTCCAACTATGGCCTTATGTAAATATAATAGAGTCTTTTTTTGTCATCTTTGGTAAAACAATTGCTACTAGTACATTCATGGCTTGTGACTTGAAACTTGGAATACAAAATCAGTTTGTCATCCAAGTCTAGTGATGAACACACATGTTTTTGTTGTTCGAAATGGCAATAAACTACTATATTATAATATGAAAAGCAAAGCAAATATTGAACCAGACAAAAGCAATTGAAGAGAAAGAAAATGTATTTCTATTGAAGACATGCAAGTTATGGAGAACAGTACATTAACCAGACACGGATGCTCCAAATGTGCTAGGCATGTGCCACACACTTAGCACGGGGCCCCGCTTTATATTTCCGGAGTTTGTGTGCTCCGAACAGAGAGCACACAAACCCCAGAAACACATCCGGGAGACAGACGGCAGCTGCGAATTTGGCATCAGAGTCACTCACTCAATTCGAACAGCACGAAAAGTAAGAGAGTGATGCCGAATTCCCAGCTGCTGTCGGCCGCTTTGATCTATTTTGTTTATTTCCACGGCTTTGTGTGCTGTCTGTTCGCAGCACACAAACCACCAGAAATACACAAAATACATTGTGCCCCTGAGTGCAGGTATGCTCCGGACTGGCACAATCCACCCCTGACATTAACCTCTCTTAATTGGTTGCTACAACCTTTGTTTCAGCTCAAACTAGCATTTCAACTTGGTAATCACTTATTCTATGCTTCTGCTCTTCCTAGCATTTCACACTTAGTTATTGATATGATTATAAAGAAACAACAATAATGAAGGTGCGCTTAGTGTAACATCAGTGTTGATACAAAAAGATGAATACAACCTTAAAGTTATCAGTTGATGTCTTTCAAAAAGAGAGATGTAGGTGAAACAAATAAGGAAGAAAAAAAGAGCACATACTGTGTGATAACTTCGGTACAAATATGCAGGCAAAGAAGGAAAATATGGAGGTAAAGAGCTTCTCCTGGAAAAAAAGAGCTCATAAGTGTGATAACGTTGGTACAAACATGGAGGCAAATACCTTCTCCTAGCTAGGTAGAAGCTCTTTACGTCTATATTTGTAACTACATTATCACACTATATGTGCTCTTTTTTTTCAACTACATCTCTCTTTTTTGTGAGATATCAAGTGATAAATTTAAGGTTGTATTTCTCCATTTTTTATGTACACTGATTGTTAAACTAAGCACACATTGTTATCGTTTCCTTATATACACTATTATCACGTGTGCCCTAGGAAAAGTGTACTATTTTGGAGTTGCTAGTGTATAGTGTGGTGCTGAATTTTACTCTTTGTTTTTTGGTATTACTGATGTGATTATTCACAGTGTCTTATTTCATTTCTACCATATTTTTTACTTTCAAGCACATCATTGTAAAAGTACATATTCTCTTCTAGAAACCAAAAGATATCACAAATAGAGTTGAGCGGACACCTGGATGTTCGGGTTCGAGAAGTTCGAGCGAACTTTTGAAAAAGTCCGGGTCCGTGCTCGAACTTGACCCCGAACTTGACCCCGAACCCCATTGAAGTCAATGGGGACCTGACGTTCGGCTTATGGAGTACATGTACTATTGGCTTTCTATAAACTGAAATAGAGTCCCCATTCATAATTATTTAGAATTACATGTATTCCATAAGCCGAAAGTCTATAAACCTATCGACGTTCGGTTTATAGACTTTCGGTTTATAGAACAGCAATAGCATTACATGTATTGTATAAACCGAAAGTCTATAAACCGAATGTCTTTCGGTTTATAGACTTTCGGCTTATATAATACATGTAATTCTATGCTATTCTATAAACCGAAAGTCTATAAACCGAACGTCGTTCGGTTTATAGACTTTCGGCTTATGGAATACATGTAATTCTATTGGCTTTCTATAAACCGAACGAGAGCCCCATTCATAAGAAATTCTTATGAATGGGGACCCCATTCCTTAGATTTTTTTAAATACTTTGTTGTTTTTATTGAGTCATATAACATTGCATAAAGTGGTTGTCAATCAATTATTGTGTAGTATAAAATCCATAGTGACATTATTAAATCAAGGAAGATACTTTAAGGTAGTCTTTATATTGTCAAAATTACTGATATTAGGTTCACAACATTAAGTGACAAACGTTATTACAAACATATTCCTAATTGGATCATTTTGCAATAATGACTTGCTATGGTAAATGCATAAAGGTTTTATACTCTCATGCTAGAGATGGAAGACTATAGTAATCTAGTGATGTTAGAAAGAAGAACCTATACACTTTTAGGCTTCCTGGGGGCCTGCATCTGGAATGCAGACATTGAGTTCCAGCTCTACTGTAATTTGTACATTACCCTTCTGTGTGGCACAATTTCAAATACTTTTGTAAAAACTTATTACATTACATTCACTGAAATACCTAATTATTGATTTCTGCTTAATCATAGAAAGCAATTTAAATTTGTTTGATATCATCTTTCTTCCTAAATCACGTCAACTCCTACTAATAATGCCACTGTTCAAAACGTATTCCTTCACAATATCCCTTAATATTGATTCAAATAACTTCTTAACTATAATGTTATGCATATACTGCATGTGCTTCAAATCAATCTTTCAGTGCCCTTTTTTTTAGCTATCATTTTATCCTGTTTTGCATACCTATGGAAACATGTGTAAACACATCTGCTTTAACCTATCTAACTAAACACATGTCCAAGATTTACATCACACAAATTCCACTTGGCACAATAGAGAACTGTGTACCCCAGGGACAATTCAAAATAAATAATAAAAATTGATTTGTAGGTGGGACTTTGGCAAAGCAATGGCAGTCCAACAAGGCAGGTTATTGGCCAAAATTGGCTAGCATGTTTTTAATTTAGGTTGAAAAAACACTCAGTGGGGTCTTACCACTGAAAAAAATGACTAATAAAAAGGTATTGACACTGGACATAATGCAAATATTGCAGAATATTATACACTTATACCAGTTCTTCGAATATATGAAATGGGAACAAATACACGGGGATCGGGGAATGGGTATGTCATAAAATCTCTGATATAGCGGTGTTTAACATAGATGTAATAATTGGGTGCAGACTGTTTTACATACATACTAACATTTTCAGAAGACAAAAAATATATAAATGTGCAATAACGTGGGAGCAATCTCGAGGATGGTTGTATATCACTTCAAGTCTATTGCCCTAGTAAGAAGTTTGAATTAAGGATAGCAGGTGGGGGGTAGAATTCGGTGTTGGGAAATAGGGAGAATAGCGGAACGGAATGGTCAAGTGTCATCCGGGCATGGGACTTCGAGTGTAAGTAGAGTCCGGATCTAGTGGTCTGTCAAAAATTCTAACCAGTACCTCTCCCTTCAATTTTCAGATTTAAGTGCCAACTCCTCCAGCATACGGATTTGCTCCACTCTTAGGATCCATTCACTGAAAATTGGAGGGTATGGGTCACGCCAGTGTGATGGGATTAATGTTTTGGCCTCATTGAGAAGATGTCTGAGAAGATGCCTGAGAAATGATGAAAGGTTGAGTGTATTTTAGTCCAGTATGGGACAATAAGAGGGCATGTCCACGAAATGTGAAGTGTAGTGCCCGGGGCTAAACCACATCTCCAACAAGATTCCGGAACATCAGGGAAAATACAATGTAGTTTTACCAGAGTTCGGTACCACCCTGTTAATAATTTGTAGTTCATCTCTTGTGTTATATTGCTTAGGGAGCGCTTATGTGTAAGGATACAAATCTTTTCCCATTGTTGGTCAGATAGTGTTATGTGCAGGGCATCTTCCCATTTACCCTTGAATGGGACTATATCTGTCCCTATCGAGTTGAGGATGGAGTGGTAAAGGAGGGAAATTCCATGTGAGGGCTTTGAGTCGCCCAGATCCTCAAATGAGGTCATAACACGTGTGATGTTATGTTTGATGAAACTGCACAGTTGCATGTAGTGGTATTTGTCTAAGCCTGTGTGTTGTGTGTTCGGGAGTATAGTTTCCAGTGATTTGACCTTACTTTTACTAATTTATCGGGCAATTGTTGTCAGGTGGAAAATCAGGGTTATGTCTCAATGGTGTATGGGGTGAGGGGTAAGTTGTAAGATTGTGTTTTCTGGTGTTGTTATGTAATACTGTCAGGGTAGCAAGAATAAGTGGGTGTTCCCTAATTGTCTGTCTCGTTGTGCCGGGTGTGAGCCATGGTTGAAGACGCAGAGGGATAGTGCTACTGTTTTCCTCCAAGGAAAGCCAAAGCTTGCGTGTGGGGTTGTTAATCCATTCCAGGATTCGTCTAAGATGACATGCTGTATAATATGTTTTTGGGCAAGGAAAATCCCTGAGATTTAGTTCTAATTAAAAGAGCGTACTTTAAAAGAGCGTACTTTAAGCAAGCAGGTTTTTGTGCCCACAGAAATTTCAAGAACATTGTCCAAATCGAGACAAAAAAGGCAGTAAGTATCAAAATAGGTATTGTTTAAAAAATATATAAGAGACCGGGTAACACATTAATCTTAAGGGCATTTGCCCTCCCTATCCAGGAGGTGTGGAGTGGGCTCCATGTAGTCAGGTCCTTCTGTAGGGTCATCAATAATGGTGAGAAATTTAAAGGAAAGAGTCATTGTCAGCTGTTGTGCCTCTGTCACTGGGAGAGAAATATTAAGGATTTCTGATTTGCCATTGTTAATTTTTAGGTTGGCAAGGGCACCGTATTCCTCGAATTCTCTAAGGAGGTGTAACACAAGGGGTCCAGGTGGAGAGATCAGGAGCTACATTGCAGGGTGGAGACACAGGACCTGGTGCTGGGTAACTGCAATCCCTTGTAGGTTTGGGACCCCAAGTTTTTGCAGCCACAACCAGGCCCTGTGAAGCAGCTGCTGTATCCAGGTCCCAGGGCTGGAGAGGAAATTAACTAAATGACAACTAAGCAGAGCTGAAACAGAAAAGCAACTGAGGAAGAACAGAACAGACATACAGAGTGCAGGGCCCCAGGACAGAGGCAAGACATGATCAGAAACCAACTAAGGATAAACAGTACAAGGTACAGGGTTAAAGGGTACAAGGGTAAAAATACAAAAGAACAAACATATCTACAGGAAGTAGCCTAACACTAAAGATGGTAAAGGTGGGGTTTGGTTCACCAACTGACCAATTAGATGTTAGCTTGCCAACCACATCAAGGTACCCCACATTAGGCAAGTCCCTAACTAAGACAGAATATTAGCAAAGCAAAAACAAATAATAAAATGTAAAAGACACACATGGAATAGACACAGAGGAAATACCTATAGACTGCACAACTAAGGGCTGAACAGAAACGGGTGTGGTTTAAATAGCAAACTGACAAGGCAGAGGGAATGAGAGAAAACCTGAAAAAGGACAGGCAGAAAGAAAACCACAAGAGGACTACAGGGTAAGGACAGGACTATAGGGCAAGGACAGGACTACAAGGCAAGTACAAGATTAAGCATAAATAATGAACAAGAAAGCAAAGCAGTAAGGATACAGTAAAGCCTGGATCCAGCCTTGATGAGCCTGCGCAAGGGTGCATGGTTACAGGAGGTTAGGAAGTGAAACCACCGGATTGGTGATTCAAACAAAAGATCATCCGCAAGACCCAATAATTTATGATATGTGTCTTTCACTTCCAATCTCCAAATATCCGGATTGCAGCGAATAGCTGTCCTAAATGGTTCAAGGGACAGTATGAAATGTATGATGGACAAGGAGCAACCTTGTCGAGTGCCGTTAGAAATAGCGAAGGCACGGGACAGAGTACCATTTATTCGTATGGAGGCCAAGGGGCAGGAGTACAGGGACGACACCCAAGCCATCATATTAGGGCCATATTAGGGCCAAATTAGGGATTTAAGCACTTCTAAAATGAAAGTCCAGTCTAACCGGTCAAAGGCGTTTTGCGCATCTGTAGATAATAATAACATGCAGATCTGGTTAGACTTGGCATGATAGATTAAATGAATGGCTCGGATGGTGCAGACCCTGGACTCCTGTCCTGGCACAAATCCTGATTGATCTGACTGGACCATATCTGTCAGGAAAGGTTTAATTCTTGTGACCAAAATTTTAAATCCGCATTTAGTAATGAGATAGGGTGGTAGTTACTACATTGTTCCAGGTCGCGGCCTTCCTTAGGGATAAGGGAAATGGTGACAGCTAATGAATGGGGATGGAAGGATCCGGAGTCCAATAGGGATTTCAAAGACTTAACCAGGTGGGGGCCTAAAACTCCAAATAATTTCTTATAATAGATAAGTGGGAGGCCATCAGGGCCTGGGCACTTACCAGTTTTTGAGTTTTTTAAGGCTGCAGCAAGTTCCCCAATTGAGATGGGAGATTCTAAGATGTCAGAGGTGGATTGAGGTAGAGTATGCCCTGGGTGTTTTTGAAGGTATGGTTTGTTTGTCTATTTATGATTTTTAATGCACTTGTCTTGGTTTGTCTGTTTATCACTGGTAATGCACTTGTCTTGGTTAGTCTGTTTATCACTGGTAATGCAATGGTTTGCTTTGTCTGTTTATCATTGGTAATGCACTGGTTTGGTTTTGTCTATTTATGATTTGTAATGCACTTGTCTTGGTTTGTGTATTCATTATTTATTTTGCACACATGTTCGGTTTTAAAGGTAAAAAAAAAAAAGCATTTAGCGCGTATGTTCTGTGTATGCATTTGACTTTAGAACTTAATTTTTATTTATTTTTGTTTGTGGTGTGCCACAGAATTCTGGGAAGAGCTTTGGTGTGCACTGGTTGAGAAAAGGTTGAGGAGCACTGCTTTAAACTAATCCCAAATGGTAATCTTATGGATAGTATTCATCACACTAATAGAATATTAATGATTCAAAATCTATTCTTTTTACTCATTTTACCATTAAAAACGTGACTTTCAAAAAAAATCTATTTTTTTTTAAGATGTATCAGTTTATTCTTGATTGTTAATTTTGTACTTAATTTACTTATATTCTTAAATCCATGAATATTATGAAATTGAAAATAAAAACATTCATTATCAAACCCATGAAATCATCTGACCTAAAATTATTTGAAATATATGTATTCCTCAATTTTAGTAACAAACTATGTTTACATGAGACTACTTTCCAGCAGGAATTAATTATTATATATAATAACTTGATTAAATAACAATATAAGCTCAATTATATTTACTAGCAAATCTGTCTTAATTGTAAAATGAACAACAGCTGACAATGTTAGAACAAAAGATCTGATGATTCCTTTTCCTAGAAACCAAAACTGCATGTGTCTCAGAGAAAAGAGGCTGAAATCAGAATACATTGTTATTTTGATTGTCAACACAGAATTTTTCATCGAAACAGGAGTCGTGACCTGCAAAAAACAAAAAGTCAATTTTAACACAACATACTTGTAAAATTGTGAATATGTGCAAAAATATTCATGGAAAAAAGATGTTCATTCTTAAAAGAGGTTGAGCTATAGGTAGTGTAGCCCCTCTAGAATGGTGAATATCTGCAATAAAAAAAGATCTTAATTCTGGTTGATCCATGGCCTTCCACCATGGCCTTCTTTGTTTTTAGATGCTATGTAATCATGTGTCCCCCCTGAGAAGATGTAATGCTCTGAGATATCTACTGTGTGCTTTTGTCTGGGAGGGATGTGATTGCATTTTGGTGGTCTGGTCCAAGAAAGGTGTATCCATATGTCCTTGGTGTAGGGTATTTGATTATTACATTACATTACCATTTATTTATATAGCGCCAAAAATTTACGTAGCGCATTATACAGAGCATAAAAGGCAGCTACATACTAAGTTAGTCAAACTAGAACAGACTGGTATGTGAGGTAGAGAACCCTGTTCACAAGCTTACAATCTAGAGGGAATGGGGTACATGAAACACATGAGAGAGTGAAGAGGACAGAGGGAATGTAGTTGTGGTAACAGTAATGTGTATGATTGGCACTAGGTGGGTTTGGCCAAAGATTAATTGTGTGCATTCTAGCTGGATCAGTTGTAAGCTACCTAATACTAAGAGTAATTGAGGACAGCGAGAGCTAGTTGGAATTAGCTAGAGGTAAATCAACCGGTATGCTAGTTGGATGGGTAGTAGGCTTCATTAAAGAGATGCGTTTTGAGGGACTTTTAAAGTTTGAAAAGGAAGGAGAGAGTTGGATGCTCTACGGAAGGGAGTTCCAAAGAGAGGGGGCAGCTCGGGCAAAATCTTGGAGGCGAGAGTGGGAAGAGGTAGGAGGAGAGCTGTAGACCCATTGAGAAGTGCAGAGGTCGTGCAGGGAAGTATTGGATCACGGGGGAGGCAAGATATGGAGGGGCCAAGGAGTGGAGGGATTTGTAGGTTAAATACAGAATTTTAAATTTGATCATAGAGCAGACGGGGAGCCAGTGGAGGGCATTGCAGAGGGGAGCCGGCGAATCAGACCGACAAGCAAGAAAGATGAGTCTGGCAGCTATGTTTTGAATAGGGGAGAAATTCGAGCCAGAGGTAGTCCAGTCAGAAGGCTGTTACAATAGTCAAGATGAGAGATCACAAGCGAGTGCACTAGTCTCTTCGCTGAGGAACGGGTGAATGCGTACAATGTTCCTTAGTTGCAGACAACTGGATTTGGCTAAGGACTGAATATGAGGAACGAAGGAGAGAGCAGAGTCAAAAGTGACCCCAAGACATCGGACATGGTCGGCTGGTACGATTGTAGCATTTTCAATGGTGACTGTGAAGTCAGGTAAATGGACAGAGTTTGAGGGAGGGAAGATGATCAGCTCTGTTTTGGAAAGATTAAGTTTCAGGTAGCGACCAGACAGCCAAGTGGAAATGGCCGACAGACACTCAACTACACGACAGAGGGAGTGGGGTCAGGGGAGGAGAGGTAGATCTGAGTATCATCCGCATACAGGTGGTATTGGAAACCAAATGGGTGGATGAGTTCTCCCAGAGAGGTGGTGTACAGGGAAAACAACAGCTGGCCAAGGACCGATCCTTGCGGAACACCAACAGAGAGCGGAACAGGCAACTATGTCACTCCAGCAAGCGACACTGATTATGTTGTTGTTGTAGTAGAACTCCATTCAGGCCTTGGGTCACCAACATTGCTCATGGTGGACATTTACTGGGGTCTGTAGTGGACAATTTAATGATATTCTATGGAGCTTTACAAACATTACCACTGGCACTGGTGTCCTTGTACAGTTTGCCTATCCCTGGTTATTTATCCTGTTACCACGGTTCCCAACCATCATGTAGGGTCTATTGGGGAAGACTCTTTTACTTGATTGTTACAAATGGATACTTTTTGATAAATGGATGCTACTTGATCTTCACTGCAATCTCCTGTAGAACATTTGAGCTTGTCTCTCTTATTTCACAGCACTGTTAGTACATTGTCTAGTCAAAGAAACAATATTAAATTTTTTTGAATAATTTCATTGCTTTTTAATTGCTGTCCCCAGAGTAAATTAGATTAAACTCATCTTGAAGTTCAAAATCTGCTAGTTAGTTTACAGTTTGAACTGGCAGAGAAAAAACTGTGTAGAGATCATTTTAGAAACAATAAAAGATACTGCAATAGATTAATTAAAATTCTCCATGACCCAGACTTGATGCTCTTTCAGTTTTAATAAATGATGATCTTCTCCTATGCAGTAGCATATATCGATAACTACTAAACTGGCCTACCTTATCCCTGCATCAAATTCAGCCCAATTTTTATTCAGCATATTCTTAAATCTTCAGACATTATTTAATTGCCTGTAGTCTGACTGAAATAACTACAAACCCATTTTTTAATTTTGGGATTTTCTAGTACTTATTGAAACTATTCCTATACTATTATATGGTTTTATTTTGGCATTGATGTTTTTTGTGACATGGACAGAACAGAGCGCTCAATAGAGCAGAAATAAATGAAGACATGTTATAATAATATATCCTGACATAGGTCAACATATTTTTAGTATAACTTTTGTACATCTTCTCATCTTTCCTTCCTTTTTGAATAACTGGTCACTTTTTTATCATAAAACCATTGTAATATGTTCTGGGGAAGACTAGATGTGTTCCAAGCATGATGGGTTTCATGGCATGTAGATTAAAATATATTAATAGCATGTTGAAAAAATGTTAAGGTGCCTCTAAAGTTTAAAAAGGACTACCTGTCTTGCAGTCAGATAACCTTGGTTTTAGATGAAATCAGTAGAGGTGATACCAAAAACCAAAGATCCTTAAATCTAACGAGACATGGCACCCATATTTAACGGTTAATATAATATTTTATAGTTATGATTAAGTGTTGTTGAACGCGAAATATGTCACCTTTCCAGTGTGCACCTTTCCACCATTATTACTGTCTATTACAGTCATTTAGTCACAGGTCTTCCAATAAATTTATATATGAGTTATGGAGGTGTGCTGTCTCGCTTGGATTTATGGATTATTACCCCGCAAAGTCAGCTGAACCGAGCACCCGATTTTATACCTTTTCCCATTAAAGTTAAATCCCTGACTTTTGGTGGTTGGTAAAAACCAAAGATTACATAGCAACAAATACAGATGATTAGCTGAAGGTAGCATGTTATCAAAATCATTGTGCTGAAGCAGATCAGCGAATAACAATAAAGATGAAGCACTATTCCTTCATGAGAATGGTGTATTTATTTCACCACACTAGATGTTTTAACTCACTACAGTGCATTTGTTTCAAGTTTTTAAGCTGATTAGTTGTGCATTCTTTTTTTTTTATTTAGTGCCTGTTTTTAATAAATATTACAGACATTTTATGTGTTTTGATTAGTATAATTAATTAACTTTTCTGCCAGGTCCCATTTAAGTACAAACATTTGCATATCGAAAAAGGCATCTATGGCCAGTATACAATATGCAATATAAAATAAACATTTATTACTTGCTGAAAAAAATCCATAATTGACAGTCCTACACAAAAATGTACACATTATTTAACAAATATCATGTTTGTTTTTAGAATAACTTACTTTTTAATATTTTCAATTGTTTTGTTGCTTTTGTCTATTAAACTAACCACTACACTGTCACCATTCTCAATGGAGTTTATTTAAATTGTCCCATCAGTAGATATAATATGCCATGAGTATTATATCCAAACGTAAGGAGTTTACAGACTCTAGCCAACTATAGACTTATTGTACACAGTAAGGTATGTTACACCAGTGGCGTTTTGAGATTCCTTTTTAAAGATGCACAAAATGCTTATTCAATTAGATGTCTTATCTTATGTCAAGTTAAACGTTTATAGGATTCTAGTTTACTGGATATTCGTAGACATTGTGATCTTTACCAGAGGGTTTGTTTCCAACAACAAGTAGTTAAAATGTTTACATCCTATTCTGCCTAACGACAATTACTTAGGTGTAGAGATTAATAGAAATGGACAAAATGACAATTTTCATTTTGGACGGACGAAAACTTTATTAATTTCATATGAAACAAATTTCGTCCATTGCTGCATTCGTTTCGGATGAAATTTGTTCATTATTTTCATTTCGTTATATTCATTAAACGGAAAATAATTCACCTATGTTCAATAGTATAAGGATGGACAATTTGTCTGAAAGACTCAAAATCATCATATGCTGTTGAGCTGTCGAAATTCGACTCTTTCATCCGAATTCCGCAGCCTTATACCATGTATTGAATGAACATAGGTGGAATTTACATGAAATGGCCTAAGTTGAATAGTAAGTGGTTGGGGAATTTGGATATCGAAGTTTATGGATATCATTTTGTTGAAACCAAGCACATAGAAACATAGACTTTTAGTGGTGTAGATGTAAACCTGAAAGTGTGATTAAAATATTATTAATAAAATTGTATCAAAAATATTTGATTTATTACATATTAAATAAAAAATAATAAAAACCTGCAGTTTGTATATTATTCACAGTTGACAGTTTCACATGTTATTTGTTGGCTCTGACAGGGCCAGTTACCTTTTATTAAGGCTACTTTGGACTTAAGTTTTAAATATCTGTCTCAATTACCTACGATTTCTCTCGTGGAGTGACCCCTATATGGACATATGGTTCATGCATGCTTTGACAGTATACCTGGGAGGTAGATTGACAGCGTCACCACGCAATCACAGCACAGGCCTGCAGGGGTTTTAACTGTAATTAAATTAATATTTGAAAATAATATAAGTAATAAAGTAACATTTCAAAAGATAAATTATGAGAAAAAAACAAAATGAGGGACCTAAACTTGGAAGTAAAAAACTGTGATCAGCAGGTGAAGGGTTACATTTTTTTAAACAGGAAATTAGTTTGTTTTTTTCCTTTGACTTGCTGTCCTTCTCTCTGTACTTCACAATCAGTATGTGAAGTACAAGGAGTGAACTGGAGGCAAAGTCAATGTATATAAGTATTTGACAAATAATATAGATTGCATTACTTAGTAGTTTGATAATTATGGTTGTGAAATTTAAACTTTTTTTAAAATATATTACGTTAAAAAAGTTTATAAATTTAACATCTATAATTATCAAAATACTTTGCATACATTATACAAAATTGACAAAAACAGACAACCATGCAGTATATTTGTATTCAAACTGAAAGCAACTCCCCAACCTTACACTAGTAGCATGTCTGAGAGCTGTAGAATTCGTCCATTCGTTCATTCATTCAATTCGGCTTTTAGGCTGTTGTATGTAATGCTAATAGCATTACAATACAACAAATATAGTAACATTTTTTTTAAATTATTATTATTATTATTATAAACATACAAAAGGACAATAAATACCATAAGCACATCATATTATAAACAGATCCCACGTTATACAGTTTCTAGGCAAGGCAAGGCCCCGCCCTCTCCTTCCCTTTCCTTCCCCTTCCCCTTCCTTTCCTCTTCTCATTAAGTCATAGGCAAATACATCAAATTATCCTAGACATAGCAATTCCACATCGGCTATGCCATATCTTAAACAAATCCCAGTATAAACAAGACAACACAGACAATACTACATTAATATTCGAGACATGTGCACAGCCCAACCACAGGATAACCTTCCCCCGGGAGGGACACCCCCGATAGTCTAAATTTAAGGAGTTAATTCCTTTATAGTCAGTTATTACCTTTATTTTCATTAATCCAAGTGTTCCAAATTTCTTAAATACCCTTCCAAATTAACACGTAAGTAAAAAAATCCTTCCTCCAGGATACAGAGTTGTTGTATCTGGTTCCTAACCTCAGGCCAAGATATTTTAGAATTGGCTTTCCAGTTACTTGCAATAACTAATTTCATTGCTAAAAATGTTTGAACCATTAAAGCTCTCTTGTCCTTGGAAAAAGACTCGACCCCAAAATGCAACAGTGCCAGGTCTGGAAGGGGGGCAACATAAATATTAAGTAAAGGGGAGATCATTTTGAACACCTTTTCCCATGTGTTTCTCAACATTACGCAGTCCCACGCAGTCCCAAATATAGTCGAAATTGAGTCGAATTCAAGTCAAATTGAGTATACTGGGTCTATTGGCTAAAATTCGAATTTGGAGGTCGACCTACATATTCAAATTTTAGTGAAATAATAGATCCACTTTAGTTACATAAACAACTGAATTCGATGTGTCGAAATTAAGCAGAATTGCCGAATGGACGAATTCCACTGATCAGATCAGAGTCATAAGACATTCATTTAGGATCAGTTTTCTTCTGCATAGCATAATGTTATGCAGAATAAAAACTAATCCAATATGAATACTGAAGGGCTGGTTACTCTGCTCTGTGGAATTTCACAATTCGGCTGAATTCAACTCTATTTCAACTCTATTTCGGCTTATGTAATGCTATTAACATTACATACAATAACTTAAGCTGAAATTGAGACAAAATTCAAACAAAGTGTAGAATTCAACCCATGCAAAAAACAGTATGCAATGTGCAAAAGTAATAGTTCAAGAAGGGTCCTGCATATAGCACTAAAATGCTTGATAAAAGACCTGAAAATACACAAAACATACAATATGATGTGTATGTATGTACTAGAACAATATATGGTAGATCCAATAATGCAATGACACACTCACAAATGAAGCTCCTATAAATGCAGGAGCATGAAAAAGAATGTATATGGCATACATATATCATGATTCCCTGATGAAGTCTCTTAGCAGACGAAACACGTAGGATCGTCTTTTGGTCATTTACAGCCACAGTTGTTCCTTGTATACGCTAAGTTGAATTTTGGTCTCCGTAAACCACCGCATCCCGAAAGTGACTTTGCATTAAAAACCGTCATTGACAAGTTGGGAGGTAAAATTTGACTTAGCCCTCGGCCCGTTAGTAAACTCCGCTTTTATAATAAATTGGGCTAGGGGCTGGCCAAGTTCCCTTGACTTTAAATTGCAAATTGCGTGGGTGGCTGAATGTGTCCGAGCCTGGACTTCTCCATCTCAAAATCCAAACCTGAATTTTAGTGAATAGACCCCTATCTCTATCAAAGTAAACCTGTATGCAAATAATTCAATGGACTTTTGAATTTCATCTTAAAATAATCCATAGCTTAAAAAGAAGTAATTAAGGTAGGGCCACGTGTTTCCTAGAAGGTATTTATATTGATCTTCACCATACTTGTAAAGGGTATCTATATCTCCATGAATGACAACAATCACAATTTGGAAAGCTTTTCTTCAGAGCTGAAATATTCCATTTGTGCAAGTAATTTATACTTTTAGACAAGAGAAATCATGGAGTCACATCTTTTAAAGAGTGCTCACCAATTTTTATTTTTAAAAAAAAAGCTTTTGACTCATACTTAATAATACATTGTAATTGGGAAAATACATCTTTATCATTACTGAATGTTGTTCTTGTAATTACAAAATCAATTTTCCATCAATACTTAAAAAATATTTAAATCCAATCTATTTTTATGTAGTGTTTTTCGTACCAGGAGTTCTTGGACTTAACCTAGTTGACTAATTATGGGAAATTCCTAATTTATATAAATATCATTCAAGTTATATCACAGTGATCAGATACAAAAGGATGAAAAATCAATGCAGAGGCATACATAAATAAACACAGATGCCAAGTTAGCAGGAGTCACTATATAGTTAATTATGGCACACATGGGAGAACAATTTTATTTTCATAGAATATTAAAGACAGAAAAGGAAAATAAAACCTGTGAGAGGATATAATAGACAGAAACCAGTATTTCAATTTCTCTTGCCTGGTAATGTATGTTATATGCTGTCAGATACTATTACAGTTCATGTTGTGCTGTTACTGTAATCCATAACATCTGTACCATGCAAAATAAAAATCAAATATATGTATAGTAACAAATGTATAGTGTCACCTACGCACGTACCTGCTGCCCCCTTGCTTTTATGATGCCTTGGGGGGCTTCTCGCACATCGCCGACAAATCTCTGCCGGTGGTCATTTTGTGGGCAGAGCTGCATGCACAAATTTAGCTCCACTCTTTTTTTGTGGCCACACCCCATGACATCTGGGGGCATGATTTTTCAAACCCTGGCTATATAAGCAATTCTCTTTTTCTCCATCATGGCCCCATTTTTGTTTAATCTTCTTTTAACCCCTTTGGAAACTACGTTCCCAACAATGGATGTGCCTGACACATCCTGGGGTGAAACAAGTGTTTTTTTCGATAAATGACCGTGAAAACCGCTCTGACGGTGCTGGTCTATTGCCTCGATGTCGAGGCAATAGCCAGCACCGAAATTTGGTCTCTGGGGCACCCACGATCGTCATGGCTGTGCCCTCTTTTGGTAAGAGCTTCGGAAGTGAAAAAAAAATCACTTCAGTTGCTCGGAATATGTTGCTTGACTGCCCCTAGAGGCAGTCAGCAACATTGCAATGAAAAAAGACTTAATTATCTTAAAACTAGGATTAGGGTTAGATTAGCTGTTAGGGTGAAAATTAAATTAGGGTTAGCATAAGGGATAGGGTTAAAATTAAATTAAAATATATTAAGGATTAGAGTTTGGGTTAAATTTAGGGTTCGGAGTGGGGTCAAAAGGTCAATATACGAAAAAACAAAAAACACTATTTTTTTGTGTTTTGCCCCATAACTCTCCAAAAAATGCAGAAAACATGGAAACATGCATATTTCTGAACTCGGAGCAACATTTAGAAACTATTTAGATGGGGTATTTTTTAATGATTTTATTTGTGTAAATTATATTTTATGTCAAATTTAGAAAATGTTTTTTTTTTTATTTTTTCATCATATTTTATGATATTGTTTTGTAGTAAATTATAATATATGATGAACATTATGGTATATAATGAAAGCCCTTCTTATGATGATAAAAAGTATGTGAGAGAAAAGAAAATTACAGCTAAACACCCCAGAAATTTAAAAACAGCCCTTGTCACCAGGGGAAAGTCAAGGTCATAATGTGTTGTCACTAAGCGGTTAACCTACTGTGAGATCCTGGCTGTATGTTTTTTCTAGTTTTGACTTTTGGCTTCTTGTCTGACTCTACTTCACTCTCCTGCCTGCCCCAACCACTGGACTATTTCTTGTATATTGATTTTGCCTGCCAATTATTTTCCTTGCCTAGATCCTTGCTGCTTTGTGGATATCCTAACCTGGGTGCCGAACCCTTGGGGATAGATAGTTGCATACGGTCACAGCTTCTTTCTTTGGGATTCTCCAGCCAAACATTACATATAAAACATTTATATAAATATTGGTCAGGTACGAATGAAGTTGCAAAATGTAAGAATATAATTAGTATCATAAATAAACATACATACAATCAGGTCTACTTGTGATTTCTCTGGTTTTATATTTTGAATTTACATTTGCATGATATATAATTGTGGAGTCTACCTGTAGCTAATCCTCTGCATAGGAGACTTTGGCATTGAATAATCAGACCTGACAGTGTCTCTGGCTCTCTAGGAAGTCCTGTGCACAAACTTGTCTATCACTGTAATTAATAGTAGGTCTAGTAGGATTTAAGCCGAGCTACTATTGCCTTATACATAGCCGCAACTGTCCCACAACCTCACAATTCCGAGGTTTATTCTCTGGTGTTCAGCACACTGGTGAATTAATAGTACGCATTCACAGAAGTCTGTACATGCATGTTAGAGCTGACATTCGATTTTACAAGTGTAGCCATCATTGCCAGGGGAATAAGTTGGTAGGTATGCCTATATCTGGTATGAGTGTGTCTGAATACAATAAAAATTGTACTAATTGCATCACTAGCGTCTCACAGTTCCCGCACGAGCCAATGCATTCCCAGATCCTTCTCTACTGCTGGAGATTAATTCCACCTTATTGGCATTGGGTTTGGTCCTCAAAGCGCATTAGTATAAGCCTTTGTGATGGAGATTGTAATATGTGATACACTACCATCTGTGTTCTGGTCTAACCTATGAAATTTGCACAATGAGTGGTGGGTATTCCAACTATTTTACACTCTTGACTGCTTGCTCCTTCATTTAACCTGGTGGTGGGATTTCAGGTTACACACAACCTTAGTAATGGTAGCATTGAAGCTCTTTACATGTTCTATGTCCAGAACTCATTCAAGTGCAAGTAGAACAGCATATCATTATTTATGTTGTCTCATACAGGAACTCGGCATTCAACATTTCCAGATCCGTGTACTGAGTGTGGCAATACACTTCTGGTGAATCACTAGGAGGCTTTAGACATAAGCTCAGCGATGATATCACTTCCCCTTCTTTATTTGAGTGTCTTGAGTGCTAAAGATTGAACTTACTAGACTTAAGCCTTAAAGAATGTGTGTGACTTTATTTATATGGGAACATCCTCCATGAAATCACATCCCATGAACATGTGATCATTTCTTCTAAAGCATCATATACATGGATACATTATTACATGTATTAAAGCATTCATCTTCATTCCTTTCTGATATCATATATATTAGATTATGAGTTCACATAAAAGCCTACACTATCCTACTGAAAAGAAAATTGCATCTTGTAAGTGAGATTCCATTAAAAGAAACATTGGAGCAAATCTCTGTCTATTGAGCCTGGCAAGTCGAAAAACCAAAACGATCCCAACAGAGTTGCAAGTACCCTAACAAATGAACACTGGATAAGGTAGAATTCAGGTGTTTGTAACATATGATCTGGACAGGTAAGGCTAATAGCTCTCAGACAGGACTGGGCTGGTTTGCTGAGGTTTGAAAACCAATGACAGGAGGAAATACTGGAACCGTTTCCTTGTGTGGTGAGCTTCCAGGTTAGGGACCCAGGTCCTTCTAGGAGTCCTTAACAAATACAGCCACCTCAGGATGGAAATAGTGAGTAAATACAAAGGAAAACAGTTTTCAGCACAGGACTCCAGGAAGCCAGATATACGTGTAACAAACACTAAGGCTTCAACACTACAATCCAAAAGCTCTGTTTGACAACAGAATCAGCTCTTTACAGTGCACTCAGTTTGAATCCAATGAGGCCCAGCTGACAGCATTAGATTGTATCTGAAGTTCCATATAACAATACGCTATTGGCAGGAACTGAAATGTATACACCATACAGGAGCCTGGAATGCCATCATAAAATATGTCTCTATAAACAAGAAATAATCTCCTTCCTGGCATCCTTTACTTCAACCTTGTGCTGGACATGTCCTAAGTCCATAGTTTTTTTCTGTCTTTGCCAAATGCTATTAGATATGTACTTGGAGCAAATGTGGAGCATATTTTAACCTTGAACACTGACAGCTTGGAATACACATTTTCCTCGATAGTCATATTCATCCACCTTTCACCCTTCTCTCCTTAAGTTTTACTTCTCATTTCCATCTCTTCTTTTTGTTCAATGTATTACTGTCGTCTACCTTCTTATTGCACCACTACCCACTCCTCCGTGTTAGCTTTCGTTTCTACAGCACTTACTACAGGGCTACGTATGTAAGTATTAAAATTCATATTTCCCCATTGAAGCAGTTTTGAAATTGTTGTTCAGCAATAAAAAAAAAAAGAATAGGAACAGGGTTGAACTTGATGCCAGTTGCTTTTTAATCCATTCACAAACTCCACGCCCCTTTCTTATACTTTCAAAATGGGTGTTTTTCCCATATATACTATGTCCCTGTCCCAGTCCTCTCTGCTCGTCAGATATGTAGTTAATCCTTTTTATCAACCATTCAAATATTCTGACACTGCACTCTCTTACTCATTTTGCTTCCCCACATTATTCCATTATCTGCTCCTTGTGTTCACCAGATATAGCTCAATTTTTCTATCATATGAGATCTATTTGAACATGCCAAATATTACTATCCATATTAAGATTGTTTTTGCTTCATGTGTGTGAAAAGATACATACTATTGTTGGGTTTTCATTATCATATTCTGACTTGTTAAAGAGTTCATTTTCCAGACCATTATTTACTTGCCATTTCAGGTACACTCCAAGACATTGCGACAGAGATATACTATATTATTTTCTCTTAGCAAAGATATATACAGAAAAAAAGTGAAATATATATTTATTAGTTTTGTCATGTAAAATTCACATTTGCAATGTATAGTTTTTAAATGCAGCATCAACCAATTTTTACATTGTTTTGGTCTTTACTTGTGTTTCATTTGCACCTCTTAGATACATATTAATGTTAAACTGTTAATGCTATGCCTAGATGTTTGTTGAGCGTTTCAACAACCTTAAGTTATTTTAAAGGCAACGTTTACATTCAGGGCCAAAATTAGTTTTAACGGTGCAATTAGATTTAATGCAATTGGCCATTCTTGTGAATTCCATCCGGTTTTATTGGCCATCTGTTGTCAAACCAAATCTGTCATCCATTATAGTGCATCACAGTGATTTGTTCAAATTATGGATCCTTTTTTGTTCTAGGTAGTAATAACCAAATGTATGACCCCATCTCTGAGTACACCCTGTCCTATCATAAGGCCACCAATGGAAAACCAATAGTTTGTTACATTGAAATTTAACCCCTAGGTAATGCTGCCTCCTGAAACAGTGTATCTGCCATATAATGGAATTCTACTTCATGTCTATTTGGCATACAAAGCGCTACTCTTTCTTGTTAACCTGGGTTATAACATAAATTATCCACAAGTAATTCAATGTACAATTCCCTTTGCATATATCCATGGAGATTGCAATTATGCTATTTTGTAGCTTTTTATTTAAATAAAATATTACTTAATTCTTCATATAAACCAGAAAGTCAGCAATCTATGGGCTATAGACATGTTGACTAATGTTAATCTTTAGGTTACATTCTGTAGCATTTTGTAAATACAATACATTAAAATAAGGCAGGCCTCATGAAGGGACAAGTGAGTGGTTTCATATGGTGATGTCACATTGATTTGGTATACCACAATATGCAACCTCTGTTCAATGAAATGAGTTTTGTGACAGCAAAATAGAAAGGCGTATGTCAAAAAAGCTAAAAATCAAAACACTCCGAAACCAGTGTTAATAGTATCTTTGTGTATAGTATGATCTCATCTCAAAGACCCCTTATGTGGTAAATGTTCTACAATTGACTCATGACAACAAGAGCAATATTTCATCACAGCTTTTTTATGTCACACTAAATTATTGTATTAAAAACTAGTATTCAATTTCATGAGATAAATTCGACAGTACTAATAGAATTCAGTCCAAGGAATGTTATTACCACTATATATACATACTGTTTATGGGTCATTTTTATGTATTGTTTTTCTTTTTTTATTACATTTTATAGGTTCTATTTTTTATTTTAATATCGTTTGTTCATTTGTTCCCTTAGTGTTTCTTTCCAGCATATCACCATGAACATTATTAATACATTTCTTTTTTTTTTACCATATGCGTCAGGAAACCTTAAAATGTATAACTTTAAAAGACAAGGAAATCATAGTATTTGATATTAACGTTTTTGTTGTGTGAAAGAACGCATCTTGATAATAAATATATAGTTTTCTGGCTTTACTAAATTGTCTACACATTATAAATCATATTGTCATACTAAAGATACCTTAACAGTAGCACATCTTACAACCCCAACAGGATATTTGGATTTATTTGTAACTTTTAATTTTAATGATTTATAAAGTAACTCCTTAAACAAATCCATAGTAGATTGGTTTTAGTGGGTAATGTTATCTTGACACAGAGCTGCACATTTTAGTGTTTTAAGTTAAAAAAGAATACGTGAGAAATGCTCTATATTTTAACTTGTGACTTCAAATTTAAAACACCTCAAAGGCAAGTTCATATACGAACAACATAAAATCTGATCATGGCACAAATGCCAAACAAGTCCAGTTGGATAGTTACTTAATACAGTAAACACTGCAGTGGGAAATTGTATTTTGCTTTATTTTTTCTGTTTGATTTGTTAACTGTTTATTATATTATGGATCATAAAAACCACATTAGTGTTGAACAACTCAACCAGAAGTCATATTAAGACCAAGGTGGTTTCATAAGATCTTTGGACGTATTACATGGATTTGATCTTTAGTGTGGTCATTTGGTATACAGTATCTCTAAATACATGTATTGCAACATCCTCTGGAGTGAAGAATATAGCACAATTTCTGGACTAAATATCCAGTTATTCTGTAAAATGGGGATGGATGGAGGCATGAGGAGAAACCATTTTACTACCAAAACAAAATATAAAGAGAAATGTTTTGTTAAATTTTTTGTTTATAGTTTATTTCCTAACACGAATCTTTGAAATTTATAAAAAAGCTAGTAGTTTGCTAAATGAAGGACTGTCAATGATAAAACTCCATCCATGTAAACATATAAATAAATATTTACAATTTTTGGTAAACAAAATTCAATTTTTTTTTTGACTTCAATAAAATGAAAAGGAAAAGTGTAAAAAAGAAAAAAAAAATGACATCATAAATAATTTACAGTGGACAAATTATAGTACAGTCTGGTAATATTAACATCTTTTGTCCCACTCAGAATTTTGTGGAACAAAACCACAAATAGACTACACATTAAATACAATGCATACATTTAATGAAGTACTGGAGTGTGCTGTATGGGAAAAAAAGACACTACAAAGAGCAAATGAAAAAAAAATTGACATTTGTTTTTTTTTAAAAAGACGATAATATAAAATGTGCAATGAAAATAGAACACATTTGGTTCATTCTAGACAGATAAAAAATAAGATGTAAGGTAACTAAAACATTAGAACTGCTGTGAACTAATGACCACAATAAAATGATTCCGTTCTTAAATCCTATCTGTACATCAGATAATCTTAGCAAATGTTTCCTTTTCAACAAAGCTATGAAAAATCTATAAAAAAAAAATGTTATATTCTTGTGTAGCTGAATATTTTTGTTTTTGGCTAAAGCTATCTTTTGTATTTCACTATCCTTAATTAAAAAAAAAAAGTCATATTTACACCTGCATTACATAACTATAACAATGACTATGATCTAGTAATACAAAAATATGGAATAACAGCTTAAAGTTACATCAGCAGATTAAGTCAAGAACATTTGGTATGGATCTTGTTTTTTCCATCTCAGTGACATATTATCATGCACAAGATATTTCAGTAGGCATTTGTAACATAAATCCAAAATAAAGCCATGTGTGTTAGCTGTTAACACAGCAATGTATTAACAACAATGTATACAACATACAGGGCTAATTTGTTTTTTTTTAGGGTTCTTAAAACAGTTAAAACTATTTCAACCAAAGATTTTTTTGCAACTACTTAATAAGTACATTGATTCTAATAAAACATAATTTTGCTCAACAATATTCATTCTTCTTGCGTTGCTATATTTTATACAAAACACGATCAGAATGTTCTTCTAAAACATGTAAAATTAGGGTGATAGGTAAACAATACACAATGTTAATTTATAAAGTGCCGTTTTTTCCTATGCATTCTTGGCATTAATTTGTTTTTTCCCTGCAGTACTCAATGGACTGAGAAACATAAAAATCTTAATTCCATGAGCAGGAATAAAAGTACCTCACTGTAGTTCTTCGGGGAAAAACCTCATAGAAAGAATAGAGGCTTGGATAGTGTAAAATATTAACACTTTTTTTTTCCAAGGACAGAAGTAGAACTATGTGTGGATGTTTCACATGAGTGGATCATCCAAGATATAGTCAACATCACTGGAAAACTGTACTGTACATAGAATAGAGTTTGACTAAACAGCAATTCTTGGGTAAAGAAAAGTCAAGCAAACACTCATCATTCATATTCCTTACTTTGCCACCTGCTGTGGATAAAAGTATTGAAGCTGGTTGATGGTTTTTCACCCTCTTCTGTACTATACAGAATAGGGAAGTAACATCAGTTAACACCACTTTTCCCACCATCCAGTGCCTGAGAAATGCGCAGAGATTCATTTAAGGTGCAGCTTATCAGTCTCTAGATAAATTGGGGCTAATCTATGTAGGTCAGTTCTAGGGCAAATTTCTAAAAATGGAGCAATCAGCAGGAACTGTTTATTGGCATCTATAGTAATTGTGCTACTTTACAAACATCATCCCAGAAAATGAACTTTACGCCATCAAGAAAGAGGGTTCCTGGTAACGTTTACATGATCAAGGTATCTTTAATTTCTGTAACAGAGTGTTTATTTCCTTGCTATTGAACATAGAGCTTCCCAGCACTGGCCTACATATATGTATATAGTGTATCTAAACTGACTCGTCAATGTGTGCATTAAGGGTTCACTATGTGCTATCACTCTGTCTAGGTTTAAAGAGACTTTATCAACCTAAGAATTGCTTATGTTCTGAATGTAGAAAATACAAAAAATGCTGAAAAATGATCAGTACGTTGTGTTAGCAGACGTGCAGGCAAATGTGCACAAAATAATAGAAAAATATGTTTTAAATGTTTCTGTTGTGTCTACTTCTTATGACACACCTTGTGGCTTGAAAATTACACATTTGCCATTGAAAAATAGTTATTTCCATTTCAAGCCACAAGTGATGTAATATCAGGATACACCACAGATACATTGTTAACACATTTTTCTCCTATTTTACACATTTGGATACAACTTTGCTAACAGAATGTATTGATAATTGTTCCTCATTTTCTCTACATTCACAGTATGCCCAATGTGTAGGCTGACACAGTCCCTTAAAGATGACCAACTAAGGAAACAACTAAGGAAGTACCAGGACTCTCATCCCTTTGGTGTATATTGTCATACATTGTATATGAGTTTTCATAGCTGAGTACTTTCAGTTGTACTAAATACTGAAAATGTGATATTATCTATTTTAAAATAATTTCAGGGATATTGTAGACCTAGCATTTCAACTGTTCTTATATTTAATTAGCACCTGTGTTTAAACTTACCTGAGCTTGGTCACATGGCCAGTGGTCACCATTAGTTTGATGACAGAATGTGACCACATTACCTAGATGTCTTAAATGATACTTTTTTTTATCATGTATTCTAGCTTACTATGGGCTTCCTAATGTATTTTTTATATGGAGTTAAAAGGTGGCAGATTCCATGTTATATTTAATATTAATGTCACTAAGAAAAAATGTGAGCACGAAAGAAATAATAGATTGAGTGCAACAATAATGCACTCTGTCTTTTATTCAAAGTGCTCAGCAAACTCCTTATTTTCACTATAGCTTTAATTTTTCTTAGGATTTGCCAGGTCGAGTTCCTCTAACACATCTCAGGAGTTCAGATCTGGGAAACTCACCCCACCAAAGTTGGTGTTGACTTCTACCAAGCTATGCTTCTTAGTTAAGTTGTCGAGTTGCACTGATCTGTGTCACAGCTCCAAATGACCTCACTAACTTTAACCCAGAAATTTCCAACAGTTACAATTATTCATTGTTTTTCATGCAAATACATTATATGATCATGCTCTGTGAAATGTTTTTTTTCTAGTGTGGAAGGAATCCATTTCACACTCACTACTTGTATCAAGATGGAACTTTATAGTGATTTTGAAAACTATTTGAGCTATACAGCCATGTACATACAGGTGTTCATAGAAATAAAAACTTTTTTTTCTGGCCAGAATGTAATAGGCAAAAACAAAAACAAAAAACTCATGTACATTTACCAATGCATATGTTACATATTTTATGTTTTGAAATGGCAAAAACATGAATTTTATTTCCCTTTACCATCTTAAAAATGCCATCCTGCTGCAATAACCCCTACCTGTCATTTTGTCTAAGGCACTTAAGATGTAGTCAATGCAGAGCTTAGGCACTCAAAGTCTACTATTATACCTCACAAATAGTGCAAGGGTTGAAGGTCTTCTTATATGAGCAAAAGTAGGTTCACAGAGCATAGAAGTGTCTGATTATGTTACCTATGCTCATACATGGTCCTTCTGCAAACTTGTTGACAAGGCCCAAAAATGAACATTTAAAATTTGTGTCTTAGTGTCATGTTTGTAAAATACATTAAAAGTCATTTCCACGAGCAACCACCTAGAAATTATACTTGACCATTAACCTACTTAATATTTTGAATCCTCAGAGAATTGATAGCTTTCAGGGAAGGCACTATTTGGATGATAATCATCAAAAATACTTTTTGTAACCACTGAACCACCAAAACCACCAATAATTCACAATATATATATATGTGTACTGAGCACCATTTGGATGGGAATTCTTCCTCTTCATATGTCATGTGAAATCAAACATTTTTAAACTATTTTCTGAACACATCTCTATATATTCTTCTATATTTATAGTCCAGTATATTTTTAGACTAAATATGGAACCTGGCTGGTTCTGATGTGGTCATACAAAGTGCTCTTTCCTTAAAGAGACTATGAAACAACATGTCTGCTGCTATTAAAAATAATACGTTTTCAACACTTTCAAACTTTACGTTTTCCAGTCTTTCCTCTTGTTGACCACACGTAAAGAGACTCTATTTTTTGAAAGGGAGATAATACTGGTAACACTTTTGTCACAGTCCATTAAACAATCTTGGAAGAACATTTCTAAACTCACTGAGGAGAAAAATGAACCAATACATTATTTAAATGAATGTAGCTAATTTCAGGCATATATGTAGGAAATGACATAGTGATGATGTTGTTAATCAGAGGAAGTCAATATAAGTATACACCAAAACACATACATATGTCCACATCTCATACCTTTATGTTATCTCTTATTAGTACTATATGCTAGAGAATGTTTCAAAAATTCACCATTCTCTATATTGCTGATTTATCAACATTAGAAATGTCTAAGATGTCATTTTGTTGTCATGTTTCTCCTCTCTGATATGTTCTAGGTTTACAATATGGTCCTCTTCTATTTTGTGCCTGGATGGTTCATGAGGCTCAGCCCTCCCTGTTGCCAAGAGGTAATTGAAATTGACATGTGGGGGGTCCACGGAGTGCTGAGGTGTCTTGGTCTCTTGGGATGTACAGTACAATAGTTTCTATTCATTAGTGATCTTAGAAATCTGTAAGAAAACAATATTGGTAGAAATTAATACATAAGGAGACATTAGTCTAATTGATTTTGTGAGTGACTGTGTATATGTCTGACTGTGCAAGCGAGTCATCATGTGACACTGTGTGTGTATGCGTGGCTGCATCTTTGACTGTGTGTGAACATGTGCATGTGACACTCAATGTGTGACTGGATTTATTCATTGCTAGGTATATATTTGCCTGGGTACAATGTTTTTTATAATTGTGTTTCCTCCAGGAAGCTAATGTACTAATAACTGGGCCTTGAATTCCCTTTGACCTGCTAGTGATAATAAACGGTCCATGATATTTGCAGTTGACTAAACAGATTCACTAGTAAACACAAATATGCTGTAACTCAAGGAATTAAATAATTAAGTAATTATAAATGTTTTAGAGGCAGAAGTTTGTATGAAACTATGAGCCCCCCAGATGTTGATATTATGGTGTAACTCTATTTTATCCATTTGGCATCAAAGGCATCAAAGGACTACGAGGTGTGGGGGGGGGGGGGGGGGGGAGCACGAGTTATTAAAGCAAGCAGAGCCAAAGCCTTTACATTAATGTCTATTATGATAACACAATTCCACAGATGTTGAGTGTCAAAATTCCCTAAAGACTTTATACAATTACATTGTAAGAGAATGAATTTTGTTGGATGTGCACTAAAAGATGACTTAATGCATTGCACAAACATATGGAATTATTAATGAGGATTCATAAGGAACGGGCTTGTTTCCATCAATATGTTCCAGTGAGATCAGAGACAAGCGCAAGACTCTAGCCAGAACCGTCTCCTTGGAAACTATGCTTATTTGTACATTACTATCTTTCTGTGCACTACTTATTTTTTTCTTCACAGTCATGTCTCCAAAAAAAGGATTTTAAAAAACATTGTTGGGAGCATGATTTAAATTCTTACCATTTGCAATCCATATGCACCAGCTGAGCACTACTTAAATATCAGTAATAACCAGTCGTTTGCACTGTGTCATTGTGGAAAGTGATTTCCTTGACAGTTCTTTAATAGTACAATGCTTAGAAAAAAATCATCAGAACATGTTTAAAGGAGTACTCACCTTTACATTCATACTTAAGATCCGAGAAGAAAACCATCTCCTGAGAGAACACAAAGAGTCCTAGTCGTCCACCTGCATATGTCTTGTCATAGAGCGGGCCAGAGTCTGCCATGATCTGTTTTCCTTCAAATACAACTACCCTATAAGACACAACAAGCATTTTTTAAATATATATGCATGTCAGGAAAAAAAAGCTAAGAAACTCTCGGAAAGGTTACAAAAGCTGTCTGGAGTTATTGATGATACTTTCATTGGCTGGCTTTCAAAAATGTTCCTGTCACCCCATGAAAACTTTAGTGTGTAGCTCACACTAGTTGGGCCAAAAGCCAAGGTTCTTCATCTAAAACCTACCAGTAGAGTTTCTTAAAGGACAACTGTTGACAAAAATATGAAAATATGTTTAATTGAAACACTGTATCAAGTGTAGGCATTTTAAATTAAATGCTTTAAGAAAAAATACAATGAAAGTATCTTACTGAGCCCTCTGTGACTGCATAGTGCTATCAGGGGCTGGACACTTGGGTCAGATGGGTCAAATGAAGAAAGATCTGATCCATCTGACTCAATATGTCTGCTCCTTGATAGTTCTATAGAAGCAGAAAGAGCTCAATAAGGTACTTATTTCATAAAAACATTTCTATTTAATATACTTAAACTTGATGCAATCTTTCAATGAAACAACTTTATTTTTTTGCTGAAAGGTGTCTTTTAATGTATTTGGGTTTGGACAACCTAATTTCTGCTGATATTAATTAACTTTTAGCTGTCTCCTACAGTACCAATAAACTGGTAATTTTAAAGGTGAATTACTATTATAATTAATCTTAGCAATACAAAAAAACTGAACTAAAGTTCGCTAGAAATACAGATGTTTTATACATGATCAGTACCACAAATCTATACTCATAGAAAATGGCACATAAGTAGAAAGAGTATTAAAAAGTACTTTAGAAACTATGGGTTCATGAAATGGAAGACAAGTTATTACCTAAGGGAACATGGAGTACTTAGGACAAATTTAATTGAATATGAAATGTAAGGCAGATGTACTGTGCTGGAAGCACAGAGCAGACACTAAAGGTTCATGGACAGGAAGAAAAGAAAACATGGTATACATAGCTTAGAGGATATGTTTTATGAGGTATGTAATGAAAGGCAATCAAATTAATAATTGGGAATCAAAAGAGAATGAATGGTATTTAAACTGCACATGAAATGGGAAACAAAACAAATAAGACATATTGGGGACCCATGCATCAATCAATATGTTTGTACATGTCCCATTCCAGTCAAATTGCATATATGGTTTGCCCTATTGTGTTTTACCATTAATTCCACTCACATACATATTCCTGCCAATTACAATATATAGCTCTTGACCCTATTTTTCATGTTACAATGGATTAAACCAAACCTTACTATTCTTTGCCACGTGTCTTCAATGCAATTTAGCTCTATTTACTGGTCAGAAACATTAAATGTTATTCATGCAGGGTGTCCTCTGCACATCATCACATACCTAATAAAGCCAGTCTTGGGCCTATGGGTCAGATGCCACCTGTAAGCAGTATAATCCTTCCACCCAACATTCTTAGGATCATGCCACAATGTTCTTACCTAGGTTATGAAAAATAAATGTTTGAGTATAGCTAAGCAACAGCTACTAAACATTATACATAATCATAAAGATGTCAGATATTTACCTCGCCTTCTGTATTGCCAGTATGCCAAAGGGCATTTCGTAAGTGCTCCCCAGTGCCTGTTGTTGAGTTGACAACTTTTAGAGACACACCAGAGTATCCATAAGCTCTAGATGGCTTATCTTCCCAATATGTCTGTGTGGTTTGTTTCCACATCAGCACATAGAACCTGCTGCTGGACTGATAGCCAAACACAAATCCTGCATAATCATCATCTCGATCAGTGTTCACGTAAAAGGTTCCACTGAAGTCAACAGCGCTAAATTCATCAAAGCCTATTTACAAGTGGAAAGAAAGTTACTGAATTTAACATAACTCAAAAATAGCTTATATAAGATTTACCATTGCAACAGCCAATACACAAATAAAATGTTGTTGGACCTACCCACTGCAATGCCAGGATCAGAGTTAGCCGTCTGTACAAGCTCCTTGCCCTGATGACGAATCACCCAGTTGGGATCAATCTGAGCTGTTCCTTTTGGATCTAATGGAACCATTTGGAATTTTCTGAAGTCGGTCTCGCTTATAGCACTGTTCTCTGGACAGATATCAAAGATATCAGGTATGCTGTCGTTATCAAAATCATCCTTACAGGCATCTCCTCGCCCATCGCCTAAAAGTAATAAGGGATTGTTAGCAGAATACTTTTATCGTACATGTAGTCATGTAGTGCTTTCCAAGAGAACAAACTGAATAAGTTGCTGCTTGCACATAGACAAGTCAACTAATGTTTTTTTTTTGCCCACGGTTCTGAAAAGACACAAACTGTGTAGCAAAGTGTTCATTGTGAGTCCTCACATGTGACAGCTGTGGTCACATCTATCAGAAGAGAACAGTATTAATCTTCAGGTCTTACCCCCCAGTAATCTTGGCAGTAATACCTGGTAAAGTCAGATGTTTCTGATTCATTATATTCTGGCATGCTCCAAGGTATGTTATTTAGCTCTGACTGCTTTATATCTTTTAATGCCTGACAAAGATGCCTGCAGCAACATTCCATGATGGATATTTAATATCAAACACAAACTCTTGTGGCTTTGCTATCAAGGAAAGATACAGTAAATCACCAAATAAGCTTTGGGCCATATGTGCTTGCAAGTGAAAAATGAGTATGTTTCAGACTACAGTCACTAAAAAATGCAACGAGGGAGGGAATGTAACTGGGAAACTAAAAAAAATGACACATCAGCAGCAGACCATTTATTTCACTAGGGGCTTATCCAATGCTAAGCACTATTTCAGAATTAGCAGAAAACTGTCCAGAAAGATTTGTCCACTTAAATGTTACTTCATGTAAATGGACATATTGGTGGGCAATATCCATCCATATGAACACTACTTTACATTTTTTTTCTAAAAATGGACACAGCAAATTCCTTATGCATGCATCTGTAGGCTCCATGTTCCCTCTGAGTTACAGTAAATCATTTACAATGAGCCAAAGAGAAAAGGAAACATGGAACCAACAGCCAACTACTTTGGAGGCTTTTTATTATGATACGCAGCCAAAAAAAAACCTTTTATGCATTACCAGCAACTAGTGCATAATTTATAGCTCACCAACGGATCAATGGGTATTGGAATTCCACATCACTACTTTTTATTCTTACATTATAGTTATTCATTTTACATTTATTAAATGGAACCCTAGCTATGTAAATAAATTATAATAACAGGATTTTAATTTAACAGTACATCTCATTAGCTTATTATATAAAAAAAGAGGTACATGAATAAATATAAAATAAATAAGGATACTATAATATATAGCATTAACAACAAAAACTAAATATAAATATGAATGATATAAAACCACAAAGAATATAAATAGTACTAAAATGTAAACTTTCCACACGTTTTAGAACTGTCACTCTAAAAAAAAAAAAAAAAAACAGACTTGTAAAACAAACCATGCAACAAATTTATTTTACATAGGGGAGTGGAGATGAACTATCCTAATATTATTTTTTTTAATTATATATTTACCCTAATAGTTTGGATTGAATTGCAAGTTTCTATTCCTTTATCATTCACAAACTTCATTAGTATATTGCTGCCAAATTCTGTGTATTGATTTGAAGCTGAGAAACGTTGTCCAAACCTAAGTGTCTTTTACATAATGTCTTCTGACCAGGGCTGGCGCCTCCTATAGACGAAGTAGGCGCATTTTTGCAAGGGGCACCCGCGAGGTCCTATTTTTCTATGGCACTGAAGGAGGGAGGCGCACTTTTTTCGATCGGAGCATGTTTTTTTCTGAGGAGTAGCAGGCAGTAATAGCTCTGTGTGTTAAACGCACACAGAGCTCAGACAGTGTTATTCACGCTCCTCATGCACACACTGATCATTCAGGCCATCGGAAATACAATGCTCTGAATCAACACTATGCACAGGGAGTGCGAACAGCACTGTCTGCATTTATTTAACACACAGAGCTGGTATTTCTCGCTGCTCCCCAGTAAAAATAAAACGGGTGAGTTCTGCCTCCCTCCCTCAGTGCCACTCCAGAGAGGAGATAGACCGGACATTAGTTTTATGTAAAAAGGACATTTTTTTTTGTTTTTAAAAAACAATTGCTGTTTAAATACAAATCCTCATTCCAGAATGGCCATGATCATATTACATTTAAAAATTTTTTTATTTGTATATGATTTGTCTATTTACCATGCAATTAATCATCATGTGACCAAACATCTTCACTTACCATCGGAATCCTTTTGATCTGGATTGTACACCAGCCTACAGTTGTCTCTATCATCTGGGACACCATCATTGTCATCATCTGAATCGCAAGCATCACCTCTACCATCCTTGTCATGGTCAGCTTGGTTTGCATTGGGAATGTATGGGCAATTGTCTAAGTTGTTCTGATGGCCATCTTCATCAATATCTTCATTACTGTCACACTGGTCTCCCACAAGGTCATTATCCAAATCAGCCTAATTGTAAACAGTCATAATTATTAAGGGAGGACAGGAGTACAGCTGTGTACACACCATGTGTATGGTGCCAAATAACTCAGTCACCTGGAAGAAGTTAAACATAGACCATAGATTGAAAAAGGACTGCTTAAGTTTGTAAACTATGTAAGCAATAAAATATATATTAGAAATGCCTTCATTCAGTGCAAATGGATGTTAGATTCATACTTTTACATTGATATTTGAATTTGTATGTTGAAAACACAATGCAATTAATGGCAGATAACAATAGAGGTCAGATTTAAATGGTTGAGGATGGTTAATCAAAATCTCACTAAATCATTAAGGGGCTTATTCTTTAACTGTTAAATTAACCCCCACTGTTAATTTTAGCAAAACAAATTAACTGGTCTACTCAATAAAGAAAGGATTGCAGGGAATTCAGAACACGTTTCCAGATCAGCTACACTGGCCAAATGTTTAAAATTCCCATCTCAATTTCCTTCAAATCCCCTTTATTGAGTAGACCCTTCAGTCAATCATAGATATGCATGTATTTTTTCTTAATTCATTTCTTGTGTGGATAAATGTATTCACCATTTTTTTATATTATTTGAAATGTAATGGAAATTGTTTGTAACCAAAATTTTAATTCATGTATAATTAATTAAAACTGCTATTGTTATTCAAAATCTGTAAGTAGATTGGAGGTTTTTGGAAAACACCTGATGAAACAACAAATGAATTATTTTAAAAGATTCCTTTGAAACCATTTATAGCAACACAGAAATATAGAATGTGTTGGCATATAAGAACCATTTGGCCCTTCTAGTCTGCCCAATTTCCTGCATATTTTCACTAGTCCCTAGCCTTATCTTATTATCTAGAATAGCCGTATGCCTATCCCATGCATGCTTAAACTTCTTCACTTTGTTGACATCTACCACTTTCACTGGAAGGCTATTCCATGCACCCACTGCACTCTCAGTAAAGTAATACTTCCTTGTCTTACTTGTAAAACTTTGCTCCAATTTAAGACTATGATCTCATGTTGTGGTTGTTGTTTTTCTTCTTCTAAATATAGTCTCCTCCTTTACCATGTTGATTCCCTGTATGTATTTAAATGTTTCATTCATATCCCCTCTGTCTTGTCTTTATTTCAAGTTATGCTTATTAAGATCATTGAACCTTTCCTGGTATATTTTGTGTGTACAACTCTCCAAGTGAAGTCTCATAAGATATTAATTGCAGTAGTGATATTAGTGTGAGTTAGTGCTGACCCTTCCCTTTCCAAGCGATGCTTCCCTGAGAGGAAATGTTGAGGTAAGCATACATGGGTTTGTGACTACAGCAGGAAATATATTTTTAAAAATTCCATTATCTATGCATTATCAACACTTTTGTGTTGGGAAATCATACTTTTAAATACAGCACCAAAGCTAACTTTAAAAAAATATTTTGGCATTGTGCAGGGCAAATTATTTTTCTTTTTATAATGTTTCCTCTTTCTTTCTGTCACATTCACATACAATGTGTAGGAATTGAAGCTACAGTTATGAAATATAATATCCAAGTATACATATCTTACAACCCAGGTGGTCAGTGTGTTATGCTACAATGAGAACTTTTCATTGTAAGTTATTGGAATGTCAGATACATTCCAGGAGTAAAAGAAGGCATGTGCCATTTACCACAGGCCATTATATAATCTAACTCTAAATCAAAATGGTATCTGTTTCAAAGTTTCCAAACAAAAGACATGGGACTCCAGTGTTTTTTTTTTTTTTTTTTTACTCTTGCTAACCTTCTCCAGTAAAGTGTTTCCCTCCAAAATGCTGCTATCAATCTTTTTTTTTTTTTTTTATATGTAATCTCGGTCACTATATTTACTTTGACATGATTAATTAGCATGTCAGAGCAACTGGCAGCTAAAGTCAGAATATTTCTGAATAATGCAACCCAACATTATTTCGGCTAACTGACTAAAAGGGTTTCTAATATCAACAAGCACAATAGGTATTTGTAATTTACACAAGGCTGAGTTTGTATGCTAGGCATTCTTAACGCGAAATGTGAGGCTCTGAATTTCACATTGAACCGTCTTGCCCAAACAAAGCCCTTGGGCTGTGAATGACTGCCATTGACTTTCTCTATTCAGCATAAAGGTTCAGTTGCATGGAATTCTGCATTCCAGAGCTAATGTCTGGAATAAACCGAAAACAAAATTACCGTACTCTGCATTCACAAACTGTCAAACCTTTAATTAGTCTGTTAGCCTAATTTGGCAGTAACACCATGGCGATTTTAAGATGGAGATTTATCAATTACCGTTAGCTGTTAAAAGAAATAACAATTTCTATGCTCTAATGGTTCGGCTTGAAAACCTAATGTTTTATTCAAAAGCATACTGTACCTGGTCTGGATTGTGCATTAATGGACAGTTGTCACACTGGTCACCGACGCCATCCTTATCTGTATCAACCTGGTCTGTGTTGTATACATATGGGCAATTATCCAGCTCATTTAAAATGTCTAAAAACCAAAGATATAAAAAATAATAATAAATAACAATAGTCTGTTTAATTATCCTGTGCAGATATTGGCCCTGTGAGAAAAAAATCAAGCAAATAGCATTTTGTCACATGGAAGCAACATACATTTAAAAAAAAACTGTTGTGGATCAATCTCCATACTGCTCATAACCTGCTTTCTGTAGGATTCTGGTCTTCTTGTATTGCTAAAAGGTATATAAGGCAAATGTCATTATTTTAGAATAGGTATTAAGGAATGACTAGTTATTTTACCTAACTTAATCAGGCTTTACGTGTCTCTAAGAAGTCCAATGTTTGCAACAATATATTGTTAAAGTTTTTTCCCTATATACAGTATGCATGAATTCACAAAGGTTAAAGTTCAGTCCAATGCATATTATTGAGCAATAAGTGCGCGTGGCACTGGGAAACTTACCATCCCCATCTATATCCACAGAGCAAGCATCTCCCTCTCCATTGTTATCTGTGTCAATCTGAGCAGGATTATGCACGTGAGGACAGTTGTCACAGCGATCACCAACTTCATCTTTGTCATAGTCAAATTGGCGGGGGTTGAATACCAAAGCACAATTATCCTGTAAAAGGAAGTCATAACATTTAACCAAAAAGAAAAATCTGTACCAGTTGTATAATTAAAATCATGTCGCCCTACAGAGTGCAGTCCTCCTCACTTATTGGGGACTAAATAATTCCTTGAGATGGAAATAATCTTAACTACACCCATGATTTAGCTTCATTCTATGGCACCTCTAAGCTAAGGGAGATAGGTCGAAAAAGATTTCTTAAAAAAGAAAAAAAAAACAGAAATGGTTAATTGGAAACAGAATAAAAACGTATCTTCACCGTGCCGTTTGGCCGGATTTACTGATAATCTTCGAGGTAAATTCATAATGTGAACTGACAGCAACTAGATATGTTTATTTTGACATAGTTTCTTTTACCTATATCCCCTTTTACCTATATCCCTATAGAATGAAGCAATCATGGGGCAAAAGTACAACATTTAGAGAGATCCTTCATTTACATCTTGATTTCCAACATATGGATTCACTTAGTGCTTTTCTGAAGTAGCAAGTGTCCCAGATTTGGTAACAGCACGTACTAAATAATTTCATTCTGTAAGACTCTTAACTTACTTTTAACTTTGTGTGAATTATAGAATGAGACCTCTCAGCACGACTAATATATTAATGTGGGTCTTCATGATACTATAATTTTGGTTCTAAAATATTTGTGAACTGAATGTTAAATGTCCATATTCTTGGTAATATCTTCAGAATTCTGTTCTTTTTAGGAGTGGGCATTGGTAAAGAGCTGGCATGATACTTGTGAATTTTTTCAAATTTTCTTTCCAAACCTTACCTTTTTCTCCTTTCACAGCATTCCCCACCCAGCCTTTCTTCTACAATATTTTCCTCTTATAACCTTATTAATCCTTCCCTTCCTGACTGTTTTACTATCTCTCCCCATAACCTAAACCCTCAGATTTATGAAACGTTCTTGTAAGCTCCTTAAATGTGATTAAGCTAAATATTCAAAATATGTAACTTTTTGATTGTAGTTTTTGGTTTTAATTATTATCTATATACTATATGAATGTATGTTCTCTGCAATTTGGGGATAATTCAATTTAGGATGACCAAAAAGCTGTAACCATGTTGGACATTGAACATAACTATTGGAACTCGCAAACTGTCGAACATATTCATGGAAATGTTATTGTCGCTCTCTCCCCACAAACATTCTGTAGCCTTCTCTCAACAACCTCTACAAATGAAAATATTAATTTCCTTCCTAGTTTTCAGTAACATTTTCACTGAAACATATATTACATATTGACAAATACACCTTTCTATTGACTTTATAACTATGAAGGATTTTGCTGAATATTCAATGTTTTATTTACTACCCAAGTGTGGACATCTATCCTTCTACCAAACTGATCCTTGAGCCTGTTATAACACACAAAAAAGCTAGTTATAATTGCCTCACATATAGAAAACAAACTACAAGAAGAGAATAAAGTTTCCCACATGACTCCAATACCTCATCAAATTAGAATGTTGATGTTCCTTTAAGAAGCACTGAGTAAAAGGAAATGCTAAGATAAAACAGGAAGTGACATTTTCAATAATAGCCTGAGATATTTTCCACATGCATTTCTGAATGTTACAAATTCCTATATTGAGTCCCCACAAGTACACTTACTGAAAATGTACATCAGTAAAATAGTTAAAAAAGTTGTAAGAATAATGGCTGCCAGTAATTACTCAAAATTAAATACATGAATATATGGTTACTTGCCTTTTCATCATCCACACCATCATTATCATCATCCTTATCACAAGCATCACCCATGCCATCTTTGTCAAAATCTTCTTGTCCTGAATTTGGCAGGAGTGGACAGTTATCCTATTAGATATGAAAAAAGAGGAATATGTAAACAAATCACAAGGTTCTATTCATTTCCCAAGCATATCTAATTTGCCATTGAGTTAGCATGAATCCGTTTCTCAATTGAAATGTCAACTTGGGAGCAACTTAACAGAGGGCTCTAAAGCACTTAAGGGATAGAGAATAAAAATATTTTAAATAACACATTAAAGGTTTGCTGTAGTAGTACTATTGTTTTTCATTACCTTACTGCAGTGGTAAGTAGCATTAGCAGCACAAATTAAGTTATTATTTGGCCATCCATCCAAATCAGAGTCTTCTCCACAGATAATACCATCACCAGCATAACCTGTTCGGCATTCACATTTGTATGATGGGTCACTGAAGTGGCCAATGTAGAAGCATTCTGCATATTTATGGCAGTTGTGAGTTTTGTCTTTGCATGGATTAGCGGGTTCACATTCCTGGAAATAAATAGCAGATTAAATACACAACTATTTTTTTCTTATGTTGCCTTGCTTCTTTACGAGCAACAATTATTAATGTTACATCGGGAATGTATAAAAGCCCAAGATAACATGAAAATGTTTTGTATTTTCTATGGTACCTAAGTTAAATAGGTTAAATGTCTGAGCCCAAAATGCCAAGTAAACAAACATATTCGGATATATTGCAATCTCCTCCTCCACAAACCTCCCATTGCCATTCTTCATAATAAATTCATGAGACGTAATTATGATTTGACACATGCTTTTTATTTTAAATCTTAAAGACTTTTCTACATTCTATTTTGTGATCTGGTGGCTTCTATTTTACGATTTTCTTGTCATACTTGCCACTATGCTCACCAAAATGCTGATCTGTAACTAATAAACAAGCAAACAAGTGTTCTGAGCTACACTTACTTGTTTATCCTTCTTGGCGACCTCTAGTCCAACACCAAATGGCTGGTTACCCTTGTACCGAGGTGGGCATGGAAGACAGTGATAACCTGGATCTGTATTCACACAGCGATGAACACCGCTCAGTCTGAAGCAGGCATTTACTACCAATGTGCACTGAAATGAAGAAGAATGTTTTTCATTCTGTGTGTCTGCAAATTTAGGTAGTTAGCTAAGTTTAACAAGCTTCAAGAACTTGTAAACTATGTGCTGATTGCATGCCGTACCTCATCAAGATCCTCGCAAAATGTTCCATTACCAATGTATCCTACAGGGCAAGCCCCACAAGACCAGGAACCATCAGGGTAACTATTACATTCTGCTCCAGGAAAACAAGGATTGGATAAACATCCATCTAAAACAATAAAAAAGCAAAGAGGTTGTGAAATAACAACCCACAAAAATAAAAAAAACAACCTCTTTTTGATTAAATAAAACATGACACGAACAGAAGCATCTTTGAAGAATCTTTATATGATTTCTAATACAAAATGTGCAAATCTGCACACAGGCTACTCAGTCTTAAAATTTTACATTTCTATCATACATGTTGAAAAATACTTGTTTTTTGAGTGAAATGGCAAATTACATCTGTCTCCACTTCTTTTGCTGCTGTGGGCAGCCGTTGACAGATCCAAAGCATTGAAAGGATACTGCATCAGTTCAGTGCTGGACCCAGCAGTCATAATGAATGCACCAAGAGCATGTTCACACATCTTTCTAACGCTCTTGCACAGCCAAACAGGGCTATGATGCATACATCCTTATCAGAAAACCCTCTATGCAACAGTGCTACATGAGTTCAACCCTCAATAGATACTTCTTATTCCATAACATGGAGGTAAGAATTGTGGCTTTTTGTTAACTCTTTATGTATAATTGCCACTCATATAAATATCCTATTTATACCAAATAGAGGTCATATAGTATTTAAACCTCAAAAAATGCTATACAGGTCATCTTCCATTACAGTCTATGGGGGACAATCTAAAACTTGTGTTTTTGAGACAACAATTTGTAAGTAACAATTTACACAACAATATATAAGTAATTACTGATACATTTGAAAAAAAAAAAAGGTTATTATTTATTATCCTGTGGCAAAATCTATACTCCAGTTAAGGAAACTGGGATGTATAGTATTATCTGAAGAATATTTCACCTTGTTGCAAAATATATATCTTAGTTCCAAAGAAATATTGTTATTAACCATGATATGCAATCTGTTTATTTAGTCTTTATTTCCCTACAGTAATTTTTTTAACAATGCTTTATAATAATGTAGAGTGAGTCATAGGAAATTGGATCTGCCTTCACTGGAATCCTTTGTCTCCATTAAAAGATTTAAGTGAGCACTGTGAGGTAAGAGATACTTTCTAGGATGAAACTGTATGATATTTGCATACATTACAAATAGTAATTAACTCAGACATAACTCTGAAATGTGTCTCCATTCCAATACATTTAGAAGTGGTATTATGTGGCAGAGAAGAAAAGGGTCTTTGTACATAAGCATACAAAAAAATTGAATTCAAAGCTTTCTATGACAAAAAAATATATAGGCGTAGGAAACCTGTGACCCTCCAGCTGCTGATGAACTACATTTCCCATAATGATCTTTAAGCTAAGAGGCTTGTAGATGAGTATGGGAAATGTAGTCCAGGAACATTTGGAGCGCCACAGGTTGCCTACACTGCTGTAAATACATTTTAATTTAACATACAGATAAAATTAAACTCGAAAATGATCTTCCTTTAAATGTATAGAAAAGTTCAACTGTATTAAAAAAAAATGCATTTTTTAATATTTACATGTGTATGTAAAATATCTTTGATTTATCTTTTGATTTACTATCATGTACCAAGAACTAAAAGAAATAAAGTGTCTCAAATGATAACTGTATTTGCAATGTGCACATACATTACATAGGAGCGTGTATAGAATGTGTAGCCACAGGCTTGTCCGCCAGACAGACAGCTTTACTCCTGGAATGCTTCAGATACATATACTGGGTGGAGTTAAGGTAAGATTTAGTCTATTACCAAGAAAACAGTAGTGATTTAGAAAGGGAGGTCCTTAGGGTGGTAGTAAACACAGCAGGTTTGCCTGTGTGTCTGCTAATGAGTGTGTGTCCTAAAATAAAAGGTGATATTAAAAAAGCGTGCATTTGAAAATTAAAAAAATCTATACACTCTCCCTGATGATAATGTTATCATAAATATACCCAATCAGCCTTCCGCTGGGGATGTTGGCTGGCGGAAAAGGTAACTAAGCCAGGAAGGAGTGCAAAAAAAGGTTTTTTATTTAATTCTATATACAACCCATTGCTGTCAGAGTGGCTTGGTCTGCTCTCTTCCTCTAGCTAGTCTACTCTCCATTCACATAGCCACTGCTACTTCAAATACATAGAGTCCCCACCTGGGCAGAGATACCACCTGAATGCTGAAGACACAGAGCAGTTTATTTCAAACCTATTGCAGCTAGGATTAGTTAATTCTCGAGTTGTTGAGACTACATTTCCCATGACTCTCAGCCAATGTGCTATGTTAAGCATCATGGAAAAGTGAGTATAAACACCTTTGTTGATTGCAATTACAATAATATTAAACCCGTTATATTGGTTGCTGCACTTCATAGGAATATTAGTCATAGATTGGGTTGTTGTGGCCAACGATACACCAACTTTTTTGTTGTTGAATGCTGCTCCCATGATATACAGCCATCTATTAGGAAATGTAGTTGTGGCTAATCTTTACCACCCCAAGCACTGAAGTTCTTATGTTGTGTAGGTACATGCTTTGCTACTATTATCATGGTCATTTAACTTTGGGTAACTAATATTTGAATTTCCCCTGGAAACACCTCTCCTGAGCCAGCAAACAAAGGCAATGGGGAGGAGGTTAGAGGGGTGGGAAAGAGGAAATGTGTGGAGGATATTTTGTCCTTCTCCCCTGGAAAAAAAACCCATGTGGATGTCCATCCCAAGAACTATTAGAATAAATCTCCTTGTTGCCTGCTGATACCATAAAACCTTGTAAAGTACTTTTGAGTCCGTCTAAATGCAGACATTGTGAGTCTACTGCTGCCATGTGAAAACCATTAGTCGGTAGCTGGAATGTGAAACAAAGCAGAAAGTGTTTAAAAAGCTGAGAGTAATGTGGAAAATTGTTACTGGTAATGTTCAGTCAATTATCACACTGTGAAAAAATGTGGGATCAAAGTTAATTTTCAAAACCACAATTGTGATTTTGCAGTGAACCCCTCTATTAGAATTACACCACATCAATGCTGATGAGCGCCACACCAGTACACAATCAACACAAATGAACATTTGCACTAATGTAAATATTATTGTTCTTCCTGCTGTTCATCTGGGGATATGGTGATAAATAATATTCTTTATTTATAGGTACTTACCAACTGGACAGTCTTGCTTATTGCACATATCCTTTTCTTTGGTATCTCCTGCACACTTCTTCCCTCCAAATTGTGGTTTAGGATTATTACAAAGTCGAGACCTATCTCTCAGTCCTCCTCCACAGGTGACACTACAGCTAGACCACGGAGACCAAGGACCCCATTTGCCATTGACTGAAAAATATTAAAAAGAAAATTATAATGGAATGTAAAAGTGGAACACATGTGCTACTGCTTACAATATTTGATAACACGTACTTAAATTTACTATATAGAATCCCTAATACTACACAGCTTTCATGTGAATTAAGAAAAAAACAATCTTTTACAGTCTCTTAAGAATCAAATACACAGTAAACAAACTACCACATTAAAGACAAACACAACATAGAGGTCACATAGAATCAGTCAACAGGCGGCTGTCTGTCCTGGCAGTACTAAAGCCTTCAAGGGACTGTCTAGTGCCCAAAATGCATCTTCCAAATATTAATGCATATTAATGTGATTTCAAAGTACTTTACAATGCATGTCTTACATTTTGCATTGCTTAAAATATAAAATACTTACAGCTAGAAGAAATTGTGAAATTACAGCAGTTTGCAAGAAGCAAGGACTGCCCACACTAGATGAGTAAAAGAAAATGGAAATCCTGCTCACTAATTGCTTAGTAACTAACATTACTTTTGTCCAAGGTGAATGAACCATAGTAGGAAACTGACCTGGACATGGCACGCCTTCACACTGCTTAGTTTCACGTCCTGCTCCTGTGCAGTTTTTACCTCCCAGCTGTGGTTTAGGAGAGTTGCACAAACGAATGCGAGTGATATTACCAACTCCACATGTCACAGAACAAGCTGACCATGGTGACCAATGGCTCCAACCACCATCCTGGCGTACTATGACAATTAACAACAATTTAATTACTATCTATCATATCATTACAAACAGACAAAAAACAAAGTGGTTATGCGATGAATAAAAGTGACAAATACACTGTATTCAACCTCCGGTGGAGTTTTTTTTTTTTATACAGACTTTTTTTGTTGCATTTACATTTTCTAGGGTATGGTTTTGTATTTCGAAGATTTCTTTTTAACTTTTTTGACTGAATAAAGCATTAACCATTTCAGATTTTGTTTCTGCATCCCTGATCACTTATCACCAGTAGTTAATGGGAGTTCATGTATAAAAACTCCAGCACTGCAAAGTGTCAGGAGATTTATAAAAATAAAAAAAAAAGGCGCAGTCATTGTTTGTTATGTTGAAAGTACGAGGCAGCACAGACACCCCGAAATTTGTTGGGAGTCTGCTTTATACAATGGAGCACACACGCTGGTTGCGCCAATATCTGGCGCAATCTGTGTGCGTGCCGTGTTTATACATGCCCCCCCAATGTGTTTTTCTTTTCTTTTTTTACATTTTAAATGTACTTAGATGATTTGGGGTGTTATTTCATCTATCAGAGATATTAAACAGGTAATTTAAAGACCACATAAATTAAGATAAATAGTATTTCAGGCTCAAATATTGTTGTATTGTGATATTGTAGTATGTTGCACAATAAAGTATTCTTTGAAAAGAAGGTTTTTTTCTCGGTTTAAAGGTGTAAGAATCTCAGACAAAGACAGCTGTAAAAATAGTATTATTCAGTAAAATCTCATGCTAGCAGCTCAAAAGTGCACATAATGTTGTTATTAAATATAGTGATAGATAAATGCTGATGTAAAAAGGCAGTGTTCTTCATAAACGATCTCATGGTATTTCAACAGGTATTCAAAATATTTGTCAGAGTTGTGTAAAACTACTTGTCAAATCTCACAGATTATAAAGAACTCTCAAGTTAGTTCAGTGAAATGTAACATTGTTTGCAACCTAGTTGGCCAAGGTTTATCAACTGAATACATATTCAAGAATGTATTATAATAGTGATCCAAATGTATGAAAAGTAACATGCCATGTATTACAATAAGATATTAAACTAAAATATATGCATAGTATAGCAAAAACTGCAATGAACTGTAAAACATAATGTTATAATTAGTTTGACAGTTACATAGTTAATTTGGTTGAAAACGGACACTCAGTCCAGCACGTTCAACCCTCGCTTCTTCAAGGTATAGTGTAGTATACCTATACACAATCCCATCCAGATAAGATCTAACTGTTGTTTCCTGCCCTCCTTTCTATTCCCATTTTTGGGGTTAGTCCCTTTCACGTTCAACCCTTGCCCATACCCCTATTTATTGATCCAGAAGAAGCCACTTACTTCGGTTATCACATTTGCCGAGGTTGCATGTCCTTGTTTGGATTGATGAACCTGCACAGGTGCTGCTGGTGGCATCACATGATCTTCCACGTTGCTGAGTTCCGGAACCACAAGTCAGAGAGCATTCAGTCCATTCAGACCATGGAGACCAACCAGCTTCACTATCCATGGCTATAAAAAAGGCAAATAGATAATTGATAAATAAAACAATACCTGACCATTGTCTCCATTTATCAACAAGGCAACTCAAGACTACACTGAAGTAATGGATAAACCCAGACACTATTTAAAGTAAAAATAGGTGCAAGTGTGCAGCTATATATAACAGTACTTTTATCGCTTGGGAGGGCACTTGTGGTGACTTTCAGCATCATTTCTGGCGCACATCTATGGATTTTTTTAATACGTGGTTTCAACTAAAGCTATAAGTGCCTGAACCACTGTAACGGGGCAGGTAGCACAAACTCACTACTCTTGTCAAGAGTTATCATTATATATTGGTCACTATTGGGTGCAATTTCTGTGTACACATTGCCATGTCATGTAATTTTCTGTCCTTGGAATGCCCATGTCCATGAATGCCAATGAGCAGTATACTGTAAGTATTTTGAGTCATTGTATTCAAATTTGTCTTCCAATAAGCGTTTCACAAAACATTTTCACATCTTCTGACCTTATAAATGCTTATTCAAAAACTGATTCACAACTCAGGCCATTACTAATAACAGCTCAAACGTGAGTTGAGCTTCTACTGTAGTCTAAGGCAGAACTCATAAATCCAGAAATAGCTAGAAGGCCATATGTCGACCACCCTTACACTAAGTATTATCCTCCCTTGTTGCAATAAATTAATATAATGTGTTAGCTCTTACTTGGAGATGGGAATCATGATAGGACACTGAGAAAAATGAAACTTACGGAAGCAGACAGGACAACACTCTCCTTCGATGAAAGATGGGCTGGCACAATGCACTGCAGGGCACGTGATCTGATGACAAACAGTCTTGGAATTCTGTACATGAAAAAAAAGTAGTTGTATGCACACGGCAATAGATTAAAAATCATCATAGCTTAGCCAGTTAATATCCCACACAGGATTATTGAACAGGCCCATATATTACTGGTAACCTATATATTTACATACCACAATAAATTAAATATACACCAGGCAATATGCTGTATGGCTAAATTATGGAAAGAAGTAGCTCCAGTCATCTAACGTTAATCACTTATTAAAAGTAGAAAAAAGAAAGAAAAAAAAATGCTATATAAAGACCATACAAAATATGTGCCTACATTTATAAATATGCTAAATGCGCATATTATGTATGTCAGCTATCTAACCTAAATATTGGTTGCTTGCTAAAAGATGGAAAACTGAAAAATATTCATTGCAAGCAGCCAGACTGGTCCAGTCACATGACTGTGTGTTCTTGGATTATTCTTAAAGGTGATCCCCATAGTTGTTTTATTTTGTCATATCTTCATGTTTGGACTTGATACTATCAGAAAAATATATATTTTAGTTTTTTTGTTCAATGCTGTGTAGAATATAGTATTATCGACAGAACAGAATTGATTAGAAGGATGGCTTGCAAATGCTAACTCTTGGCAATCACGTTTTTTAGTACAATTACATTCAATTGCATAATAATTACATCTACATTAGTGTGACCGGAATTTTACATCCATGAATAACTTTTTTTTAACACACAGCAAGTAAAACAAAATCCCTTTTGAGCATATTTTCCACAGATTAGGAACACACTGTATTTGTATCATGTTTACAAAGTAAATGTAATTCAATATGTCATATATTACATTACTTTTCACATTCCCTTCTAAAAACATTTCGTTTTGGCTGGAAGTATTTGAGCAAATGACCTTATTAGACCTAATTCGGAAGGATTTCTGAGGACACATTTGCATATTTTCTTACTTTGTTATTGGGGTCCCAGATGCAAATGCATGAAGCCAAAGTGGGCAGGGATATGTGACACAGAGTTACGTCACTCGATGTTGCGTGACCTGGCTTACCCACTGATTAATCCCAAATTCTTCACTGCTGCCGGACTATTTTAAAGAAGCCTGCCATGGACTCAAATGTATATTGTATATGTTGGCAATTATGAGATATACGTATTGCACAACAATTCTAAGAACTACTGAGTGTTACCATCGATTGACAGGTTACTTAATAGACAAAAGATACGTAACATATATCTGCCTACACTTTTTTTTAAAAAGGCTATATTTCTATTTTATTTTAAATCAATTTGTGTACTGAAAGGCTTTGTTTATTTGAAAATTACCTAAAAACGATGATTGTTAAGCAACACACTAGAATCCGTAACTGCATTTGTTACAAAGCTGCCACTAACAAATAACAAGAAAAACATGTATCTAACGACACAGTCTGTTTTGTCTTTATTTTTAATTAAAATGTTTTGTCCAAGATTTTATTTTCCAAACTTCTGTTCATGAGATATTTCTAATAAAAAAGGAAGATTAAAAACAGATATAAACAGTTTAAAATATATTACAGTCATTTGGCCAGCTCCCAGCCCCATTAATCGGGGTAGGGCTACTTGCTCTGGTACCCTAATGTATATCATGGGGGATGGATGACCCAAACTGCCAATTCAGACCCAAATTGAAGGATATTGAGTAGCTGCATTTCTAGGATTTGTTCGATTTGACTATTATAGGACAACGGAATCCAGTTAAAATATTAACTACTAAGACATTTGAGTATTTTAAGAGTTAGTACATTTTGTCCTTTTGGTTATGATTAGGTCTTGTTGGTAACACCTACTGCATTTTGCCTCTGAAATGGTGTGCTCAGAGGTAGATATTGTTAAAATCACACTTTAAATGCAGCATGTTTCTACTGCCAAAGAAGTGTCCAGTTATGGTGCACTGATTTTTAATAGGTTAACTGTGCTGTATAGCTACACCATGAATACTAGTCTTGCTTATCAGAAAACTCGTCTTACCTGGCAAGTGCATTTTGTGCAGCTGTCTACAATCCAGTCTTCATTATCTGCAAAGAGACGTCCATCCTGCCAGCACATGGACTGGTTTTTCAGGGTTTTGTTAGGCCCGATCAATTCCCACAACACTTGGTTCTCTTCAGACTGAAAAAAAAAATAGTTAATTAGACCATCATTAAGAATCTTTTAAATTCTACTTTATGAAAATCAATACTAATACAGTTTGTACTATGGATATTTTTTTTTACTTTTATTCCACTGTGTTAGTTTATGGCACTTTCCTTATAAAAATTTTGATACCACGGCCAATGTATTTGTAGTAAACATACCACTTTTTGTAGGTTATCAAGCAGGTTGTTAACAACAATTCGTAGCCCACTCAGCTCAGTAAACATTGTTCCTAATTCTTCACAGGAGCGGTCACAAAAGTCCACCTGTCTGTCAGCCTTATGTCCAACATACTCGGTGGTAATGGGCGTGAGGTGAAGAATTTCAGTTTTTTCACTGATGGTGTTAACATCACCTAATAGATAGGGGGGTAAAACATCATTGACATGTATTTTCATGCTGATATCTGTATCACGTTCGGACAGTCAGAACCCAGATGTCAAACCAAACTAGAGTTGTAGTAACAGAGAAGGACATGGCGTGCAAAGTGGAACATCAGATGGTTTTCATTATGTGTTTCTCTTGGTAAATAAACTAGTCTCCATGTCAATTTTTCATTACATCAATAGAGTATAACATTGTGAGAGCAAAATGTCATCTAACAATGTGCCGGAAACAGAGACTGAGAATTCCTTCAACATGACAAGTTACACACAATGCATAAACTATATTAATGTGATATTAATGTGATAGTTGACAAATGTTCCTTTGTCTTGTACATTTTCAAGAAAATCAAGTAGATGTTTTCAATTACATGTATGTTAAAAAGTATCTGTCACTATAGCTGTTACTGAGACCAGGTAAACATAATAATGAGCACAATCGCTACCCCACATTTTCATTCCCAAAGGTCATCTGGCTGTGTTTGTTTATTTTTTTGTTCTCATCTGTATTATCTCCATGACAACTGTCCTCACCCAGTCATACAAATACTACACTATGAAATTTCATCAATATTCATATTTGTTCTAGTGACGTCATATGAAATCCGAATACACAGAACAAAATTGATTTCAGCATCCATCAGTGTTTAGCAATACAAGATGTTTGATTGCCATAAACGCTGGCAAAAACATTTTCCAAATCATTAGGTTGCTATAGAAATAAGTTTAAAATATTTATGTTTCTATAATTTGTTATTTAATTTGTATGCCAGTCATCAACATATAACTATGAAAATTGCAAAATAAATGGGTTTCTTCTGGATATTTATGTGTACAGTTAATAAATGCAAAATATGCAGTACGTAAGTTACTGATACAGGATTTCTCCATCCCACAACAGCAAGCACAAGCACACTACTGAAATAAATTGCACTTTTTATATTTTGGCATCACACAAGTGTGATAAGTGTACATTAGTACACTTATAGTTTCTAACAGTCCCGAGTTTGCCGGGACAGTCACTATTTTGGGTCCTGTCCCGTCAAATATCAGGTGTGTCCCGGCACTAATACTGCCTATGCACTGTGCTCAGCAATGCATCTAAATAATGAATGTCCAAAAGACCTACACAGTCTAAAAGAGAAGGCTTGAGCTCCAGACACTTGGTATCTCCAGGGATCACAATGCATGACATCACACAGTGTCACATAACGCTACCCTTTTTTAGCCCCACACCTTTTCAGCTCCAGACCGTTTGTCCCAGTAGCCAGCTAAAGAAAGTTGGCTAGAATGGTACACGTAGGTGTTAATTTTGTGCTCCTTTTTTTGCTTTTGTGGCTGCCTGCTTTACTTACAATAAACACAATTTTCACTTTGGCATATGTGGCTACTCCATCCGCTTATTCCTCTTTTATTTGAACCTAAAGAATGGTACACTGCCTGCTCTAAAATAAGTGATGCTTCATGCTTCAACTTACAGATTAATTAAAGAAATGATAGCAGAAATAAGCGGTACACAGCATATTCAGATATTTCTATCTAAAAAATATATCAACACAATGCAAAGGTTATTCTGAGATAATTAAAATGAAAGCTATTTTCAATATTTTCCTTATGATGAACAGGTAGAATGCTGCTCAAGACCCAATCCGAATATAGCAAAACTAACTGAGTGCTAAAACTAAATAATACCCTAAAATGTAAAATCCACACAGCAAGGTAACTTCAGTTCATAAAATTGCCAATTGACTCCAAATGATGTGGAAGGGAGACATCCATTTAATAATATTCTAAACTTTATGGAAGTCCATGGACCATAAAATCATTGAGGGCATACAGACAGGCACGAGAGACACACATTAGACAAGGGGAAGTGCTTAATCAGAAGCAGCCCTGGGGTGGCCAAATGTTGGTGTTGCCTAGTGCCTTGACATCGAGGCATTAAACCAACACTGTCTGAGAAGTAGAAGTGATCACTGATCGCTTGTACAGCTCATTTTAACAAAGAATGTCACCAATTGCAGCTTATGCAACATATGTGTCCTGTGTCACTAAGAGGTTAAATCAGCTCCAGTCTGACAAAAAATGTAGTTGAATAAATGTATATTTAAGTTGACATAAAAATAAATTTGCATTCATTTGATGAAAATTTTGTTAAATATTTTTCCTCAACTTTAAAACTTACTTACAGGTTATCGCCTTGGTTTTGCTGATATATCTCTTGTTGTGTAAAAAAAATACCCATCCCCAGCATCACTTATGAGAGTGTTTCCATAGAGATGCATGTGAATGCCACCTGAAAAGTGATGGATCCCAATAATATTAGACAACTGTCCCACCCCACAAATCCCTTCAGTCAAGAAAGCCATTTACCAGCTTAAATGAGCTGGTCTCTTGCTCACAGGTTTTCCCTCTATTGCCCACATTTTCTGCTTCTATTTCAAGATTTTAGTTATTTTACCATTGTATTCATTGTTAGGATTTGATGTACGGTTTAATAATAATTTGTGGACTATAAATGTTTCCAAAATAATGCTCAATGCAGGCATATAACATAGTTGTGCCATAGTCAGGGACAGGTTTGAATAATGTTTTTTAGAAAAGCTCCTGTAAAAATCCTTACGAGCTTGTGCATCATAAATCACTCAATGGTGTAATGATGAAAACAGATTATATGTCCCTATAGTCTTATGTGCATCAAGTTATTAATGGGACCCACGAGAGCCTAATGAGAATAAGTTAGAATAGTTCCTTTACAGAGGAAATATTTCATCATATGACTAACGGTGCTGAAAACAAACTTCTACATTTGCAATGAATGGGTATACAATCATTGTGTGTATATGTGGCCTGTTCACAAATAAGACTCTATTAAAGGGACAGTAACACTTGAACCTAAATTCCACTGACATAATAAACATATAAACAGGTGTTGATATATCTATTGAAAGCTATGACTATTTTACTTTTATTGCTACAAAAAAATGACATATTATGGCATACAGAGAAGGGGTCTGTTATCTTGTTTATTAGCATTACGAAAATGTTACGCATGTGGGTGGATAAGTTGAAGAGCTTTAATTTTAGCATAAAAAATTATTTCAGTTTGTGTGGCATTTGTTGTGCTCTACATTTATACCAAAGTTATTTGTTCCTAAAGCCTTCTCATTTTACTTGATATTTTATATTCCTTTACTGCATTTGTTTGTACAACGTCTTCTTGTTTTCTGTCTAGTAACACTCTGGACTTTGTAGAAACAAGAATTCCAAGAATGTTTATGGGACTGCTTGCATTAGATACATCTTGTTAAAAAAAACAACAATAAAGTTTTACTGTTTTGAATAGCGGCTGGTGAGTTCTATTACCTGCCTTTAAATGATGTATGGGAGATTGCAAAGAATATGAATCTTTTAACTCTAATCTGAGATAGACAAAACTATCAGTATCTTTTCACCTTTACTCTGTCACTAACATAATTATTTTTAAACTGATTATGCTTCTTCTGAAATTAAAGCTGTTCACATTTGGTTGATCTCAGACAATGAAAGCAGCAAAGTAAGGATTGCTCTTTTGACCTACGGACAAGGTCCAATGAAGCTACATTGCCCCTTTAGGGAATGTTGTTGAGATCTGTAAACTTGCATTAAATCCACACCTACCCCTGCTGAGCACTGGCATGTTGTGCATTTGGATAGTTGAGCCAAGAAAAATAAAACCTCTAACATGCTGGGTAATGTTCACTTTGCTATCTGGACTTCTGTAACTTCCTACATTAAGTATATACCTCCCAGCAAATTCAGTATAAATAATGTGGAATACATGTGGAGCTCCCTCATGTTGTACATTTCTCTGAAACTGAGTCACAGGTTTGCTACTATATTAGATTTTGTGTAACTTTATCCTGGAAAAGAAAATATACTGCACGTGGATATTTGATAGGTGGAAAAAACATGTCAAATGAGACCATTTCAAAACCTTAAAAGCTTGTGGCTGCAAAGACAACACAGGCTTCCTAAAAACCAGCTGAAGTAAAGGTGTCTAACTGCATAACCAACATTTAAAAAAAATAAAAAAAAAATAAAGAGGTAAGTCTGAACTGGATTATAAATCATATATAAAAAGTTTTTGGCAAAGTTACTCCAACACTAGGATCTGAAAAGGTCCTCGTCTCTTATTCATGGCTTGACCCAGCACACAGAGCACCAGAGCAACCCTGGAATCCATGGCCAGTGCAAGTGGCAGAGACACTCCCCATTTCTCTGCTTTATATACAGGCACACACACTGTGATAGCATCATAGTTAGCATGACTCAAAACTGTCCAGCTCTGCATGACACAGCCACAATTTTGGGAGACAAACCCGCGGTCCGCCAAGCTCTGTCCAGCTTTTTGGGGCAGAGGTAGAGCTCACCGGGACAGCGTGATTTCAGACGACAATCCTGATATCCATGATACTGGAGACTGGCTATTGTGCAGCATTATGTGCACCTCCCAAGCTAAGCGCCACTTCAACCCGGTGTCCCGATTACCCAGGGGTCAAGAGTTGGGAGGCATGGTGTTATGTTCAATCTCCATGTCCGCCATATTTATAAATAACCACCATGAGTTTTCTTACCAAATTAACGAACATAACTTCAGTGAATGTATTGGAAAAACAAGATTTGAGAACCGGTTTAATGATTCGTAATCTAGTTGTTTGTTCTAGAACACAGGAGTAGCACAAAAGGTAAATATTATTTTATTTTTAAGGTTTAATACCTCTTTAAAGTTAAACATGGTAATGGCAAATCTGATGACAGCTCCTTTCAAATGTGGTGGGTTGGACAGTATTACATGGGAAACTTTGGATACTATGGAGAAGATCTGGAAGCATAAAAAGTCCTTTTGGGAAATGCATTTAGGTTGGACCACCACACTTTATACTGTTATTAAAACGAAACATGAAGATTGGAATATTAAAAAATATATACACCTGACACATTAAATTAATTGTAAGTCTATCAGGCATATATTACTAATATCTTTATAATAATCACTTATCTTATCCATCATACTTAGAAGGCATTCTATATGCTGACAAAATAATAAAAATCAAAGTTCAATTAGTGTGGTAATTATATGTTATGTGCCCCTGAGGTAGCTATTTAGCAATTGCTACATGAAAAGTATAGAGTTCACAGATCAGTCAGTTGGAAAAAAAAACAGAGTAGACAAGTAAATTACTAGTATCAGATAACGGAAGCCATGACTGTTTGGAATGCACATAAATATCTGTACCTGTGTGGCTTAACTGACACCCTTTCTTCCTCAGAACATCTTCGATTGTTGTGTCAAAAATTAGGCGAACCTTTTGAAGAAGTCCCTAAGAGAATTAATTAAAAACAGATTAACCTGTGGCACTTGCACTTGTAGCAGCATTGTCTTTTAAAAACTAACAAACGTTTAAGGAGCATGTTCTTCAAGTAAGCAAAATACCATACCATAGCATTGAGTCTCCCATGTTGTGTCATATTTAAGAATGTTCAAGAAAGTGTTTTATGATTTTTATTTTGAACCTTAAAGGGACATGTACTTCCCACACTAGATGTTTATATAAAATCTCAAAATGTGTTCCATGTGTGTGAACACGAAAGAAACACAAATTTGGAGAGTTACTTCAATAAACGTTAGCTGTTTGTTGTAGTACTTGGGAATGAAGCAACTGTCATCCTATGTGAATAGCAAATTAAATAAGAGACTACTATCACTTTAAATTATCTTCCCCTGAAACTGGTTAGTAGACCCCAAGTTATCAAATAATTCAAAGAAAAAGATCCAGTTTTCAGCAAAAGAATAGATAAGAGAAAATCCCATCCAATGCAAATTTGTAGGGACACACTACATAACCAAGTAAAATGTGCAACCTTATTCATAAAAACATTTTAAAATACAATTTAAAGGCATTTACACACACACAAAAAAATAATAATTGTTAGGTGACTCATGGTAAACTCTTAGGCAGCAACAATAGTTTATCATTCAGCAGAGTAGACGGAGGTCAAAAAAGCAGAGCCATAAGGTGGTGGAATAAAAATAAAATGGATTCAGCTATAATGTAGGTTATGTAAAAAATCAGTTTCTGGAGAAAAGCTGTAAAAGTAGCCATCAGTAGTATCAGCAGGAATATTCTACTGGTTTGGATGGTGACCTACAGTTGGCAAGGATACTTTAGGAATATTTCCCCAGAACTGAACTTCATACATAACCCGCACAATTTTTCCCCTCAAAAGATTCTAGGCTATAGTCACTAAAGAGAGAATTGCAAGGATTTGAGATGGGGATTTCAAACTTTAGGCCAGTGTAGGCAATACAACTGAATGGGAGAATTTCTCCAACTAAGCTGCTTTGATCCTAAGTTTAAATTCCCATTTCAGTTTCCTACAGTTATTTAGTTAGATGACCCTTTTATCTATAAATAGAGACTCGAAAAGAGAGTGATACATTCAGAAAGAGAGGGGCAAAAACGTAAGGCATAGACAAACAGACAGGCATAGGCTCAGAAAAAGAGAATGTGTGAGACACAAAGTGAGACAAATGGGGCTATTCACTAAGAGGTGAGTTGCAGGTGAGATGAAGTGAGTTGAGATGAACATTTCATCTGACCAATTTGACTATACATTGTTCAGGGAGAACCATGTGGAGTTTCCTCTGCTAAACAATGTATAGCTAAATTGGTTAGTTGAAATGGTCATCTCACCTCAACTCACCTTTTAGTAAATAGCCCTTACAGAGAAACACACACAGTAAGCAAAAGCACATGGTCTGACATATAGGGACAGATCAGAGCATTGCCATGAGACTGCTCTTTCATTCCTAATAATCAGTTCCCAAGTGCTAAGTGACTTAAAATTCCACTGCAAGCTAAAATGTTTAAATGTGACTAGTACTCATTACATCACTTATAACAGGGGCGTCCCCTGGGATGCCCCTGGGATGCATTCATCTTTATATATACAGTAATGGTGAAAAATAGCTTGTTAGCCATAGACATTTTTTGTAATTTATTATTTATTTCGAACGTATTTTACCAGGAAGGATACATTGAAATTTCTATTGTTTTCAAGTATGTCCAGTAATACAAAAGCTGTTGAAAACAAATCTAAATTAACTTTTTGCAAATAAAAGTACACGTTTGTAGGGATACGGAAAGGGAAGTGGAAACGAGAGTAGAGGACCGTCTGCGATCATTAGGATCGCACATAATTGAGTTGAGATGTATTTGAAAATAAAAGATGAAGTACAGTTTGGTTTGTTGGAACCAGGATTTTTAATTAAATCCATAAGTATACAGACAGCCAGGCTTAGGATTTATAGGTGCATGAAGTGGTATATTAAAGAGCTATAAGTGCTCCAAAACATCCCGTTGTACTGGCAGGGAATATCTGTTATAAGTTCAAATTAAGTCAATAAATTATGTTGTTTAAGTTGTTGGATAGATGATAAAGGAGCTTTATTGTTCTTTTTAACATGTTAGTGCCAGTGTGTAACACACTGAAAAGTTTTGAAAAACCTCTTGGCTTTTAAAGCTCTAAAATAAAGATCTTATTTGAAAGTGCCAAACCAAAATGCTTTGCATTTGTGCAATACAGAAGAGCATATAAAATGTTCTTTGCCAGTTTTTCTTGTTCTGAATGTACTAAACAATTAAATACATGGGGACACAATGCAATAGCAGAGCGATCAGATGTTTACTTACCCTAAAATGATTTTCTCGTATTGAGCCCTTAGCCAGATACATCTTGTTGTTATCTGCCTTCAAATGTTCGAAGAATGGCTCCTCCAGGTGGAAGCTGTCAATGAGATCACAGCCAACATAGAGGTTGAAATTTTCACCCGTCACTTGAACTGTAATATTTTTCCAATGTGAGTCTGCCAGATCCACGTCCTCCAAGGATATAACATTCTGGGTCCCGTCTATCCAGTAAATTAGGTCCAGAGTATTGGCTCGCCCATTTGAAACAAGCTCCAATAGTCTGTTCGAAATGCCAGGTCCTTCCATAGCAATTATAGTCCCTCTATTCTTTTTATCTTGCCGGAAAGTTGCTGTTAGGATAAACCCCTCATTCTGCTGCATCAGCTCAATTATCTGCTTCATCTTTTCAGCATTAACTGGGGGTATGTGATCAAAGCGGAGAAATCGATAAGCTGGAGACCCTTGATCCTGTCCTCGAAACACTTTGGCACCAATAGTCCTCTTGTTTATATTGCTGATTTCAACTAAATCAAAAGTGGTTTCATCTTCTTTCTCTTCTTCATCTAAAATGCACCACAATGTTATATAGTTGACAAGTTAATACAAGAATAAAAATGAAGAATTAAATCTCTTTCTACATCATTCATAGTACTTCTAACTGTACTGAGTCAGTTCTGAGCCTCACAGAATTGTTTGAAAAATAAAAAAACTAACAGCATTGTAAAGAAACTTCTAATAAAACAAGAGATGGCTAACTATATGGGCAAATTTCAGATCAGACTAAACATACATTATGAACCTACTGTATACAGTTATAGAAAACATTCTCACATTTACCATGAAGTTTGAGGTAGTCATTAATAAAATAAGTCATTCACTGTTCAATACGGGATTAATTGTAAACTTTAACTGGATGCCAAATGTCAATTATATACAAAAGCTCTATCAGCAGTTGAATAATGGAAAATAAGCTGACCACAAGCCTATTTTGCCAGTATTTATCAGTATTCAAAAGATAATAACGGCACTCATCAAAAGCTGGTGATGGAATACACTTGACATTTTAGATAATTATACCATACATTTTGTAGTGTTTTGCTGTAGTATTAATTTGCCCTAACTGAGTAAAAATGGACAAAATCTGACGCTTGTTCATTCACTAAGGCTATTTTCACCAAATCATCATCACTACAATAAAACAATCTGTCAGAAGTTCTCTGTTCAACACATGTGTCTTTCTTCTCAGGACTGAGCAACATGACATCAGTTCCCTATAAGCAACAGTGATGCTAGCCATTCAGTGGGATGGCAAAGAGTCAATTAATCAGGAGTTTGGTGTTCCAATCCACAATTTGAGATAATGCTACATAAGCTGGCTCTCTCTTTTTCTAATTATTTTTTAATTGTAATTTTTTTGTCTATGTGGAACTGTACTGAAAGAAAAAACCTTTCTGTCTAAAAAGGTTTCCATATTGGGGGGCTCTCAGAATTGTTTGAGAGATGGTTGTCCCAGATAGTTCAAGGCAAGTAGGTTTGGCAATTTTCAGATTTGGAATTTGATAAATAGGCTGAATCTGAGATGAATGGTTGAAGCTGAATACTCATGAATAGAATCAAACAAATGGCATTTAGACATGTGCAAAACTAAAATTTTCGTTTCATTTTTGTCCATTCGGACGAAAATGTTATTTATTTCGTCCAAAACGAATTTCGTTCACTACTGCATTCGTTTCAGACTAAATTTGTTCATTACTTTCGTTTCGTTTTATTCATTCGTAGGAATTGACCTATTTTAACCTCCCTTTTCGGTTTATAGACTTTCGGTTTATGGAATGCATGTAATGCTATTGGTATTCTATAAACCGAAAGAGAGTCCCCATTCATACGAATTGACCTATTTCAACTCTATTTCGGTTTATAGAATACCAATAGCATTACATACATTCCATAAACCGAAAGTCGTTCATTATGTCGGTTTGTGGAATGTATATAATGCTATTGGCTTTCTATAAACCGGAATAGAGTCGGTTTATAGAATACCAATTCAATTCATGGACATTCAGTTCCATCCTCTAACCTACAGTAAAAATACCTTTTTTTCTTGTACATTTTTGCTGTTAACAGTTATATGGCTATTCTTCTTTGGACTAATTAGTTATCTCTTTTGTACAAGCAACTAAATTCCATTCAAACAGGCTAATAAGCTAATAAGACACAAATTTAACTGCAATTCTTGGAATGGATTTATTCTTAGAATTCTGTAATCTCTTGGGGCCTTTCTTTTCTACAATTTATTGGAAAGAAGGAAACATTAAAGACAAGCTCGCTGAACAGTGCATTGCTTTTATTGCACAACAACTGCTACTGAATGTTACTGATAAGTTAGCTGGTAATTTAGTATTCTACTCTAGAGAAATATCTTCACTGCAGGATTATTCACTTGTATTTAAGTGTCATTTATTCCGTATGCTCTATCCAGATCCAAAAATACAAAATGACCTGTTTTATATTATTTGTACCATTTTAATGTTTGTAATGTGTTCTCCAGGACTGCCAGGATCATAATCATTTTTAATATATAACTAGTTGTTTCTTGAAATAAACCAGTAGTAAATCACTTGGACTCAACTTTACTTTGCTATGGACATATTTTCTAGGTAATCAAAGGAGTTTTTGGCCATTTTTGAGTTAACCAGGGACATTCCTAACTTATTCAGCATCTGGTGCAGATTGGAACTTTGTTACCCAAGGGTGCAAAAAATGAAGTTATTTTTAGTTGAAGTGTAGGCATTTTAACTAGAAACACTTTAATCAAAGAATACAAATAAAGTACCTTATTGAGCCCTCTCCACTATCACTATAACAGTGGGCAGACACTGAGGGCCACATCTTCCTTCATCTGACCCAAGATTCTAAACAACATGTGAGCTATAAGAGCAAAGAGGGATCATCCGGCTATTTTATTTGTATTATTTCATTAAAGCATTTTAATTGCAATCTTTCAATTACAAATAATATCATTTTTTGATGAGAGTGGCCTGGAGATCTCCCAATATATGTTCCTTAGGGAGAAGGTAAAGGTCACACTGAAGGATGAGCAGACCATTAGGGGACCCGGCCCCAAAGTAGAAGGAGCTAAACACCATCCTCTGCTTACTATAATTTAGAGGCCTAAAAAAAACGGTATGATCTACAGCCTTTAGAGTAAAACCATATAGATTTTAAGTAAGACAATAGCTGGTCAAGTACATATAAAATGGAAAAGAAATTACCTTGAGCATGCAGGGAGAAACAGAAAGATAGCAAGATGGGTAGCAACAAAACTCTTCTCTGTAGCATAACTCCTAAACAAGAAAAAAAGAAAATAATTAAAGTATTAGCATGTACATGTTATTACACAACTAAAACGTGTGCAGTCCATGGCATTTGAATAAGCATTGTATTCACAATATGTTATTTTTATTTATTTATAAAGCATTTTACCAGGGAGTATACCTTCAATTATGTCAAAGTACATTTAATTTTACTTAAACAATACAACAGTGAGAAGCTTGTTGTCTACACCAGGTTTACGCCAAGTCATAAACCTCATTGTAACACATTTACCATAGAAGCAACAAACATAAACTTGTTACCAATTTCTCAATATTTCATTCTATGGGGAAAAAAATAAGCAAACCTTTACATATTTATATGAATTAATATAATATTTGGGGTTTTGTAAATTTCGTATATATTAACAAAGGGTTTGGATATTCAAAAATCCTGAATAAGCCTCATGATGATAACAGATATGATATTACACGGCAAAAGAATGAGTATAAATGTATTATTCATTTAATTGTTTTTAAGGAACAATATGCAGAGCTATAGCAAGGGGCTGGCGACTGAGGCACTTCCCTCACGCACACATAAGTGAGGAAGTGCAGTGATGATAGCATGGCCCCCTGAAATACAGCATCTTGTGAACAGTATGTTATGTAAGGCTGTTATGTAAGGCTCCCATAATATATTTTAACAAAAAAATAATATGATCTTCCCTCCTAGATACATACCATTTTCAGGTTACTCAGCTGGTTGGATGGTTATTTCTATGCCTTAAAAACTATATAATGATGGGAGCTACTCTGAACCCTCATTAAGATCAGGTTATCTAGATACTTATGGGCGATTCACAGTACTATCATCGATGTCCAGCTAATTAAATACTAATGGGAGTTAAACTATAACACACTGGCTAATTGTAAACTCATAGAAGGTAGTATATGTGATTCACATTGGAGCTATACAGTATTGCCTGTCTTACTATTTTTGGGCAGACTAGATGGACCGAAAGGTTCTTTTCTGCCGACACATTCTATGTTTCTATGTTTCTATTGACAGGATCCTTTAATTAATCATTCATTGTCTTGTTATTTGTGTACATTTGTAATTTTTCTGCAAAATAACAGCAATAATGCTACATTAAAGGGGGCACAACTTTCTATTTTTGTCTCGGCACAGAAATAGCTAGCTACGGCTCCTGAAAAATGTTTAATCATATGGAACAGATCCCATTCATAAAGTGCAGATGGAAAGGCAGGCAAACTCCCAGAAACCTCATTACAATTTGTTAGTGAGATGCAGCTGAAATTTCTCTAGACCCAGTGAACTAGGAGTCCAAACCAGGACTGTCACCTAGTTTAACATCTACTTATAATGAGAGCTCCAGAGAATATCCACACACAATACAAGAGATACCCTAGCCAAGAACAAACAACTGTGATTTAGGAGAATAATTCTGTAATAGCACTATACAATGCTACATATTTATCATGTTTTTTACCTAAACAAACAATGCTAAAGCCAAGGCAAATCACAAAAGCCAGAATAAATCCATCTGCACCACAAAACCAACAACCACAGATGGACAGTTTAGCTTCTAATAGGCACATTCATACACTGGGCCAGAACTACCATAACACATGCACCCAGTCTGACATCACTTTGGGAACTTTTCCTTTGTAATGACACAGCCAAGACAAATGTCCTTATGGATGGGAGTACAATCCATTACGATAGGTTATTTATATAGGTTCATTCGCTCTGGAGCAGCTCTTACACTTTAATGTGTTGTTATATTTAGTGCTGATTATGTAGTAGAACACAGAATTGAAATATCACTTTTGAAAGATCAAACCCTGTCCAGAAATACATGAAGGTTTGTGCTATTTTTAGGCTGTAGTCATATGACACAAGTGGGGACCATGGATAGGTCAGAAATCTTTCTACGGGAACAGAAAGCAGTTCTTAACAGTAGTACAGGGGTGTGATGATCTCAGTGCTAGATGGAATAGAGCAGCTACTTATATACCTTGATAACACTTCTTAACAGTGTAGCGACCATAAGTTTACACTATTAATATACAATAGTACTCCTGTTCACCTCCTCACATTTCTTTATCCATGTCTTTATTCATTAAGACCAGCCTTTCTTTTTGCCCTACTGTCTTCATACACAAAATGTCCATACCATACAACAGCTTTTTATTTACTTTTATTTGTGTTTTCTCCATCCAGTATGATCTTCTGTTACTGGCAATGCTGTCTGGAGCAACAGCACAATTTGCTCTACAGGAAAGTCTCTTCAACTCTGTAAGTCATGTTGAAACAAAACTTGTTTCTAGAAAGTTCTAGAGAGTTTGGGGAAGTCTTCTTGAAAAACCAACTGAATTGATCTAACATTGAAAACACATTTTAGCTGCTTGGAAAAAGCCTGTGCTGTCTTGCATAATAGTAGCAACTGTATTCAAGAAGACCACACATGTACCAATGGCCAAGTGCCCAAATAATTGGCAATTAAAGATTTTGTACCAGACGTGACTTTTATTAGGATAATTCATTTAGTGTTCCACTATTAATAGGATTTAATGTGTTGTGACACCGCATATTTGATCTACATCAGAGTTACAGAAAGTTTCATCATGTCCTCCACCAAAGTCTACATCTAAAGGCTCACAGTGTATGTAACGTTAATATGTATTAAAACTATTATGTAAAAATCACTATCAAATTTCATTTGAAATTTATATGTATGATTTCAAATTCAAATTGTATTAAATTAAATTTGTGAAACATTTGACTGTCATATAAACAAAACTCCATCATCACTATTGCATATACATTAAGGCTTCAATTCAAATGTAGGTTATTTAATGATGTATATTTAAATAAGTTCAAATTTACATATAAAAGCAATATTTTTCTTCCTGTGAGTCTACATTATATGACATACAGGGAGCTCAGCTGTGCTTCTGACAAGAGGCCAATTATACCTGATTGGCTCAGAACACCAAGAAGCCATCTAGAATGAATCTAGATGTGAGCTACAATAATGTTTTTTCATATGTATCAGATTTTATACCACTCAAAATACATATAACAAATAGATTAAAGTGACCAAAGAAAACTAAATCAAATGATACAGATGAACAAGAAGGCCAAGGTTAGTCTTCTCAAAGTCCACATTATTACTGAAAGACCCATACAAGAACACACAACTTATACTTTGACATGGAAGCTAATAGAGTTAGTGACAGAGTTTTACGTATATCAAATCACAAAAAACTGTAGTTGCAGTGGGCTAAAGAACAAAAACAACAGTCAAGGGATGGATAAACATTTGGTCTGGTAAATTCAAGTTCTTGATGTTCCACGCTGACAGGAAGACTATTGTATGGAGAAAACTATGTCAATGTTCGCATCCATCATGCCTGGTGTCACAATTGTAGGCTGCTGTTGATGCAATAGTGTGGGCGTGTCTTTGCTGTACACAATAGCCCCCTTCATAAAAGCCAAACAATGTTTAGATGTCTGTCTGATAGCTGAACATATTTGTCAATCAGGCACATCTTTTTATGGCAGCAGTGTATCCTGTTGCAAATGGAAATCAACAGAATGATAATGCTAAAAAGCTAGGATTGTCCAGGACTAGCGCTGCAAGCATGAGTGTGAGTTTTTAGCTTACTGAGATGTTATAAGCAGGTCATTAAACAATAATCTTCCGCAGCTCGTTTGCAAGATTTTCTATCACAAAATTCACTTTTTGATTGTTGGAGAGTCCAACACATAAGTAACAGAGACTATTATTTATATTCTCCTGTACATCAATCATATTCTCTAATTTATTATTTTCTATCTAAAAACACTTGATTTGATCCCGGAGTCCTCCACTGGATCAATAACTTGGTCTGATCACGCTCCCATTGTTTTTTAGAGAGCCATAATAACCGAGAATATAGGTTTAGGGATACGTGGAGTCTAAATGATGATCTGCTGTATTCTGAGGCCAATATGTGCAAATTGTGCAAAAGATTATTTTGTAAACAATGATAATGGAGAAGTATCGGACCTTACACTCTAGTGGTAAAAAGGAAAGGGGGAGAATCTAAATAATTGGAAAAAAATACATAAGACCTCCATGAATAATTCGACATTACAGGATATAATCAGTATTAGAAAAAAGGATCAACAATAAAATATTAGACATGACTAATAGAGCCATCACTAAATTAAAACAATTGTGGTATTACTCTGGAAATTGGGCAAGCAAAACTTTAACTAAAATTAAAAAATAGGAAAAACACTCAGACTGGGAATATTACAAAAAGCTATACAACCTAAAAGGTAATAGCAGCTCTCACTTAGAAATCGATACATTTATAAAGAAATGGGATCTCCCTAAGATATCTAAAACTAGACAGGTTTTTTTGAATACCGTATTTGCTCGATTATAAGACGACCCTGATTATAAGACGACCCCCCAAACTTTGGATATTCTATTAGGAAAAAAACTTAAAGCCTGAATATAAGACTACCCTATAGGAAAAAAGTTCAACTTGTATATATTCACATGTAAATTGCTTTTTTTAATAAAACATTATGATATAAAAAAATTTATTTCTTGTTTTTATTTCTTTTTATGTGCCAATGCTGCCTCCCTCTTTCCTTTGCCCCCATTTTTCTCTCTCTCCTCCCCTTAGTGTTGTCTCTCTCTCCCCCTCCATTTGTCTCCCCCTCGCTCCCCTTGTCTGTTTCTGCACCCCCCTTGTCTGTCTCTTCAAACAATATTAGCTAATAGACTCAAGCAGATTATACCAGAAATCATTCATCATGATCAATGTGGTTTTGTAAGATCTAGAACTACCTCTGATAGTATTAGGAAGTTATTGAATGTTATCCATCAGATAAATACCCGCGATTCTAGCTCAACATTGGTATCCCTCGATGCCGAAAAGGCCTTTAACTGAGTAGACTGGAGCTTCTTAGAATTAGTTCTGCAACATTTCGGCATCGGGAGTTCCTTTTTGGATAACACAATGGCACTATATAAGACCCATAGTGCTCAGGTTTCAGGGTTTATGATACAGTCAAATACATTTACTATCAAGAACAGCACCAGACAGGGCTGTCCTTTAGCTCCCATTCTCTATATTATGTGAATAGAACCACTAGCGGCCTACATCAGAATGTGTGATCAGATTAAAGGAATCAGGGTTCTTTCGGCTGAAATAAAGATTTTGCTTTATGCGGATGACATAATTTTGATCCTTTCAGATCCAATTCTCTCCCAGAAGTGTTTGATTTAACCCCTTAGTGACCGAGTGCTATGCTGCATTTGATGTGCCTTGAAGACCAGAATTCCATTATTTTTGTCATACGTTTACTGAACTGTGAATTTCTTTCTTTGTGTTCAGTACACCCACACAAATTATATATCATTTTTTAAAGGACCGATAGGGCTTTCATTTGATACTATTATTTTCATCATATGATATCATTTACTATTAAAAAAAATATAAAATATGATGAAAATATGCCATAAAAAACACTTTTTCCAACTTTGACCTGATTATTTTTTTTACACAATAACAAATGGTAAAAAAGACCCCGTATATATATTAATACTATTTGTCCTGAGTTTAGTATTATCAATGTTTCCTTGTTTGTCTAAGTTTTTATTTCACAATATTAGTGTTTTTTAGTTTTCTAACCATTTACTTCTACAGTGATTTTTTAACCCGAACCCTAAATTTACCCCAACTCTAAATTTACTCTAACCCTAAATTGACCCCCACCCCTTAATCTAACCCTTGTAATCATCCGAACCCCCGTTTAACCCTAATTATGACCCTATTTGTGACCCTAACCCTAGATCTAGGTTCAGTAGATCAAGGGTTAGCTTTTTCCATTTATTTATTTATTTAATTTATTTATTTAATTTATTTTCTCTTTTTGAACTGTAATACCGTCTAACTGCCTGTAGGGGCAGTCAAGTAGCGGTTTCAGAGCGACGGAAGAGTTTTTTTTTTCTGTCTTCCGTCGCTCTCCTCTGGTCTGCTCCTCCGAAACAGCACACACCCGCAATCACCCGCGGGGCACACAAGGTGTTGCATGAGTGTTGCATGATGCCTCGATAGAGGCATCATTGCAACACTTTAACACACATAGGCAGTGATGAGCTTTCACTGCCTATGTGTAACGCGCATACGATCACATTCGCGGTGATCGTATGTGCGCGGGGGGGGTCGAGGGGGGGCTGAAAGCACTCTCAGAGGCTGCTTCGGATCCGACATGTACATGACATGTAGTGTTGCGCTAAGGAGTCAATACAAATATTCTGAAGGAATTTCATAAAATAATTACGAAATATATATGGCAAGGCAAAAAACCGAGAGGCGCAACATATTCTTCAGAAGCCAAAGGAGCAAGGAGGTGTTTCCTTTCTGGATATAACCAGGCAGGCTACATTCTATATGCATGATGATTTCTTCCAGGTCAGGGATGATTCAACCTCCAAAAGACCGCAATGGCTTGAAATGGAGAGCTTTGACTTAAACAAATTTACACCTTTTCACTTATTCTGGTGTGATAAAAAACAAGTAAAAAATCTAAACATAAAAAGTCCCATTCTAATAATAGTCTGCAGAACTATAGAATTAATGAAAAAATAATTTGCAATTGGTAACAACATATTGAGACTTGTATCCAGATTAAATAAACTAATATGATCCTTGACTAAATATACCAAAGAACAGGCTTGGCTAAAATGGGAAGCTGAAGTGAACAAAACTTTCATGAGAGATGATTGGCCACGAGGCCTAGGGTTGGTCACAAAACGTATTAATTTGCATTGTATTAATTTGCACGAGATCCATTATAAACTCATTTTCCGATGGTATTTAAATAAATAAAAATGAATAGTTTCTCATTAACTACATCATCAGACTGCTGGAGATGTTGGAAAGAACCAGGCACCCACTTTCATATATGGTGGGATTGCTCAGACCTATAGGGAATGAAAAACAATTTAGAGCACCTTCTAAGCCATATTTTACATAGAAAAATTAAGATTAGTCCACAGATGCTCCTTTTCCATATAAATCTACCTGGTTGTGACAGTCTTCAAACTGCCTTACTGATTTATATCTTCCTGGCAGTAAAATTAAGTCTTGCGAGAAGGTGGAAAACCACAGGCCAGATCGTATGGAGTGAAATCATGGCACAGATAGATTTCAAATTTAAAATGGAAGCTGTATTTTATCGGAATCATGAGGCCATGGAAGTCTACAATGAGATTTGGTACCCATGGTCCTGTATAAAGCAGCTTAATATGTCACTATAGCTTATTCAGGACTCAATCCCCCCCCTGTCTCCCGCAGCCCTCCCGAGTATGAATGGATGAATTACTGTTAAGTGACGTTGTTTTATGTTAGTTTATAAATTTGTAAAATGTATAGTTTCTGTCTGATAATGTGATTAAAATAAAATAAAGAGATGGGGAAAAAAACAATCAATTTCACAATTTTTTAAAAATAAAAAGATGCCTTAAAAAGTAACTTTATTGCCCTTATCAGGAAACTACCTATTTTCTTAAACATGTATTAAGTATGACTAACCAAACAATACAGATACTTGAAACATGTGCTCTCTTTAGTAAATGTAGTATTTTAGCACTAATTGTTTGGAAATAGGTCTAAACTAGAAGAACAATCCTTTGTGCTCCCAAACTTTTTCAGTTCATGGATGGTCTGTAAATTGGCACAGCATTTATTACAAGTGTCCTACACAGATCTCGATTTGATCTTAGTGTCTGTGGGATAAGATGTAGCAATCAATTTTGACTCGAGATCCGCTACCAGTCAACATGACACAACTGAGGGAAACATCGACCAACATCTTTCAAAATGATGTATAATTGATATCTAATACCTCATTAGTGCTCATCTTTACCTTTAGCAATAAATAATGAAATAAGCCTGCCTAGTTACAATAAGGGCAAAAAGGTGAAAATATACTAAAAAGGCAAATTACAGATTCCAATTCTATTTTAGGAGCAGCAAGACTGAACTAGAGCTAAGACTCTCATGAAAACAGTTCATTTGACAAAACTTTGCGCCTCGGGATCTAAATATCTTTGTCAGCTACAGTCAGTGATTTGTTTGTAGGTATTCATGGTATGTTGAATACAACATGACAAGCAGATAACGCCCCCATTTTTGTGATTTTTTACATTATACAGTTGACTTCTGTATACGTCTGTGCCTTCATTTTCCAAGATAAATATATATATATATATATATATACTGGTAAAAAAAGAAAAGAGTACTTCATTTTGTTTTAAAGCTTATACAGATCCTAGACATGGATTGTTACTGCCTTTTCATTATATTGTATTTCTTATATATAACACACACCAATACAATTCTTCTGGGTACAGGATTCGGCACTGAGTAACTTCTGTGCTGACATCTGACATGCTCATATTTGACATGCTGACAGCATGGCAGTCAGTTCTGCAGGTTTGAGGGTCAACATTATGGAAAGAGAGAAAAATATAAGCACAATTGTGTTCCTCATAGAAATGCCATGAAATACACTTGACATCATGGAAAAGAGAAAAAACAAGGTTTACTGACTTCCTGGATAAAAATAAAATAAAAAACTAAATTTATTTTACAGCCGCTAACTCACAAAGTACTTCTGTACAAAGACATTCTGTAGCTTCAATTGTATTATTTTATAATTTAACCAAATTTGCCAGTAGACTAATTTTAATTTAATACATATGTTGATAAACTTGCCAGCAAGAGATTTTCTATAACACTTCACAACATGAGCCAAAGTCTAGTCATTGATCACAGTGTCACAATGTGGCATGAACAAAGTGTTTTGTTAGTAGATCAGAAGTAATACCATTTGATACATTTTACAAAATGAAATAGAAAATAGGAATTGAAAGTGTATTCATTATGTCAGGGTGAGTTAAGTATCGTATACGTTTTTACATTGTTATATAAGGTTGATATTCCATTATAAAATGAATAGACTGAATTGCACAAAAACAGAAATAATACATCTTATGTAAAATAATGTAATATTTACGACTTAACTTTTTTAATTTGTGAATGCTAACAATAAGATTTCCTTTAAAGTGTACCTTAAAGGCATGGAACGCAAAACTTAGGCAATCCAACTGTTGTGGAGTACTGCTCCCATTATAGTAAGAGAGCTATTCACTAAAAGTAAGGTGCCAGTGAGTTGAGGTGAACATTTCATCTCAACATAATTATGCATTAAGCAGGGGCAAACCTAGACAGTTTCTTATGCAAGAAGAACCGAGTTGGTTCTGCCAAATGCATTGGCAAATATTTTACATTATGCAGTATTTTGAGCTATTCTAGTAGGGGAGATTCACCAGGGTTGGCACTTAATAATGCATGGCTATGTTGGTGAATGAAAGGTTCAACTCACCTGCGCCTCACAGTTAGTGAGTAGCTCACACAGTCACCTTTCTTGTATTGCATAAAACTAACTCTCAACAAAAGTCATGAGCCTATGTGCTACAGTCAGCACTTCAGGTTTGAGGTGGCACACATGCAAACCCATGTATAAACAGGCACCCTTAACTATCAGGATATACAACAAAGTAGCAAATGTCTTTCTATGTACAATACTGGGAATAGTGCCTTTTTTTTAAACCCACTTAACACTTTTAGGTAGAAAACTTTATACATAATCCCCTATAGATCTACAGTTCTGCTTTGACTGACAGTGGTGTGTTGTTTTGACCTACTACATAGAACACCTAACAGCTTCTAGAAAATTAAATGTTCAGCAAATTATATGCTAGACTTCCCAGAGCTATCCCAATCTGATTTGTCCCGAATTGGTAGCAAGTTTCGCCAAGTGGAGAAGACGATCTCTCAGTGCAGATTACTGAGCTGTAAGGCTCTCTTTTTCTGATTACACTATATACAAGGGCTTTTGATATAAAGAGGTTTCAGGGTCTTTAACTAATACTGCCTGCAGCATTAATGATCCACACTACCAGTGATTGCAGATAATTAAATGGGTGAGAAACATTTCTTTAAGGTAAACCTAAACTCTAAACTTTTTAATGGGAAGCTCGATGTAGAGCAGAAAGGCAGACATGTAATACTATGCTTAAATAAGCCACTTTTGGCAAACCATATAAATGTCATTCTCAAAAGGAGTCTAGTTTAACAGCATCTAACCAACATAACACATCCCCTGCTGTTAGGCTTCACAATAGCCAAATATCACTGTATTACTGCATTACTGCTCCCTCATTAGATCGCCAGCCATTCTGCTTATATTAGTATAATGCCATTTAATGTTGCTAGTTCATGTCATGTGGTATAGGGCTAGGGAATTTTTTTCATGTATTTTGTAAACAGCGATGTGGGAAAATGTAGGAGGCAGAGATGGAATGAGTAAAGTAGTAATAATTAAATTGGTTTAATAAGTATACTGAACTGAACAATAACATATTTGGGAACTATATAGTTTTCTGTTCAAGGAATTTTCTTTTTTTTTCGATCCCAATATTCAGAAATCAGTTTCATCTCCCAGTTCCAAATTGTAATGTTTGTAACTATACAAATGCTTATTGTTGGCTAGGTGACTCATCATTGACAGCACCATCATCCAAATTGAATAGGGAACCATAAAAGAAAAAGTATTTTCACACAGGTGGTAATTCCCATGTCAATTTGAACAAAAATATTGTTTGGGAATACTTGGACTTGAAATTGGCTTTACTGCTGGTGATTGAAGCGTCTACAATGTGTACATTGCACTTGATCATTTAGATCAGTCATTCTCAAACCACTCCTCATGGCCACCTCAGTGGTCCAGGATTAAGGGATTACCCATTTGTGTTTACATAAGACTATGTATAACACCTGGTGTTTTTTCCTAACCAGTCCTCAAAGACCATGCCAGGTGTTGTTTAAGTTCTTATTTAAACACCTTGGGGGAGAGCGTTGGAGGATACGTGCTGGCTGGCTTGAGAATTACTGATTTAGATGACAACAAAAATGTTGTGTCACATAAAGGTCTACACAATATTCCCTGATCTGGCCTGAAATCTGGCCAGATCAGGGATTAAAGTTGAACTGCTGAGAAATCCACAATTCAGCTATCCATTGTGGTCTATTTTGGCACAAAACCTTCATTTTCTGTCGATTCTGGGCTTGATTTTGGCCACATTCGGTTTGGGGGTTGGACATCAAAATGTATTTTGCTTACTCTTAAAGGACCAAACTCCCCCAAATTCAGCCCAGAACCCTTGGAAATTGCCTAATTTCATACCGTTTAATTGCCCCAGCACCCACCTTGCACACCCAGGATATATCCCAGCACCCATGTTGCATACTCAGAACATATCCCATCACCCCCATTGCACACCCAGGACATGCCCCAGCACCCACACTGAAAACTCAGTACTTTCCCCAGCACCTCCATTTCAGACCCAGCATCCCAGATCATGCACCAGCACCCACATTGCACACTCAGGACATGCTGAATCACCAACATTGCACACCCAGGACGTGCCCCATCACCCACATTGCAGACTAAGGACTTAACCCAGCACCCCAGGACAGGTCCCATTACTTACATTGCACACCCCGGACATGCCTTTTCACCATCGCTGCAGATCCAGAACTTACCCCAGCCTGCAACCAAAGCTCCCTGGTATCTATTGGCAGGCAGCATGCTGCCTCTCTTCCCGCATGGTCTGAAGTCTAAGCATTGGCAGGTCACATGACCCCTGATGCTCTAACCTCAGAACATGTGTGGGGAGCACAAGAGGCATGGTAGCGCACAGACACCATGCTGTCTGCTTGCCACAGAGAGGCTGGTGAGGGGAGATATTTTGACACCCCCAGCCATCGGTACTGCTGGCAAGCCTTATTTAAGGGGGCCTCTCCAGGCCCCTGATAGGCTTATCATCTGTCATCCCCTGGTGGTGGCCCTGGGAGAAAGCATAGTAATTTCATATCAAATCATGATTCATAAATTAGGAACGACCATTTTAGGCTGAACACATTGCTGCTGAATCTAATGGTTTACTGAAGTTTTGAAGGGCAACACCAGCCAATTTGTTTTTATACATATGATACATAAAATATATCTATTACTTGCGTGTTTGAGCATGGCAAAACAAAACAATTCTATTTACTTTAATGTTGCTCAGCCCATATGATTGTCTTTAAAACAGGTACAGGTGCACAGAAGTTATGTGTAAGTGGGGCTTGCACACCTACAGTGTGCCGCATGCATGATATACAAGGCGCATGCATGTAACTATCACACTGGGTACAAGATTATTGCATGTCCGCATGCATGTCTATGATAGCCTTTGATTAGCTCTGAAGAGATGTCTGGGATACCAATTTGAAAGCAAAGAGCTACAAGTGGTGAGTTTTAAAGGTATATCAGAAATGGATGAAAAAAAATGTAAAACATTTTTTCAAATGTCATCTTTTATAAATATTGATAGAAAAAAAATGTGTCTACAGTTTATCTTTATGACTGACCTTACAACATTTTTGTTTCATAATCAGTTGCCTTTAAAGTCAAATTGTAAAGTAATTTAGTCTCTCCTCTGTTACATTCCCCAGGGCTTCTTAATAAGGCTTCTTAGGAACAGTAACCACATTTATGAAAAAAATAAGTATATAATTGGTATTCACTCTAAAATATGAAGATACTTTATCCAATTGTCTGAACATTCCTAAGGCATTGATGAATTACCCATTTTATCTCTTTGATCTCTTCATCAAAGGTTTAACGTGACACTTTTAATTCCTTTCATTTCATCTCATCAGCAATATAAAATTAAAAAAAATGTATATTGAACTACTTGTAATACCATAATCACTTTTACTGGTATTATTATAGATGAATGTAGAAAGCACAATGTGCCCTAGGCTTAACAAAATCATTACAACTTACAGGAAAAATTGAGAAACAATATAAACACTACCGTTCAAAAGTTTGGGGTCCTTTGCTCATTTTCCATGAAAACATACCATCAATTGAGTATTAAAAGTAATAGGAAATATAGTCAAGAAGTTGATTTGAGATTTTTAACTAGTGACTTAGTGATTTTTAATTTAAATAATAATTGCTTGATTAATCCTCCATTTGCAGCCTTGCATTCTAGTTGTCAATTTGTTGAGGAAATCGGAAGAGTTTTCACCCCATGCTTCCAGATGTACCTTCCACATGTTGGATTTTCTTGATAGACACTATTCAGTTACCATAAGGTGAAACTGCTCCCACAACAGATCAATAGGTTTGAGATCTGTTGACTGTGTTGGCCACTCCATTATAGCCAGAATACCAGCAGACTGCTTCTTGCCTAAATAGTTCTTGAATAGTTTGGAGCTGGGGTCTGGGTGATTGTCCTGTTGTAGGAGGAAATTGGCTTCAATCAAGCACGGTTCACAAGGTATGGCATGGCACTACAAAATGAAGTCATAGCTTTCCTTCTTCAAGATCCCTTTTACATGTACATATCTTCCACTTTACTACCACCAAAGCAGAGTACCTCCACCATACCAGAGGGGGGGTCAAGCACTTCTCCTGCATCTTTTCATTTGGTCTGTGTCTCATGAATGTTCTTCTTTGTGATCCAAACATTTCTCTCTCCCTCCTCTTTCTATTCTGTTTAGAGACAGTTTGCATGGTTCTGTGAAGGGAGTAGTACACAGCATTGTACAAGATCTTCAATTTCTGGGTAGTTTCTTGCATAGAATAGCCTATATTTCTCAGACCAAGAATAGACTGATGAGTTTCAAAAGAAAGTTACTTCTTTAAGGCTATATTGAGCCTGTAATCGGACCCACAAATGCTAATGCTCCAGATACTCAACTAGTCTAAAGAAGGGCAGTTTTATTGGTTCAGCATCAGCCATTTACAGCTAAAATAGTCATTTACAACATTAACAATGTCTACACTAATTCTTTGATCCATTTGATGTTATGTTAATGGACAAAATGTCCTTTACTTTCAAAAACAAAGACATTTCTAAGTGACCCCTAACTTTGAAAGCTTTTAGGATATTCAATCACAGGACAGGAGTCATTTTCTTTCAAAACCTCCTATGTGGATTAGCAGTAATATACTGTTTCGATTATTCTTCACAATGACAATGACATTTGAGAGACAGTTTCTGTAATGTGAGGTGACTTGTTTTTCAGCCAGACTGATTACATCCCGATACAAACAGCTTGGCACGTGAACATGAATGCACACGTGTTAAATTATAACAAAGGAAACTACTTAGCATTGCACATCAGCCAAGTAAGATCCTATGTCAGATCTGAAAGAAAACATGCATGACATCTGCAAATTAAAAGTCATTACAAGGAAGCAAGTCAAAAACTTTCAAACACAAATTCTGGGACATTTTAAAATACTGTAGATTAGGCTTATTAATATTTTGACTTTAATATAGAAATATGCCAGAGGAAGGTGGTATGACTTAGCACAATGTTTCTAGTCAGTACATTAATCATTGTTTGGACAAGTTGTGAGTACTAAACTTTTTTCACCCATTACACAAAGTACTAGTTGCTTGGCATAAAATGCTGCCCATCCTCCACACAGAGCAGGACGGTGCAGTACGAGGGGTGATACTGTTAGGACTGGCTGAACCGGCACAGCCTCAGTTTATGCTCAGTGCTTTATTTAAAGTCAGAGCTTTGGATGTCAATGACATTTGGCACTCATATACTATTGGGGGGGGGGGGGGGTGCAAGGATGGCACAAGCAAGCTGTTTGAGGACAGATATGGCACCAGTAAGCTTTTTGAGGACAGATATGGCACTGGCAAGCTATTTGGGTACGGAGATGACAACACAAATTTGTCTTTGACTGTGATAGCATCAACAAGCTGTTTGGAAAAATATATTGCACTGACTGTTTTGGGGCAAATGTGGCACTGGCAGGTGGTTGGAGGGCCAAATATGGCATTGACAAACTATTTGGGTACAAACATGACACAGAAAGCTTTATGGGGACAACATGATGAGCTGTTTGGGAGCAAATGTGGCACTCAAAAGCTGTTTGGGGCAAATTTGACACTGTGGGAAGTGGATGGAGTGTTACCTGGTGAAGTTGTCAGGGGTGTTATAACTCCAAAATACAAGCAAAAACAAAAATAAAATAGTATGTTCCAAAAATTCACAAATTTCCATATTCCTCTCCTGAAGTGTCAATAACATTAGTATAAGTATTTAACCCATGCTCAATGGAAACCCACAGATTGGGTGAGAATGTCCTTTCTTTGGTAAACCCAAATTCCCAACTGCAGAATGTGAACTCTTCATTGAACAGAAAGACATAATGTACTTGAAGATGTCACTGTTGGCAAAAATATATGTCACTCTCAAAAGGAGTGAAGCTTGACATAACCTAACCAGGAACTGCAATAGTAGTGGTCAGTAGTGGCGCAATCATGCATTTGGATTAAACCACCGCATAGGGGCATCATTTGCATAGGAGGCCCCCACAGCACCAAACTGAGAGGAGATGGTTATAGAGAGGAGGCAAATCCAATGTTCCTCCACTAATGTACTACTGGAATATAAGTAGTAGTCTTTTCAAGACATATGCTTCAGAAGGCTGATGTGGAGCATGCATCACATGACATCATGTGCCCCACAATACACCAAGAATGGGATATAAAACATGTTTCTTGACTGGGCTACATAAGCAATGTTTCTGTTTTCTAATTTGCATACAGTTTCCTCACTGAATTGTAAAGCAACTGGACATGAAAAGAATAGGGGAGGCAGGTTTATTAATGGACAGTTATTATTCTTTGTTGAGAAATGACATAGCAATGCTAATATCTTCACAGTAGAGGCATAAATAGCATTGTAAAGAGTAATTCCGGGTTATATCATATTATATGGAATCATATTGAAATCAACAGAAAGTTCCTGCTGATTGTTCCAATTGTATAACTTTATTAAATAGTAGAACTTTCATTCCACTAAAATAAATTTCACTTATTGAACTACATAGAGAGGTTTCTTTTAAGTTAGTAAAAATCTGTACCAACCCCAATGTGTTACTGTGGGGACTAATCACTAGTGGGCCTACTTAATAGAGAGAATTGCAGAGAATGGAGATAGGAATTTTAAACTTAAGTCCAATGTAGCTGAGTTAGAAAGATTCTCCCATTCAGCTGCAAGTTTTAAATTCCCATCTCAATCCCCTGCAATTCTCTCTTTATTGAGTAGTGCCCTGACACTTGAATCATAAATGAAGAGCTGAGTTGGGGAGACAGGCAAGTTGATGAATGTTTCCAACTCAACTATTAATTCCTGATTTTTGCAGTTTACTTGTCAGTTCACTTTAGTGACTAGCCTCCCATAGAACAGAGACCACTACTGCAGGGGCAGCAACTGTTAACCCAGCAACAGTACCTTAATTCCCTGATTCCAAGAAAACAACATTTACAAAAACTGATTTTCACTAAACTATTATGGATTTACAATATCATTATAAAATACCATTTAAGTTCATTTTCTTGATTTGTGCCATCACATAATTAACATATATGCCTGAAATACTCGCATTACACAATGTAAACATGAATCCACACTGTGAGGAATAGGGAAACATAACACATATGCTAATCAGATAGCTTTACAACATATATGAATAACTGCAAAAGCCCCCAGAGATGTTTCCTCTGTTATACTGCAAGTTACAACACATGAACAATACAGCACAGACACAGACGGAATTCTAATATCCCATGGTGTTAATATTGTGTAAAAGATAAAATGACACTTAAAATGTTATGTGCCTCTCTTAGGGAGACCTACATGAAGCAGTCAGTGCGTTAATGCAGACCTGTAATATATAGACTATTATTCTGTTGTATACACATATTCTGAGCTACCAACACTCTAAATGCTAAATAAGGTCCAGAGCTTGTAAGTGTTTAACTGAATTGATCACTTGTAGCCAGTGCTCATTGTAATGGCTGGATCAGTCTCACCCTACACCCCTTTAGGGCCATGTGAGCTTCCCAATTCTACACAGCCAAAAAAAAAAAAACCTGTGAACAGCAAAGCCAACCCACAGTTAGAAGGCATCATACATTCTGTGAATGCCATTTCAGCACAGAACAAACTCAGTTAGTTATGGCAAGGAAGGAGATACTCACAAGTAGTTAGTTAACAAAAGTATACATTTCATCAAAACCCTCAACCTCCATAAAGCCAGTCATTCTGCTGCTGCAGATTATGAACCTGGAGGGAATCCCTCTAGACAAGAGCCGGTAAAATGAATCATCCTCTTAAAACATACAGTCAGTAATCAAATACTGCAAACAGAGCAGAACTATACAGCTCAACTCAAATTATATATAATTACATTGATTTTCATCCACAAGTGTCCAAGAAAGGAAAGTAGATCTAAAAATAAAATAGCATAAATCATGGCTGCAAAGAATGTTTTTTTTAAATCCATCACCTAAAGAGGCACATTCTGCAATTAATAGGTAGAAACATTACTTTGTGTGTGTATGAATATATATATATATATATATATATATATATATATATATATATACCTAGATGTATATAAGTATACACACATATATGCATATATACACATATGTATATATGAATATATATATATATATACACACACACACACACAATGTATTACATATAAAAAATATACATATTCATATCTAGGCAAAATTGTATAAATGAGTTGCAACCACGCAGTCCTCTAAGTGAAGGAGAGAGTACATGTATGTGTAGTAATGTATAAAATCCTAAAATAGCGTTAGGACCATACATGCAAATATTCACAAAAAAATAATACATAATACATTAAAGAGTGGAAGAAAAAATTAAATAAATAAAAAGTACCTGCTATTGAAAGATAGAGGTCTCTGGTTCTGATTGCTTTGTTATTCCTCCAAATCAAATATCCAAAGAAATTAAGTGGCGACAAAAAGAAAAAATAACATAAATGCCTCAGATAAAGTCTTCTGAAAGGGTCAGCTTTACTTAAGGAGAAGCTCTGTCTAGAGTGGATAGGAAGAAGTATTCAAACCCATTTATATACTCTACTCTCTACTGCATGCTGTCAATCAACCCCATAAGGAAGCACTTTCAAGAAAGTAAAAAAAAAAAATCATTCCTCTGTCGAATGACATAATCCAATTCAGACTTCACTACATTCTGTGGTGTTACTGAAGGTGATGTTAAAGCCTGCCCCTTTCTGTGAATGAGGAGGACATTCCCCGTCTGGTAAGGAGGGGCCAGTGAAGTTTGCAGCAAAGTCAACTGCTTTTTGCTTATTTTGTGTTGTTTGCTGGGAAGACGAGCTATAAATAAATATAATGGTCTAAAGAGATACTCTTGTGTTATATATACAGCTTTGCTTTGTTTATGTTAGTATTAAGGAGATTTTGTCACATACTATTTACAGTGGGAAGGGTTAATTCTAAAAGTAAATTCTGGGGCAAAGTTTTAAAAGTTGAGCAGTCACCATGGAGACCTCTGGAATATTCATGCTGGTTAGACCTCTTTTAAAACAGAATTGTGATTTATAATTTACCCCTTATAGGTTATGGTTTAATTGCAAGAATTTGTTTATATTGAGAGGTTAAATTAATTTATATGCACAATTGCCACGATGTCCCTTTGTTGCAATGTACACAAATGAATGGATTCCACAGAGAATTTGGAGCATAGCTGGTTTTATATTAATCTATGCATGTGTTAGCATTTGCTGCATAGTGTATCAATCACTATAGTCTTTACTCACACTGTAAGTTAGGATGTTTGAGTATTATTTAGGAGACACTTTTCCCTTAAAGAGAACATTTAAAGTGACATAACAATTCCAGGGAACCACTCTACAATATATCACTGACCATGGAGATATACAATTGCAGACAAGCTGTTGCTTTTTATTCATGTCTATACAGGGCAGCAGTAGTAGCTCAGAAATAGAAAATGTCTGATTGACTACAAGTCCTATTATACGCAGCTGGCCTCATGATGGGTGTTGTAGTCGATAGTAGCTGAAAAGCATGATGATATGTACTCCTGATATAGTTTAGTGACATAAGGCTGTTGTTATACTGAATTTAAAGCTCAGTAAGTCACTGGTAGTCTCACTGGAGGTCTATTCACTAAGCAGTGTACTAGGGGGAATTGAAAACCAGATAGGCAATAATAGCTCAGTTATTAATATAGGATAATATTTCCATCAACCGACCTTTTAATGTGTTGAAAAATCATGCCTATATACAAACACAGTATATACACACACAGTGAAAAATATGAATAGCATATACAGTACTTGTTTCATAAAGACACGTTACTAAGAGGATATTACATTATTCTTTATAACATTGAGCAGTTACTTTGTTGCCATAAGTACTATAAAACAAACAGCTTTTCTAAATCACAGAAAAGTATAAGTGTATATCAGTTGATAAACCTCTGGTTCACTAAATGAACTCTGTCAACCTAAACATTTGTTATATTACTGGGAATGTAGAGAATACAAAATTGTGAAAGATTATCTATAAATTGTATCAGCAAGATTGCAAGCAAATGCATAAAAAAGGAACAATACATGTTTCAATGTGTTTGTCTTGTTTCCTGCGCATGACATCACCTGTGTCCTGATATGCAAATTAACTAATTTGCAATGGGGATTGTGTAAATTGCAAATCAAGCCATAAGATGATGTCATGAGCAGGAGACATGAAAGAAACATTTAAACTGTAAATAGCTCTTATTTTATGCATTTGCATGCAATTTTGCTAACACAATATATAGAATATTTTCCATCATTTTTCTAAAATTCTGGTTAAGCAACTGTCATTGTTGTGTCAGGGCTGTGTTTAACACATGGACAATACACCAAGGATTTTTGTGCGAGAGAAGAAAGAAATGTGCTTTTGTGAAGTATGTTTCTATGAAATGATTTATTTCAGCTATTGATGCCTTACTTTTTAATTTAGTTGTTAGTTCATCACAATTTATTGAATACACCCCTCAAATTGGTTTGAAGATGAAAAAGGATAGCTAAAACAAGGGTGCAGGGGGTAGATGCAGTAGACTAAACACTCTACAAAACATAATGATTTGTCCTCCATTGTGATTACAGCGCACATCACAGCAAAATGTAAAAAAAAATAAAAATAAACTAGTCTTCAAGTGCACTCTCCACCTAGCTTGCTTAATTCACAACTACTTCCTTTTAAAAACTCCTTTCAGATACCCTTAAATCATCCACTAGTGTAAAGTCTATGAACATATACCTGTTATTTGATTATAACATTTAAAAAAAAAATAAAAAAAAATAAATAAATATATATATATATAGTACATGCTTACTGTTATATTTGAATGGATCTTTATGTATAATTGTATACAGGGTATATGTACTCTCCACAACCTGAGTACATTTTGCAACCAGGGAGTTCAGTAAATAACACGTGTTGCTAGTATATCCAAAAAGAATAAAACTTTGATGTTTTGTGGTATCTTATATGTGGTAACAAAGTAACTGTACTTTTTAGAAAACTTGCAAGAGGGAGATTAAATATGGTGCATAACTGTGTAACTTATCCTTAATGTAGGACAGATATGTATTATTCATTTTTTACTTAAAGTGATTCTTGTGTGTTGCTTTGGGTTATAGGTCAAACTGTTCACCTGCTATTTATTTATTCTAAATACTTCTAGGACAAAAGAGGACTCACTGTTTCTGGTAAAAGAAATCAAAATCTGCTCATCCAGCATAGTTGTCACAAGGTGGGAGTGCAGATTTGGAATCAAAGACTTAGAAGGGCCTCTCATGCATATTATATCAAAGACGCACAGTTCAGTCCAGTACTATTGCTATCAGTTATGGTGATTAATAGATGGTGATTAATAGATGAACTATGAGTAACTTAACAAATAGCACAAAACATCCTAACTCGCAAAAAATCGTTTATTTCATGTTACACAGTATTTTGTTTTTTTGTAACTTTCATTCATGTAGACAAATGCAGGTTCATAGTATAAACCGTTAATAAAATAAATCAAAATATTCTCTTAATTATTTATGAAAACCCCAAGACTCGATAGAAAAGGAAACCTACTTTCTATTATAAATGTTTGTTTTTTTGTAGGTGTAAACCATTTGTGAAAAAGGTCAACACAATGTAATATGAAATAAATATGTAAAAACACCACAGATGAGGGGTTTGTTTTCAGGACTGGTGAATGTGCATGGCAATACAAGAGGATGTCACATAGTGGGTGGTCACACTTCAAAACTACTGTTTAAAATATACGTTGCTTTGTCACTTAAGAGTCTTAACAAGTGTATGGAAAAACAATGAACATCATTGATATACGTGGAAAAGAATGAGCATGTTTGTTCTGGTAGGAGGACACAATATGCTGTAGTTACTGGGCTCCTCTGATTATGGCAATGCTGCTAGCAGGATGAAGGATTCTGACTGCAGGATGATTCTAACTCTCAAAATTATACAATTGGGCAAAAGTTGTCCAATCTCCAAAATTCTTGCTAACTCTATTTCAAACATGAAATTCTTGCATCAGTGCGTCTTTATGTTATATGGTGTTATCCTATTCCACAACTCTGGGTCTGTTATTATATAGTTGACACCGAAGCAATAATTTGTTTATCCATATTGGAAGGACAATGGAGGTTGGACAACTTTTATTCTGGTAGAAGGCAATTACTAACAGTAATTACTAACAGTTAAAGGCCACCACAACAGTTTTCATAGCAGATCACTCATGCTGTACATGATTAGTAATGCTATTTGGTTCTTGATGTAACTCTAATACGTATGGTGGCTATGCTCTTCAAGGATAATCAAAAATTAGAACTGCAGGCCATGTCTCAGCACTACAAAAATAAATACTGTATGCTTGAATATAAGACGACCCTGATAATAAGACCCCCCAAATTTTAGATATTCCTTTAGGAAAAAACTAAAAGCCTGAATATAAGACTACCCTGTAGGAAAAAAGTGTAACTTGTATATATTCACATGTACATTTCTTTTTAATATTTAATAAAAAATTATGATATTAAACAAATGCATTTCTTGTTTTTATTTCCTTTTATGTGCCAATGCTGCCTCTTTCTCCCCCTCCCCCCAGATTTGTCTCTCTCGCTCCCCCACTTCCCCCCAGCGTTGTGTCTCTCTCTCTCTCCCCCAGTGTTATCTCTCTCCCCTTCCCTCCCACGTTGTCTCTCCCTCCCCCCAAACTTCTCTCTCTCCACCTCCCTCCCTCCTTTTCTCTCTCCCCCTCCCTCTCACCTTGTCTCTCTCCCCCCTCCACCTCACCTTGTCTCTCCCCCTCCCCTTGTCTCTCTCTCGCCCCCTCCCCTTGTCTCTCTCTCCCCCTCCCCTTGTCTCTCTCTCCCCCTCCCCTTGTATCTCTCCCCCCTCTCTCCCCTTGTTTCTCTTTCCCTTGCTCCCCCTCGCCTTGTTTCTCTTTCTCTGGTGGCTAGTGGGGGCAGCCGGGGGATGTCTGCACGATACAGCCGTCCGTCATAATAGACAGAAGTGTCGGGCAGCATGGAGGATGTCTGCACTATCATCCCCCGGTTGCCCAAATATCCCTGGTGGCTAGTGGGGGCAGCCGGTGGATGTCTGCACGATATGCGCAGACATCCTCCGCTGCTGCCCGGCACTTCCGCCGGGACCTCTATGATGAAGCCGGAGTCATCATAGAAGTCCCGACGGACGTGCCGGGCAGCAGCGGAGGATGTCTGGGCGCATCGCGTAGACATCCACCTGCTGTTAGCGAAGGGCATCCAGGTCCCCTGCAGCTCTGCGGGGGACCTGGATCCCAGTCTTATAGTCTGACATCGATTTGAGGTCAGACTATAAGACGATCTCTAATGTAAGATGAGGGATCTTTTTCAAAGCATTTGTTTTTAATAAATACTACAATTCTCATAAATGACAGATGTTTATAAACAATGACAGCTATTGGACAACATTCATTTGAATTAAAAATTGCTGCATAAATTAATGTGGGGGCAGTATGTTGCGATTGAAAGTGATGTAGATGCAACCTGGTACTGTGGAAAGGGATGTGGGTTAGTATGATTCTGTGTTAAGTGATGTGGGGTAATATCGTGCTGTGAAATATGATATAAGTCTATAACGAAGGGATAGAAGAAGAATTGGGGAGAATAGGGCATAGAAAGGAAAAACAAACAGAAGAAATGCATTTTGTTAAAAATATAAAATTCCAAAAAATCAGTAGTATCAGAGTTTGGGAGACGGGGTTGCATAATAATAAGGGTTGCCTTATATTCAAGCAAATATGATATTTAGCTTTTGCAAGACATCCCCCTGGTGTTACAAAGTTAAATCAGCCAGTTTTGTAACACAAACTTTACTAACTCCAAAATACATTTTTGATTTATATCTGCAGTGAGTATCAGTAAGTGTTCTCACTTTACTTTATCATGGTATATACAAGGCATTTTTTAAGCCTACACTATATTGGCTGATAACATTCCCAAATGCAAAATGTTTTCCCCCCTGGCTTTCTGTATACTATGTAACATTGGTGAAGTTTCTCCTGAGATCCAGGTCCCCAGTCAACACATCTGGCTATGATTCATTACTGTAGTCAGCCAAACAGTCAGTTTGTGCTCTTCAATACTTAACTCAGTCTGCCAGAGTTCCCTTAAAGGTACCTCTAATTTTTAGTACCTATCATGTTTACTCTTTACATATGCGCTATACTCCATATAGAATGATTCTCTTATTCTATATAAGTCTTGCACATTATGGTAAGGGAAGCAGGAGTCAGGACCTAGATGGCAGCTGCTGGCACTAGGCAGGGGGCAATATTTACTATGTATTTAGTCAGCAGACTGCTGCTGGACTGCTGCTTTGAACTACCCAAAACTTGTCTATTTTAGTCGAATTTGGGGTAATTTTAGGGGCTGTTGGCCTTTTTTTCCTCTAAGGGGAACACCCAGGCCAATTTCCCCTGAACCAAATACGGCTGGAAATAAGCCCAAAATCTGTGGAAATTGCAGATGGTGGGACAAAATTGGCCAAATTGAGTAGCTAACTTGTTTATTTCTCTGCAGTTCAGCTGACCCATTTTAGGACATATGGCTCTATGTTGGATAGACTGTTTACTCTAATGCATGAATAAGCAGCACATTACTACCAGGTATACTAATGTATGAATAAGCTAAGCAATTACTACCAACTACTCCATATAGTTACACATTAATATCAACTTGTCTAGAAGTACTATGGAAAACCCTGGAGAAGTTATTGTTCTTCTTTGTATCTGATTACTGGATGGTATGTGATAAAGATGAAAATATCTGCAAATGATAAAGTCTGCCTGAAGCTACATTATTATTATAAAGAGTATTTTCATGCTGTGACACTTAGTACAGAATTCTACAAGTAGGTGGCGACATAGTAAGCTACGGTGTGATGTGATTTAGTAAATCAGAAAGCTTTTCGTCTGGAGATATAAACTGCCTGTGTTGTTGAATTATTGCAGTGATACTAAATACATACATACTACTCCCTTGTTCTGTGATGTAATATGTTGGGTATCATTCTCTCTTACACAACACATTTCTCTCTTACATAACTGGTACCCAAAATGCATCTTCCAAGTGTTAATGCATATTAATGTGCTTTCAACGTACAAAGTAAAGTTATATGAATTTGTGGCATTACAGCAGTTTGCAAAAAACCAGAACTGCCAACAATAGCGGTAAAATAAATTTACGTTTTTTTATTTTGCTGCAGGAACCATGAGAATAATTTCATTCCATTTAATGGAATTTACTGTCTCTTTAGTGATGTCATCAGACAATGTGTTTCACTGTTTGAGATTCTACTGTGTGCAAGAGCAAGGTTATCATATTCCACACAATGTATTCTGTTCCAGCAGCACAGGATGTTACTAAATAAAACAAAACTTTATATTCTCAGTGTCTATAAAATCAGTGCTGATGCAACTTCAGTATACATAAAAAGTAATCACTAGGGGAGGGCTTGAGTAAAATATTTAAAAAGTGATTTATGCAGATTGCCTTCATCAAATCACACTGGAAAAAAATCCTGTGGACTATACAAGCTGTAATCTTAATCTTGCACCAAAGTGAGTTTGGGGACTAGACTGTCTCTTTAAGTTAATGAGAACAGGTTCTGCTCTTAAAGGAAAATGCATCTTTTTTCCAAATGATTTCCCTGATGAGTACTTTTCACATGGGTGCTTGATGAGCATGTGTTAGGATTGCTATAGATGTGAATGGACATGTGCTTAAAAACATGAACATACCATAGGCAACAATGGTGATATGCAAAGTGTGAAGTTGTTGTGAAAAGTGATGTGGAACAATTTCAGGCTAGACTATTGTGAAGAACATTTAGTCAGGTTATATAATGTATGCTGTGCAACACATAACCATGCCGTCTCATAAAAAGTAAATCTGGAATTTATTAGCACATATATTAATGTTTTTATATTACCAACGTCAGGAAGCCACCTCTATTTCTTGTACTAGAGTTTGTATATGTAATGGTGTAACACTACAAAACAGAAAATGTGCACATTCCTGCAAGATTTAACATGAGTATGAAGGAATGATGCTCTTATATCAAGCAGGCCCCATGCTGTTGCCAGACTGATGTCAAACCTGGGAAATAATATATTGCAACAGTTTAGAGAGCAAATCATTCATGTCTTTCAAATGTGCCCATTACTTTGGTTTAGTTTATGCAAGCTTGGTCATATTGTGCCCCACAGTAAAACAAAAAAGTTGAATCAGATGTGAATGAATCACATGTTCTTCCTGCACCCCTTCTTGTTCCTATTGCTAAAAATTGATAACTCCACTTTACACCTTGAACTATATGCTCATCACTTCTGAGAACTGTACATCATCATGTCCTTTGTTATCTGCAGATGTACAGGAGAGTGGCTTTAAAAACCCAAACCTCATAATGGTTTAGTAGTAAGTCTATAATTTAAAGACACTGTTTTTGATGATTAAAGATGATTAAATAACTTTTCATTTAATTTTAAATGTGGTTTTTGATAAGAATTTCTAAGTACAAATCATCGCACTACAGGTATTCATCGCTAAACGTCTACAATACGTTCTGTTACACAGGTCGTTAAGCAAATCGGACGTTAAACAACCGCCCTATAACTGTTAACGAACAGTGTCATGTGACAATGCACACCCAGCGTTAATGAAGGAGCCGGGAGGGTGTGAAAGAGGTTTAGGGAATTTTTAGTTCAGTGCCACTTACCACTCGCATTTTATACTACTTGTTTACTCAGTGGTACTGAGGATCCTGGCATTCAAACTAATTTCTTACAGGTATGTTGGCTGAGGGTACTGATGCATCCAAACCTCCCCTGACTTTTGGAGGCTCAAGCATGAGGGTGCTCTGTGTGCCCAATCCAGCAATCAAGAAGAAATCACAAATCAAGCACTACATAAACTATTATTTATTATACATAGATTGTTGGTTTCATGTATATTATTTAGCAGTTATAATTGAATGATGTGAGTGAACATTTTCAGAAATTGTATATATATGTACTGAAAGGATAATCACTGACTAAGAAAGTCTTCAAAAACAGAAGAAACCTGTTGGTCTTTGGGCCTCTTTGGACACCATGTTTCAAGCTGTGAGTTTGTGATCCAGGAAGTTCTGCGCAGGTTACAGACAGACTGCAGTTCTCCTTATAGTAATAGTAATTTGTTCCTAATATTAACACTCATTTGTTCTTCCTTGATTTAATATTTTCTATTTCTATTCCTTGATATTAATATGTCGATAGTTACTGATTTTAACTGATTTAACTTGGTAATATGTTTGATGTTTTAATGTCATTTTTTAAATCCGTTCTTGATGTAATTTGTGGGGTCTAGGATGCATTTATTTATTTCTATTAATTTCTTTCTTTCATTTCTTTCTTTCTTTCATTTCTTTCTTTCATTTCTTTCTTTCATTTCTTTCTTTCTTTCTTTCTTTCTTTCTTTCTTTCTTTCTTTCTTTCTTTCTTTCTTTCTTTCTTTCTTTCTTTCTCTCTTTCTTCTCTCTCTCCCTCTCTCTCCACAACTCTAATATTTCTAAAATAGACTCTTGCCCACTTTACCTCATAATATGCTCACTGGCATGGGCTATATTTTCTCCATGTACACCAGCAGTTTCAGTGAGTAAAAGGACACTAAGGCCAGTATCTGATTGTGCTTAAACTCCTCAGTGTCATGCTAAATCTAATGAGACACTGATGATATCATCATATAAAACTGTCTTATGTATGATGTGCTTTTGAACAAACTGAACTATTCTTTTGATGTCAATTCTGCAGCACAATGGATTCTGTCCTTTATGCTTTTATTTCACAGTTCTGGAATAAAATAACAATATGTGGACAATACATGTAGCTCATAATTTCCTATTTTATTTTTTTGAGTTTGCTTAATTGCCTAATTTTTGTCTTTGTGTGAGTCAGTCAGCTTTGGCATCAGTAAACTGGATGAAGAACAGAGCTTTTCATATGAGTCATGATATGGCCTCACACAATCACACAGACAATTAGGGAAGTAGTCTGTACAGTAGCTGTAATGTATGGAAATATACTTATTTAAATAATTGTATTGAAGATTTTTGAAATAACAATGTAAACATGTATAAAATAAGATACAATAATAATAATAATAATAATTAATACAGAAAATAACAGAAGATAATAACCGAAGATAATAGAACAGGGGATAAACTCTATAAGTACAATCATCCAGTGGGATACGAGTAACAACTTATCAGTTTATATACACTATATTATTATATACAGTCAATATTTACAACATATTAGCGATCATCATCCGGCCAGGAATGATCTACGAAATAAGATTACAATTGATTCTGATGTTTTCTTCCCATAAAAGCCATATGACCTCATTCATGTGTGGTGATTTAATATCTTGGAAATATTCTTTAGTGCAAAGTCTAAATGTGTGCGTATAATAGTTGTGTTGTGAACAGATTTGAGGAAACACTGACCATTGGATGTCCCACCAGACACAGGTTGCTGAATGTATTTGGGATTGAAGCCAAGTCAAAGCAATAGAGCAATACATTTTGTAAGACAGTAAGACTGGTATGGCCATACGTTTTTAATATTGCTGATAACAGCAGCTGCATCCAATACATCCTATCTACAGCAAACATTTTGAGCAGGAGATTAAGACAAATGTGTCAAATTATCAAACTTGACAAAAGTAGCATTGTACCATAAAATTTGCACAGCAAGGAATTCTTTTTTTTAATCACATAATATGTCAGGAAGAACAGATCTCTTTATGGAGTAGGAGTAGCAGACAAAACAAAAGTTATGGTGAGGTAAAGGTGATGGGAAAGCCACTTACAATTCAGGGGTAGAAGAGGCATTATTAAACACAAATTTACACACACACCAGACAAGCCGAAATACTTGTTTTTTCCACAGAAATCGTGCAATGATACCAACACTGCAAGGGATTCTGGGTAGGCATATACAAATAAGATTAACAATGATCACCTTATTGCCTCTATATCCACTTTATACATGGATTCCGTTGAGCAAATGCCTGCTGTACAAAACAGCCTTTAAGTGTTTCTTGTGGTATGTATCGTTTCATCATGTGCATCTCTGGTATTATACTCCCATAGACTTCTTTTTGGGAACTGTTAGGGATGTGAATATAGACTATGTAAACATAGAATCTTATAGAAATGGGTCCTGTGTTGTATGTTGATTTTTACTATAAATCTATGTAAAGTGTTAGTAACTTTTTTAGTGCCAGATTATTGTGCATACATTACAAAGCAATATGTCGATCATTGTCTAAAACAAGTTAGTGTGACACAATAATATAAGAGTGTGTAAACATTTAACGATATGAGCTCTTGTAGAAGGAGAAGCTCACCAAGATTGGCAATAAACCTTGCATAGTTGGTTGGTGGGATTAAGTGTTCATCTAACCTCAGCTCACCTGCAACTCACCTTTTAGTGGATAGATCATTAAGACCTAACTGAGAAGGCTGAACACCCCATCATATGTATATGGTTGAAAGTAGTCATAATTATTCATTACTAATGAGTGGGAATGAAAGAGGTAGAATAGGCATGATGGGGGTAAGAAACCCAGGGAGGAGTAGACTATGGAGAAAAATAATAATAACAGTGGCATGATACTTTACTCCGGGAATCAGAGTACGTGTTTCATTACGGTGGTTAAATTAGCGTTGCAATAGGGGTTAGGTAAATAAAAAAACTTCAATAGGGACTTGTGTAAGAAATGTGGTTGAGCAAGCTATTTGGGCAGCAACATTTTCATCAGCTTGTTTTGAATTCATATATCTAAGGAAATCTAATGACATAACACATACAAAACATGCGTGCTATCGGAGCAATTGAATAAAAGTGAATTGAGGTGTGATCCTCCTGCTAGAAGGGCTCTCTTCACCTTGCTGCATTGTTACATTGTCATTGTTATTATGCAGAAGGAACTCACAAGGTATATCCACGCCCAGTGCATAGTTATGCTGATGAGATTCACTTACTTGCACCTTACTTTCAGTGAATAGTTCCTTATGTAGTACAGTATTTTGTTTTGTTTATACATTATTTTTTTATTGTTGTAGATAGTGGTGATACCCAACGCGTAGGCAAAATGTAATACCAATATAAACAAGGGCCCCAGAAAGGATGTTGTAATTGATCAGTCACACAACATAAAGAATCTTGTAAAAAATGTAAGAAACGCTGTCACCAACAGCCGGCAAGAACTATTACAGCAGACATATGCAGCTGTGACAATCATACCAGAAGAATAAACAGTTATAATACAAAATCAGCACCAATTGTTGTTTCTTATTGACTTTGTATTTCATATTTTAAAGAGCAGCTATAACTAAATCTGTAGTATTCCTCTCTTATTTGCATGTTGCCAGCAATGTATTTACTAAAATACTCAAGAATTGAAGTTTCATGCCTTAACCTCCTTGTTCTAACCACCAATTTTGTGTGGATGTCTGCCACGTGTGAAATTCTGCTACACAAGTTTATTCCTCTATACTCAAAGGTGTAGGGTTAAAAAAATGTACGATGGTATTAACGTAAACCAACTCACCAAATTCATCCACCAGCTTCCATATTGATCTACCAACTTTAAAACAGTATTTAATTATTATGAAGAAATAAAAAAATAAAAAAAATAAAATAATACAAATACAATTATTAGGTTCTATCTCATTATCATATCTTTTGAATTGGCAGATGTAACATGATCTTAAGAGCATCGTGAGAGAAAATTACATGAAAACAATATGTTTTTTTTGTGCCAAAAAGTTTATTTATATGGTAATGAATTATAATCCTAAAATAATGCTTGAGGTTTATTTTAGTTTTAACTTATTCAAATCTAAATATTCTAAATTAAGCTATAGGATAATGTAAGGGTAGGGCAGGCAAGTTTTATCATGGAGTATAGATATTGATTAAGATTTTTATCATGCTGATTAAAAGTGAGATATGACATACTTCTTTCCGTTTTGCACACTGTTAGCAGCTCTTCCTACGAGTATTCCTATGGGTTATTTGACATTGATTTGATTGATCGATTTCTGGACAAATTACAGAACTTTCCAAAATTTGTCTACTAGTCTAGTATGGGGGTGGGGGGTTTACAGGGCCACGTTCCCATGAGTACTAGCGGGGCCTGGAGCATTTGCAAAACTCATTGCACCGTTTGTTGTGGGGTAGGTTAGGCAAGTAGTACATTTACTTAGGGTTTACTTATTTCGCACAAAATGGGACAGTTCTTCGCAGCTGATTCATATCCGCCGCTTCATTGAGGGACTTCAAACGCCTGACAGTTGTCAGCAGTCAGGTGCTCCATCAAAGAAGGCTAGTTTTAGGGGGTGCAGGTAAGCTTTATGGCACATTTTTATAATTAGTATTTGGGTTTAGGCACTGGTATTAGGGTTAGTATTGGTATTGGGGTTCTAGCTTCCAGTCCATGTAATGGGCAAACTAACACAGGAATATTAATAGACAAATAATACTGGAATATTAATGGACAATTTGGCTGTGGCATATTAATGGGCAAACTGTCTCTGGCATACTAAATAGACTTGTGGCATGTGTGTTTGTATAAATATACATATTTAGTTTTATAAATGTACAATAGATGAATGTGGCCCACTATCAAATTGCGGGCCCCCTGTGTGTCGCATAATTAATGGGGTTCCAGTGAGTGGCATATTTATTAGGCCCCCATGTGTGGCATAATTAAGGGGGTCCCATTTGTGGCATAATTAACCCCTTAAGGACAGAGCCTTTGAAACATTTTTGTCCTTTCTGGACAATGGCTATTTTAACAATTCTGTGCTGTTTGTGTTTAGCAGTAATTTTGTTCTTTGTCATTTGCTGTACCCACACATATTATATATTGTTTTTATTGGGACAAAAAGGGCTTTCTTTGGATGCCATCTTTTTGATCATATCTTATAATATTATTTAAAAAAATAATAAAATATGGTAAAAAAAAAAAAAAATACACAAATTTCCTGACTTTTATTTGAAACATCTTCTCCTCATCGACAAAAGCGAACGAAAAAACCTGCCAAATAGATTCTACTATTTCTCCTGAGTACAGGGATACCACCCATGCATAGGTTTGTTGGGTTGTTTGTGGGGCTAAAGGGCCACATTGTGAAGGTGTGCATTTTCAACTTGGAATTTTGACGTGTAGTCAGCCTGAGCCCATCTTTCATTTGGGACTTTTTTTTAAGTAGGACAGTGTATTTTACCCCAAAAAGTATATATTTTGTAAAAGTAGACACCCTAGGCTATTTTAAATGGTGGTATTTTAACACTTTCCATGCACCAATTCTACCACCAGCCTTTGTCAATGTTTGTGGTAGTCATTTTATTGTGTATTTTTTCCCACATACATTGTACTTTAGACACAAATTCACATATTTCGGTATGTGTCACTGACAAACAATACCACAATATATGTTCAGCAACATCCCCCGAGCACAGGGATACCACCCATGCATAGCTTTGTCAGCTTTGTTGGGGGTTGAAAGGCTACATTTCAGAGGTGCGCTTTTTGATTTTCCAACTTGGAATTTTGACATGTAGAGCAAGGAAGGGGTTATTAGCTCTTATAAGAGCCTTTGTAGCACTGTACAAAAAAAATTAACCCCTAAAAATGCACAGATAAGAAAAAATGTCCTGCTGTGCAGTGATCAGTGGCGGTGAAGGGGTTAAGACACAGGCTACACTATACAAAGGGTATGGCTTTTATAAAAGCCCTTGGAACTCATAATTTTTTAACATTTTATTTAATTTATTACAATTAAAAAAATGTATATTATACAGATCTGTCTCTTTCCCTCACTAAAACTCAAGTGAGGAGAGGGAGGCAGATCTACACGGGTCAGATCAAATATTTACAAATATTGATCTAACCAGAAGAATGGTGATGCTCATCTGAGCAAACACCAACCCGCCTTTGTCACTTATCAGCTGTTACTGATCACTATACATGCGTAATCACCTAGTGGGTAAAATTTACCGGTGACGGGTGTAATAAAAAAGTTTTTAAAAAAATTTAAAATGCTTTTGCAGCAAGATTGCTGCATTTGCGTCAGATCGCTGCTTAGGCAGTGATCTACAGCAAGCAAGGGGTTAATCTCTCTTAAAAGAGCTTTTTTTATACTGTAATGAATTACAGTAAAAAAAATTAACCCCTAAAAAATGCACAGACAGCAAAAAATGTGCTGCTGTGTATGATCACTGCGTACACAGCGATCAATGGCAGGAAGGGGTTAAATGGCTTTTATAAAAGCCCTTGGCGTTTAAAATTTTATTAAATATTTTATTTTATTATTTTATTTTTTACATTATCTGATCTGTCTCTCTCCCTTACTAAAACTAGTAAGGTGAGGGAGGCAGATCAATACATGTCAAAGGCAATATTTACTAATATTTACTACTCATCAGAGCACTTACCATACATGCCTGCAAACAGATCACACAGATCTGTTGTGCCGGCATCGATTGGCTCCCCCTAGAGCATCGGAAGTGAAATACTTTCACTTCCGATGCTCTTGTCATTAGAAGGGAAGCGCTGCTTGTACAGGCAGCGTTCCCTTCTATTGAGCCGATGGGGTCGCTCAGGAGAGCGACCACCATCGGTTCTGGGGCAGCCGAAGGTGCTGCTAAGTGCCTCGCTACGATCGTTCGCTTCCTAAGCACACGTGTGCAGCGGGCGCAGCCATTTTTAAATGGCTGCTACGATCACTCCGGGGAGTGATCGTAGCGCGCCCCTGCACTTTTTGGGGGTGTTGCACAATGCCTCTACCTAGCAACACCGCTGGTAGCTTTCTTTACTCTGTTAAGTGCATGACGTGCCAGGCACGTCACCTGTCGGCAAGTCCTCGATTTGTCCTCATCTGTCCTTAAGGGGTTAATAGGGGTCCAGTGTGAGGCATAGTTAATGGGGCTCTTGTGTGTGGCATATTTATGAGGCTCCTGTATGTGGCATTATTCATGGGGCTCCTATATGTGGCATCATTTGTGGGGCTCCTATATGACATATTTGGCCATCTGACTGACATTACTAAGGAATCTGTTTGGCATGGTATTGGAGGAAATCCAGGGGGTGACACCATGAGTTACTGCCCTGGGTGACACCAACCCTAGTGAAGCAATATATGCCCATTATGCAAATTTCTCCTGGTCAAAGATCACTTGTTTGTATACAAACATTTGTTTGCACACACATAGTGACACTCCGTCTCAGTGTCACATACACACAGACACATAAAGCCTCCATCCAAAAGTGCCACCTGTTTCATACATCACATTTGTGCAAGATTACATTGTGTGGCCGTGCTGATTACACTTTATTGTAATGCACAGTTTTCATATTGTTATTTTGTATACACACACAGTCACACAGTCACATGCACACACAGTCACATATCAGTACGAAAACTGTGCATTATAACATAACCAGCATGACCACACAAAATTAAAAATATGGGACTGGGATGTGGATAGAGCAGCAATTTGCTGCCCCCTTTAAATTGCAGGTATATATCTTTTTATCATTACCATCATATTTTAGGCGCATTTTAATTAAAGACCAAACCTGATTCTATGGCTTACTTGCTGCTATTAATTATTTGAAAAAATGAATATTTTTTATACTAAAGTCTAGTAAATTGTGAGAAGGGATTGTTCCCACTGTGCAGGGATTGTTCCCATCCAAATCCTTAGGTGGTCCCTATAAAACAATGTCTTGTGTTCATTTGCATGTCTAAAGTCATAAATGTTAGTGTTTCATATTAAGCAATAATCTAGGCAGCTGAATAGTATGTTTATGGACTTATTTGTATGCTGTCATGCAGTTTCACAAGATGGTATTTAAGCCATCTGTTTGCTTGTCTACTTTCTTTAATATTGTAGTCAGCAAGCACAAAGAATTAAAGGACCTTTCCGACCTGAAAATAACCTGCCGTTTTAAAGACTATTAAAGTTCAATAGTTAGAAGAAATTATGTATTAATTAAAATATAAATATTTGTTTTCTACATTTTATTTATTGACAAATGTCAGCAGGCCCGCCATCAGGGGGTGACGGGCGATACTGGCGCCCTGGGCCCGGCGAGTCCAGGGGACCCGGCGGGCCCAGGTCATGCCAGGGGGAAATTTTTTTTTTCTGTGTTAGCCGTTCTTCTTCAATAAAGTTTATTTAATAAACTTTTAAAACAAACTTTATTGAAGCTGCGCGGCTGTAGGGGAGCGCAGAACGCTTCCCTCACAACCGTGGACCTGCAGAGCACTGGGAGACAGCAGCAAGGTGGTAAGTAAGCAAGGAGCATACTGAGGGGAAAAATCCTTGCATATTAAGGGACAAAATCCTGGCATATTGAGGGGCAAAATCCTGGTATATTGAGTGGCTAAATCCTGGCATATTGAGGGGCAAAATCCTGGCATATTAATTGGCAAATTCCTGGCATATTGAGGGTCAAAATCCTGGCATATTGAGGGGCAAAATACTGGCATATTAATTGGCAAATTCCTGGCATTTTGAGGGGCAAGATCCTGGCATATTAATTGGCAAATTCCTGGCATATTAATTGGCAAACAAATGGAATAAGAGGGGCAAAATCCTGGCATATTAATTGGCAAAATTCCTGGCATATTGAGGGGCAAAATCCTTGCATACTGAGGGGCAAAATACTGGCATATTAATTAGCAAAATACTGGCATATTAAATGGCATATTGAGGGGCAAAATACTGGCATATTGAGGGGAAAAATACTGGCATATTAAATGGGAAAAGAATGGCATATTGAGGGTCAAAATACTGGCATATTGAATGGCAAAAGAATGGCATTTTAAATGGCAAAAGAATGGCATATTGAATGGCAAAATACTGGCATACTGAATGGCAACATACTGGCATATTAAATGGCAAAATATTACTGTCATATTGAGTGGCAAAATATTACTGGCATATTGACCAACTGCTCCCAATAAGCCTCCATATTACACTAGACCGGGATAACATGCTTGTCAGGGTAGTTGGGGCGAGTGGGAGATATTGTCGGGGGGGGGGGGGGGGAGGGGGCAGAACATTTGTTCAGTAAGGGGCCCTGAAATTCCTGGTGGCAGCCCTGAATGTCAGGTTGGAAGCTATTATTGACCCTCCCACCCCAACTCTGCAGTATTTTGGTGTAGAAGATTAACCCTGGTACCAAAGTCCTTGCAGAGCACAAGTAAAACTGATCTCACTGAGCAGCAACCGGTTGCTGCAGTAAGTAAGATATGCTTTGGATAGAGAGAGAGACATGACTGCTGCAGTAAGTAAGATATGCTTTGGAGAGACAGACATTGCTGCTGCAGTAAGTAAGTTATGCTATGGTGAGACAGGCATCGCTGCTGCAGTAAGAAATGCTTTAGCTAGATGGATATTGCAGCTGCAGTAAGTAAGTTATGCTATGGTGAGACAGGCATCCCTGCTGCAGTAAGATATACTTTGGAGAGATGGATATTGCAGCTGCAGTAAGTACCGGTAAGTTATGCTGTGGTGAGACAGGCATCGTTGCTGCTGTAAGATATACTTTGGAGAGACAGATATTGTGCTGCAGTAAGTAAGATATTCTTTGGTGAGACAGGCATCGCTGCTGCAGTAAGATATACTTTGGTGAGACAGGCAACGCTGCTGCAGTAAGATATGCTTTGGTGAGACAGGCATCGCTGCTGCAGTAAGATATGCTTTGGTGAGACAGGCATCGCTGCTGCAGTAAGATATGCTTTGCAGAGATGGATATTGCTGCTGCAGTAAGTAAGATATGCTTTGCAGAGATGGATATTGCTACTGCAGTAAGTAAGATATGCTTTGGAGAGACAGACATCGCTGCAGTAGTAAGATATCCTTTCGAGAGACAGACATCAATGTTTCCCTTCATTATTTATAGGTAATGCTTTATGTCTCACAAGTCCTGAACTGTTTGTGCCTTTAATGACTCCTATTTCCCTGACAGATAAATAGTCTTGCAATATTTTTATTCTGTCATTCACACTAAAAAAAAATCTATTTTACCGCTTCATGGATATGGTAATGAAAGCTATGTCTGGCTCACTATAAAGCCAATTTCTATGACTTGCTAATTATATACTGATGGTAGATATAGACCTATAGTACCAATGGTAGCTACAATGTGACACATATGTGCCTTTCTAACTGTAACTACTACTGATTTCTACAAGGTGTCACCATCATTATCATAGCTAGCCATATATTTATTGGAGCTTTGCTGTAAAACTATTCATGTCAGGATAATTACTTACTAATGGGAGCTATGCTATACCACTATCTATCCTGTACCACTGTCTGTGTCTGGCTAACTGTTTACACCTGTGAGGTTTACCGCATCACCAGTATTGTTTTATATTTACTGACATGAGCTATTATTAATCAATAATTGTATAGTTATTTATGCACATTTACATTTTACTGTAAATAATAGCTATAAAACTACATCGAGGGGCATGGCCTAGCCTAGGGTCACTGATACCTGTATGATGACATTTTCTCAGCATCCCCCAGGTGGGTGGGGCTCTATAGCTATCGCCACCCCTTTACAGCATGACACTTTCTAGTCATAGTCAAGGTTCTAGCAATATCATATTTTATACAATTAATTAAATCAATTAGCTTTCTGCCCCCAGATCATTTCCCCCCTTCGTATGAAGATTCCAAATTATTCCTCATGTAAAACAACTGTGGGAATACCAACGACCAATGAAGAACCATACACCATGCCATACCACCCCCAACTCCTGAAATTCTAAGTAGGTACGCCGGATTCCAACAACAGCTCAGTCCCAGTTTCATCCATCTCAGAAACATGAGATAGAGGATGGACAGCAGGAGACCTAAAGGATCGCCTTCCCTCCCTGTCACACTGTCAATCCAACTGATCCCATGCACTCATTTGAAAGGTTCCTAACTCTCCACATTGGGTGGCCTGTGAATGACCCATCTGTGGGACCAGGACTGGCAAGGAATCTTGACAATCCCACAACGGAATTGGATATACTTGTGAGAGGGTGAATTTAGATGCATCAATAGATCACCATAAATGGCAGCCATTTGCAAGTTGTCTTTTGCAGGTCCATCCCCTTATGTATAAACCCCTGTGTGCACTAAACTGGTATCAGTTTCAATGTCACTTTCATCAGGAACAGGAGAAGCGTGGGCCAGCAAAGAATCCTGTCCACGACTGTCAGGACTCCACAGAAACAGCACCAGAGCTAACCACTGCAATGGTAGTGGCATCATGGGAAGAGGCAGACTGCAGTAAAGAAACAGCGGCTTGCCTGTCAGTAACAGAATGCAATATATTCCCTTTCTGCCTTTGTATGTCTTCCTTGTGCAGACTCATTCTCAATGGATCACTGGTCTTTATTTTAGTGGAAGCAGTGTTACATTGCCAGTATGTTTTAAACTATACAATAGAGTTTAGAATAACTGCCTTGTCACCATGTTCTAAGAATTCATTAAAATGAATGCATAGTAAAACTATGGTTTATTACCTTGCACAACCTTTCTATGACTTAGTCCTTTTACTATCATGTTACCAATGATAAGATGATAACAAAACAGAGACACTAACCCATTAAAATGCAGTACATTTCAAAAGTTTAAATCCTTGATGTATAGTTTATTCTGTAACAAGCAGTTTATTTAGTGAAATTCTTTAGTAATAAACCATATGTTTTATTAATGCAAATGGAACAAAAGGGGATCTTGAGTTCATTTAAAGTGGGTCTGTCAGCTGGAAAAGGGTAACATTAAAGCAAAAATAAAATCTAGATGAGGCTGTATTCATCCAATAAAAATAAATGACCAAGAAGAAAACTGGGCATTCACTAAGCTGGTAAATGTAATTTGAATTTTATTTTCAGTTATTTCAGCCATAACAAATGTTTTAGAATTTTTTTAACAACATTTTGTTAGTGTATACACATGCACTTTTGTTAGTCTCGCTTCATAACTAAGATCCTCCAATCCCCTTATTAATTCTGTTGCCAGCCTTTGCACTTTTCCTAGTTCCATAATATACCTTGGTTCAGTTTGAAGATTTTCCATTTATAATAACTCTTTGTATTCTATCTTTTAGCCAATTTTCAATCCAAATAAATACATTTGCCCCAAGCCTATTTCTATCAAGTTGTAGAGTAACATTTTGTGTGGATCCATATCAAATGCTTTAGCAAAGTCTAAATAGATTATATCAACTGCCACAACATATTTTACTGACTTCTTTGAAGAATGCTATTAAATTGGTTTACAACATGTCTTTCACAAAACCATGTTGACGTCTACTATTTATATTCTGATTCAAGATGTATTCTTGAATGTATACCTTCAATTCTTCAAATAATTTCTCCACTACAGATGTCAACCTCACTGGCCTGTAATTGCCAGCTGAGATTTTGATCCCTTTATAAATATAGGCACCACATCTGCCTTGTGCCTATTGGCACTATACCTAAAGTTAAATAATTCCTAAAGATCAAATAATGGTCTGACCAGAATTCTGCTTAGCTCCATAAGTACCCTTGGGTGTATATCAAATGGCCCTGGGGCCTTGACTATCTTGTCTGCTGTGAAGGCATTCTGCCATTCTCACAAATCTGTCTTTAATCCTTCCTAGCCATTTTAAAGTTGAAATGTGAGCTTCTCACTGCTTGTACAATATTAACATGGATTGGCTGTGAGTGGTTTCCAACCTTCAAAATGTTTCCAACTTTTTTTTCTATCTTAAAAACCAACTGTAGAATATAATAAGGCATTTGTGGCTACAACTTTGTTTTGAGTAAATTTCAGACAGCCTATGTACAGGTTTATTTGGAGGCATATTAGTGCTACCTGAGTGGCCCAATTTTTTTGCATGCACAAACAGGTGATTAAGGAATATTCATGAACCCAGTTAAAGGGCTATTTCTCAAATTAACACTTCCTTTGCCAAATTGACCAGAGGTGTGCCCTTATCATTAAGGAGTATTTAAACACTCATTTCACAGGTTACCTTTGCCTGTGATAGTGCCTTGTGCCTCACTAGCGTTCTGACTCCTGATTGTATTTTGATATTCTGATTTCTGACCCCGTTTGTACCTGACTAGCCGGATCTCTCTAATCCATTTGTTCCTGGGCTCCTGTATTATTCCGTGTATGACCCTGTTGTTCCAGACCATTCTATGTCTGCTGCCTGCCTCGATTCTGCTTGTGACCTGGTTATCAGTATCTCTACATTCCGTGACCCAGCCTGTTTTGTGACTCTCTGTTTGCCTGTTGTCCTGTGCTATCCTAATTGGGCTCCTATTGCTAGGTACTCGGTAGTAAGTATTTCAGCAAAGTCCTTGGTGACATACCACCGGCGACTCAACCAAGGGTGTGTTGTCATTAAGGTGAAAACCAATATTTGCTACCTTTGGTACTTAGTTCCTGTAACGCATCTGCACTGGCGATCCATCTCTCCAGCAAGAAAGTTACAGCTTCTCACCTCTATAATCTTGGAAACAAGTGTACCAGCATGTAAAAGAGGGTGCTGTATACATTAGTGTAATGTATTACTGTTTCCTCTGCTGACACTGATGAAAGCCTCAAGGGAGAAACTTTAGATGCATTACTTTAATTTTAAAAAGTATCAAATAAAGAACTAAGAAATTAAGATCCCTAACTAATAATTTAGATACACCTAACCCGTTATAATAAAATTAATCAAAAGATATGAATTCAAGTAAATTCAATAAAAAATAAATAACCAATAAATAACTATATCAACTGAGGTATAAGCCAACAAAATATATATTTAAATATTCCAAATAATGAATAAACTGATTAGACTCTAATCCATGATGTATGATTATAGGCTTGTATACTTGTAGATATTGAGAGTTTATACCCAGGTTTATATAGTCAATTATAATAATATCATGTATTTTAATATGTTCATAGCATTCCGGAATTGGGCCTCTGCAAAGTGTATTCACTTTATTTCCTGTTTATCATTTCCTAAGGAAAATACAAAGTTCATCCATTCCATCATGCTCTTGCAAGCTAAGTAATGTATCACCAGGCACAGTGTTCCCATTTTAGTAAGTAGCCTTTCCCTTGTTCTGTAAAGTTTATATTCAAACAACAACTTTTGGGCATAAGATATATACAATATGGACAAAAATATTGGGACACAACTCTTAATTACTGAATTCAGGTGTTTGCCACAAATCAAACATCTACCCATGCAGTCTTCACTTACAAACATTTGTGGAGAAAATAGGCTGTCTGAAGAACTCAGAGAATTCTAGTGTGGTACTGTGATAAGATGCCAAATTTACAATAAACCAGTTTGTGAAATGTCATCCATGCTAGATATTCCACAGCTTACTGTAAGTGGTATTATTGAAAAGTGGAACCATTTAGTAACAGCACCAACTCAGGCAGGAAGCGGAAGACCACATAAAGACACAGAGTGGTGTCACCGAGGGCTGAGGCACATGGTGCATAAAAGGCACCAAAGCTCTGCTGATTCCATTTCCAAAGAGTTCCAAACTCCCACTGCCATTCATATGACCACAAAAACTTGGAATGTATTTCCATGGCAGCCGCAAGCAAGCTTCACATCACCAAGTACAATGGCAAGTGTCAGATCGAGTGGTGTAAAGCACGCCCTCAGTGGACTCGTGTTCTGTGGAGGGACAAATCACACTTCACTATTTGCCAGGCTGATATGCGAGTCTCAGTGGACAAAGATTCCCGCAGAAAATCTCTGAAATATTGTGAAAAACCTTCGCAGAAGAGTGGAATCCTTCCTAGTTATTTTAGCTGCAAAGGGGCGATCAACTACATATTAATGTCTTTGTACTTAAAATGTGATGTCATAAAAGTCCCTGTTGGTATAATGGTCAGGTGTCCCAATACTTTGGTCCATATAGTGTATGTATAAATGGTTCATTAAGACAGTAATAAATACCATCAATACCACTGCCTTTCAATTACATTTATGGCACTGCAATACCTAATAATGGTTACACAAACAAAATATATAAAGTTGTATGGAGGTACTCTGATCTGAGGTGTCCTCTCTTTTAATGGAAAGGATTACAGGAAAAATCCTATCAACCTATATCTATTGTTTAACATTATTTTTTTTATCATTATGGGATCTAGACAGCAGCCTATGCTATGCACAAAAGTTTGTATAACTTCATGAGAAATTTATAATCTCACTTTAACCAAGAATTACTTGCCCAGGAGTACACTGGTGTCATTGACAAATCTTAGGCCATGCAAAGTGATGCTGGATATACAAAAAGTATACAAAAAGACTTATCTTGGATTTTTTTTTGTTGCTTAAAATTTTAAATAAGTTAAACAATGTTTCATGTAGCTTTCTAATGAAGCAAATGAAAGAAAGGTAAACTTGCTATTATTGTGTTAAACAGTTTCATTATTTTATGTGGTACTTTCAGTTAATCTTCTTAGCCAAACAAAGGCAATATAAGTGACATGAGCTCTTGAGTTATGTACAGGAACTATTGACAAACCACATTAAACTTATGTCATAAGCCAGGAATAGGATATGTTTAACACCATATACATGGTGCGGACCAAATAGTCGATTTTAATGATGGAATATTAATCTTTTGCTAAATAAACATAGACTAAGACATATGTTTTGAAGCCCCGTGAGTGCGTGCGTTTGTTGGATTTTTATTTATATATATAAATGCACTTTTTGTTTAACCTCTGTCTAGAATTTGGTACCTGAACTAGGCCCTTTTCTGTAACTGGAAAACAAAGTTCTAATTTACTCATCGGATTTAAACATTTACTGAAAAAGGTCCCTTGATCTAACATATGTTTCACCTCTGTCCGTCATGTTACATACAAATCTTATTAACCCCTTAACGCATGTGGACGTATATATACGTCCTGAAAAGCATGGTCCTTAAGGACCATGAGGACGTATATATACGTCCTCCGTTTTCATGTAGTGTTGCGCTCATTAGCGCAACACTACATGCCTGCAGCTACTCTCAGAGGCTGCTTCGGATCCGAAGCAGCCTCTGAGAGGGCTTTCAGCCCCCCCTCGACCCCCCCGCGCGCATACGATCACAGCGAATGTGATCGTATGCGCGCAAACACACATAGGCAGTGAAAGCTCATCACTGCCTATGTGTGTTAAAGTGTTGCATGATGCCTCTATCGAGGCATCATGCAACACAATCTGTGCCCTCCTGGGCACCGCGATCACCCGGTGATCGCGGGTGTGTGCTGTATCGGAGGAGCATGCTCCTCCGATACAGCATGCCCAGAGGAGAGCGACGGAAGAGAGAAAAAAAAAATCTCTTCCGTCGCTCTGAAACCGCTACTTGACTGCCCCTACAGGCAGTTAGGCGGTATTACAGTTAAAAATAGAAAATTAATTAAATAAATAAATTAAATAAATAAATAAATGGAAAAAGCTAACCCTTGATCTACTGAACCTAGATCTAGGGTTAGGGTCCAAATAGGGGAATAATTAGGGTTAAATGGGGGTTCGGATGATTACAAGGGTTAGATTAAGGGGTGGGGGTCAATTTAGGGTTAGATTAAATTTAGAGTTGGGGTAAATTTAGGGTTCGGGTTAAAAAAATCACTGTAGAAGTAAATGGTTAGAAAACAAAAAAAAAACACTAATATTGTTTATTGCCCTATTACGTGAAATAAAACATAGACAAACAAGGAAACATTGATATTACTAAACTCAGGACAAATAGTAGAAATATATAGACGGGGTCTTTTTTACCATTTGTAATTGTGTAAAAAAAAAAATCAGGTCAAAGTTGGAAAAAGTGTTTTTTATGGCATATTTTCATCATATTTTCTATTTTTTTAATAGTAAATGATATCATATGATGAAAATAATAGTATCAAATGAAAGCCCTATCTGTCCTTTAAAAAATGATATATAATTTGTGTGGGTGGACTGAACACAAAGAAAGAAATTCACAGTTCAGTAAACGTATGACAAAAATAATGGAATTCTGGTCTTCAAGGCACGTCAAATGCAACATAGCACTCGGTCACTAAGGGGTTAAAAAGGGCAACTGTCACATAATTTAAAAACAAATGTAATCTCAAGATCAGGTAGGATCAATGCTAAACATATATATTGATAATATAGTAATATTGTGGTAAAAACTGTAAATAATCACACACTTAAACTGGATTTTTTGACCCTTTATTTCAAGCCAAAACAACAAAGGATGCTAAATTCCACTGTTTGGACACAGTTATGCATGGTGGGGGTAGTTTTAACATGAGCAATCCCAGTCTTTTTATGTTCAAACAATATTAATTATCTCTATAAATACTTGCAGTGCAACAGAAATAAACAAACAAATAGTCAAGAATTCCACGTAAATTAACTTTTATTGAAGGGGAATTCTCACCATAGATTAACTCCCTCCTGCCTCTAGGATGTTCTTGCCATCCTATAACACAGGGTTGAAAACGCCTGTAAGACTGCATGAAATGTCCTGTTCAGCAGTTTATCGTAGCATTTCGCCCACCTTGCAGATGAGACCACTTTCTGTTATGTCCAGGCGCACAATTGCCTTTTTGGTGAAGTGCCCCATCAGACGTCAAGGGGTTTAATAACAGTTACAACATCTCACAGTTTATATGTAAGTTGTGTTATAATGTTTGTGTTTTTAGCCAAATACATTTCTCAACCTTTTTCATTGTTGATCTCACAGTGGTTGAAACTAGTATACAACATCTGCTGTTGATAAATCCCTAATGAACAAGATTGCATCAGGAAATTCCTCAACAAAATTTGAGAACCAGATTAAAATCAATCAGTAGTACACAAGTTCACTTTTTAATGTTTTTTTCTATATTGGTTTTAAAAGCAATAAAATGGTCATTGGTAAACTTAGTATTCTCTCTAAAATGAGCCATCTGTTTATCTGTATATTACTCCTTTTTAGACCTGTCACCTGCTGTCCTTTGGGGAAGGGATCGGTTAGCGATAATCAACATTTCACACTCCATGAAGCATTACTCCCAACATGTCTAGTCAGCCAACTTCTTGCTGAATATAAATGCAGTTATTGTCCATTGCTTCTTGTGCATCTCATGAAGGTCCTATCTGAGGTCTCATTAGGGATTTACTGAGGTTGAAGAGATGGTTTGTTTATGCATTGAGATGTTTGGTTACTTAGCAGCAGTCATAATATACATGTTCCTATACAGTAAGACAAACAAACACAACATAAGCTCATGCATGTTTAAGGTCAAAATCTGCAGCCCAAATTTTATGGACATCCTTATGGGTTCCATATTGTTCTTGCAGGCTATACTGCAAGTGCTCTCAATTCTGTTGGGTACACTTACTGAATGAACAAAATACATTTTCAGGCAGGTATGTAAAAGTGCCCTATTTGCTGATGGATTGACTGGTAGAGACATCCATTTTAAGCTCATCTCAGTAGTAACTTCTCAGTTCAGATTGTAGGTAGTGGTGGTTTCTACTGATTTTAGCTAAGTCTTGCAGCACTCCATGGAGGTACTATTGAAAATGGTTTGAGTCATTTGACTGAAATCAATAAAACCTTGTTCTTGTGTTCACCTATAAGACTGCTTCCTGTGTGTCTGGTTGTGTCAACCAATCACTTTGCATTTATTGGTTTCCATAATGCCTATAATCACTGTGATTTATAGGATGTTGTTCCTTTTTGTACATTATGGTAAATGACCTGGGGCTGAGAATATGGAAGTCAGTGGAATGTGTCAGTTGTTCCATTGTCTTCTCATGGTAAGAGACCTGCTACTGTGAGTTTGTTACTGGATGTTGCTTCCTCTGTCACTTGATGGTTAGCAAACAGCCACTGTATATATGTACCATATATGTGCCACATATATCTATTTTAATTCAGTTATGACTAACCTTAGCACTGCAGACGTTTGAGAAGTACGTTTTCCATGATGCTGAGTCATTCAAGCATGACTAAGCCCCATAGGCTAGGTAGTTCCTAAACTTCTGCAATGTAAAGGTTAGCCATCTATGTTGGTGAAATCTGTTATTCTGTTAGAAATAAGCATAGCTAAAGTCCAGGGAATACATACCATGCTACTAGAGAATAGCTGATGTATAGCCCCTTTATCATAATCTCAAAGCCAAATAATTCATATTTACCACACAGTGATATCTGCAATTTTCATTTTATGCGTATATTTCTAAATATTTTTATTGTCTGTGTACATGTGAACTGAAATAAATAAAAAGAATGAGAAAAAAAGAAAGAAAGAAATAAGCTCTGTCACATTCAAAATTAATTTGAAGCAGGCAATATCTATTGAAGTAATGAGTCCCAGAGAATTCTATTTCACTGAAAAGCTGACACACAGTATTTCAAATATAAAAGGTTATAGGAAAAGATTTACTAATGTAGTTGTGGTTGTTGGGAAATATTCTTTCAAGTTATTTAACAATCTTTTAAATAAATTATTTTTATTTATTGTTTTGGAATCATGATTAGATCAATAGCTTCAGTTGCATGAAGTGTTTTTGATTGTTATAGAGAAAGGTTAATGCTATGGCTCTTTAAGCCCACTGATGTGCATGCAATACAACTCACAAAAGAAAACAAACTACAAAAAGATATCTTCCAGACAAAGTATCTAACATAATCCAGAGACGCGGCCTGCTAAATTTAGACACTGGTCAAAACTTTTATTTTATGTTGTGTCAGGCTTCCCGTCTGTTTGGCCCTCATCCTGTACAATTTAGCAACTGAATCTGCATGCATTACAGATTTGTGACATTTGCGTTGTGTACAGTCATGCGTAGAATAAAAAACACACGTTTCCTCATCAGATTACATGTTTATTGAATCAATTTTAAAGCAAAGACGCTTACCTGTGTAATGTCAGGAAATGACAAGTGATTAGGAAAAACGTAAGAACTTTGTTATTTATTCTGCTAGTGTACCAAATCAAATTCATTGAACTCTAATAACCCTCTAGTTGTGTCATTTAAAAAAAAAAATATTTTGCATCTTAAAATTTATAGGTAATTTGGAGGCTTAATCAGGGGAGGGCTGGCAGGGAGGACAGAAGAGCATTTGCTTCCTTGGCTGCTCTCTAATCTCTCTCAAGGGCCTGCACCACTTTTAATTTCAATGCTTCTATCCAATTAACTTGCCTACCTATCAAACTCTTGGCAGTGTAGGTAGGATTTTTTTTATTTATTTATTATTTATGTTATCCAGGAACCTTGGGGTGGCCCCAAGATAAGGGGGGTGTACTTTTTAATTTATTAATATTTATGTCCAAGGCCCCCAGATAGAGGGAAATATAATTTATTCAGGGGAGTTTATTTAATTTTATTCTTTTGGCCTTGGGCAAACACCCAATATTACTTATGATTGGATGGGGGGTAATTATATCCCCCATCATTGCAGTGTTCCAGGGATTAAGTCAAATATGGGGTCCATTCGGAGTGGACATCTTCGCATCCCGTCTCAACACACAAGTGCCCAAGTTTTTCAGTTGGAGGCCAGACCCGGCAGCAATGGCAACGGATGCCTTCCTTCAGGAGTGGCCGAAGACTTGATTTTACGCCTTTCCCCAGTTCAATCAGATAGCTCGCACGCTGTCGAAAATGACTCGACACGGCTGTTCGATGGTGCTGATCGCACCCCTGTGGCGGTCACGACCTTGTTTCCCTCGATTGCTGGAGTTGACCGCAGATTACCCACGGCTGATACCAACCTTCCCGAATCTCCTGAGGGATCCGGATGGCAACTTGCATGAGTTAGTGGATCGTGGCCTTCTTCATCTGATGGCTTTAGGTTTGGATGGTTCACCTGTAGGACGTCACCCCTTCATATGCCGATTACTTAAAGGGATTCGTCTCGCTAGACCACCCTGTACGAGATTTACTGCCTTTTGGGACGTGAATGTGGTCCTCCGTTTCTTATCGTCTTGGTACCCGAATCAAGATCTGACTCTGAAACAACTGTCGGCTAAAGTGGTCATGTCTGATCTCTTGTAAATGGGTTTTGGATGTTCGAGCACTGGACTGGAATGCCATTACGTTTACCACGGAAGGCAACTCCTTTAATATATCCAGAAGGACGAAATCAGCTTCCAAAGTGTACGTATACCCCAGATTTCAGGATAATCCTACGCTGTGTCCAGTAGAGTGCTTAAAAGCTTATTTGGAAGCTACTCGAACGTTGCATTCTCCAGATTTATACCCATTGTTCATTTCATTTCGCGCCCCACATTTGCCGGTATCTACCCCTACGTTGACAAGGTGGGTGCGGGAATTGTTGGCGTTGGTCGGGATCGACACGTCCAGATTCACCCCTCATTCTGTCCGTGGGGCTATGGCCTCGAAGGCCTCGGAGATGGGTTGTCACTTGGAAGATATCCTACGTGCGGCAGATTGGTCATGGGAATCGTCTTTTCATGACTTCTATTTCAGGCCGATCGAACATTTTTCATCTCAGGTGGTTTCTAAGCTTTAAACTAGCATAATAGGAGCCTCCGTGTCTTTAATAAAATTCCCAGATTTTACTATTAACATGACGTAAAGTCATGATTTTATTAAAGACACGGAGGCGAGTATTATTCCCACCCACCCACCGGGTTTGTGGTTAAGAAATTAACTGGTATGGTGGATGGATCTGGTAGGTTTTTCTCTATTTTGACTTTGGTTTCTGCTATTCATTATTCGAACAATTTTATGTGTTGATGAATTAAGTTTATGCTACCACTTGATATATTAGATGTTTAAGGGAAATAGTGGGCTTGACTTAGTGGAGTAATTGACTGTCAATGCATACATACAGTTTAGAGCCCAGATATTACCATTTTCTTCTTTTTTATGTCTTCCCTTTTTTAGCCTGAACTATCGTGTTTTTCCATGATGAGGATACTGTTGGCTACGTTAGCTGAAGTTGGATTGTTCTACATGTTGGTCTTCGTTATCTGCAAGAAAGAGGAGGATTGTGGGTGCTTCAAGCCTTTTATAGTCACTTCCTGTGTTATGTGATTGGTTACTTGAATACTGTCCTTTTTTCTTTTGATCATTTTCAAGTTAGTTATTCATCTCTATTCTTTGCTGCTGAGAGTAATAAAGAAAGAGATATTGCATAATACTCGCCTCCGTGTCTTTAATAAAATCATGACTTTACGTCATGTTAATAGTAAAATCTGGGAATTTATCAAAATTGGAACTCAATTATGAAAAAATGCAGTTATTGGATGGGACTTACATTTAGCTTTTACAATTCTTACTTTCATTTCTTAATTTATTTATTCCTTAGGTAAGCTTATTTGAAGCCTCACCACATGTTTTATTAGTTTTTGTTAGTTTACTGTGATTTACTATAGTCCATGTAATTTATGGCTGTATGCTGTATAGCATATATTCATTTTTTTTTTCGTGTTTTTTTTTACCAGGTATAAAAACTATGAGGTTACTTTTATTTTAGAGGAACATTCAACTTTGTTTATCCCATGCTTCCCTAATAGATACACACAGGTTTACTATCTGCTGTGACGAGACACAGGAGTTCCTGGTTGTCCTGCTCACCCCGCTCTGACAGCTGAATGCGAGGGTCTCTTGCAGCTAGCACAGAGAGAGACCCTCATTTTTGCATGGGATTTGCATGGGATTAGCAGGGGGTCCTGCTGATCCCATGCAAAAATGAGGGTCTCTGTCTGCGCTAGCAATGAGAGACCCTCGCATTCAGCAGTCAGAGTGGGGCGAGCAGGACAAACAGATGGCTGTCTGCTTCCTATGGAAGCATGGATAAACTAGCGTCTACTATCAAACGTACACGCCAGTTTATCCTCATACCAGGGACACCTAATATTTCACAAGTGAAAAAAAACATTTAGTGTCCCTTTAAGTCTTATTTCAGGCTATGATGATGGCTTTCAGAATCAACTTCTCAACATATTTTTGTCACCCCTCCAAATGATTACATTTATTTATTTTACAAAGTTATATTTTTTATTAGAACTGGATTTGGTTCCCTTTTGGCTTAGGCATGTCGTTGCAGCAAGGTTTTCATATCCTCCAGGCCTCACCCAGTCACTCAGGGTACTAAAACTTTCCTCAGTAATCTGCTGTAAATCCTTTTGGGGATAACCTTTTTCTAAGTAATGCAATAAATAAATAAGACTGTATATTTTTCATTTAATTATTTATTTCATTTACACCACACTGGGGAACAATGTCAGTATCATATGGATGCAGTCACAGTGTGATAGGCGATTATTTATTAAAACTGAATTGACAAATAGCAAAAATCAGGCATTAGCCAAGTTAGAAAATTCTCCAACTTGCTTACCTTTCCAACTCGACTATTAATTCCTGATGTGTCCGGTTCACTTGGCGTTCACTGTTAACGTTTGGTGAATAGCCCCATCTATTTCTGAATCAATTTCCTACAAGAATAAAAAAAAAAATCATAAAACTGTGAATTCAAAATGATAGCATTCACACATCAAAATCAGCAAGATCCACTTTTGTTGGATTTAAATATCTGTTTTTTATTTTATATTATTTATATTACATACATGTGGAAAGTTGAACTCAGGATTATAATAGTTTTAGCATACTGCACTGACATAAACTAAATCATCTCCATCATAGAGATAATGCTGACACATTTTGTTTGGGTTGACTTAAAGCGGAAACCCTTTTGTTTTCTGTACTCTATCGCATACACATCACAGACATTTTTAGAATTGTTTAGCAGTAATGAGTAAAAACGAATCTTGACTATTCTAATTAAAGAGTAGCAGTCACTTAAATATTCAAGGTGTTTGGATTAGGTTAAGAATCCTCTGCCAAATCATTTCACAGGAACATCTTGATAGAATACTTTCAGTATAAGCAACAATAATCCGATTAGTTATATGGCCACAGGGAAGCCAGGTGTAGGCTTAATCCTGCAAAGACAACAGGGAAGACTGTGAATCTGTGTGACTGATTGCTTCTTATTAAAAGGACTCCATCACCTAAACATTTTTTATACTGTAAAAAAATGCTGTAAATTATTTAAAAAAATGATCTATATATTGTGCTACCACAATTGCATGCAAATTAATCACTTTCGGTTGCATTTTAAGCCACAAAAAGATGGCATAAACTGGAGACATTTAAAGTGGCAATACATTTCTTTTTTTTATATAGGAAGCATAATGTCTCCTGCTGTTGTTGACAGTCTCCCACTGCTAGTGTAGTGAGAGACCTCTATTTTCACATGCCACTGGTCTTTTCTGTTGGTGGCATGTGCAAATGAATGTCTCTCTGTGCATGAGCAGAGAAACGTTCAGGCCTGACAGAACCCAATCAGACGCACGCTTCGAGTCCCACTACCAGGGTCGGATGAACGTAGGGGCGGATAGAGCTGCCGCTCCAGGGCTCTTCTTGAAAATAGCACTAATCGCATATAAAATATATATGGCTGGTTTCATAGTATTTATAATTGCCATGTGTTAGATCAGGGGTCCTCAAACTACGGCCCGCGGGCCACATGCGGCCCGCCGAGCACATTTGTCCGGCCCGCGGGGGGTGCTGCCGGCACCCCCCGCTCCCCGCTGATTACCTTTTTTTTTTCCTTGCAGCCGCAGAAGATGCGGCTGCAGGAAAACGAAAAAAAAAAAAAAAAAAAATCACCGCGACCGGATGTGACGTTTCGTCACATCCGGACCCGGTAACTGTTTCCCTCCTCCGTGCAGAGAGGAGGGAACACTGCGCGAGACGTCCGGCCCGGGGACACAGCAGCTGGAGGTAAGTGATGGGGAAGGAGGGGGAGGAGGGAGGTATAACGAGCACTGTACTATTCCTGGGCATCTGACTGGCATAATTTTCTTGGGCTGTGACTGGCATAATAATCCTGGGCATCTAACTGGCATAATATTCCTGGGCATCTGACTGGCATAATATTCCTGGTCATCTGAATGGCATAATATTACTGGGCTCTGACTGGCATAATTTTCTTGGGCATCTGACTGGCATAATAATCCTGGGCATCTGACTGGCATAATATTCCTGGGCATCTGAATGGCATAATAATCCTGGGCATCTGACTGGGATAATAATCCTGGGCATCTGACTGGGATAATATTCCTGGGCTCTTACTGGCACTCTATTCCTGGGCATCTGACTGGGATAATATTCCTGGGCTCTTACTGGCATAATATTCCTGGTCATCTGACTGGCATACTATTACTGGGCATCTGACTGGCACACTATTCCTGGGCATCTGAATGGCATAATATTCCTGGACATATAAATGGCATAATATTCCTGGGCATATGACTGGGATAATATTCCTGGGCATCTGACTGGGATAATATTCCTGGGCTCTTACTGGCATAATATTCCTGGTCATCTGACTGGCATACTATTACTGGGCATCTGACTGGCACACTATTCCTGGGCATCTGAATGGCATAATATTCCTGGACATATGAATGGCATAATATTCCTGGGCATCTGACTGGGATAATATTCCTGGGCATCTGACTGGCATAATTTTCTTGGGCTGTGACTGGCATAATAATCCTGGGCATCTGACTGGCATAATATTACTGGGCTCTTACTGGCACTCTATTCCTGGGCATCTGACTGGGATAATACTCCTGGGCTCTTACTGGCATAATATTCCTGGTCATCTGACTGGCATACTATTACTGGGCATCTGACTGGCACACTATTCCTGGGCATCTGAATGGCATAATATTCCTGGACATATGAATGGCATAATATTCCTGGGCATCTGAGAGGCACACTATTCCTGGGCATCTGACTGGCATAATATTCCTGGGCTCTTACTGGCACTCTATTCCTTGGCATCTGAATGGCATAATATTCTTTGGCATCTGACTGGCACACTATACCTGGGCATCTGAATGGCATAATATTCCTGGGCATCTGACAGGCACACTATTCCTGGGCATCTGACTGGCACAATATTCCTGGGCATCTGACTGGCACACTATTCCTGGGCATCTGACTGGCACACTATTCCTGGGCATCTGAATGGCATAATATTCCTGGGCATCTGAATGGCATAATATTCCTGGGCATCTGACTGGCACACTATTCCTGGGCATCTGAATGGCATAATATTTCTGGGCATCTGAATGGCATAATATTCCTGGGCATCTGACAGGCACACTATTCCTGAGCATCTGACTGGCATAATATTCCTGGGCATCTGACTGGCACACTATTCCTGGGCTCTGACTGGCACACTATTCCTTGGCATCTGAATGGCATAATATTCCTAGGCATCTGACTGGCACACTATTCCTGGGCATCTGACTGGCACACTATTCCTGGGCATCTGACTGGCATAATTTTCTTGGGCTCTGACTGGCATAATTTTCTTGGGCTCTGACTGGCATAATATTCCTGGGCATCTGACTGGCATAATATTCCTGGGCTCTTACTGGCACTCTATTCCTGGGCATCTGAATGGCATAATATTCCTGGGCATCTGAATGGCATAATATTCCTGGGCATCTGAATGGCACACTATTCCTGGGCATCTGAATGGCATAATATTCCTGGGCATCTGAATGGCATAATATTCCTGGGCATCTGACTGGCATAATATTCCTGGGCATCTGACTGGCATAATATTCCTGGGCATCTGACTGGCACAATATTACTGGGCTCTGACTGGCATAATATTACTGGGCTCTGAATGGCATAATATTACTGGACTCTGACTGGCATAATATTGATTTAACTTTACTTCATTTTAAATATTGTATTTGTTCCCGTTTTGTTTCTTCACTTCAAAATAAGATATATGCAGTGTGCATAGGAATTTGTTCATAGTTTTTGTTTTTACTATAGTCCGGCCCTCCAACGGTCTGAGGGACAGTGAACTGGCCCCCTGTTTAAAAAGTTTGAGGACCCCTGTGTTAGATCAATACTTTGGGGCTAAGGCAATAATTGCAATTTAAAAAAAAAATGGCTTTACCATAACCCACCCATTAAAAGAAGGCAAGGGGATGGTGGTGTAACAGCCGCCCTCAGATCCAAGTCCTCCCTTTCCTCTGAAAAATGCTGTGTTTGGGGGGCTTCTGTTATGACCCCAGCCCCCCATCAAATAATGGCAAGTTCAGGATCGGGGGCAAATGGCCCCCGATATATGATTGGCTGTTGTCAGTCATATATCAGTTAATAATAATGGAAGACTACTGTTGTTCATCTCACTTGTTTCATATTGGAGGTGCTTAATTATAGTTTCCATGGTGTCTGCTCTACTTTTAGAATCCTGCCCCAAAACTTCTCTTTAAAGACAAATATATTTCTATTCACAGTTTAATATCTGTTAAATATTCCTTCCTTTAATTTAGCTAACACCACGTGAAGTTCTGCCGTGGTAACCTAGATACAATTTTAAAAAATAATAACACAGATGTCCTTCATAGAGAGTTTAAGGTTTGTATTTTTAGGTACACATAATTACTATTTTATTTATTCTGCTTTACTAAATAATTCATGAAATCCCTAGCATGGGAGGAGTTGATGTGGGGCGGTAACTTTGGCCTATTCATACAACTATTTGTCTTGTTGGTAATTATACCCTCATGATTTACTCTGGAACCAGTTCACATGGGAAACTATCAGAATTTGTATCTCCATTTTTTTAAATTTTATTTATTATTTCCTGTGCTTGTGCTATTCATGCTTTACACAGATAAATAGGGAATTATGGGAAGGTGACATCATTCTGGTTTCAGAAATTGTATGCTTGGCAATTCAATAAATTAACTTTTTGCCAGTAACTGGGATTATGCACAATTTATATTTCTAAAAATGTGGAACATTTCATTTTGCTCTATGATGTCATACACAGCTTAGCTGCGCTGCCACGAAAACCCATTCTACCTCAACGTTATGAACTTTATAAAATGAAGTCTTTGTTATATATCTGATACAGTTTTCAATAACATTATTGTATCTTGTGAAATAAATACTAGCCTTCATGCAATTAAAACGTACTCAATGTGGGTCCTATACCTTTTATCAAGCGAGCATTAACTTTTAGGTTTTAACAGCCTGTTTCTACTTTTGCAACCTTGTTGTTTGATGTTTTTGAATATATGTGAATCTGAAGGAAATATCCCCTTAAAGAGGGAGTAAACTGAAAATCCCTTCCCGACGCTAGGACATACTATGCCGTCCTGATTTTATAGTGCCTAAAAGGTAGGACGGCATAGTATGTCCAGCATTAAACAGCTCATCGCGGCTCCCCTTTGAGTGGCTTCAGTCAGAGCACTGGCTACTTTTCACTAAATTGTGCCAGTTCGGGCACGCCTCCGTGACGTTCGGAGGTCTTGCGATATTTTGGCAGGGACCCACAGGGTCTATTAAGACCCTGATCGGGTATCTTCCATAGTGTTCCTGGCTACCTATCACTTTGTGACCGGTGCCCAAGAACAAATCGTGACGTATTGGTGCTTGCGTCATCTGGGACGCAAGCACCATGTGTCACAAAGGAGTTAAAAGTCTAATTTCAATGGTGCACCAATGATGCATCATAAAAAGTAATTTAAAGTAGTTTAAAAGCAAAAACAAAACAAAAACAAAGAGTAGGAGGCAAGCAGAGAGAGATGGACTGACAACCATCTCTCTCTGTCACTGGCGAATGCATCAATTGTGCACCAATCACTGGGGAGGAGCTGATGATCTCCTCCCTCGCTGCAAGTGTGTTCCACATCTTCACACTAGTCACTGGTGCTCGGTAATGGACAACCAGCTGTGTCTGTTTGGTTTCCACAGTAACTGGGAATCGTTTCTGAATGATGCTGGATTGGAGACATGAGTTGCCTACTGTCTGATTTAAATATCATCAGGAGAATTTAATCCCTTTTTAACATTAGTCATTTTATACAGATCAGGATAAATCTAAAGTTCTGGCACAAATTATAAAACATGGAGAAACTGATGGAATAATGGACACTCAGATGCAGTTTTTACCATTATACAATAAACACCTGCATCATCAAGTTTAGTAGTAGAAAATTAACAGAGTATCCCCACTGACTAATTATAGAACATTCACTCCTCAATACTGAGGCTCAGCATTATTCTGTATGCTAATCCTGCTCTCTAAAGAGAAGGTGTGTGTTTAAATGTAGTATATTTGGATGCAACTGAGTATATTTATTTGAAGTCATGTTTGGTCTATTTATGTTTATTTATACTGCTTAATAACAATGCCAACAGCTATGTTATGCATTACAGCAAGATTAACAGTCAAGGACACTATTAAAGGAAGCTGACAACCACTCTTTATCCATAGCAAGGATCATTGTCAATTAAAAACCATTAGCCATTTTCCCATGAGCTGGGACATTACGATACTCATCATCATCATGTGTCAGCGAGTAGAGTTGACTATCTAATTCTTGCACAATATCCCTGTTAGTTTATTACTAGGCATCTGATGGCATGACATGCAGCTCAGCTATGTCAGCAAATGTGCCCATGATCAACTGTGCGAGTATTATCAACGGTCCAACTATCTAACCTCGCTTCAATCTGGGTTTCGGTCAAATCACTCCCTCTTAAAGGTGAGCAATGACATTCAGAGTGGTATGGAGAGTGGTGAACTCACAGGTGCAGTTTTCCTTGACTTTGCAAAGGCCTTTGATACGGTTGATCATGATCTGCTGCTAAACAAGCTAAATTGTTACGGTATAAATGAGAGGTCACTCTGCTGGTTTCGTTCATACTTGTCTGATAGAACTCAATATGTGTCCATTGCTGATACTGCCTCCCTCCCGTTGCCAATCAAGTGTGGAGTGCCTCAAGGATCCGTTCTTGGGCAACTGCTTTTCTCACTATTTATTAATGATCTACCCTTGGTGTGTGACCTGGCTCATGTGCATATGTATGCTGATGATACGGTCATTTATACGTGCGGTACTAATCTATCACAAGTGGAATCTGTGCTACAGGGACAGTTTTCTAAAGTTGAAAATTGGATAGCTCGGAACAAATTATTCCTCAACACTGAAAAAACTGTGTCCATGTTGTTTGGGACAAATGCTAAACTACTTAAATTAACCAATCCTCAAATAAACATCAGGACCCTGACCCTGACCTGACCCAGGAAAATTCATATAAGTATCTTGGCATGTGGCTAGACCCAAACGTATCTTTTGGTCTCCATATTGATAAGCTTGTGTCAAAGTTATATACTAGGATAGGCTTTTTATATAGAAACAGATCAATCCTTAATTCCACCGTGAGGAAACGTATTGTGCAGCAAATGTTAATGCCGATCTTGGACTATGGAGATGTTGTGTATGATTCTGCCCCACAGACCCATCTCGGTGAACTCGACACTCTGTACAATACATTGTGTTGAATGCTCCCCCCCTACCTGAGTGGTATGCTCGCTCTTACTCCCTGCACATCCTACAATCTCAGATCCTGCACCAACCCTTCACTAGCAATCCCTCACTTCAAAAAGGAAGCAGGTTGAGGTGCGTTCTCTTTCAGAGCTCCTCATATGTGGAATAGCCTTCCTGTTTCTGCCAAATCATCATCTAGTCTGAAATCCATGAAAATAAGTGTCTCCCAAATCCTCAAAACAGATTGTACCTGTTATTAGTTTACAAACTCCTTTGTATACTGTACATGGTTTCCTTCTTTGTATCAATAATGATTTACCTGTATGTTGTCCTTCCAACTTGTTTAACCCCTTCGCGACACAGGACGGACTAGGTCCGTCCTGTGTGGCGAAGCGTTAGTGACACAGGACGGACCTTGTCCGTCCTGTGTCAAAACGAGCACTGAAAGCGGAGTTTTTCCGCTTTCAGTGCTCTGATGGTATTGTAACGATGCTTCCGTGTGGAAGCATCGTACAATACTAAAAAAAATGCCCGTCGGCATTTCGATCGCTCCGGAGAGCGATCGAAATGCCGGTTTTAAAGGCACAGTGCCTTTAAAACGCGGGCATTTAAAAAATGAGCATAGGAAGCGAATCTTTCGCTTCCTATGCTCAGAAAGTGTTTCTGATTGCCTCGCAAGTCGAGGCAATCAGAAACACAAAAAAAAAATGCACGATCTTGGTCACTGAGTGACCAAGATGGCGCTGCCCTTCTAAGGGCAAGAGCACAGGAGGCAGGAAGTACCTGCTTCCTGTGCTCTCTGGCTGTCACACGATTGCCTCTTCACAGAGGCAATCAGTGACTGCCAGGCACACTGACAGGCAGTGGGGATGTTCTGCTGAACATCCCCACTGACTGGTCAGATCAATATTAACCCTATATTAATCTGACCAGTTATGATCTGCCTCCCTCTCCTCACATTTTTTTAGTGAGGGAGAGAGACAGATCAAAGTTCTAAAAGTAAAAAAAAACAATAAACACACAACACACAAATATTAAATCAATAAAAAAAAATTTATTAAAGCAATTCCCTGCGTTTAACCCCTTCCCTGCCACTGATCTTGCATAAGCAGTGATCGTGCACATCAGCGCATTTATTTTTGCCGTTTGTGCATTTTTTAGGGGTTAATTTTTTTTGTACTGTAATTTATTACAGTACTAAAAAGGCTCTTCTAAGAGTTATTAACCCCTTCTTTGCCGTCGATCACTGCTTACGCAATGATATTGACGCCAAAGCAATTTTTATCTGTCTGCATATTTTTTTTTTATTTTTTTTTACACATACCCGCTAGGGGATTACATGTAAAGTAAAAATATTTGAGTTTTTTTTTTTTTTAAGCTGCCTGAGCGCATAGCGATCAGTAACAGCGAATTAGTGGCAAAGGCGGTTTGGTGATTTCTCAATTAAGCTCACCATTCGCCCTGGTCAGATCAAAATTGGTCGGATCAATATTCACAAATATTGATCTGCCTCCCTCTCCTCACTAACATTTTTGTGACGGAAAGAGACAGATCAGTATTAGTGATATAAAATAAAATTTTATAAAATTGTCAGGTTTTATGAAAGTCTTTCACTGTGTATTAACCCCTTCCCTGCCATTCATCACTGTGTAAGCAGTAATCTTGCACAGCAACAGTATGTTTTTCTGTCTGCACTGTTTTATGGATTAATTTCTTTGTACTGTAATGTATTACAGTACTAGATAGGCTCTTCTAAGAGCTATTAACCCCTTCTTTGCTCGAGATCACTGCTTACGCACTGATTCTAAGGCCGCGGACTCAGGGTTCGATTTTGACCCTATTCAGCTTTCTGATACATCATCTAGCGATGTATCGGTGGCTGCTGAGCCCTTGCCACAAGTAGTGATGGGGGTCTACCGATAAAAAAATATATGGTTTGGTGGGGGTAAATTACATTGGCTGGCTTCAAAGATATATCCCATAAAGGACACGTACGCAGGTTGACTACATGTCAAAATTCCAAGTTGGAATTTTGAGATGCGCATCTCACAAATGTTGCCTTCTAGCCAAAAACAAACCAACAAACCTATGCATGGGTGCTATCCCTGTACTCGGGAGATGTTGCTGAACACATATTGGGTTGTTGTTTGGCAGTGACATATACCAGAATCTGTGAATTCATGCCTGAAGTACAATGCATGTGGAAAAAAACCTCCCAAAAAAGTACTACCACAAACTTTTACAAAGGCTGGTGGTAGAATTAGTACCTATACAGTATTAAAATACCACCATTTGAAATACCTTAGGATGTCTATTTTCCAAAAATATATGGTTTGATGGGGTAAAATTCATTGGACGGCTTCAAAAATGTTCCAAATGGAACATGGGCGCAGGCTGACTACATGTCAAAATTCCAGGTTGGAATTGCGCACCCCCTAAATGTGGAATTTTAGACCCAATACAAACCAACAAACCTATGCATGGGGGGTATCCCTGTACTCAGGAGATGTTGCTGAACACATATTGAGGTGTTGGTTGGCAGTGGCAAATACCAGAATCTGAAAATTCCTGCCTGAACTACAATGTGTGTGGGGAAAAAATGACATCCCAACCCTTTGACATAGGTTGGTGGTAGAATTAGCACTTGGAAAGTGTTAAAATACCACAATTTTAAAAACCCTAGGATGTCTAGTTTTCCAAAATATATGGTTTTATGGGGTAAAATACTTTGACAGGCTTCAAAAGTGTCCCAAATGGAACATGGGCGCAGGCTGACTACATGTCAAAATTCCAAGTTGGAAATGCACCCCCCCTAAACATGGCCTTTTAGCCCCCAAATAATCTAACTAACCTACACATGGGTGGTATCCCTGTACTCAGGAGATGTTGCTGAACACATATTAATGTGTTTTGTGGCACTGACACATAATAGGATCTATGAATTCATGCCCGATGTACAATGAATGTGAAAAACAAATTACTATCCATAACATTGACATAGGCTGGTGGTAGAATTAGTGCATGGAAAGTGTTAAAATACTACCATTTGAAATACCCTAGGGTGTCTAGTTTTCAAAAATATATGGTTTTGTGGGATAGAATACACTTTTTGGCTTCAAAAATGTCCCAAATGGGACATCGGCGCAGGTTTTCTGCACGTCAGAATTCCAAGTTGGAAAACCAAAAAGCGCACCTCTCAAATGTGGCCTTTTAACCCCCAAATAACCTAACCAACCTATACATGGGTGGTATCCCTGTACTCAGGAGATGTTGCTGAACACATATTGAGGTGTTGTTTGGCACTGACATATAACAGGATCTGTGAATTCATGCCCAAAGTACTATGTATGTGAAAAAAAATTACTATCCATAACATTGACATAGGCTGGTAGTATAATTAGTGCATGGAAAGTGTTAAAATACTACCATTTGAAATACCCTAGGGTGTCTAGTTTTCAAAAATATATGGTTTTGTGGGATAGAATACACTTTTTGGCTTCAAAAATGTCCCAAATGGGACATGGGAGCAGGTTTTCTGCACGTCAGAATTCCAAGTTGGAAAACCAAAAAGCGCACCTCTCAAATGTGGCCTTTTAACCCCCAAATAACCTAACCAACCTATACATGGGGGGTATCCCTGTACTCAGGAGATGTTGCTGAACACATATTGAGGTGTTGTTTGGCAGTGACATATAACAGGATCTGTGAATTCATGCACAAAGTACAATGTATGTGAAAAAAAATTACTACCCAAAACATTGACATAGGCTGGTAGTATAATTAGTGCATGGAAAGTGTTAAAATACTACCATTTGAAATACCCTAGGGTGTCTAGTTTAAAAATATATATGGTTTTGTGGGGTAGAATACACTTTCTGGCTTCAAAAATGTCCCAAATGGAACATGGGCACAAGTTTTCTGCATGTCAGAATTCCAAGTTGGAAAACCAAAATGCGCACCCCGTAAATGTGGCCTTTTAGCCCCAAAACAAACCAACAAACCTATGCATGGGTGGTATCCCTGTACTCAGGAGATGTTGCTGAACACATATTGAGGTGTTATTTGGAAATATCCCTTCACATTTTAAGGTAATGTTTACCTAAATTGCAATATATGTGAAAAATTAAAAAAAAAGATTTTTTGCTGCAAACTTTGGCATAGATTGGTGGTAAAATGGCTAAATGAAATGTGTCAAAATACCCCAAGTTAAATGCCCTGAGTTGTCTAGTTTTCAAAAATATGTACATGTTGGGGGTCATTCATGGATTTAGTACAGAAATCAGTGTTACAATGTCACTATCGCTAATTTTGAAAGAAAGGATTTTAAAATAGCTTTGCACCACTTATAGTACTGGCCCTGTAACATGAATAAAAAAGCACAAAAACATAAAAACATGGGCTATTTCTGAACTCAGGACATATATTAGAAACTTTTTAGCAGTTTTTTTTTGTTGTCTCTTGTACATGAGTATACGATTTTTCAAATAAAAGTCATAAAAAAAGTATTTTTTCAATTTTTTTGCCATATTTTATTATTTTTTTTACATCAAATTATATGCTATTATCAAAATAATGGTATCAAAAGAAAGCCCTTCTTATAACGATAAAAACAATATATAGTTTGTGCGGGTACACTAAATGAGACAGAAATAAATTACAGCAAAACACAAACACCTCAGAAATGTTAAAACAGTCCATGTCACCAAGCGTCGGACAAGCCAAAAAAGTCATGTCACTAAGGGGTTAAATATTTGTATGTATGTATCTATTTATTTTTAATCTACTGTTAAATGTGGAACTCTGTGGAACTCCATTCTGGCCTGGGTCCCCAGGACATACTTGAAAACGAGAAAAATCTCAATGTATTTTTGCTGGTAAAACACTTTCGAAATAAAATAAAATAAAATAAATTGAGTCACTAGAGGCTAAACTGTGCTTCTACTGAGTATATGAACAGACAGGCACATAAAGCAAAATCTTTTAAAGAGTGGTCTCCTGTGGCAAGTCTGGAAGCAGGAGGACCTCTGAAATGAAGATACTGGAATCAGACCTGATCAGATCCCTTTACAGTAATTTTAAATATCTTCAAATGTAACCTCTCTATAGTTTCATATGAATTAGAAAACACATGATTTGTTGCTAGTGAAATAAACTCTGTTATCATGCCATTCTGTTGATTATAGCACTGAACATGCTTCCTTCTTTATATTTACTAAAAAAATATCCAATCTGTAGTCATTGTAAATTCACTTTACTGAACTATTATACTACTATTATACCACTTGTCACTGCTGTTAATTAGGTGTAAGAACATCTGGACCTAGCTAGTGGTACAGTTCACCTTAGTTTAATTTTTTATCCAAGAAAAAATTGGATAACCTTGTTCTATCGCCTAATGCCAACACAATCACATCATATGTACAGTATTTTTGTTTAACATGTTTTCTTTTTTGAGATAACCTCTGTTCATATTAACAATAAATTAACTTATTTGATATATTATAATTTATCATTATCCTTCAATAAAGAGACATACCACTCGTAAATTGCATTATACTGACAGAGATATTGTTCTAATTCACAGATTTTACAAACTCGTTAGTTGAGTGATATAAGTACAGACATTACACATTTGCTTGTGGGTGACAAAGATACTGGCCTGCTTCAGGCACTGTAGCAAGTTGAGAGTGAACACAAAGACTTCTCAGAAATGCTGGTGGAGACAGCAGACATATCTCATTCAATGCCAAGTTTGCAAAATAATGTGCTTGTTAAAAGAACTCTATTGATGAAGGCTAGCAAGAGACAGAAGGGCAATCTCGGGACAGTGACTAAGTTGCTATAACTGATCTTTGTCAAACTCAGAAAGCACTTTCATGGAATATAGGGAGCTATTCACAAAAAGGGAGGTGCAGGTGAATTGAGGTGAGATGAATATTTCTTCAATATTTAAAGATTTAACAATAGCTTATATAGGGTCAACTGAGTTCTCTAGCAGGAAAAAACTCACTCAATGTGCTTCCTCACCATATATATTTAAGTCTATAGAATTTAATGTTTGTCTCAGCTCACCTGCACCTTACTTTTAGTCAATAGCCTCCATAATATTCTTTGTTTATGGCGGGAAAGAAGCATTTTAAAACATTTTAGATTTTTATTTGATGATATAACAGCTAACTTTTAGATCCTGGAAATAAAAGGCTATGCAGATAGAAGAAGCATTTATAATGTTTTATTCTGATCGATGAAGTAGAAAAATGGCTCTTGCACTGCTGGTTCTTAAACATAGTCTTTGTGGCATACTAATAGTTATTAAACGATCGAGAAATTATGAAACCGAGAGTGAAACCTGCAATTATTTTCAGGTTAATAGTATCCACATTAATGTAATAGCCCTGTAAGTTATATAGTAGTAATGTATCTTCACATAGAAACTGGTGATTTGAATGTAAAATAAAAACTGTTCCAAATAAAATATTAATACTAAATGATAACTATCTATTGTGGGATTGTGGGAGTGGCTATTTTTGCAATACCCAGAGTCCTTCTATTGAGGACTTCAGCTATATCTGTAATAGGTGATGTCCTCTCGAAATAAGCCTTAGTGTGCCTCATGACTTGAGTCTATGGGAAGGCTAACATTTCGGTCAGGTGAGAGCCAGAGGAGTTTGCGGCTGAAAGGCCACATTGGCCAATTTTTATGCTTATTCAGGATCACATTGGTGATCTCATAGTAAGCTAAATATAAGGAACAATCGAAACACTAATGTGATTTGAGGGGGTCCGAAACTCAGAGCTCGTTTTTCTGTAAGACAGTCCGAGTTACCTGAATAGACCCTATATTAGATCGATATTTAAATATAGTTCTAATTTTAAGTCAGAAAAAGACACACAGATAAACAAATCTTCTACGCTGTCAGTATTACCACAATTTTACCACAATGACAAGGTAACTTACGTCTTGACACCATAGGCACTTGGATTAGAAGTGGAAGTTTAGGCCTCAGAACAGTGCTAGATGAGGCATTTATATTGTTTTGCTGTATTATTTCAAGATGCATTTCATTAAACACATGTATTCAATTTTTCTTTGAATAATTAATGTGGGAATATTAATTCAATCATTTATGAAAATTAAATTATCCCTCATGTTTTAAAAAGTCACTGATGATCTGACAAGGAGGCATTTTGGCAGCATTTCACTTGTTTTTATGATAAGTATGACTACAAGATACAAGATATTTGAATTGCCGTGAGAATGAATATGTGCTATTAATGCTAGTTGGATGAGTTAGTTTCAAACTAATTATTCCTTATTTGGATTCTGTAATTACCAGCAATTTTTTCTCAAGTGAATTGCAAACATTCCTTCAGGGCTAAGAAGTAGATCAACTAAGACTATTCCCTAAGTGCGGAGTTGGTCCAAGGATACCCAAGATGTGGTAATACTTGCTTGAAAATCTTATATTCATAACTGACGTTTTCTCAATGTGGCAGGATATTTTAGAGCAGTGATGGCTAACTTTGGCCCTGCAGATCTTTGGGAACTACATTTCCCATGATGTGCAGTCAGTCATTAGACCAACTAAACATCATGGGCTATGTAGTGCAAAATATAAGTGCCAAGGTAAGCCATCACTGTGCTAGTTGGTGAAATCTGAATAACACTGAAAGCTGTCCATTGGAGCTTAACTTAGGAGAAAATGTACACCAAATGTGTTGAAACATAAATGTTTAATTCTTAATTCACAAATATGCATGGTTTAGTAATACTCCAATAAAAGATATAGAAATATCTGGGCATATAACATGTTGGGTCTTGATTACAGGTCTTTTTATTTTTAGTATATTGTAGATAAAACATTATTATTATAACCTAACATTGGAATCCATATTGACAAGTTTTTTTCTAAACATTCATACATGTCTTCATTTAATTATGCTAAATTAATGTAATAAAAAGAGTTTTTTTTTTAAAAATTGGATCAACAATGAATTTAAATAACATTTCCTCCCTTTTTCATGACATAAGCAAGATTCAAAATCATTTTTATATTAATAGTATATATCACAGTGAATACATTGTGTTAACCTCATCTGAAATAAGCATGTTTGGGTAAGAAGCTAATATCTGTTTTAGTCTATTGTACTTTAAATTATTTATTTTCAAGCATTGTTAGTGAATGAATATGTAAAGTTATAAAGTTACTTTTAAATTTTACATTCTAAAGCCAGTTTGGTTAATCCGAAAGTCCTATTCATGTGAGCTTTTTTTGGCTTCAGTCTGTGTGGTCTGTTGACAAGTATAGACTCACTGTGGGAGGATTTAGAACCCCAGATGTGCAATCAGAAAGATTCCTATTCATTTAGTATATGCTTACAGAAATAACTACATATGTTTTGGTTTCCGCAATCACATAATTCCATAAATACCTGCCAAGTTTATTGCATCACGTTCAATAATTCCCTTCCTGTTCTGTTAGCATATAGGTGTCTTAATATATTTTAGCCAAGCAGTTTGGGCCATATATGGCACTGACAGCTGTTTGTGGGCTAAAATAGCACATACATGCTGTTTGGGGCAAAGATGGCACACAGAAAGGCTATATGGGGGCCAATATGGTACTGGCAAGCTGTTAGGAGGCAAATATGGCTCTGTGGGAAGAGGGTGACATGTTTTCGGTGAAGTCAGGTGGCTTTGGGGTCCTCTGTTCTCCAGTTACCCCCTGCTATTTTTATTTATTGACATTGTTCAACTGATTCAACATGGGGTCTCTTTTCTCCAGCACTGGCCAGGAATGGAAGGATGAAGAGAGCAAATTCACAGAGCTACATTTGATGGAAATTGTTAGTGGGAGGAAATGATAATAGTTTGCCAAAGGGTCAATATTCCTTTTTCACCTACTTTCCAACTCTTTTTCTGAATCCTCTTTGTAACAGAGCACATGGGAAACAGAGCTGGGTTAGACCCTGGAGTCCAACAATTGGTTTAACCTAGATTTAAGATGATCACACTTTTCACATGTGCACCCAGAAAAAAATTTAATTAATATAAATACATCAACCTAATCTCTGTTTTAGAATGAGTGGCAAGACTGACACATAAGGATGGTGAATATGCCAATACATCAAACCGGTTCAGGTTGGATATTCATAGTCCTTGGAGACATCATAGACCTCCCTTTTTACTCTGGACTAATGTACCTCTTTGTTCAAACTCTGTATCTGTATGGCAATTTGCATATGTATAGCAAAAAATCCCAAACTGTTGTTTGGTCTATAATACATTTCTAGGCATTTGAATCTATTATTCATTACAACAAAGGGAAAATTGGTAAATGTCATGTAGAATTATATGGAAGAGTAAACAAAGAAGGCAGAGAAAATTTTCAGGATTTATAATAAAAAAAAGTTTCATAATTTACAAAAGCAATTTCTCCTTTTGTTAAATCCCAACACTTTGCGTTGGCTTCGATAGCACTTTCTCCGAAATGGACTCTGCTCGAGCACAGCCAGCACTACGTATCACTGCATACAATTCTAACTCCTGACTTTTGTTAACACCCTTTTACAGTTACCCTCTTACTACTTATTGGTTGGAGGAAGAGACCAGCCTCCTACTTGAAAAAATCTTAGTGCTGGGCTGAAACGTTGTTATTTTTTGGTGGATTAAACTCCCTTAAAAGGTGTGCTGAGTCTCCTATCTTTTCTTTTTGCTTTATGCAATGAAGCTCCCTCGTGGCACCCGATACTTGTAAGTGTGCAAACCCATTCATACTTTTTAGCCTCCTACACTATCATTCTCATTCTCTCCTTCAATATAACTCACAATAATGTTTACATGTAGGACCTCTATTGATTATAATTCAAATATAACTCCCATTGTGTTAAATATGAAAATAATTCACATCTGCTCCAAAATATTTTGATGATCCAGCTTGGTACTATTCATACAGTCTTGGATCAAGTTCTCTCTTTTATTGCTTGCATTGTTTGCTCCCCCAGACTGCCGACTAATTTTAATTTAATGACCTTTCCAGCCCTAGGTTAGAAAGTTGGAGGTTTGGTGAATATCTGCTTATTTGCTATTATACCTGACAATAATCCCCATCAAAGGTATAAGTGTTGCTCACAAAGGCAACTACAAAAAAGAAAACACATTTCAGAAAAGGAAACAGTTAATTTATTCTAAAACAATACTCAGGGGAAAAAAAATCATAAACATGTGCTATGGAAGTGACTATGAATATGGCTGTAAAAACAGATGTTATGTCCCTGAATAGATTCTAAAACAATCAGATATTTTAGATGTTAATTGAAAAGGATAATATTTGTGAAGAGAATTTACAAAAGAACAGGCGAGTTAAGAAGAGGAGGAGGTAAATGTGAAAGGGAAACAAAATGGCAATGTGTAGTCAAAAGAAAATTTTGTTTATTTCATCGTATACACGTTGGTCCAAGTTTACCAATGTTGTAATAAATGTAGGGTGAAAACACTGTTGGTATTTACTAAAACATAGTTGATCCCGGCTTGATCCAGTTTCATAAATGTCTTCCTCTATCCTTCAACAGACCACAACAGTAGTGTCTTAGCATGCTTACACCGTTAATGCATTCCAATTGAATAAGATAGCTGGATGGACTCAGTACCCCCTTCTAATTCCCATGATAGGCTTAATGGGAATGGGAAGGTAGTAGTTAAATATAGTGTAGCGTTGAGGATATCACTCCCCAACTGCACAGGACTTGTTTAACACAGATGCAGCTGAATTTTGTATATCATTTACTCTGCAATTGTTGTAGAGTGGTACATCAGTGCAAAAATGCTCCACTGACACAAGAATTGCATGAACCATGTTTTTTGGAAGTACCTTTTTTTTTTAAACTAGGTGGTCCCTTATATGCAGTGTGCCAATTACAGCAAGGTTTGATAGGGTGTCTAAAATGTTAAAATGTCTTGCAGATGTTTCAAACTGCTGTTGGTAAGACTTCAATTGTGAAACTAATAATGGTCAGTTAGCAATGCCAGACTGTCAAGTTCTTATGGTAATATTTATAATCACTGGTTTTGGTCAGTCTTACTAACAGAAACAGGGCCTTCTTAAAGCAATAGTTTCTAAGTCAGTAATAAAGCTAAATCCTACAAACACCTTTTCATTTGACACATGCAGTGGCGTAGCGTGGGGGGTGCAGGGGGGGCCGGCCGCACCGGGCACAATATCTGGGGGGGCGCACTAGCCCTATGCGGCCGCGTGGCCGCCTTTAACGCGGGGCAAACGGGGCAGCTGCCCTGGGCCCATTTACTCCTGGGGGGCCCCAAGGCAGCTGTCCCGTGGGCCCCCAGCCCCTGCTGCCGCGTTCACAGTGCATTGCGCTTGTGAACGCTTTTTTCCGGCAAGCCGCATCCGATGGATGCGACGGCCGGAAAAAAAACAAAAAAAAAACTGTCGCGTCACATCCGGTGTCTGTTTCCCTCCTCCGTGCAAGAGGGAAGACTGCACGGAGGAGACATCCGGCGGGGGACACGGAGCCGCTTCATGTAAGTACGGGGGGGGGGGTGTTGGCTGGCACAATATTCCTGGTATCTGACTGGCACTATATTACTGGGTATCTGATTGGCACAATATTACTGGGTATCTGATTGGCACAATATTACTGGGTATCTGATTGGCACTATATTACTGGGTATCTGATTGGCACAATATTACTGGGCATCTGATTGGCACAATATTACTGGGTATCTGATTGGCACAATATTACTGGGTATCTGATTGGCACTATATTACTGGGCATCTGATTGGCACAATATTACTGGGTATCTGATTGGCACTATATTACTGGGTATCTGATTGGCACAATATTACTGGGCATCTGATTGGCACAATATTACTGGGTATCTGATTGGCACAATATTACTGGGTATCTGATTGGCACTATATTACTGGGCATCTGATTGGCACAATATTACTGGGTATCTGATTGGCACAATATTACTGGGTATCTGACTGGCACTATATTACTGGGTATCTGATTGGCACAATATTACTGGGTATCTGATTGGCACTATATTACTGGGTATCTGAATGGCACAATATTACTGGGCATCTGATTGGCACAATATTACTGGGTATCTGATTGGCACTATATTACTTGGCATCTGATTGGCACTATATTACTGGGCATCTGATTGGCACTATATTACTTGGCATCTGATTGGCACTATATTACTGGGTATCTGAATGGCACAATATTACTGCGCATCTGATTGGCACTATATTACTTGGCATCTGATTGGCACTATATTACTGGGTATCTGATTGGCACTATATTACTGGGCATCTGATTGGCACAATATTACTGGGCATCTGATTGGCACAATATTACTGGGTATCTGATTGGCACAATATTACTGGGTATCTGATTGGCACTATATTACTGGGTATCTGAATGGCACTATATTACTTGGCATCTGATTGGCACTATATTACTTGGCATCTGATTGGCACTATATTACTGGGCATCTGATTGGCACTATATTACTTGGCATCTGATTGGCACTATATTACTGGGTATCTGAATGGCACAATATTACTGGGCATCTGATTGGCACTATATTACTGGGCATCTGATTGGCACTATATTACTGGGTATCTGATTGGCACTATATTACTGGGCATCTGATTGGCACTATATTACTGGGTATCTGATTGGCACTATATTACTGGGCATCTGATTGGCACTATATTACTGGGTATCTGACTGGCACTATATTACTGGGTATCTGACTGGCACTATATTACTGGGTATCTGATTGGCACTATATTACTGGGCATCTGGCTGGCACTATATTACTGGGCATCTGATTGGCACTATATTACTGGGAATCTGATTGGCACTATATTACTGGGAATCTGATTGGCACTATATTACTGGGTATCTGATTGGCACTATATTACTTGGCATCTGATTGGCACTATATTACTGGGCATCTGATTGGCACTATATTACTGGGTATCTGATTGGCACTATATTACTTGGCATCTGATTGGCACTATATTACTGGGCATCTGACTGGCACTATATTACTGGGCATCTGACTGGCACAATAATACTGGGCATCTGACTGGCACAATAATACTGGGCATCTGGCTGGCACAATAATACTGGGCATCTAACTGGCACAATAATACTGGGCATCTGACTGGCACTATATTACTGGGCATCTGGCTGGCACAATAATACTGGGCATCTGGCTGGCATAATATTACAGGCATCTGGCTGGCACTATATTACTGGGCTCTGACTGGCACAATATTACAGGCATCTGACTGGCATAATATTACAGGCATCTGACTGGCACAATATTACAGGCCTCTGACTGGCATAATATTACAGGCATCTGACTGGCACAATATTACAGGCCTCTGACTGGCACAATATTCCTGGCCTCTGACTGGCACACTATTACAAGCATCTGACTGGCATAATATTACAGGCATCTGACTGGCATAATATTACAGGCATCTGACTGGCACAATATTACAGGCATCTGACTGGCACAATATTCCTGGCCTCTGACTGCACACTATTACAGGCATCTGACTGGCATAATATTACAGGCATCTGACAGGTCACCATATTCCTGGGCTCTGACAGGCACAATATTCCTGGGCTCTGACAGGCACAATATTCCTGGTATCTGACTGGCACAATATTATTGGTATCTGACTGGCACAATATTACTGGTATCTGACTGGCACATTATTACTGGGCTCTGACTGGCACAATATTGCAGGCATCTGACTGGCACAATATTGCAGGCATCTGACTGGCACAATATTACTAGGCTCTGACTGGCACAATATTACTGGGCTCTGACTGGCACAATATTACTGGGCTCTGACTGGCACAATATTACTGGCATCCGAAAGTTACAATATTACTGGCATCTGAATGGCACAACAATTATGGCATATGTGTGTGTGTGTGTGGGGGGGGGGGGGGGGTAACATTAGAGGTACAGGATTGAGGAAGTTGGCTCCATCTAGCCCAGTCTTGGATCATCTCCAGGGTATGGTTCCATTTTGATGTTTAGTTTTTGTTCTTGATATTTTTTGTCGTTTACGATGGTTGTGAGACGACATATAATAGCATGGCCCATGCTAGGTTACTACATGTGTATATTTGTATTCATAGACCTGCTGAAAATGTGGAGAATGTGTGTAATGCATGTTCGCACTCAATAAAGTGTTGGAAAATAAATTTGTATTTAGATGCATTTTACTTTAATTACATAAGTATTTTCATAACAAACAATACATGTGCTTGGGGGGTAAGGGTTTCTTTAACTAATCTAGTAGAAGAGACTCGAGTGCTAAAATCCACGGGTTAGGGGGCGCAAATTACTTGCCTTGCCCCGGGTGCTGACAACCCACGCTACGCCACTGGACACATGTAGTTGCTTGTACAATGCTTACTAATACTTGACACAGTTATTTCCAATTTTAAGCTTTACAAAATAGATTTATATACATTTGGCAGTTATTATTTGACATTAAACGTTTCCTTAGATCTCTTGAGATCACCACTATTTATCTTTATTAAAAAAAAACTCTGAATTCCGAGAACAATCGGTTAACCTTATGTGCTACTCAGCTCTTGAAGCACTCAGACTTGTAGGACATCTTGGATGGTGCCCATTTTTACTGTTGCTGCCTTTAGGCTTGGTTGAAGTTACATGTTTGTCAAATTCCAGTTCACAACATGATACAATGGATAAAATAGTGGTGCTTATGAAAACTATTATAAAGGTGGTATTAAGGGACAATAATAGATCTAAACAGGAAATGTGATTTACACTCTACACATGTAATAAAATAAAGGGAATAATTATTAATGAATATTCTTTAAACATTTAAACCCATGTAATGTTGTCAATCCTAATTGCTATACAGAGTGTAAACTCTTTCAGTACAGTGACATCATAGAACAAAGCACAAACTATTCATTTTTTCACACCAAAGTAAAACATTCCCTAAAGTGTCCTCTGTAATCTCTTTGGTACATAAAATGCACACTCAATATAAGAAGAGAAATTCTTGAATATCGACTGGAAGCATATCTGACTCTGCTTTATTTGCCTACATTCCTTTCAAATGTTTCTATATGTGCTCTTATGGAATATTTCAAATAAGTGTTGTATGCAATTAATAACATGATGGACAAGATAAGAACGATGCTATGCCATGTCTATTTTTTTTTTAAAAAGGACACAAAAATTGTATCAGGAGTTGATGTATTGACTGCTGCAAGATTTGTTCCTTATCTTTATAAAAATGGATGAAAGTCAAAATATAATACACATAAAAATATACATATTTAAAGACTACCCAGAAAAGTTACATCAGTGGGATTTGACCATGTTCGACATTTGCCACCAGGACTTTTTTCTTTGTTATGAAAGCTACTATATTCTTTCCCCCTCTCTTTTAGATGCTGTTGACATTTATTGTTACACCGTTTATTTCCAGTGTGGTTTGTACATGCTTGGCACATGCTTACTTGATCATTGAGACTATTTCCCTATTTTCTAAGTTAGTGATTTTTTTTAGGCTACAAATACAAACAATGTCATAGTGTAGTTTTGCAATACATGAAAGCATTAAAATCATATTGGCATAATTTGTTTCTTAAAAGAAGGGAACTGTTTCTGGTATTAATTTAACATCTCCACATTAATACTCATCTCACTTGTCAAAGTACACATTGTGTAATTAAACAAATGCAGAGATGAAGTTGAAAATGCCAGCTACAAACACACATGTTTCTACTCACAATTCATGTATATTATTATTTCTTGAGACATTCAAATATTAATAGAATTTTTGATCCAATGCAATATATCATGTAAGCATTTAACCATGTGCAGGCTCATCCAGGGTTTATCTATTAATTTCAGTATCCTTTTGCTATGCTTTCTTGTTTAATATTTATGCTAATTTATGCCTGCCTGTCTTCCTGCCCTGTTAAGTATTCCTACCATGTTCCTTGTCTGGCCACAGAGTGTAACCCTTCCCTTGCTCGGCCCCAGAGTGGCACCTGCCAAAGGCAGCACATACCCAGTTGGCCCCAGAGCGACACCTGTCTAGAATGGCGCTTACCCAGTTGGGCCCAGAACGGTACCTGCCCAGTTGGCCCTAGTTTGGCACCTGCCCAGTTAGCACCGGAGCGGCACTGGCCTAATACGGCTTCAGTCCGGTTCCAGTTCTATCTTGTATTCATGCCCTGCCTTGTATTTCAGCCTTGCCATATCCTGTTATGTGTTCCTTGTTTCTGGCTTCTGTTCCTGTGTTCTCCTGTTTATGCTACGTTTCTGGCTTTCTTTTCTACCTGTCATCTTTTTCCATTCCAGGTTTTCATTGTTTCTCTCTACCTAGTTTATCTGCTTTGTATAAATGTGCAACCCCGTCCATTTGTATTCCTTTCAGGTTTTTTGCTGCCTTCCAGTCTGAGCTGCTACAGGTAATCCCTGCATGTCTGTGCAGTGTGAATCTTTAAACTTATGTTATTATTCCTTTTACTAATATTAGTTAGGGACTTGCCTAATTGTGGGGTACCTTGACATGGTTGGCAAGTAAACATCTGATTAGCCAATAGGTAAACCAAACCCCCACCATTTTACCATCTTTAGTGTTAGGCATGTTCCTATATTTATGTTTGTTCCCTTGATTGTTCTCTTGTGTTCCTTAGCCCTGTCCACTGTATAAATCATGGAAAAGTGACAGGTGTGCAAAAAAAACACTAAAGTGCAACAATAATAAATATGATGCTTGCGATACCACACAGAAATACAGCCCTCTGGAACACACTCCGAAAATGCTTACAATAGTTACACAAGACAAAAAACAAAGAATGGTGTGGGACCGTGGGAACCTTAAATAATATAAATAAACAAAATGATAGTGCAATACTATAAAATACCAAGAATAAGATGAACTGAAGGTAATTTATACACTCACAAACATGTGTGAATGAAAGGTATCTCAAAATTCACTTGATTTCTTCAGTGTATACTTTCATATATCTGGAACAAATAAAGTACATGTGCAGAACTACAAGGTGTTGCAAGATATGGGCCCAAATAGTAAAACTCACAGAATGAAATGCAAAATGAGGTGAAAAAAGTCCACAGGGGGAACAGCAGCAACAGTTCACTGGATTATATCATTCTTGGTATTTTACAGTATTGCACTATTATTGTGTTTATTTATATTATCTATGTTATCATCTATGTTTCTCTATGATATGTATCGTTTATCCTTAGTTTGGTTTCTCCTCTCTGTATTCAGTTCTGTCTGAAAAGTGTGAGGCACATATACAAACTGTTGTAATTCCTACACCGTTCACCTGATTTGGATGTAAATACCCTCAAATTAAAGCTGAAAGTCTGCAGTTAAAGCACATCTTGTTTGTTTCATTTCAAAACCATTGTGTTAGTGTATACAGCCAAAAAGATTAGAATTGTGTCGATGTCCCAATATTTATGGACCTGACAGTACATGCCTTCTGCCTCATTAACCTTTTCACGATGCTACTTTGATATGTTTAAATGCTGGTGACAAAGCTTTGGTTACCACAGCAATCATATGCTCCGGCAGGCTCCCCAGAGGACTCTTTCATTAGCCAGCGGGGGACAAGAGAACCCGCTGTTCAGATAGATAAGACATTTAAATATATATGCCCTAATGTTCTGCAAGTACCATTCTATTTCAGACGTGTGTACAGGGAGTGCAGAATTATTAGGCAAGTTGTATTTTTGAGGATTAATTTTATTATTGAACAACAACCATGTTCTCAATGAACCCAAAAAAACTCATTAATATCAAAGCTGAATATTTTTGGAAGTAGTTTTTAGTTTGTTTTTAGTTTTAGCAATTTTAGGGGGATATCTGTGTGTGCAAGTGACTATTACTGTGCATAATTATTAGGCAACTTAACAAAAAACAAATATATACCCATTTCAATTATTTATTTTTACCAGTGAAACCAATATAACATCTCAACATTCACAAATATACATTTCTGACATTCAAAAACAAATTGTAATTTTAAGAGTGCTGCATCCCTCTGCAAGATATCTCACTATTTTTGACTTTTCTGAGCCTGTCAAGTCCTTCTTTTGACACATTTTGCCAAAGGAAAGGAAGTTGCCTAATAATTATGCACACCTGATATAGGGTGTTGATGTCATTAGACCACACCCCTTCTCATTACAGAGATGCACATCACCTAATATGCTTCATTGGTAGTAGGCTTTCGAGCCTATACAGCTTGGAGTAAGACAACATGCATAAAGAGGATGATGTGGTCAAAATACTCATTTGCCTAATAATTCTGCACTCCCTGTATATATACTGTATTCCTCTCTCCTTAAGACGCACATGACCATAAGACGCATAAGACGCACGTATCGTGCAGACATAACCCCGGCTGCCCCCACAAGCCACCGGGGAGATATGGGCAGCCGGGGTATGTCTGTACATATCGTCCAGACATCCCCCAGCTGCCCCCACTAGCCACCAGGGAGCAAGAGACAAGGTGAGGGAGGGGGGGAAGAGAGAGACAGAGGGAGGGGGGGCAGAGAGAGACAGAGAGAGGGGGGCAGAGAGAGACAAGGGGAGGGATGGGGCAGAGAGAGACAAGGGGAGGGAAGGGGCAGAGAGAGACAAGGAGAGGGAGGGGGCAGAGAGAGACAAGGGGAGGGGGAGAGAGACAGACAAGGGGAAGGGGGAGAGAGAGACAATGGGAGGGGGAGAGAGAGACAGGGGGAGGGGGCAGAGAGAGACAAGGGGTGAGAGGGAGAGAAAAGGGGAGGGGACAGAGAGATGAGGGGAGAGAGAAACAAGGGGGGTGAGAGGGAGAGAGAGAAAGAAACATTTGGGGGGAGGGAGAGACAACGTGGGAGGGAGGGGGAGAGAAATAACACTGGGGAGAGAGAGAGACAACACTGGGGGATGGGGGGAGAGAGAGAGACAACGTTGGGAGGAAGGGGGGGAGAGAGAGAGACAAAGCTGGGTGGAGGGGTAGAGAGAGGCAGCATTGGCACATAAAAGGAAATAAAAACAAAAAATGCATTTTTTTATATCATAATTTTTATTAAATATTAAAAAGCAATTTACATGTGAATATATACAAGTTAAACTTTTTTTCTATAGGGTAGTCTTATATTCAGGCTTAGTTTTTTAGTTTTTTTCCTAAAGGAATATCCAAAGTTTGGGGGGTTGTCTTATAATCAGGGTCGTCTTATATTCAAGCAAATACGGTAATACAGCTAACCTTAGGCACACCAGTCTGTACCATGAGAAATGCAGTGTGCACAAGCCAAACATTAGCAATCCCTGTGATAGTCATAAGACTGCAGTGGTGACTAAACTTTAGCATCCCAGCTGCTTTGGATAATAATATTTTCCATTATGCACAATATTCCAGTATTTAGTCATTCAATATGCCAGTATTTAGCCACTCAATATGCCAGTATTTTGCCACTCAAAATGCCAGGATTTTACCACTCAATATGCCAGGATTTTACCACTCAATATTCCAGGATTTTGCCACTCAGTATGCCAGGATTTTGCCATTTAATATGCCAGGATTTAGCCACTCAATATACCAGGATTTAGCCACTCAATATGCCAGAATTTATCCATTTAATATGCCAGGATTTAGCCACTGAATATGTCAGGATTTAGCCACTCAATATGCCAGGATTTAGCCATTCAGTGTGCCAGGATTTAGCCACTTAATATGCCAGGATTTAGCCAATCAATATGCCAGAATTTAGTCACTCAATATGCCAGAATTTATCCACTCAATATGCCAGGATTTAGCCACTCAATATGCCAGGATTTTGCTAGTTTTATGCCACCCTCCCCACCCCCCCCCTTCCCCAGTACTTACCTCCTTGTTGCTCTCTGGTCGTCTCCTCCGTGCAGTCTTCCCTCCTGCACGGAGGAGCGAAACTCCGGTCGCCACAAGGCTTCAATAAAGTTAAAAAAGAAAAAAAAATGCGACCGGAATTTATCTCCGTGCAGGAGGGATGTCCTTCACGCCGCCCGATCTCCACGATCTTCGCTCCATAAGACACACAGACATTTCCCCTTACTTTTGAGGAGGAATAAAGTAGGTCTTATGGAGCGAACAATACCGTATATATATCAATTTTGTGGGAATGGGTTAAAAGACAAATGTAGGGTTTTAGTCCCGCTTATAATATATTACTGTTATATGCGTTTACTATGCTGAGATAACCACCCAAATAAATTCCACAGGTCAGTTTGAAAGATTTACTTTCAGAAGTATGGACTTCTTCATTCTTTGTTCTGGAAAAAATAACATGACATAGTTTTAAGAATTTTAATGACACGTGTGCTATTAACAGAGTGGCTCATATGGTTCCAGCAGTGGTGATTCACAGGTCATATTTCCATTTGAATGGAATTCTTTCGTATGTCTGAGAACCCTTGAAGTCAAGCCTGTGAGTGTCAGTTATAATAGTGCTATTAAATCTGATTTGTATTTTAAAATAATGTTTTATCACTCTTTAAGTTCCTATGGGTGCTTTGGTTCAATCTGGTCTTAATAGAGATGATACCACGTTTATTTGGCACTTAATTTGGCATTTGTAAAAATACGTGTTTAGTTGTGTGCAGTATATAGCATTTATATCTGTTTTATTTCACCGTATAATAATGTGCAGACTCTAAACAGAAATAATTATTTAATCACTTTTGCACCGTTCATATTTTTTTGGCACAGAATAATTCAAGGTGAGTCACATGTGATATTTTAAATGTTTTTTGTTGTCATAGCAGCAAACAAGCTTTAAATATTTTCATTCAATTTCCAAGAGGAAATTATAAATTGACAGATCTGTTTAATTTTGATTAATTTTCTTGCCTTGACACGGTAAATTACAATAAAGTAATTTTAGAAATCGAATCTGATTTAGAAGCAATTTGAGGTTTGCAGATACATGTCCATCAATGGTGTTTATCCGCACACTAATTTTGCCAACAATTTTATTTAAGTCATTGAAGACCATCCAAGACTTAATATGCCGTGGTTGAATCCACTTCCACAGATTAGTAGTTGGGATGCAATAATGACCATTTAGACATGGGATACTATATAATGGGCTCAATCAAATCAGTTCACTGATCCCACGGGGGAAACAGAATGCTTGGCTGTATAAGGAGAGGTGTTAGCAGTAGAAAGAGGGAAGTGCTTATGCTATTTTACAGAACAATGGTAAGACCTCACTTGGGGTATTGTATGCAGAACTGGAGATCTTATCTTCAGAAGGATATTGATTTTTGGAGACAGTTCAGAGAAGGGCTATTAAACTGATGCATAGATTGTACAATAAAACTTACCAAGGAAGGTTAAAGGATCTTTACATGTATACATGGGCATCAGCAGAAATTTTTTCGGGGGTGGGGGGGTGGAGGGCATAATTTTACTGTCATCCTGCGCTTCCTTTTGACAATGTCATGAAGTGGAGGGGTTTAGTCATGATTAGCGTAGGCACGTGAAGGATTGAGAAACCTGATACAAAATCTTAATAGAAGGATCAAGATGCCATTGTCTAATTAGCAATTTAAAATCTGTTTTTATGTCCCTACATCCCCACATTATTCATACACACATGATCAAGGCACCATAACTATTATGGTGGAAATATTTAAACTGCTTCATGTCAATATTTTGTCTGCATTCTGCCTTAATCTCCTCTTTTCCTCCTCCATTATATATGTTCTACCCCATTTTGTCTGCATTCTGCCTTAATCTCCTCTTTTCATCCTCCATTATATATGTTCTACCCCATTTTGTCTGCATTCTGCCTTAATCACCTTTCACCCTCCATTATATATGTTCTGCTCCTTGTCACCATGTTTTTCTGCTTTTATTTTTTTGCTATCTGCCTCCACGATCCATCCATCTATCATATCATTTCATCCTCTAATATCTTTTCTGCCCATCACCATGTTGTACCATTTTTTTTTTACAATCTTCTCCAGTCCCGTGCATGAGCCACCATCTTTACCACTGACATTGCGGTGAGCGCGATGATTTTTTTTTTTTTTTTAAAGAGGAATTTTTTTTTTTATCGTGGGGGGGGGGGGGGGGGGTGCAAGCGCCCCCCCTTGCCCTCCCCTGCAGACACTCATGCATGTCTAGACAAGACAGATGGGATATGATAGAAACATTTAAATGCATAAAGGGAAACAACACAGAAAACGAGGAGAGTATGTTTATAAGAAGAAGTAAAGATACCACAACAAGAGGACATTGTCTTAAATTAGAGGGGCAAAGATTTAAAAGTAAAGTATTACTTCACTGGAACATATTACTGGAAATACTGCCTTCCTTCAGACGTGGTAGAGATTTATAAAGTGAAGTAATTTAAGCATGCGTGGGATAGGCACAAGACTATCCTAACCATAAGATAAGGCCTGGGACTAATGAAAGTATTCCGAAAACAGACTAGATGGGTCGAATAGTTTTTATCTGCCGACACATTCTATGTTTCTATTAACTTTTAGCAATGAAGTATATGTTACACAAACATCAAAACGTAAGGTGGCAGGTAGAGGAAAAGAACGCAAATCATGTTTTAAAGAGGGACTAAAACCTCTACAGGTAAGTTTGATCCGACAGAGATTTAGATGGAGCAAACTGTGAACTAGGTCCCTCCAGGGGTCTCTTGGCGTTAGTGTCTTCTAATGTGTATAAATTGTTAGTCTGTCCCGAACACGATCGATCCATAAACATAATGGTTAAATTATGTAGACTAAATATAAGAAAATATTGTTGTTGATTGTCTTATATTCGAGGTTGTCTTATAATCTGACCTCAAATCGAGGTCAGATTATAATACATGGATCCAGGTCCCCCACAGAGCTGCAGGGGACCTGGATCCCCCTCTCTAACAGCCAGTGGGTCCTTCCGGCTTCATCAAAAAAGTCCCGTTGGAAGTTGCCTCCTCTAGCCACGATAGTGCAGACATCCTCCATGCTGCCTGACACTTCCGTATATTATGACGGACCGGCTATCCTTCATAAAAGACGGAAGTGTCGGCAGCATGGAGGATGTCTGCACGTATTGTGCAGACATCCCCCGGCTGCCCCCACTAGCCACCAGGGATCAAGAAACAAGGTGAGGTGGAGGGGGGCAGAGAGACAGAGGGGGGAGGGAGGGGGGCAGAGAGACAGAGGGGGGAGGAAGGGGGGCAGAGAGACAGGGGGAGGGAGGGTGGGCAGAGAGACAAGGGGAGGGAGGGGGAAGAGAAAGACAAGGGGGAGAGGGGAAGAGAAAGCCAAGGGGAGGGAGGGGAAAGAGAAAGACAAGGGGAGGGAGGGGGAAGAGAAAGACAAGGGGAGGGAGGGGGAAGAGAAAGATAAGGGAAGGGAGGGGGAGAGAAAGACAAGGGGAGGGAGGGGAGAGAGATAAAAGTTTGCGGGTAGGGTGAGACAACATGGGAGGGGGAGAGAGATAACACTGAGGGGGAGAGAGGCAGCATTGGCACATTAAAAGGAAATAAAAACAAGAAATGCATTTGTTTAATATCATCATTTTTATTAAATATTAAAAAGCAATTTACATGTGAATATATACAAGTTAAACTTTTTTCCTATAGGGTAGTCTTATATTCAGGCTTTTAGTTTTTTTTCTAAAGCAATATCCAAAGTTTGGGGGGTCGTCTTATAATCAGGGTCGTCTTATATTCAAGCAAATACGGTATATTTTGTATGTTTATAATAAACATTTTTTTTTTTTTAAAAGATGGAGCAAACGGTGAGAATTTGTGCTAAAGCAAGTGGAACATGCCAAAAAAAGCAAACACTACAGTCGAAGGCCACACTAGAGGACTTAGGTGGAGTGCAGGAGGTAGTGAAACCTGGAGCCTGACAACTCACTTCACGCTGAACTCCAAATAACATGATAGTGTAAGTAAGAGTCTAGTATACCTTTTGGAAATTTGGCCAAGTCAAATTGTTATGTGATGAGATATTAAAACAAATACACCTCAATTTCAAGTGAAAGCCTGGATGAAACATGCACTATGGTATTGTTTGGGACAAACCACAAGGCAATATAACAGAAGACACGTTTAATAAAAATCTATTTCTGATTTTGGCATTTTTATATAAAATATAGAAAGGGGCATTGTTTCAGTAGTCCAGATTCAACTCTAATTGATAAATTTGAAGTGTATGACATAAGGTCATAATTCCTTTCCTGCCCTTACTTTAACCTTGTGATTGTCATTGTTTGCTGCAAGTCTTGGCCTTAACATACTGACTCCACGCCTGCTGGCTGCCTATATTAACCTTGACTTGAACCAATCTGTCTTTGTTCACTGCCTACACTTGTTTTGACTTTAATTAGCCTATATTTGCTGCCCTTCTTCCAATGCCACTGACCGGCCTTTGACTCTTTCCAACCTCTCCATGGGCTACATCTGTTTTGTTGTACACTTCTAGTTTTTATAGATTCAGCCACTGTAACTGAACAAGAACAACTACTTCTATATGGTAGGTATTCCCATTAAACATTGTCAGTTTTCCCAGGTTTTAAATAAATGTTTCAGACTAAAATATATTCCCCCTTGACCTTAAAAAAACAATATATTGGGGCTATATTACATGATAAAGAGGAACATTACCTTTTTGTTTCAATTCATAATACAAATAAGTGTGGTAAAATATATATTAATGCTTGGCCCAGCTATAATTACATTTATTATGTTAACATTTATTTATACAGAGCCAACAATTTACTTAAAGGGACGTTATATAACAACGTATACAGAGAGTCTGATACAGGAGAAAGCCTTGTTATTACAGTTAGCAGCTTAGACTGGGACTGAGACTGGGATTATGAGAAATGGGGTAGGATGAGCAATCCTGTCAATGCTCCAGTTCTTATCAATCATAAAATATGAATATATGGATGTATCCACAGATCACCAGTTGGTAAAGTGTAAAACTTTTACTGTAAAGAAAAACATCAGAAAAATAAATAAATAATAGTGCACAGTGCATGGCATATCCAAAATGAAATAAAACAATCAAATTGAAATAAACATGTTATTCAAATGTGTAAGAAATGTAAAAATGAAAGGGACAATCACTATAGGGTAATAAATGTATCAAATCTAGACAATCAAAGTGAAATAAACGCGAGATGCAAACATGTGAAAAAAGATATACTGTATTTATATATAAAGGAAGAAAGATAAGGCACAGCACTAGTGAATAATAGCTAGATAATAGTGTGTGTATATAGTGACCTTCACTCACAGGGATGAAATATACAAATAATGTAATCGATACTAACCACTGGAAGCAAGGAAGGTACGAAATGGCAATATGGAGATATAAGAATCCCAGACAATATATGGAGTAACAAATGACTCAATGTGAAATAAAGTGGAAGCAGCTAGTCTTATAATGGAATGCAATGGAAATATCCACTGCAAAAAGGAGAAACAAAGTAAGATGAGACAGCGCTATATATATATACAAAGACAATATAGTAAAAAGGACTACAAAGACAAGTAAATACGGAAAATATATGAATTTATTACAGAAAAATAAACATATTAAATATATATATGAAATATATGGCAAATAAAAGCCAATTGCAAGATCAATAAGTGGTCACATAGAAATAGATGTACATAAGTAAGATATATGATATTATAAAAAATAAGTAAAAGACCACAAATGGACAACAACAAGAAAATAGAATAAAATGAAATAAAAATAAAAGCAAGTATCCCTCACCCACTGGGTCTGTTCGCCTGGCCAGGTCTATTGAACAGTTAGTTTATTGCACTAAAAAGAAACACAGCTACACCCCACAGGACGCGTTTCAAAATATCTTCATCAGCTGGTGGGGGGTAGTGCAATCTTTTTGCACTACCGCCCACCAGCTGATGAAGATATTTCAAAATGCGTCCTGTGGGGGTAAGCTGGGTAAGCTCCCAGTCCAATTTCAAATATACAGAGGCATTTTTTCAGCCTCCAGACCCCAGGGGGTTTATTTTATTATATTGGAGGGTAGGGCTAGTAGCCCTGGCCTCCAGTGTATATTATATAGGAGGCTGGGAGCCTTTCATTTGCCCAGCTCCCAAGCCCATTTATTATATCCGAACATCTCCGATGCATTTTTGAATGGTCTGGACTGCTGATTCAGACCTGAATTCAGGGATATTGGGCATTGTTGCGATTTGTGAAATTCAAGTAAAGTGCCATTGCGCATCCAGTTCAAGACAAATCAACCCTACATTGATACCTACCTTATCTTGTGTAATACAAGCTCATAAAATACATATGTTTTCATGTATCAAAAACAACAAGATGCAACAAGTGTGTTTTTCCAGTGCTGGTAGAATTGTTTACATTCATGTTCAAGTGCAAATCTGCTGTCTGTCTTCTTCTGAAACTTTCAATAATAATAATAATTCAATAAATTACAATATTAAAAACCTGATATTATGTGAAAGGAATGAGCACTAACCCTATGACTAATAAATTCCAAACAGACAAAATCATTCCATTTGCCGGGTAAGGAAGATCAATTGCAGGTATATGTATTTTAACAAGCCAGACATAATTATCTAAGATCCATAGCATTACACATATTTTATTTATTTTTGTTGAAATAATACACAATGATTAGACATATGGCATAGATACTATCTCATGTGACTGTAACATTTTCTAGTTGTACTTTTTACAGCATAATCTGCAGTACTAAATTGTAATTATTAATAATACCTGATGATATTGGTAATAGTATTTACTGATTTTTGTTTAGATATACTAATACAATATATTAAGATACAATGATATAATACGTATTATAATAAAAGTAGTATACATGTATTTAACATAGAATTATAATGTAAATATATAGAATTATATACTTATAATAAAAAGTAAAACAAATACATAAAAAAACAGAAATGTAGTAAACTTAAAGTACTAAAAAGTGCTTGAACTTCATATGATTTTTACAATTTGACTTTTTTTCTCTATGAAGAAAAAATCACAAGTGTGTGAATCTTTATTCCTAATTTTTTTCTCCTTTTTTTATTATGAATCTTAATTATATAAATACTTAATTATGGTTGCACATTTTGATAATGGAAGCCAACATGAGTTAAGCTCATTCAGTCAAAATCAATTATTTGTAAAATAATTGTCAATAGAAGTAATAAAAAAAACAGTATTAGTATTCACATGGGTGTGCACAGGGGGAGTCAAGGGAGGGCCACTTGCCACAGCTGCCCCCCCCCCCCCGTATTTTAAGAAAAAATGTGCACCCCGCCGCTCCCCATATGACTGTCTGACACAGGGAAAAGAGATAAAGAAAGATTTACACTGCGTTGCGTGGAGTCAAATGTTGTGGCAAGTGGTTTGATCATGTGTGTATGAATAATGTGGGGCATAGTGTTAACATAAAAACAGATTAGAAATTGGCAATCAGACAATTGCAGCTTGATCCTTCTATTAAGCTTTTACATTAGGTTTATCAACCATTTGCATGCCTGCACTCAGGGCCGCCACCAGGAATTTCAGGGCCCCTTACTGAACAAATTTGCTGCCCCCCCCACCCGACAATAGCTCCCACTTGCCCCACCTACCCTCACAAGCATGTTAACCCGGTTTCGTGTAATATGGAGGGTGGTTGGGACAGTTGGTCAATATGCCACTAATATTTTGCCACTCAATATGACAGCAATATTTTGCCACTCAATATGCCAGTAATATTTTTCCACTCAGTATGCCAGTATTTAGCCACTCAATATGCCAGTATGTTGCTCCTCAATATGCCATTCTGTTGCCATTTAATATGCCATTCGTTTGCCACTCAATGTGCCAGTATTTAGCCAAACAATATGCCATTATTTTGCCATTTAATATTCCAATATTTTGCCCCTCAATATGCCATTCTTTTGCCATTTAATATTCCAATATTTTGCCCCTCTATATGCCATTCTTTTGCCATTTAATGTGCCAATATTTTGCCATTCAATATACCATTTAATATGCCAGTATTTAGCCCCTCAATATGCCAGTATTTAGCCACTCAATATGCCAGTATTTTGCTCCTCAATATGCCATTCTTTTGCCATTTAATATGCCAGTATTTTGCCCCTCAATATGCCATTCTTTTGCCATTTAATATGCCAGTATTTTGCCCCTCAATATACCATTATTTTGCCATTTAATATGCCAGTATTTTGCCATTTAATATGCCATTTAATGTGCCAGTATTTTGCCCCTTATTATGCCAGCTTTATGCTCATTATGTGCCACCCTCCTCCCCCCTTTCCCAGTACTTACCTCCTTCCTGCTCATTCTCCCAGTGCTCTGGTCTGCCGGTCCGCGGCTGTGAGGGAAGCGTTCTGCGCTCCCCTCCAGCCGCACGGCTTCAATAAAGTTTGTTAACTTTACCAGAGTCACATTTTGTTTTTTTAACAAACTTTATTGAGGGGATTTTTTTTTTGCTGGCGTGACCTTCTGATAATGACTTGGCTCCTCCACTTCATAACATTGTCAAAAAGAGGTGTGGCGCAGCAAGGACGATGGTAAAAGAATGCCCCCCTTGAAAAAATTTCGTAGTATTCTAATAACAGATCACTGTATGCATATCTAGAACAATACATGAAAATGAGGATACAATTTGAGGATATTTGTATATTCATATACTGTTGTTTAGCAGACACAGACAGCATATAGCTGTGGAGGTCAGACATTCACTTATCATATTATTGTAATTAGCTTTACTGTACCAGGGTCATTTAAGGTCAAATGCAAGTTCTGAGGCTTACTATTACTTGTCTTAAATTAAAGGACCTGAGTCATTTGGTCACAATTGCTGCATCCTTGCTAAACCATAATTTATCTGTCTAGTGCACCGTCTCAAATTATATACCATTATCAGCAAGCAAACATTCATTTAAAACCATACTTTTTATACAGTATATATAACACAGTTCAAAATATAAAATAGGGAATAACACAAGTATCACTAAACTTTTTTTTTACTCATGTTTTACAACACCAAGCCATTAATTTTCACTTTACTTCATTCATAGTCCCCAGCCCTTACTACTTGGTTTCCAGACCCCCTTGGCTCTAAAGGGGCCGAATGTGACATCCGCATTGTTCCTAAAAGCAATGTGTCTGCAATGGTTATTCGGAAGATGGCCTACTGGCAAGAGCAACGGAAGATGAGCTCTCAGATGAGCTCTTACCATTCAATTGTCAAAGGCAATATTTACAAATATTGCCTTTGACAGGTGTTGATCTGCCTCCCTCTCCTCACTATAGTTTTAGTGAGGGAGAGAGACAGATCAGATAAAGTAAACTTTAATAGTAATACATTTAATATTTATTAAAATGTTAACAACCAAGGGCTTTTATATAAGTTAAAATACCACCATTTGAAATCCTAGGGTATCTACTTTTACAAAATATATGGTTATATGGGGTAAAATACACTGTCTGGCTTTAAAAATGTCCCAAATGGAACATGGGCGCAGGCTGACTAAATGTCAAAATTCCAAAAACAACTTTGTGGGGAACTCATTATACCGTTGTGAGCACAATACAGAGTGGACGACAATAGTGTGATATTGGAAATAGAGAAAATGGAGTGACAGGAGCTAAAAGTCAAAATAATAGTATATGAATCTGGAGTAATACAACCCCTTTATTATTAACAAGTTTAAATGGAATTATTAAATATATATACATATTATAATTTAAATGGGGAGGGGTTGTTATGGCTTTAGAGTACAAAAAGAAAAAAAGAGAAAAGAATGTCCATGCAGTGTCCTATTATGGCAAAATAGTATGCAAATGCACTCTCTTGCCTGGTGTGAACCCACGTGTCTATATATACAAATACACGCGTATTTACTTTCAGTGAAAGGGACACTTTTTAAACATTGGTCCTTTAACAAAATATCGACCTGTGCTCTATTCTGCCAGGGTGTGTGGGCAATAGAGGATCATGTAAAGAAAAAACAGTGAGTCAATGAAACTCGTAGACAAGAAGGGAGGAGCCAGAACATCTGTAAGGAACAACACCCTGTTTCCTTAGAAGGACGCTACTAGTATATGCGACTAACACAAGCTGTGCAGGTTTTTAAGATGTATACATGTAAGCAGATATCATTTGCTTTTTATTAAAGAAGGGGGGTTCCTCGTGATTTGTGGGGATCTTTTGACATGCTAAATCCTAAGCAAGCCATTATCAGCATAACTGTGGAGTTAAGATAAGTTGTTATTATATTTGTACACCCTCACTTGTGTATTTCAACTTGTATTTTTTGTGGTGCTGTACTTGAGTGGTACACCACTGAGAGTGGTTGCTGCACCCCTATTTGCAGGCTATTTGGAGCGCCACATTCACAATCTACCTGAAAAAGAGAACAGAAGTCGTATAAACTATCACTCCAAAGTATACTTCCATTGATATACCACATAATAGACAAAGGCAGTCAAAAGGTGGCATGAAAATACAAATGTTTTTTTAATTAATTATAATGTGGGCATATTACATTTTGGAATGTGCAGTTGCCGCATGTAACCTAGAGGGCAGGATGATGACTCACAGTCAGGGTCGGACTGGCCCACTGGGATACTGGGAAAAATCACGCTGGGCCACTTGCCCTGGGGCCGCTGGAGCATGCATTTGGCTTTAAGAAATTTGGCGGCTGCTTTAAGAAATTCGGCCGCCGGATGTTTGCAGAGGGAGGGAAAACAAACAGAGCTATGGTGACATTGCGGTGACAGCAGAAAAGTTTCCGGTATGGGGGCGGGTTGAGAGAGACATTACAGGTGGGGAGCGAGAAGAAGACATTAAAGGAGAGGGGAGAGAAGGAGATATTAGAGGTGGGGAGGACGAGGCATTATGGGGGAGAAAGAGAGACGCCACAGGGGGAGATAGAGAGATTACAGGGGGAGAGAAAGAGACATTACAGGGGGAGAGAGTGACATTACGTGGGGGAAAGAGAGAGACATTACAGGGGGAAAGAGAGAGACATTACAGGGGGAAAGAGAGAGACATTACAGGGGAAAGAGAGAGACATTACAGGGGAAAGAGAGAGACATTACAGGGGGAAAGAGAGAGACATTACAGGGGGAAAGAGAGAGACATTACAGGGGGAAAGAGAGAGACATTACAGGGGAAAGAGAGAGACATTACAGGGGGAAAGAGAGAGACATTACAGGGGAAAGAGAGAGACATTACAGTGGGGGGCAGAGAGAGAGACATTACAGTGGGGGGCAGAGAGAGAGAGAGACCTTACAGGGGGAGTGAGAGAGAGACATTATTGGTTCAGAGAGAGAGAGACATTACAGGGAAGTGAGATAGAGAGACATTACGGGGGGGGAGAGAGAGAGAGAGACATTACAGGGAGAGAGAGACATTCCAGGAGGAGAGAGAGAGACATTTTATGGGGAAGAGACAATACAGGGGGGAGAGAGAGAGACATTAGGAGAGAAAGAGAGAGAGAGAGAGAGAGAGAGAGAGAGACAGAGAGAGACAGAGAGAGAGACAGAGAGAGACAGAGACATTACAGGGGAAGAGAGAGACATTGTGGGGGGGACACCACAGGGGGAGAGAGGAGGATACATTACAGGGGGAGAGGTAGAGACACACTACAGAAATAAGAGGTAGAGACACACTACAGAAATAAGAAATAGAGGCACACTACATACATGAGAGATTGAGGCACTACAGAAATGAAAGAGACACTACAGAAATGGGAGAGAGAGACATTAGAGAAATGAGAGGGGGAGAGGAAAAGACAGACAGACATGGGCAGTGCCCCTCACGAAAACAGACTCTGGTTTCGCCCCTGTGAGTTCAATCTCTGGGTCAAGTCTTGTGAGTGCAACATGGGTGCTGGGGCAAGTCCTGTGATGGCAATCTAATTGCTGGGGTAAGTTCGGGGTGCTGGGACAAGTTCGGGGCGCTGGGGCAAGCCTTTTGAGTGCAATCTGGGGTACATCAATATATCCACCCAGTATGTACTGGAATGGGACGGTTCTTTGTGGGAAGGCTATATCTCACAAACTGCCAGATATATATCCATCCCTGCAATATATATGCCCTCATATAACTTTGTGTACATACTGGGGCCTATGTACTGCTCTGTGCATGGGTTATATATTAGGGTATTTTGTTAAATGACTGGGGTTATATGTTCCCCAAAATACGGGTAAATAAAAACTCTTCAGATATGCTTTTAAAATGCATGGTATTCCTTTTAATGAGCAAAAAAAGTATGTTATGCTGTGGGGCTGGTATAATGACATTATGATTTGGGGCTGGTATACAAAAATTTTTCCAGGGCTGGTTTTTGTTCCCAGTCCGGCACTGCTCAAAGTCCTATCATCCAATGGGCATGTAGGCTCTCTCTCTTTGCCTACATGCCCAGTCAGGGTTGCTGGATGATAGGACTGTTCGTAACCACTATCCCTTGCCATTTTCAAAGTGGAAGCAATCTATACCTTGCTATTTTTGAGTTGCTCAATAACCGAACTTACAATTTCCCCATATTTAATAGGAGTTATCTTTGTTTCTTGGGCAATGGTACAAAGTATATTATGAGTCTAGGACCAGGTCTACTAAATATTGATTATTTATTGTTATAATGTTTTGTTAATTTTGTGTAGATTTTCACTGTATCTTTTATAGTATTTTAAAGTGACTGGGTGTGACCAGTTCATATTCCATGCATATGGCTAAATATTATTATCTATATGTCCACAATACATTTACTAAAAAACATTTATATTTGCCTACCACCTTTTGACTGCCCTGGTCCATTATTTGGTATATTTATAGGGGTTTACTTTGGAGTATGGTTTCTCTTTTTCTCAATAGTTTAATAAAGATAACGCATATTAAATGTAATAGATACACCAAATATTAATCAGAAAATTGTGTTAAAACCGCACAAATAAAACCACCACCAGTGGAAGTCTGGAAACCTGTGCTCAACTCCACTGTGATGAATTCAAAAGAAGTTGCCATCTCTAGTGCTCTAGATGCCTGTATGCAAGTGGGGAACGTACAAACGAAGGTTACACAGTTCAGTGATAGATAACTTGCACATAGGCAAAAGTGTTTGCTTGGCCAATTTAACTGATGTGACTCCGCCCACCTAATGTGTTTTGCTCAGTGGCTTCCTCAGGGGGTTGCTAAATTTGTATATCAACACATTTAAAGAAACATGTTTAAAACTTAGTGACAATAAAATCATCATAATGATATAACATTATGAATAAAACATTATAAATATAATCCTAAAAATAAAACATCATAAATAAAATGTAAATGTTAATACATGCAAAAAGAAAACACAGGAGACTCAGCACACCGTTTAAGGGAGTTTAGTCCACCAAAAAATAACGACATTTCAGCCCAGCACTGAGCTTTTTCAAGTCTTTTTTCGAGACTTGAAAAAAGCTCAGTGCTGGGCTGAAACGTTGTTATTTTATGTTGGATTAAACTCCCTTAAACGGTGTGCTGAGTCTCCTGTGTTTTCTTTTTGCTTTATAGGCGTGAATGACGCTCTCTCATTGCACCCGATACTTGTAAGTGTGCAGACCCATTCATACTTTTCAATGTTAATACATGTTAATAATTAAAATCTAGCATAAACAGATACATATAGGAAATTAAGTATACATGGCACTAAATGATAGTCTGGAGCAGGAAAAATTATGAAATCCGGAATCATGAAATTTGCACAGCTTATTCATGTTGGATTTTCTAGGTCAGCGTTGCGCTTTTTTCAGCTATTTACATTGTTTCATTCCGTTAATTAATTTTTGAGGTAATTAGACACCACACAAACTGTGAATGGGTAATTGTTCTACACCATCAGTAATGTCATAATCGATGGAGCATAGACTAAATATCAATTTTTTTCCAGGCTTAGCGTGCTGAACGAATATGCTGTTTACAAGATGGAGGAACTAAAATACACTCCGAATGTTTTTGAAACTGAAATACACCAAACAAAGCAGCAGCAACAAGAATCTAAATCGTAGGAAAAGTGTGATAGTAAAGCTAGTACATATGGGTATATATATATATATATATATATATATATATATATACCTACCAGTGAACTTTTTCAACAGAACAGTGCACAACGGCAAGATATATTTACTACATAAACACAAATTGGTACTTAAACTAAGGTACACTATAGATTCCCTAGGCAAAAACAAGATAAACAAATGCAATATATATACATACATACATACATATATGATACCAACATTTAACAAGAAAAGGTCCTCATGGATAAAGGGATATGAATTCCTTTTCTATAGACGCATTTTATTAAGGTTTGCGTGGTGATCTATGTGAGCACTCTGTCTGATAAAAAATAATATCTCACATTTTCAAATACAGAACTCTTCTAGATATCCAACCAGTACTTCCTTTTTTTTTATTTCCCAGTTTTGTTTATTTTGTGTGATGCTATAATAGAATAGTTAATTTTTGAATATAGCATTATTATTATTTAATATAGTATTATTATTTAATATAGTTTTGGCATATAAATGGATATGTGTCCCCATCGCCATTTCTGTTCTGTATCCTAAAAATGTCGATAAAATATAAATAAAAAATTGAAAAAATGATATGTGTGGTTAATGTAAAATGGTAAACTCATTATTAAGGTAAATACCCTAAATGTAATTGAACCATAACAACCATTTGACTAGTTCAGTAATGTACTTGAATAATGTATACATTGTAACTTATACATTGCAATCAGCTGTGAGTTTGTTGGTGAAATACATCATTCTATAAAATACAGCTGTGTTCCTGGCATGGTTCATCTAAGGACTTGCCAAAATGATTATGAACTAACATCAAAATGTGCATTTATATGGAGAGGTATGCATAAACCTAAGGTATATTTTACTGAAATAATTTAATAGGAGAGGAAATTAGTACATTAAAATAAAATTAACTGAGGATGAAATGACAAATCCAGACACAGAGAAAATAGTGACATAATAATAACATAAATCACGTATACTTTCCGATCATGAATCATGGATTGAGGACAATTCATACACATGATGGCAAGATTTTGATATAAGGATCGCAACCCTAGATTATTGCAGAACTTTCTGTCAGTAGTCTTCCATGCTGAACAATAATTGAGAGTTTTTGAAGTCATTGTAATTTGCTATTTGTATAGCTTTAGGAAGTAACATTCCTATGTATGTTATAGTTGGTCAGCTGATCCTTGCAGTTTTTTTTTATTTGACATACAATCATGGGAAAAAAATGCACCCTCTTTGAACTTTATGGTTTTACATATCGGTACATAATAACAATGATCTGTTTCTTAGTAGGTCTTAAAATTAGGTAAATACAACCTCAGATGAACAACAACACATGACATATTACACTGTGTCATTATTTATTTAACAAAAATAAAGCCAAAATGGATAAGCCATGGGTGAAAATAGCATATAGAACTACCTTTAACAGCATTAACTTGAAGTAATTATTTTGGTTATGACTTTATCAGTCTCTCGCACATTTGTGGAGGAATTTTGGTCCACTCTACAGTTCATTGAACACAGCTCTTAAGGTCCAGCTACAGTATGTCAATTGGGTTGAGTTCTGGACTTTGTGTAAAGGACATTGTTCAGAAGACTTATGGTTTGCTCAACCTAAGCCATTCTACCATGTTCTTTTTAGCGAGAAGAGACTTTCTCCTGGCAACCCTTCCAAACAAGCAATACTTATTCAGTCATTTAATATGCCAGGATTTACCCATTTAATATGCCAGGATTTAACCCCTCAATATGTCAGCATTTACCCATTTAATATGCCAGGATTTACCCATTTAATATGCCAGGATTTAACCCCTCAATATGTCAGCATTTACCCATTTAATATGCCAGGATTTAACCCTTCAATGTGCCAGAATTTAGCCATTTAATATGCCAGGATTTAACTCCTCAATATGCCAGGATTTAGCCTTTTAATATGCCAGGATTTGACCCCTCAATATGCCAGGATTTATCCTTTTAATGTGCCAGGATTTAGCCGTTTAATATGTCAGGATTTTGCCACTCAATATTCCATAATTTAGCCCTTCAATATGCCAGGATTTAGCCACCCAATATGCCAGGATTTAGCCACCCAATATGCCAGGATTTAGCCATTTAATATGCCAGGATTTTGCCCCTCAATATGCCAGGATTTTGCCACTCTATGCCAGGTTTTGCCACTCTACAATAGGATTTAGCCCCTCAATATGCCAGGATTTGCTCCCCCCCCCCCCCCCCATTCCCTAGTACTTACCTCCTTGTTGCTCTCCGGTTTCCTCAGTGCATCTTCCCTCCTGCACGGAGGAAGGAAACTCCAGTCATGTTTTTTTTTTAACTTTATTGAAGTCGCGCAACATTAATAAAGTTAAAAAAAAACGCTACCAGAGTTTCCTTCCTCCGTGCAGGAGGGAAGATGCATGGATGAAACGACTAAGGTTAATGTAACAGGGAGCTTGATGGCAGCGTTAAGCTCCCTGTTACATCAAAGGCAGCGGCGGGGGGCATTTTTTTTTTCACCCCCCTTGTCCGCACCTGCGGACGCCCATGCTAATGCATGGCTTGATGGAATAGCCATGAATCCTCTAAGGAATTTTCCATGTCCTCAAGCTATTAATATAGGAATTTTAAGTCATTTATGTCATTAAATGCCAGGATTTAGCCATTCAGTATGCCAGGATTTAACCCATCAATATGCCAGGATTTAGCCATTTAATATGCCAGGATTTAACCCCTCAATGTGCCAGGATTTAGCTATTTAATATGCCAGGATTTAACCCCTCAAGATGCCAGGATTTAACCCCTCAATATGCCAGGATTTAGCCATTTAATATGCCAGGATTTAGCCATTTAATATGCAAGGATTTAGCCATTCAATATGCCAGGATTTAGCCATTTAATATGCCAGGATTCAGCCCCTCAATATGCCAGGATTTAGCCATTTAATATGCCAGGATTTAACCCCTCAATGTGCTAGGATTTAGCTATTTAATATGCCAGGATTTAACCCCTCAATATGCCAGGATTTAACCCCTCAATATGCCAGGATTTAGCCATTTAATATGCCAGGATTTAACCCCTCATTGTGCCAGGATTTAGCCATTTATTATGCCAGGATTAAACCCCTTAATATGCCAGGCTTTAGCCATTTAATATTCCATGATTTAGCCACTTAATATGCCACGATTTTCCCCCTCAATATGCCAGGATTTAGCCACCCTAGTACTTACATCCTTGTTGCTCTCCGGAGGAAGGAAACTCCAGGATGTTTTTTTTTTACTTTATTGAAGTTGTGCAACATCAATAAAGTTATAAAAAATTAAAAAAAAACACGACCAGAGTTTCCTTCCTCCATGCAGGAGGGAAGATGCACGGATGAAATGACTAAGGTTAGTGTAACAGGGAGCTTAACGGCAGGGTTAAGCTCCCTGTTACATCAAAGGCAGCGGTGAGGGGCACTTTTTTTTTTCCCTTGAAAATCCATGGGTGTTGCAAGAGCCCCCCCTTGCATAACCCCCCCCCCCCCCCCTGCGGACGCCCATGCTAACGCATGGCTTGATGGAATAGCCATGAATCCTCTAAGGAAATGTTCCATGTCCTCAAGCTATTAATATAGAAATTTTAAGTTAAATGTGTACTGAAATAAAGGTAACTTGTTTAAGAGTATAGATCAGAATGACTTCTAAAACCACAATAGACAGTATAGGATGGTAGTAGGATATTTCTAGCCTTAATAGGTGAACGCGTTGTAATCTTAATAATCCCAATAATACAGAGCATAAAGGAAAATAAAATGCACTCCTTATTCAGACACATATGCAAACTATACTGAAACTATTTACCTGAAGATTGCAGAAACATATATATTAGTTATCTCTAGAAAATGGTATGTATTATCCTCCATATCATACTGTCTCTTTTCGTTCTGTAAGATTGGGTTGACACGGAGAAGAGTTCAGAAGTGCAAACACAGCCATATATCAAACGTGAGTAAAAAGACAGGGTTTAATAGCTTCTGTGATTTATTTATAATATCAAAAGAACATCAGTCTATTGCACATTGACCATCTCTTGGAGTATTTCAGTATTTCACAGACTTCATATCAGCACATTTCATTTTTTGACTCTTCTAAGAAAAAGAATAAGCCATCCATGTGTATGACTCATATCATGCAGTCAAACTGCACAGAAAAAAGTAATTGTGTTCTGGGAACTGAAAATGATTTACCCCCAGCCAGTCTACACTCAATCTAAAATATTACATAACAGGAGCTTCTGTGAAGAGTTTGCATGATTCAGTCAAAACATTTAGAATCAAGAATGTATCTTATGAGACATCAAACTATTTTTTATGAGGGAACAGTAACATACAGAACTTTCCTGAATTTTCAAGAACTATATGTTAAGGTATAATAAATTCATGTTATGGTTTGTACGACGACTCATTCGGGATATTAAGATGTACATGTGAAATTATTACTCAATTCTATTGTCCCTTGTTACCAAATACAATACAGGGAAATATCTTATATTTTGACTTATGTACCTTTAAATGCATGCTAGTATCATGTTGAGGTGTAAATGTAGGGTAATGTACTTACTTGTTCATGCAGGACACAAGAAATGAGGGCTTAAGATGGGTGGAATCAGTGAACAGCATGTGTGCATTTGTAACAAGGATAGGCACAGTGTCAGACACCGGCCCATGGCAACGTTATTAAATTGTCTGTCAAAAAGTCTAGGAAATGTCTACAATGAACAATATTGGTGCCTATCCCTGATTTGCATTGACAGGTAGAGGGCAATAAATTATGCATCTGTGGTTGGTTTATATCCGAGATGTTTCATTTCCCTTGTGAATGTGCTATGTCTGTGCATTCACAGAATTTTATTCCTCTGTGGTCCCAAACAGGGCTGGCTTTTGGGGTGTGCGACCTGTGCGAGTGCACAGAGCACAACACCACCTGGTCGCCCGTCCACCACTTAAAATGAAAACGTTTTTTGGTAGAGGAACTGGCAGGGGGGAGAGAACAGAGGAGAGGGGAGAAAACATAGATGGGGAGGAGAGAACAGAGGAGGGGGGAGAAAACAGAGATGGGTGAGGAGAGGGAGAGAACAGAGGGGGGAACAGATGGGTGTGGAGGGGGTTAGAACAGAGGAGGGGGGATAAAACAGATGGGTGCGGAAGTCAGAGAACAGAGGAGGTGAGAGAAAACAGATAGATGCGGAGGGGGAGAAAACAGAGATGGGTGAGGAGGGGGGAGAAAACAGTTCTGGGGAGGAGGAGGAGAGAACAGAGAACAGAGGAGGAGGGAGAGAGAACAGAGGAGGAGGGAGAAAACAAACAGATGAGGAGGAGAGGGAGAGAACAGAGATGGGTAAGGAGGGGGAGAAAACAGATATGGGTGAGGGGGAGAAAAAAACAAAGATGAGGAGGAGGAGGAGAAAACAGAGATGGGTGAGGAGGGAGGAGAAAACAGATGGGGAGGAGGGGGAGATAACAGAGATGGGTGAGGAGGGGGAGAAAACAGAGATGGATGAGGAGGGGGATTAAACAAACAGAGATGAGGAGGAGGGGGAGAGAACAGAGATGCATGAGGAGGGGGGAGAAAACAAAGATGGGTGAGGAGGGAGAGAGAACAGAGGATGGGGAGAAAATAGATGGGTGCAGAGGGGGAGAGAACAGAGGAGGGGGGAGAGAACAGAGGAGGGGGGGAAAACAAACAGAGATGAGGAGGAGGTGATAAAACAGATGGGGAGGAGGGGAGAGAACTGAGATGGGTGAGGAGGGGGGAGAAAACATAGATGGGGAGGGGGATAAAACAAACAGAGATGAGGTGGAGAAAACAGAGATGGGAGAGGAGGGGGGAGAAAACAGAGATGGGGAGGGGGATAAAACAAACAGAGATGAGGTGGAGAAAACAGAGATGGGAGAGGAGGGGGGAGAAAACAGAGATGGGAGAGGAGGGGGGAGAAAACAGAGATGGGAGAGGATGGGGAGAAAACAGAGAGGGGTGAGGAGGGGAAGAGAACAGAGAAGGGGGAAACAGATGGGTGCAGAGGGGGAGAGAACAGAGGAGGGGAGGATGGGGAGAGAACAGAGGAGGGTGGAGAAACAGAGATGGGGAGGAGGGGGAGAGAACAGAGGAAGGGGGAGAAAACAGAGATGGGGAGGAGGGGGAGAGAACAGAGGAAGGGGGAGAAAACAGAGAAAGGGAGGAGGGGGAGAAAATAGAGATGGGGAGGAGGGGGAGAATGGGAGGGGAGAGAACAGGGGATATGGGAAAAGGGAAAGAGGTACTGGAAGGGGAAGGAGTGATAATCAATATGAGGGGGAGGAGAGATAACAGATATGGGAAGGGAGAAAGAGATAACAGATATGAGGGATGGAGACATGGGGGTGGGGGGAGGAGAGACGTACATGGAAAGGGAGAGAGACATAAAATGGGGGGTTGGAGAGAGAAAGACATGGCAAGGAAGAGGAAATAGACAAACATGGGAAGGTACAGAGACATACATGGAGGGGGAGGAAAGAGACATACATGAGGGTAGAGTGGGGGGGTGCCAGAAGGTTGGCCCACACAGGGCACCTGAACACTTAAGGCCGACCCAGGTCCGAGAGATTGGGGACGCAGGTGTCAGGCTGTATGAGAGTAGTCCTTTATCAGCACTGTCTGTTGGGGAACCCGAGGAAGGGTTTTGAATTTTTGATTTGTGAATATACTAGCTGAGGGTGGCATGTAAAAAAGGAATTTATGACTGGTGATGGAATGACCCATGAACTTCAAAACTTAATTAAATTGGAAAAGGAACAATGTAGAGAGCTGATTTAGATTCTTGTTGTTGCTCCTCAGTAATTCATCCCCATTGTCCATATAGTTCACCTCAAAACTTAATTAACACATAACTTTGGAAAGGAACAACACAGCTAGCTGAAAATAGTCGAGCTGACCTAGAGATTCCAGCATGAATTAGCTGTGCAAATTACATAATTCTAGAGTTCAGCATTCTAGCATTTTTAGCGCTTAAGACAAGCAAACAACCAAACAGACATTTTTTGTTTTATGAAATGAAATAATTTACAAAATTGGGTGCACCACAATAAAATTCACATAAACTATACTCTCTTTGTCAATAATGTAAGTGGGATGGAATCAGAAATGTCCACTCCTTCGCCAGAGCACAATTTACACAATCCTGTAAGAGTCCTGGTTTGATAAAGTAAAAAGACTTGGAATCCATTTAATTAACTATGAATTGATTTACAAAAATGTATACTCAGTAAAGAGAGAATTACAAGGAACTCATATGGGAATTTCAAACTTTAGGCCCATGTAGCTGAGTTTGAAAAATTCTACAATTCAGCCGATTGGGAGAATTTTTCCAACTTTGCTACTGTGATCTAAATGTGAAATTCCTGTCTCAGTTGCCTGCAATTCTCTCTTTATTAACTAAAACCTTTAACATCATACTTACCAACTGTAGACCGATGAAAGTGAATGGTCACAGTTATTAATGTTCACAATACATTGTATTTCCAGGCGAAAAAAACTATTAAACATGCTGCTAATTTAATTGATTTTTATCTCAGTATGAAAAAGTTTGTCCATGGTTTGTTATCTGTTCTATGCTTTCTGATATGCACTAAAACACAGGGTTAGGTGGGAGGGTAAGTACTGAATAAGCTTAACAAGCACGGTTACTGGTGATCTCTTGTCCATATTGTAAATATGTGATCCTCCGCATCCTGCAGAATAAATTAACCCCTTGGCGACACAGGATGGAGTTTTTGTACTAGAATTAGTACATATACAGTATTAAAATACCACCATTTGAAATACCTTAGGATGTCTATTTTCCAAAAATATATGGTTTGATGGGGTAAAATTCATTGGACGGCTTTAAAAATGTTCCAAATGGAACATGGGCGCAGGCTGACTACATGTCAAAATTCCAAGTTGGAAATGCACCCCCCCTAAACGTGGCCTTTTAGCCCCCAAACAACCCAACAAACCTATGCATGGGTGGTATCCCTGTACTCAGGAGATGTTGCTGAACACATATTGGGGTGTTGTTTTGCACTGACACATAACAGGATCTGTGAATTCATGCTCGAAGTACAATGTGTATGGGGAAAAAATGACATCCCAACCCTTTGACATAGGTTGGTGGTAGAATTAGCACTTGGAAAGTGTTAAAATACCAACATTTTAAATACCCTAGGATGTCTAGTTTTCCAAAATATATGGTTTGATGGGGTAAAATACTTTGACAGGCTTCAAAAGTGTCCCAAATGGAACATGGGCACAGGCTGACTACATTTCAAAATTCCAAGTTGGAAATGCACCCCCCCTAAACGTGGCCTTTTAGCCCCCAAACAACCCAACAAACCTATGCATCGGTGGTATCCCTGTACTCAGGAGATGTTGCTAAACACATATTGGGTTGTTGTTTTGCACTGACACATAACAGGCTCTGTGAATTCATGCTCAAAGTACAATGTATGTGGAAACAAAACATTAAAAAATTACTAACCTAAAATTTGACTGGTGGTAGAATTAGTGCATGGAAAGTTTTAAAATACTACCATTTGAAATACCCTAGGGTGTCTAGTTTGATAAAATGTATGGTTTTGTGGGGTAAAATACACATTCTGGCTTCACAAATGTCCCACATGGGCGCAGGTGCGCAGGTTTTCTGGATGTCAGAATTCCAAGTTGAAAAACCAAAAAGCGCACCTCTCAAATGTGGCCTTTTAACCCCAAAATAATCTAACTAACCTACACATGGGTGGTATCCCTGTACTCAGGAGATGTTGCTAAACACATATTGAGGTGTTGTTTGGCACTGACACATAATAGGATTTGTGAAGTAATGCCCAAAGTACAATGTATGTGAAAAAAAATTACTACCCAAAACATTGACATAGGCTGGTAGTATAATTAGTGCATGGAAAGTGTTAAAATACTACCATTTGAAATACCATAGGGTGTCTAGTTTAAAAAAATATATGGCTTTGTGGGGTAGAATACACTTTCTGGCTTCAAAAATGTCCCAAATGGGACATGGGCGCAAGTTTCTACATGTCAGAATTCCAAGTTGGAAAACCAAAATGCGCACCCCTTAAATGTGGCCTTTTAGCCCCAAAACAAACCAACAAACCTATGCATGGGTGGTATCCCTGTACTCAGGAGATGTTGCTGAACACATACTGAGGTGTTATTTGGAAATACCCCTTCACATTTTAAGGTAATGTTTACCTAAATTGCAATCTATGTGAAAAATTAAAACAAAAACATTTGCTGCAAACTTTGGCAAAGATTGGTGGTAAAATGACTACATGAAATGTGTCAAAATACCCCAAGTTAAATGCCCTGAATGGTCTAGTTTTCAAAAATATGTACATGTTGGGGGTCGTTCATGGATTTAGTACAGAAATCAGTGTTACAATGTCACTATCGCTAATTTTGAAAAAAAAGGATTTTAAAATAGCTTTGCACTACTTATAGTTCTGGCCCTGTAACATGAATAAAAAAGCACAACTCAGGACATATATTACAAACTATTTAGCAGTGTTTTTTTGTTGTCTCTTGTACATGAGTATACGATTTTTCCAATAAAAGTCTTAAAGAAATTTTTTTTTCATTTTTTGGCCATATTTTTTTTTTTACATCAAATTATATGCTATTATCAAAATACTAATATCAAAAGAAAGCCCTTCTTATAACGATAAAAACGGTATATAGTTTGTGTGGGTACACTAAATGAGACAGAAATAAATTACAGCAAAACACAAACACTTCAGAAATGTTAAAACAGCCCATGTCACCAAGCGTCGGACAAGCCAAAAAAGTCATGTCACTAAGGGGTTAAATAGAAGATAGGCCCACATATAATATATTACAATTAAAAGTAGATATTACTAAAGCAAACATTATATCCTTTTATTTATTAAAAAATAGCATTTTATATGGGTCAGTTATGGAGAGAAAACTGTTGGTCTGCCATCTGCTGTTTTTATTTACTTTATTTGCATGACTTTGAGGCTGACTTATTTACTTTTACATTAAAATGTACGTTGACTTGTGAAAGGGTGAAAGTAGTTTTTTATAATTTTTGCTTGTGATACACGTTAGATGCATATATACAGTGCCTTGCAAAAGTATTCAAATATTGGGAGATTGAGAACTGCCGACCTAGAATATATTCTAGGTACAGGTGCAATGCAACGGACTGCTTGTATGCTCTCTCCTAAGGAGCACAAATATGGGAAAACAAATTGTATCAAAAATAAGCAGACATGCACACTGATAGTATAAAGGTAAAATTATTTTATTGAAATTATAGTGTCGTAGCTACAATCAAAAATAGTTATTTAGTAAGAGAGATATAACAGTATATAGAGTAGTACTGATATAGACAAAAATAGGAAAAAAACAGGAAAAAAAGAAAAAAAAAAGAAAACAGGAGTTAAAACGAACTGTAGACACAGCAGATAAGCAACAAAAAAATTATAAATAGAGAACTAATAAAGACAATATGAAAAAATGTGGGATAAATTGAAAAAATTAGAGCAAGGGCACAATAGCTATAAGAAAAAATATAAAAAAAAAAGAAAATAAAAAATGAAAAAAAAGGGGAGAGGTGTAGTGGTTAAGACGGGCTCAAACAAATAACTGAACAACAGTACGAGATAGGTAAAGTAAATGGCCAACCACTGCAAAAAAATAACAAAAAGTAGAAAAAATAGAAAAAATAATGATGTGGGAAAAAAGAGGTCCACAGGTAATGCCTCTTGCAAAATAAATCAAGGGAACTGCATCAGTGCAACAAGAAAAAACTAAAATAATAGTCAATAAATAAAGCAGTTTAGTAGACTTGGCACTTATCTCTCCCAGATGTGGGAATACCGTCTATCTTGATAGTAAAAATATAGGGTCTGTGAGAGTTCATGAGTAGTCTTTGAAAAAACTTTTTGTTTGAAATAAACTTGAAAAAAATCTTGCTGATGCAGGGATGCTCCTAAAGGGTTACTGCTGAGGTCTTGATATGGGCACGGGGGCAACAGTATTCACCCCCTTAACGTTTTAACTATTTTGTTACATTACAGCCAAGTTCAATGTTTTATTAATCTAAATTTACGTGTTGGATGAGAACACAATAGTCTAAGTTGGTGAAGTGAAATGAGAAAATTATATACATAAAACTATTTTTTATAAATAGAAAACTGGCATGTGCGTATGTTTGTTATAAAGCCCATAAAAAGCTCTGCTGCAATCAATTACCTTCATAAGTCACATAATTAGTGAAATGATGTCCACCTATGTGCAATCTATGTGTCACATGAACTGTCATTACATATACACACCTTTTTTGAAAGGCCCCAGAGGCTGCAACACCTAAGCAAGAGGCACCACTAACCAAACACTGCCATGAAGACCAAGGAACTCTCCAAACATGTAAGGGAAAATGTTGTTGAGCAGTACAAGTCAGGGTTAGGTTATAAAAAAAATATCCAAATCTTTGATGACCCCCAGGAGCACCATCAAATCTATCATAACCAAATGGATAGAACATGGCACAACAGCAAACCTGCCAAGAGAGACGGCTGCCCACCAAATCTCATGGACCGGGCAAGGAGGGCATTAATCAGAGAGGCAGCACAGGGACCTAAGGTAACCCTGGAGGAGCTGCAGAGTTCCATAGCAGAGACTGGAGTGTCTGTACATAGGACGACAATAAGCCTTACGCTCCATAGAGTTGGGTTTTATGGCAGAGTGGCCAGAAGAAAGCCATTACTTCCATCAAAAAACAAAATGGCACGTTTTGAGTTTGCAAAAAGGCATGTGGGAGACTCCCAAAATGTATGGAGGAAGGTGCTCTGGTCTGATGAGACTAAAATTGAACTTTTTGGCCATCAAAGAAAACGCTATGTCTGGCGCAAACCCAACACATCCCATCACCCAAAGAACACAATCCCCACAGTGAAACATGGTGGTGGCAGCATCATGCTGTGGGGATGTTTTTCAGCAGCCGGGACTGGGAAACTGGTTAGAGTTGAGGGAAAGATGGATGGTGCTAAATACAGGGATATTTTTGAGCAAAACCTGTACCACTTTGTGCGTGATTTAAGGCTAGGACGGAGGTTCACCTTCCAGCAGGACAATGACCCCAAGCACACTGCTAAAGCAACACTTGAGTGGTGTAAGGGGAAACATGTAAATGTGTTGGAATGGCCTAGTCAAAGCCCAGACCTCAATCCAATAGAAAATCTGTGGTCAGACTTAAAGATTGCTGTTCACAAGCGCAAACCATCAAACTTGAAGGAGCTGGAGCAGTTTTGCAAGGAGGAATGGGGGACTTGGAGCTGTGATTCCCGCAAAAGGTGGCTCTACAAAGTATTGACTTTAGGGGGGTGAGTAGTTATGCACATTGACTTTTTCTGTTATTTTGTCCTATTTGTTGTTTGCTTCACAATCAAAAAAAAAAATCTTCAAATTGTGGGCATGTTGTGTAAACTAAATGCTGCAAATCCTCAAACAATCCATGTTAATTCCAGGTTGTGAGGCAACAAAACACAAAAAATGCCAATGGGGGTGAAACATGGCATTATATATATGTTAGTATATGTGGTACTGTCTAAAAACAACTAACTGTAATGGTAATGTAATTAGGAGGGGTTAGTATACTCTGCATATGAGAGTGCCACCATTTCCATTGGAGACCAAAGACAGACAACTCGGAAAGGGGTATAAGATTAGATCTAAACAGAATAATGGAAAAAAAACAATGTCTAGTATAGACCAGGTGGGCTAAACTATACCAAGATAATCCCCAAAATACAGCTATAGCTTACAATGGTTGCAACCTGTCTCAACTATATAAGACAGGTCTACTCAATAAAGAGAGAATTGCAGGGGATTGAGATGGGAATTTCAAACTAAGGGCCAAAGTAGCTGAGTTTGAAAATGATCTCCCATTCAGCTTCATTGGAGAATATTTTTAACATAGTAGATAACCAAAAATACTCATATCAGATAAGTTTGTGTCAAATCTAAAGGCCCAGCCTAGACTTTTTTAGCTATTTTATAACATCGTAAATATAGACTGATCTGGTCTGAAATGGGTTTGGATCAGGCAAAGTAGCTGAATTATGGAATTTTACGAGGTTCAGCGACTCAATATAGCTGATTTCAGCCAGAAATCTTATGTTCACAGATTTGGGGAGGATCTTCAGTCATATTTGTTTTGGGGATTTAGGCCTTTGGAATCCTGTGAATTCTCCCATCTTAATGTGGGATGACATCCATCGAAAATGAACCCAGAATCGTGTAAAATAGAATTTCGGGCACGTCAATTCTCCAGTTAGGAACTTGTTCCTGATATCCAGCAATGTTCAGCGACACCTTTGGCCATCCTCTGAACCCCAAGAGTGTTAACTATTTTTATTAAAGGAGGTTCGGAGGCCTTTGGGTAACCCCCAAAACTAGGGAGAATATTATTTTACTAAATGAAGGGTGGCACCTGATGTATAGTATAGAGGCTGGGAGCCATTTGGACAGCTCCCAGCTCTGTTTATAGTTAATGGGACAGGGCTACTAGCCCTGGCCCCCAGTGTATGCTATAGTGAACTGATAGCCATTTGTCCAGCTCTCAGACTCAGTTATTATTATGGCGGGGGTAAAGTCTACTTGCCCTGGCCACCCATGATTATTATAGCATGGGGTAAGGTATTTTAGGGGCCATGGAATTTATATATTAACTATGAGACCAATGGCTTATTGGTATTATTTTCTTTTATTTTTGGGAGGACTTTGGATATTTTTGCAAAGTCCTCCCGATATGAGTCTCTATCCTCCCCATAGAGTACTATGGTGAGGATAGAGGCTATCAGTAAGGTTCCGTGGATTTGGGCCTGTTTTGTCTTGATTTGGCAGGTATCGGCATGGAATCAGCTATGATTTCTGAATTACGGACGTATTCAGAGGCACTTAAGATCAGTGATGTTATCCAAATACGTCCTCAGTTCGGAGGCATCATTTTGGTCTTGAAAACTGGCACATACTGAGTAGACCCTTACGTCTTTGTGAATTAGTAATAGAATAGATGGTACATTACATTACTAAAATATATGAGTAACACAGATGTTGAAATCACAGTAAATCTTTGCTCTTCAACTTTTACTGTTTTGCATATTTTAATCTTTCATCTTCCCTTTCTGAGGTCATATATGTCAGCAGCAATTTTCTTTTTGATCAGTTAGTTTCTTCAAGGTTCTCTCTAGATACCCAGCAGGAATTCTTGGCATATTATAGGACCTTAAAGTTCAAGACTTTTTGCTATATTTATTTAAATATAATTATTGCACATTCGCTAGTTGTTTTAAATCAAGATTTAGACAGAAAGCAGGAAGAATTCATGACAGTGAAGAGATAAAGGAATCAATACTCCCACGTAGCTTACATTAGTCTCAAGGAGAGTTGTTTGTAAACAGTGCTTAAGCTCTCATATTTTAACCTAACAATTAATAGACTGGTTAAAAAAGAATCAAACTATGAGGGATATTCACTAAAACTTAATTGACAAAAGAGCTCCAAAATCTGAGGGTATAATTTGACATGTCAGAAAATAGTAGATCTTAGTAAAACATATTAAGGAAAATTAAGATACCCCTGGTAGTTATGGGAAGAGAGACAAGTGAGTTAGAATCAGTGTGCTTAGGTATATAAGGGTCTACACAATATGCACTGACATGGAGTGGGGGAGGGATTAAAGAGAGAGACACCAGACATGGTGTGGGGGGAGGGATTAAATAGAGAGACACCAGGCATGGGGTGGGGAGGAGGAATAGCAAGACACCAGACATGTGGTGGAGTAGGGTGAAAGAGAGAGACACCAGACATAGGGTTGGGTCAGAGGGAGTAAGAGAGAGACACACCAGATATGGGGGGAGGGAGAAAGAGAGAGAGAGATAACCAGCATCACTACTATCACCATCACTACTGATCACAAAAATATATTAAATATTAAGAAAGCTAAAAAACTAAATCTATGACAAGCCCACTAGGCCTTATTCTTTCACCCTGTTCAATTTTGTCTTTACTAAACATCTGATTTCCAGACTAAAGCTGATACCCCATTAAGACAGTTTAAATAACCCAATATCAAATCCAAAGATGAACACATCAATCCTATTATTTATATGAAAGCCACAATCTCTACCTCTCTACTTGAAATAATATATAAGCGTCAGTGTCCCAGACCTAACGGGGAAAAGGTTCCTCCAGGACATTTGTATGTTCAGCCAGAATTGCACAAGGCTGTGTTGACGTGGGCTCATTCATCTCAAGGTTGAGTGTCAGCGGTGGTACTGTCAGTCTTCCTGACATGAGCAGTACTCCTTCTTTGGTGTCCAGGACACTGGGGAATCAGATAAGGATTGTGGTCCTGAAATTGGGACTGTCCCATGCAAACAGTTTGTACTAAACAGCCACCAAATATATGTATGTTCTTAAACAAATAAGGCATTTAATCAGTTAAATTAGTGTACAGGTTCTAAAATAAGTTCCTGCATAGAATGCTTCTTTAGTCATAATACATTCATTTTTAGGAACTAGTACATGAGTTGGTATTCTATTATATAACATATGAACCGGACAATACCTCAAAGTATGCCATATTCTGAAAAAAAAGTGTTATCATTAGAACTACAAACAGCTCCAGCATGTCTTGTTTTTACGTTTGTGCAACAATTTTAGTTGTGATACATTTCTGAGGTATTAGTTACATTATTTAATGTTTAAATTCTATTACACAACACATACTTTTCATAATTTTTCATGTTTCTCAGTTTAGAAGTTCAAATGCTTTAAAAAAAAATTGCCCTGTGTGACCTACCAAAAACATTTAGTCATCTACATGAATAATAAAATAAATATTTGGCAACTTTGCAGGGAAATCATTTCAAAATGTTGTAATGTGTTGATGGGGTGCAATCTTCCAACAGGTGAACTCACTTAAAATTAAAAGTCATGGAAAACAATCACAGTTTTGTTTGTAAAACTCAAATTTTATTCAGTCGGATCAAATGGATTCAGCGAGTAAATAGCTAGAGTTTTATAAATGTGACATGTATTAGACTGTTAAGTAACGTGTCATGTCAAATGATTGCACTATATTGCCACAGAGAAACCTAAAACACAGCTGTCCTGTGTTTGATTGAGGCGCTACGGGAGATCAAAGGAATTTAAGCAGTGTGGTCTTTGAATGGTGGCTATGTATTTTAAGAAAAGGTTATGTGTAAATAAGATGGGGCAAAAACCCATTTTGGTTTGGTCTGATTGAATATAATGACAGAAAATACCATACAAATTATCAGTATGTAGGTCTGCTGCACCCCTGCAGTATTATTATAAGTGAAATAAGTGGGTACAATTGGTGAAAATTGTGAACAGAAGTATAGAGATGAATAAAATACTGCCTGATGCTGCTGTGAATGATGTCCATGAGGTATAATTTTGTATATATTATATTTAAATCCCAATGGATCACCAAGATTATTCATATAGATGAATGAAGCACAGTGCTGTGTCTAAGACTAGGCCCCCAAGGCCCAGGCCTAGGGTAACACTTTTCAGGATGGAAGCAAAAAAAAAGCTGCCCCGCACACTCGTAAAGCAATTTATCTGAAAGGAGCAGGCGAATACTGAGCCAGGCTATTCAGAAAAGCCATTTATCTGAAAGGAGGAGGTAAATACTGAGCCAGGCGAATATAGGTGAGCAGCTTCTAATGTGATCAAGCTGCTCAAGTGTTGGAGTTAGAATCAAATAAGGAGTTAAAAGGCAAGAAGGAGGGTAAAGTATAAATCCTTGTTTATTCTATTTATATTGTGTGGTTTACATTAGAGAGAATGTTGGATAATGCCACTAAGTGCATGTCTTGAAGCATGTATGCGGTCTTGGAGCAGGTTCCCCAGGGTCCATACTGCTGCTGCATATGTGAGCAGGTTGCTGTTTTGGAGTATATAATACTAGATTTAAAGAGGCAACTGGCAGGGGGACACTGAGGGACATAAACAACATGGAGCCGAGTTTACTGCTCACAGAGCAGGCAGTGGCTGGGGCCAGTGTAGAGGAGGGTGATGATGGAGGAGAAGGAGAAGAGGTTTCTAGGGCAGAGAGCTGGGTTAGCTGTGTAAGGGGCAGTAGGGGTCGGAGAGCTAGGGAGGCTTGTTCTGAGCTGGTTCACCCCAACATGTTTGCCAGCTTTTGTGAGGATGCTGGGGAGATTTGCTCAGAAGAGGCATTTCTGGGGCAGGCCCTTTAAAAAAAAAAAAGACCGCGCTTGCAGGCAGAGACGGAGGTGACAGGGGATCGAAAGATCCCCCCTCACCATTGCTCTGCCTGCCAGGCTGCACGGGGAGCCGAACAGACAGCACAGAGAAACCTCCGTGCTGCTTGTTCGGCTCCCCGTGCAGTGTGCCGACACGGAAGTGCCGACAGTCACGTGACCGGCGCGCTGACGTCATACGCGCGCCCGGTCACGTGACCTGTTGGCACAATCGCCGGGAAGCCGAACAGGCAGCATGGAGGGACCATGCTGCCTGCCACTAGCCACCAGGGAAAGGTTAGTGCTGATGTGTGATGTGATGGGAGGCAGTGTGTGTGACTGAGTGTGCTGGGAGTCAGAGTGTGTATGATGGGAGACAGTGTGTGTGACTGAGTGTGATGGGAGTCAGAGTGTGTGTGATGGGAGACAGTGTGTGTGACTGAGTGTGATGGGAGTCAGCGTGTGTGTGATGGGAGACGGTGTGTGTGACTGAGTGTGATGGGAGTCGGAGTGTGTGTGATGGGAGACAGTGTGTGTGACTGAGTGTGATGGGAGTATGAGCTTGATGTGAGTCTGAATGATGGGGCATGTCTTAGGTGTGTAACGTGGGTGTGCAGCTAGGGTAGGGGGGTGCCCGGATTTTGTCTGCCTAGGGCAGCACAAAATCAAGATACACCACTGCTGGTAAGTGCTGTATTATTTCATCGGAATCACAGAAACATGGTGGGATGAGACCCATGACTGGTCAGTTAATTTACAAGGCTATTCACTAGACATGTGCAAAACAAAAATTTTTGGAATACATGTATTCCTATTGCTATTCTAGAAACCGAACGTTCGGTTTATAGAATAGCAATAGGATTACATGTATTACATAAGCTGACAGCCTATAAACCGAACGTTCGGTTTATAGGCTGTCGGCATTTCACTACACGGAGACAGAGTCTCCATTCATAAATTTATGAATGGAGACTTTGTCTCCGTGTAGTGAAATGCTATTGTATTCTATAAACCGACTCTATTTCGGCTTATAGAATGCAATAGTACTACGAATGGACGAATGAACGAATGATTTTCGTTTATTAACCATTCGTTCATTCGGCTTTCATTAGTTTAGCATTTTCGTTCTTCGTTTTTCGGACGAATGGACGAAAATGCTATTTTCGGACGAAAATGCATTCGTCCGAAAACGAATGCACATGTCTACTACTCACTTTTTAGAAAAGAAAGACAGAGTAAACAGAAAAGGGGGAGGGATTTGTATAAATGTAAATCCTAAATTAAAGTATGAAGAAGGTGTGTGTCACAACAACTGGTGTAGTGCATACCTGCATCTACTATCCGGTAGAGATGGTATAACCTTTGTGATCTGAAAAACATTACACCTTTAGTGTTTCCTTTGAAGCTGGAACTGATGGTACAAGGTGTGAAATCTTACACTGAGTTAGTTGCCAGGAAGTCTATGTTGCATATATCTGTATCCCCTTATAGATAGTAGGTTCTTTTGATATGCCAAGTGGCCCTTACCAGTTAGAAGTCTTGTCCTGCAAAAGTCATATCCCAAACATGCATTAATAATAACTCACAGATTATTAATCATGCCGCATTTTGTGAATATTTAGACAGGGAATAGTACACCCTACAAAATGAGTACAAATATGGCTGGTGCAACTTGAGCCATTTGGAAGTTATTGTGAAGTCTGTTGTATAGAGTCATGGGTAGCAAGTGTGACATATCTATGGACTTCATAAAATGCCACAAATTAATAGAGGCAAGAATTATGTATGTGACATGCACTGGAGGGAAATTAGCAACAAGATTCCATATTTTGACTGGGGTAGTTCCACCACACATGGGGGAGGACACGTCTAGGTACACCTTCCCACCTCTGGGCCGGCTTGGAAACCTGAGATGACCTGACAAGGTATAAATCCAATGATGGAATAATGTCCAGTGTGCTTACTAGGGGCCAAGATCTAATTTTGTGTAAGTTGCTGTCATTTCCTTGCCGCAGTCCCTCGGACAGAAAATACTGGTACTCCTCCATCTAAGTGAGTAGTTAGGTTTTCTGTTAATTGTTCCTTTTTTGTTTTTATCTGTTTTGGTGTAAATAATTTGTCATCTGTTTGATTTTTTGTATGCACTCTGACTTCTTTTGTTCATAATAAATAAAGTTCTGCCTTTGTCTGGTATAGAGACTCACGTTACCTGATTATACCAATCGAATAGATATAGTGTGTTAAAGCATATTTTGTGGGTTAAGTCTAATTTGCTTGGGTGACCAAGGCACCCCATTTATAAATTGTCTTGGTGGTGGCAGTGTTAGCACATTAGTTATATCAGTATAATTAAGTGTGGGTGGTGTTAAAGGGGGTTTTTATCATTATTTCTAGTCTAGGACAGACAGAGTTAATTTTAACCCTTGCACCACCATAACCCAGTCACATGCACTCTTGGAGTAGGGTGCATACGTGACAGTGTGTATGATGTAACTGGAACTGATGTGGTGACACTGTGGTTGGAGATTAGCATAGACACTAAAAAGAGTGGCACATTACTTGTAGGTGTATGTTACAAACCACCAAATATTAGCATTGACGGAGAAGATCAGCTTTTATTACAAATATACATTAATCTGAATGAAGTTTTAATCATGGATTTTAATTACCCAGATTTAGACTGGAATTGTGGCACAACTAGTTCCGCTTAGGGCAGAATGTTTCTGAACCTGCTTGATAACAAATGTATGTATATAGTGACCATAACATGGTTTCATTTGATGCAAAAAAGCAAATTGGTAACTACGCCACCAAAACACTTAATTTTAGAAAGGCCAACTTTGATGGACTAAGGGCATCGATTGAACATTTAGACTGGGAAGGATTGTTTTCTGGACTAAACACAGAAGACAAGTAGAATTCCTTTAAGTACACATCACAAAAAAACGCATCTCAATATATACCTCTGGGAAACAAATACAAAAGACACAAATCAAAACCAATGTGGCTTATCGTAACAGGAAACAGGAAAAAAAACAAGAAAAGGGCATTCAAACATTCAAGCGATCAGCAGTATCAATTATAGAGTACAAAGTTGCCAGCAAAGCCTGCAAAAAGGCAATTAAAATGGCTAAATTGGAAAAGGAGAAAAAGATTGCTAAGGGTAATAAAACTAACCCCCAAAAGTGTTATAAGTATATAAATGGAAAAAAGCTAAAGAGGGAAAATGTTGGGCCCTTGTTATCCCAAATGGGAAATTTGGTTAGTGAGGACTGAGAGAAAGCAGACATTTAACTTTTTTTTTCTTCTGTTTATACTAAGGAAGAACCAATAGATGAGCCCACTACCGGAAGTTACGGGACAGTCACCGCAAACATGGGATTGGCTGACACAGGAAAAAGTGCTTAAGAAATTAAACACCGTTAAGATAGACAAGGACCCAGGGCAGATGGTATACACCCAAGGGTCCTTAGAGAGAATTCTGGCCAGACCACGATTCTTTAAGTTCAGGTATAGTGCCAACAGACCGGCAAAAGGCAGATGTCATTCCAATATTTAAAAAGGGATCAAGATTATAGGCCAGTGAGCTTGACATCTGTAGTGGTTACATTATTTGAGTGTATACACTCAAGAATACATCTTGAATCAAAAAATAATTAGTAAAAGTCAACATGGTTTTGTGAAGGACTTGTCTTGTCAAACATACTTAATAACATTCTATAAAGAAGTCAGTAAAAAATATAGATCAAGGTGTGACTTTGCTAAAGCATTTGCTACAGTTCCACACAAAATGTCACTCTACAAATTGAGAGAAATAGGTTTGGGTGCAAATGTATGTATTTGGATTGAAAATTGGCTAAAAGATAGAATGCAGAGGGTTGTTATAAATGGAAAATCCTCAAATTGGTGCAGCATGCTGCTTCTCCAAAATGGTTCCCACGATGCGTCCGTGGAGCAATTGTGGGTGCTCCAGACCTGAAATTTTGGTGCTGCTTAATGCCGCGACCTAGCGCAGCACCGTCAGAGCAGTTTTTGCAATCGTTGACTTGGTTCCCACAGGTTCATAGGTTTGCATAATTCAAGTGCTTGTACGTATCAACTCACTGGTGTAAAACATATAGTTATGTAGTTTAGTATTACTGTATGTATTATGTAGTTCAGATCCAGTATATTATCTTTTACAAAGGCCTATGAAACACTGATTGAGCGTGTTATCACGCGAAACGCGTAAGGCGAGCCCCTCTCCCCTGTTCCTGTGTTGTTTTATTGTTTTTTGGTCGGATCCTGTTAATACATTTTGGACACTTTTTTTCTACTGGAGCCTGGAGTGCATGCGCATTTGTCCTCTCTTTTCTACTTGTTCCACTGCTGCCTCTACAGCTTATTTCGAAGCACCCGCTGCCCAGTACATGCGAGAGTATCTTTCCCTTCCACTGGTGGAGTACGCTTATCTCCTTTCCTATGAAACACTGGCTGATCATATAGGACAAGGCGCTTAAAAAAGAGCAATCAGCCTAAACACATCTAAGCATTTCCAGTGGATTGGGCCTGTGCAACTCCCTGTTGACCTTTCTGGCAATAAAATGGAGAAGAGTCTACTTTTAGAACACCATTGTAACTAAACAAGTCAGTCTAAGAAGTCATTGTTTGCTTCCAAGCCCAGAACTAATTCTTTATTCATCTGTTTCCCATTAGTGTCTTAGCAGTAGCAGTGAGAAGTACTACACAGCCAGCTCTGAACATTGACATAGATGCTTTACACTGAGTTTGCCAAAATGAACAAAGCATGGCTTAGATACCTTTAACCATTTCAATATTGTTAGATTATATGATATATCCTGACTAGAGTCTTAGGCGTTATTTTTTCTTTACAGCCAAACTTGTTCAAAGTCAGTATATTTGCTTACCAATGCTATATTGTGCGTTAAGAAGGGTCTAGAGTGGTCTAGTTATTGGAAGAAAAATTATGTGTAGAAATGAAAACAATTTTTCATCATTTCTGTCAATGGATGACATAACTGCCAGATGATTAACCATCTGACAACTTGGGAAAACACTCTGTGAACGACATTGGACGTGACAGGCACCTCCTGGGAAAACACTCCTTTAACAACATTGGACATACCCTACAGGTTTTAAACCTTTGTTAAACTTCTTACCACGATCGGCCTGTGACACGGCTGTGGTAAGGGCTAGGATTGCCATGTTATTATAGGTAATCCTGAAAACAATGGTTAGGAAAAAACAATGCTCTATTTATACATTTATTTATTTTTTAAATGAGGGGTTTTCCAAACTCAGGATAAATATTAGAATCTATTTACTCCATAGAACTTGCCATATATCTTTAAGCGAACATATTATTAATATATGCTTTATTAACTTATTAAAAGGACTCCACACTCTAATACGGGTTGTTCTGTGTAATAAGGTAAATGCTTATGACTTCTCCTTATGACCTTAGGATCGTATTAATTCAATTATCATAAATGTTTCAATATGTTATCCGAAGAATGTAAATAATGTGTAAAAGGTAATATTTTGGGAATGGCTAAAAAAGTGCAATTACTGGGGTCTTATATACAGAAGACTTCACCTTGTTTAAACATGCTGACAGTTTGCTTGACTGTCAAAAAAAAATGAACCAGAATATATGGTGTTGGGCTTTGGCCACAGCTTTATTAACTTTAATAACATGAACCAGCATATGATTCTGAATGCGCAAACGGTTTATTAATGATTATGCATGAAGCACAGTTAGGGCTATATATCCCATTAACCCCTCCCTTGTCAAATTGATGAAAGGTGTGTCCTAGCCATCCAGGAATATATAAACCCTCACTTGACAGGTTACCTTTTGCCTGTGACAGTGCCTTGTGTGCCTGACTAACGTTTGTTTCTCCATAGATAACTGTGGTATTCTGTTACTGACCCTGTTTGTTCCTGACTCTCCTTGTCTGCCATTCTCTATTGTATGAGCCAGTAGCTCCGTTGTCCTGTATCTACTGTTCCTACAATCTGATTTTCCATGTATGACCCTGTAGCTCAGACCCAATTGTATGGGAGCACGGAAAGAATCAGTTTAACATCCAAAGAGATATGGAAAAAGGATATTAGTGGGCCAAAGACAAAGTGGAGGGGTTTTATAGGGTGTGGGGGAAGTGGAATGACATGTTTAAATTATACAGATCATTGTTGTTGAATTTGTCATAGTATGTCGATGATTGTGTAGGTCTCCATGTTGTAGGTAATTGTTTAATATTTGTAAGTAAGGTATTTATTGTTAAGTATGTCTTGTTGTCTTGTATATGTGACAATATATCTATTTATTTTCAGAATTTGTCTTGTAATTATGCTAAATAAAGTTCTTCTAATTTTTACATTCCATTAATTCCAAAAGTATAATTTGAAGTTACATAGATAACCACAATATCTATATATATATAAATGCATTGAAAGGAGTTAGTGGTTCTGTATTGAAAATTATTTTAACATACCATATAATTTGAACTTTCTGCAGTTTGCTGCCCAAAATTATTGTCATTTTATAAAATATTCCTCGTGGCTCCAATGATAATTAATAACAAAACTTTGAGACTAAATAATATTCGTAATATAATATATACAATATCCACATGCAATAGCATGCTATTGATATAGTTAGCTTGTGTTATGTGATCTGTTTTACAACAGTCATTTGAACAATGGTCAATAGAATGAATAGTGCTATACTGTCATTTTAAAATAAATACTACGGTAGGGTTAGCCTCCCTTTTAAGTCCTGAGTCAGGAAATAGCGTTTGGCCCCTCTTGATCCTTGAGTAAGCTTATTAATCAAATAATGGCAATATGAGTTCTCTCAGTATATTAAACAATTGGCAATTCAATAACTATGTTTCAAGGAATAAAAGGGGTAGTACAAGGACATGTAGGATTTTTTGAGCTCTATTTTCGTCAGGGTGTTGAAAATATATGCACAATTAAAGTTTCAGCTTTCCACTCTGCTAGGCTATATGAAAATTAACATATCGCTTCTCCGTTTGCTTATTCCTCATGAATTAAGGGTGATATATTTTTTCCCCTCAGTTTAGTTGCTGAAGAAACACTGGGTTGAGCACAGGTTAAGAAAATCTTGTAACCAAACGCAGCGTGTATAAACATATGAATCACTGTGAGCATAGTTTTCCCAGCTGTATCACTAGCAAAGGCGGGAGTTTGGCCTGGGGTCTCTGGGTACAGAGGGAGGTTGTTACAGATCAGTATATCCTGACAAAACTGAGTAGAGCTGATGCACTATTGTGAAGTAATATTCGCGTGTGCCATAATAGTTCATTGCTACACGTAACCTGTTATTACACATGTGCATACAGAGACAAGTGTTTGTTAGTGTATGTTTTGTAGATTTGCCTTTTACCTCAAAGCATGCATTAAAACACAACTTTAAATAAAGGGAGAAGAAACATAACAAACCTCCTCTTGTTAAAGTCTTTGAAAAGCAGATGATGTTACTGCCCTCAGTCAAGAGTTCATTAGCAGAAACGACACTGTCATGTTGCTATGTTTGGTATTTCATGTATACAGGCCATTTCAAATGAACCCTGCAATCCTAGAGTGGCTTCCTACAGTTCAATGCTGGGATTCATTACATAGTATGACACAGGGGCGGATCCAGAGTCTGATCTCGGGAGGGGCACATGTCCGTCTGTCGTTTCCTCTCCCCATGTCCGTCTGTCGCTCTTCTCTCCCTTCCCATGTCTGTCGCACTCCTTTCCCTTCCCAAGTCCGGCTGTCTCTCTCCTCTTCCTTGCCATGTCTGTCTTTGTATCCTCTTCTTTCCCATGTCTGTCTCTCTCCCATCACTTTCCTTGTCTGTCTCTCTCCTCTTTCTTGCCATGTCTGTCTTTGTATTCTCTTCTTTCCCATGCCTGTCTCTCCCCCATCGCTTCCCATGTCTCTCTCTCTCCTCTTCCTTCCCATGTCTGTCTGTCCCTCCTCTCCCTTCCCATGTTTGTCTGTCCTCTCCCTTCCCATGTTTGTCTGTCCTCTCCCTTCCCATGTTTGTCTGTCTGTCTTTCTCCTATACCCTTCCCATGTCTATCTCTATTCTCTTTCCCATGTCTGTCTTTTCTCCCTGAACACAATATTATTACTTTAAACATTACTGTGTGCAATATCAAGATATGATATGCCACATGCTAGTTATCTGTAAAACAAACAACACTGCTCAAAACTTGGCTAACCATGGTGTTTGAATTGCCTGGTTCACCATTTACACAGGATCAGGGCTGGACTGAGACTAATTATCAGCCCTGGAAATGGTTGTATATATAAAAATAAAATGTGTGTGTGTCAGAATTCCAAGAACAGATTTGTTGGTGATAAGCATCTTTATACTTACTTTTTGGTGCAGTAAAAGTGAGGTAAATCTGTGTTGTAGTCAGATTAGATGAGCTGCACTAACAAAAGATTGAAGCAAAATTCTAAATCAGATGGCTCAGCCACTGAGATAAGCAAGAAACGATTGCAATTAAAAGGTAACCTCTGAAGTACCAACTCTTGATGTTTCTATTACGCAGTATATACCCTCCTACAATAATGCAATCAAAGGAGTAGAGCGTAAAGGTGACCCTACCTATATAATAGGATATTCTAACTAGTGATATTATAATAAGTGATTATAACTAGTGATATTATAATAAGCCACCACTGTACCTGCCAGTAGTTTTCGGCCACTACTACTCGTAAAAGTGAACAGCACTATTCATATGACCCACTTAGCTATACATTGGTGAGTTTCTCCTGCAGTAAGTGCCACATTACCTCTACAAAAATGTATGGTAAATCAGAGAACATTCTTTCAGCATTTAAACAGATGATATTGTTTGTATAATTGTTTATAGTTTATATAGTTGTTTAAGTAATAAAAATATATTTTTAAGAAAAAAAACTTTCAGAATTGTGATTTTCCTTACTGAATAAAAAGTTATCTTGACACCATACCACTAAACAGGCTATGGGACCTATTTATTTTAAAAATCTCAAATCTGGAGCAAAGTTCTATAAGTGGAGCAGTCACTAAGGAAACCAAATAAATGTTCTTGCTGATCACTTGCAAGATTTTGCCCCAGAATTTACTTTTATGAATAAGAACCTATGTCACTGACACTCTGCCACTCACACACGTAGAACCCTGCCACTCTCACTTGCACAATCTGGCACTCACTCTCACACGCGTGCAATCCTACCACTCTCACATGCACATTCTGCCACTCACTCAGACACACACGTGCAATCCTACCACTCTCACATGCACATTCTGGCACTCACTCACACACATGCAGTCCCTGTTAATTATAGGTAGCACTGCACCGACAAGTTTTTTCAGAAGTTAAGCTTAATCATGAGGATAAGGGGTAGCACAAAAGATGTTAGTATGGTACTTGAACTATATGTAACATACATATAATAAATAATATTATTATTAATATGGTAAGGGGTTAGCATAAACTTTATTTAGCGGGCAGGGGAGGGGACCACTAACTCATCTATTTTTAGTATGTCTATTCAGTGGTTTCCCCTGCCCTGTCATTAAAATGTATGCTAACCCCCTATCATAGTAATAAAATGATTATATTAATTATATATAATTTTATTATTATGTTAAAGGGGGCAGCATAAATCTTATTTAGAGGGCAGTGGGAACCAGGGGGGCAGCAGCATAAACCATAGAAGGCAGGGGGAACAACTACATTTTATTACAGGGGGGGGCAGCATATACTTTAAATAACAGCTAGACCATTACCTGCATCTAAGAGCACAGACTCCATTCTCCTACTGGGCTTGTTGTTAGCAGCAGGATGTGGATCTTCTCCTCCCAGTACCTCCTCCTCATCCTATACACTGCAAGAAGAGAGGAGGTGCTGGGTGGGAGCAGATCCAGTTCTTGCAGGGAAGGGTCACATGTGAGAGAAAACTTTCACCATGTGACCCTTGACCCTGTATTCACCTCTGCATTGATATTGAAAGTTCACTGTCTCTTTTTTCCAACGAGGCGCAGCGCCTGTCAATGTCCTACACTCCTCCTAGCCGGCTGGAGGAGCGGGACAAACTCTTCACGTGTCACAGTGTGGACAGCAGTGAGCCGAGCATCGGTGCTCGCGATCACTGTGTACGATGCTGTGACGCCGGGAGGTGAGAGAAGCCACCAGATTTTAAAAAAAGCCGGCAAGTGCCGCATAGCGAGCGTTACTGCTCGCACAGCTGATTTTTTTTTTAAAAATCCACTGCCCGCTCAGCTGCGCCCCCTTCCCTCTTCATCTCCCTGCTGCCTGGGTGGGGTGGGAACGGCCCTGCGCCCACCCCAACCCGGGTCTGCTCGGGGGGGGGGGCAATTGCCCCGTTGCCCCCCCCTGGATCCGCCACTGGTATGACACTGTATGATGTCAGTTTACAAATCGCAAAATGTTTTGTACTTATATCTGTTGTTGCTAGGAGAAAAAGTAGATTTGTGACGCAATCTGCAGAGCAGTTGTGTATGGGCCACATTTCTACCTTGGCATCCTGATTAAATGTTTTTTTCTTAATCTTCAAAAGTAACTTAGAGAAAGTCTAATTAGTGAATTTTGGATAATATCAAACACTGCAAGAACATATTTCTTTACTGAGGAGACATGTGACCACATTAGCCTTGTTAAGCAGTACTGGTCAGTATGCTTGTTGTATGTAATTATGCTATTATTTGATAGATTTTCTTATTTATGTGTTGTAAGCATGACTCAGTATCCTTGACTCCTTATTGACAAGACCTTTTGACCATGTCTTTCCCTTGGTGACAAGGGCTGGGGTGTTTGTGTGTAGCTGTAAATTTCTTGTTTCTCCCACACAAATGATATGTTGTTTTTATCGTCATAAGAAGGGCTTTCATTAGATACCATTATCATCATATCTTATCATTTACTTTACAAAAATCATAAAATTTGATGAAAAAATAAAAAAGCCCACTTTTTCTAACTTTCACCAAAAAAAGAATTTACACAAACACAATCATTAAAAAATCCCCCATCTAAATAGTTTCAAAATTTTGTCCAGAGTTCAGAAATATGCTTGTTTCCATTTTTTTCTGCAGTTTTTTGCACATTATATGGCAAAAATAGTGTGTGTGGGGGGGTTCCCTACAGTGACCTTTTGACCCCAACCCCAACCCTAAATCTAACCCTAACCATAAATATAACCCAAACGCTAACCCTTATGCTAACCCTTAATATATTCTAATTGTAATTTAATTATAACCCGATCCCTTATGCCAACCCTAATTTAATTGTACTATTCCAACCCTAAACCTAGATTTTTTTCTTAAGTTTTTTAGAAAATTTTTATTGAAATGTTGCTGACAGCCTCTAGGGGTAGTCAAGCAACAGCATCAGAGTGACAGAAGGGAATTTTTTTTCACCTGCGACACTCTACCCACTGGACTGCTTTCCAATATTGCGCCCACGATTGCTCCGTGGAGCGATCATGGATGCCCTAGATTGAAAACTTCGGTGCTGCCTAATGACTCGACATTGAGGCAGTAGAGCAGAACCGTCAGAGCGTGTTTTGCGATCGTAGGAGTTGCCAGCTGGACACGCCAGGCAACTTAAATGTGCATTTAAAATAGGTACAATATACTGCTGCCACTGGGTTTAATAAAACATTTCACAGGGGAAATGTGTACAGACTTGTTGGCCCTGTTATTGTTGAATTATTAAATGTTATAAGTTTCAACTGTACCCCAGTGTCACCCATTGTCTTTTCTTAAGTCAGAATGTGTCTACCTCCATGGCTTAATTTGTAACTATGTTATGAATATCCAGGTGCTGAATGTGTCCTGTATGCTTGTTAATCTCCCATTTTCTTTGTGTAAGATCAGGTGTCTGTACCTTCAGGTGTGATATAATGTTATATACATTGTACTGTAGAACCTAATTACCTGTGGTGGAAACATGTCATACTCTTTCCTGCTGTAGTCTTTTAATTAGAAAGCTCCCTTGTACCCTGCTGTTTTAGTTCCTGGTGTATTGTATGTTAATTCCTGCTTGATGTCATCTAGTCTGTATATAAGTTTGTGTTGTTTTCAATAAACAAGTTCATTATTCATCATCCTGCATGAAGTCTCAGCTAGTGATTTGGATGGCTGGAGAGACCAGCAGATCCTGGGGCTAAAATCACTAGTCCCAGCCTTTGTGAGAGCTGAGGGTCCCTAGGAAGCAGAGACTGACGGAGGAACCAGGAGGTTCCGTCACATCATACATATCTCGTTCTTCAAAATGCTTGCACTCAGCCTTTTATAACATATATCAATGAATCCCATCATAATAGACGGAGGTGTCGGGCAGCATGGAGGATCTCTGCACGTATCGTGCAGACATCCCCCAGCTTCCCCCACTAGCCACCAGGGAAAGAATCAAGGGGAGGAGGGGGAAGACACAGACAAGGGGAGCGAAGGGGGGAGACACAGACAAGGGGAGGGAGGGGGGGAGACACAGACAAGGGGAGGGGGGACAGAGAGACAAGGGGAGGGGGGATAGAGAGAGACAAGGGGAGGGGGGAAGAGACAAGGGGGAGGGAGGTGGATAGAGAGAGAGACTTGTGGGGGGGAGGGAGAGAGCGACAATGCTGGGGGGGGGGAGAGAGACAGCTGGGGGAGGGGGAGAGAGGCCGCATTGGCACATAAAAGCAAATAAAAACAAGAAATGTATTTGTTTAATATCAATTTTTTATTAAATATTAAAAAGAAATTTACATATATACAAGTTAAACTTTTTTTCCCCCTATAGGGTAGTCTTATATTCAGACTTTTAGTTTTTTTCTTAAAGGAATATACAAAGTTTGGGGGGTTGTCTTATAATCAGGGTCATCTTATATTCAAGCAAATACGGTAGCTGTTAGTATTAAAATTAAATAATTTTTAGCATAAGGGAGAGGGTTTAAATTAAAATTAAAATATGTATAGCATAAGGGTTAGAGTTGGGGTTAAATTTAGGGTTAGGGATAAATTTAGGGTTCCTGTTGGGGTCAAAAGGTCAATATAGGAAAAAACAAAAAAAACACTATTTTGGGCTTTTTCCCCATAACTTGCAAACAAAATGCAAAAAAGTATGGAAACATGCATATTTCTGAACTCAGGACAACATTTAAACTATTTAGAGGGGGTCTTTTTTAATGATTGTATTTGTGTAAATTTTATTTTAGGTCAAAGTTAGAAAAAGTGTTTTTTTTATTTTTTCATCATATTTTAGGATTTTGTTTGTAGTAAATTAAAAGATATGATGAACATAATGGTATCTAATGAAAGCCCTTCTTATGATGATAAAAACAACATATAATTTGTGTGGGTACCGTATGTGAAAGAGAAGAAAATTACAGATAAACACAAACACCCCAAAAATGTAAAAACAGCCCTTGTCACCAAGGGAAAGTCAAGGTCAAAATGTCTTGTCACTAAGGGATTAAACAAAAAAATGATATCAAATTCCACTGTTTGTGTACAAGATTCAAGCTGTTTGGGCCCATAGGTCATAGAGAAAAGCTTTTTTTGGGAGAATTGTGGCCCAGACACACTGTTTGGGCACAAATATGACAACCAGATGTCTCTCTAAAGAGAAGTGTTAAATGAGTAACAGGAAATCTGCACCAGCAATACAGAGTACACAAGTACTGGTGCACATGAATTTGAAGTCTGATTCTTGTTATAAATGAAAGCACAATAAACTAAATCTAAATTATTGGTTAACACCTCCAGTTACCCAATGGGAAATACTTGTACTGCACCAATAAACATGGGATTTACACTCCTTATCTTCCCTCATTGTACATGCAGGAATTAATGTTAAATGCATGTATCTGGATTAATCTTATTCCTTCTACTGAAAGAAGAGGGTGTTACAGTCTATATAGTAATCCCATAATCTTTCATTACTAGACTTTGGAGTAGGATGGGAGTAGGATGCAAAGAATTGTTTTCCATCTGCACTCCATTACATTGAAACAAATTGTATAAAATCAATGACAATGTCACCTTATTTTTTATTTAAAAAATTCTTCCCTAGTGGTATATCATATCCATGACATGAGACATAAAGGCAATCAATTGAAGGGCATGTACTAGAAAATATTAAAATAGCACAGTAATAAAGCTCTATATGTCAGAATATTAATGCTTTATAATGTAATCCAACAAGTTTCATGCACTGGCCAACAACATGTCTGTTTCCAAAGTGATGTATCTTAGGTGTGACTAATTTTCTTCAGTCGGTGGAAAAACAGGTGGTATACATGAGATCCCTGCTAAATGTTTGAAAACTCCCAGTGAATCATGGCAAGATTCCAAGCATTTTAGTACAATATTCATATTTGTTACAGTGCTCTTTATGGCCTTTGCAAGCCATTTGTTAAATAATCATTATGTGGTGTGACATGCCCATGCAAACCAACTGAACTGGGCCGCAGATAAAGAAATGCCTTTTTTTGCCTTACATTCTTAGTTGCAGCAAGAGTGCTGAATACCTTGTTAGCCATTGAAAAAGGTTTGGTAACCTAGTATTAATACAAAAGCCACCAATGCTGCATATTTATATGGCTAAGTGTAATTAAAGGGACAGTCTAGTCCCCAAACTGACTTTGGTGCAAGATGGCGATTACTGCTTGTATAATCCATAGGTTTTTGTTTTTTCCATTGTGATTTGATGAAGGCATTAATATTTGACTCAAGCCCTCCCCCAGTGAGTATTCAGCACTGATTATATAGACACTGAGCAGATAATGTGTTGTTTCCTTTAGTCACTTCCTGTGCTTGAGGAATACATAAATAGCATTACTCAGATAGTAGACTTTACACTAGAGTTTGTAACAATAACAAGATATTTAGAGAAAATTCCTATTAGCCTATTTGTAACATATCCCATGGTTCCACCGATGCCCACTCGCATCTTCCAAAGTGTGCGCCCCAGTTGTCATCATGCTGAGGTGTAAGGGCGCTGAGTTGATCATACAAACTCGCATGCGCAAAAAACATCCTAAAGGTCTGTGCAAATACCCTTCCATCTAATCATCCATAGAAGTGGGGTTTACTCATAGAGGGATGTATAAGCCCTTGGTTCCTATTACACCTTTGCCTGTGATTGTGCACTTGCATCACTAGAATTCCTGAATTTGTTATATTGATTTCTGTTGCCGATATTGCTTGTTGCTGACTATTCTTAATCTCTGTATTCCTGATATGGCTTTGTGACCCCGACTATTCTTCTGCCTCATCTTCTTTGATTGTTCTTTAGTTGCCAACCAGTTCTGTTCCTGACTTTGTTATCCTCACTGCCAACCCTGACTAGTTTCTGTTTTTTGACAGACTCTTTCTGTTCATCCCTCATGTGCATTGCTCTATCCTGTACCAGTATTGGGTCCTCCTCTCTTTGTTCCATACAGTGAGGGCTGAAGCTATGTCCTTGGTGAGCAGGTGCCTACGGCTCAACTTTGGGTATCCTTTCATTAAGGTGAATACCAGTATCTCTCTGTTTTGGACTTATAGTACGTCCCATTCGAACTCCGCATAGCGAGTCCACTTTTCCTGAGCCATCTGGCTACACTATTCATCCCATAGCATGGGAATAGGTTGACTTTGATAAACAGATATTTATATGACGTTCTTGAGATTATATTCAGACCTCAGAATGTTTCCAAGTAAATTATACCATGTAAATGAATAATTTCATTTCATATTTTTGAATACAACCAAAATATGTTTTAGATGGCAGGACTGAGTAATTGATTTATGCACTATGCAAAATGTTCAGACATTTCTTTTGTTTCCATTATTTATAATTCCAACGTAAAATATTTTACATAGTATGCTAACTTCTCAGATTGTTATAAATTATATTAAGATTAATGAGTTAATTTATGTCTACAGGCTTTTTATCACAGAGTTACTTTTAGAGAGCAAACACCCATAAATAGGGTAAATCCATGACAGAAATCATGCTTTGGACACAGGGCTAAAGCTGCAGAAACTTGGTCCAAAAATCTATTACTGCTTTCTACACATCACCATGGAAACACTACCTATAAAATTCAAAAGCACCAACACATGCATTATGTACTGATATTGCCATTCTGCCTCTCTTGACAAAATAAAAATGTTACTTGTATTTCTGTGAACTTAGCTGAACCCATAACCTCTCCACTGCAGACATTTGGCTTCTTCTGTTGGTGATGCTCTTGCTTAACCACAGGTAGGACTAGTCAATTGTCTTGGTCTTGCCAAAAAGGAATTACAAACATAAATGCCCAAAACATATGTACAGCTATTTCTAAGTTCTAAGCATCTGTAAATCTATAGATTTCCTGGTTTCTTGGTATAGAATATCAGCCATTCTGCATATTGTACAACTCTCATTTCTACTTCTATAGGACCAGATGTCCTTTAGCAAAACCAGAGCAAAAAACCTACATATTCTAAATGTATAAAAATTCTGCAATATTTTATTCAGAATTACCAGAAACCTGGAGAATTTTCTCTTCAATGTTACTGTTTTATCTATTTAGACATGCACAGTATATACATACTAAGATTTGTGAAACTCCACAGTAGGTATGGTGTAATTCCACTTTACACTTTTTTTAATAGCTACTTGAGGTTGCAGAGTGTAAATAACCCAATTTATACAACAAAATGTTATTTTTCAGTCCAACAGTCCAATCTGTTTACCTTTGATTCACAAGACTCTTTTTTTTTAGTTAATTGATTATTACTTCGCTGTCATTATAAGTATTTTTATGCATGTTAAGATTATAATGCAGTATTGTATAATGAGAATACGCAGCTCTTCAAGTGGATTCCCATCTCATTCTATAGAATCTGAATTGAGAAGGTGCACTCATTTTTCTGTTCGGATTTTCCGACAGAAACTGTTGAATGAAAAAGGCATGTATGAAATGCCCAACACACTAAAATGCTATTCATACATTTGTACATTCACTCATTCAGATGCTTTTTTTATGCAAAAATGGTAGCCTTTGTCCTTGGCTTATTTTGAGGCCATTTTGAGAGGACTTTTCCAAAGAAGTCAATGGGCAGGACTTAACTTATTGCGAAAATAGCCAAAGTCCCCCTAAAAGTGTAAAATGAAATACAATTATCAATAAATAAATATAAAAAATGTATTAAAATAAATGAAAAATAATATATAAAAAATATTATAATAATGTTAAATATATTATAATAATATATAATATATTAAACAACAATACAATTCAATCTTTCATTCGCATGGTAATAGTTTTAACAGGCCATAATAGCATATTTAATCATAAAAAAATGCTTGTTATGTTCTAAAATAGGTTATTAAGGTATAAATGGTGCAATTACCACATAAATGAACAAATCATGTAATATAAAATACAGATATCACATACACCACTTAGAAACCCCAATAAAAGTTAGGGAATGGGCACGTATACATATATACTTCCATTAACATGAATAATTGTATACGCTGTCATAGCAGTTTTTGTGGTATAACAATGCTAGTGATGTCATGCCAGCTATAGGTTGGCTCCAGGAAAAACGATGAACCACACAGCACTTGATAAAGTGGGTTGTTTATTATCACCAAAGTGGCAACATTTCAACACTGTCGGGTCTTTGTCAAGCATGACAGGGTTGAAACGTTGGCACTTTGGTGATAATAAACACACCCACTTTATCAAGTGCTGTGTGATTCATTGTTTTTCCTGGCATTATTATATTGGACTCAATGGAGTACAACACAAGGAACCATTTAAAGAATCAGTGCTGATAAACTATAGCTTATGAAAGCAAATTAGGTGTGTCATTACATCACTGGTTATTGTTCACCATCAAACTTTTCATGTCCTCGGTGGATAATGGTGCATTGCCAAGCAATGTGGCCATCCAGTCCATGGACATGAAATGGTACAGTGATTCACTTGGCATGATGGTGGTAGATTACTTATCAGCTGGCGCAAATGCAGTTGACAGAAATAATCATAAAGAAATATTAAAACAATTTTAAGAAATGAATAATATTATAAAAAATATTGTATTAATAGTAGTAATATGTAGTAATATATATGTAATATAATATTTAAAAAAACTAATCAATTTTTTATTTTCATGTCTACAGTGGACAATGGTGCCTTGCCAAGCAATGTTGGCCATTCACACCGTGGACATGGGACATGAAATGGTATCATTATACACATGGAATGATGGTGGGAGGGTGCATATAACCTAAGCTCTGTTGATGGTGAACTTTAGCTAGTGATGTGATGCCAACCTATAGTTGGCATGGTATCACTAGCATTGTTATAAAGCTGTTATGGTGGTGTATAAAATGATATATGATAATGTATGTATATATGGCCCTTCTGTAACTTTTATTGGGGTTACTAAGTGGCGCATTTGGTGTGTATTTTATATTGCATGATATTGCAGAATCAAGAAGTGCATTCCATGTACCAACGAGAAACCGGAAGTGTGTTCCAAATACATTCCACTGACGACTTCCGGTCACAGGACCAGAAGACGGAAATCTAAAGGCAATTATTTTCACATCCACTTTGAAGCTGTTTTCCTGAGGAAGCTGAGATGCCACTTCAGCGAAACGCGTTGAATTTGGCTCTTCTAGACATTGTAACACACGTTGTTGCTCTGCCTGTTTCTGTAGACATTATGTAAGTATTATATATCAGTATCATATGCATAATTAAGTCAAAATAAAGTGCACCAAATTAGCTTTTCCTTGTTATTTTCTGGTAATGAATGTACTACACTTTCTGCCATGTTTAGGCCCTGGTGTATTAAATTCGGAGTATTTGATATTTGACCTTGCAGACTCTCTGTCCTATAAATTAGTTGCAGTTGTTCAAAGTGATAAATAAGCTGAATTAAGTTCAATCAAATCACACAGCGAAGTGCAAGGAAACCACAATCAACAGCTGCAGCCCTGGAATTTCTGTTGGCTCAACACATTACTAAAGTATTTATTCTAGTGAAGTGGCCATTGCCCTTCTTGCCAGGTGTTGTAATTTTTTTAAAGAACATTTTTCGTCCTTCATAATCCTAGGTTTAAAATGAAATAAATTTAATATGGGAGAAAGGAACCAGCGGTGACCAAAGAGGATGGAAAAAGCAACAGTTTTAATTCTGTGAATACACTGGAATAAAAATGTGAAAGAAAATGAATCATTTAAAATTATATATTAAAAAATGCATCTTATGTTCACCAATTTTCTTCATAAAGATAGTTTATAGTCCTCAATATGTTTTATTTATGTTTGTGTTTTATATACTTATGTTAAAAAACTCAGATGCTCTCCTGACAAACCCACTGAAATGATGCATGTCTCGAACAATATTTTGCGGAAAACATAAAGGACGATGTCCCACGTTTGACCACCTGGGAAACACACAAATGTGTCATCAGGGGACATTATATATCAAAAGTGTCCGCTCTAAAAAAAAGAGCACACGTGGAGACCCTGAGACTTATGGATGAGAGACACACGCTTGAACGCACACACAAGGACGATTCAGCTCCCGATACATATCAGCAATTGTTTTCACATAGAAAGAAGAGCTCCCAACTGATAAACACAAAATTACACAGACTGGCCTTAAAAACCTTTTTTGAACATGGTAATAAATGTGGTAGACTGCTGGCACGAATATTCCAGCAAAATCAACGCACTACCTACGTCCGCAGAATAAAATATGCCATCAGTCCTTCACACCATTACTTACCCAAAGATATATTACAAGCCTTCACTACACATTATATATCCCTCTATAGCCTACACCCTCCAAACACCCCTCCACTACGAGACGACTGATTAAAATTGAAACATACCTCCAACAATATGCCACAATGCCACTACACGCCGATACATTGACTTAATTCTCAAACGCGCTTAAAACCTCTAACATGGAAATGCCATCAGGACACTGGTAAATGGCCGGGTCCCAATGGCTTCCCCTGACCTACTACAAAAAATTGCAGGAAGCGCTGTCTTCACACTTCACCAAAGCATTTAACACCATCCCCACCAGCGACCATATACACAACCTCACAACTTTAGCATATGTCCGTGTCATACCGAAACCAGGTAAAGATGCTGAACTCTGTCAAAGCTACTGTCCCATATCACTTTTAAATACAGACATGAAGGTGTTCGTAAAAATCTTGGCACAATGTATCCAAACACTATTACCGGAATTAATACACCCCGGACCGAACTGGATGCATCCCTGGAAGGGAAACCAAAGATAGCACTACCAAACTAATACATATAATCCATATGACAAAGAGGATGAAGGATCCCCTGATTCTCCTGTCAACTGACGCTGAGAAGCCATTTGGCAGAGTGGATTGGGACATCATGAGAGCAACTCTGCGCCATTATGGTTTTGGCCCTTTTCTCCTGGCACGCATTAGTGCCTTGTATCTCAAACCCGAGTAAATGAGATCTTCGGCAACAGGTTTGATACACATAATGGCACTCACCAGTGATAACCCTTACCCCCTGTGCTATTCGCACTCTCCCTCAAGCCATTTTTACAGGCACTAATAACTAATCCCTCTATAAGAAAGGTTTCCAAACAGACACCCGAGAATTCAAAGTAGCAGCGTACACTGATGACCTCCTTTTTCATAGGTTCCCAACCACAGATCATACTTCCAAACATACTTCACGAATTTGAGGTCTATGGCGCGTTATCCAATTTGAAAATAAATTTCTCAAAATCTGAAATTTTACCCATTTCCATTACAGACCACTTCAAATCACGCATAACAACTATTTTCTTATTTAGAGTCTGCTATACATTGGTATATGGCTTACTCCTGACCCGACTAAATTGGACACACTAAACTTTATCCCTCACTCAGATTATGTACAGACCTCAAGACGTGGGACTACACACACATCTCGTGGTTAGGCTGCATCAATGTGATAAAAATAAACCTGCTCCCAAGACTACTATATATTTTTGAAACTATTCTGATTGACATCCCCCAAAGTTATTTTACACCCTTATGTAATGCGATGACAGCATATGTCTGGCATAATAAGAAATAAAGACTGAACTATTCCATAATAACCCTTCCAAAGAATAAGGGGCCTTACCCGTCTTATACAAATATTATCAGTAATAATTGCTTAAGTAGTCTATTGGGTCTATTCACTAAAATTCGACTTTTGAGGTCAACTTTCATTTTGAGAAATTTGGCGCCCGAGTTTGACTCTTCCTGATTGAAGCTATTTTTGAGACTAAGTCAAACTCAGGTGCCGAATTTGACTTAGTCTCAAAATGCAAGTCATCCTTCAAAATCGAATTTTAGTGAATAGACCCAAGAAACTTCTGAAGCGCTCTCTAATCTCTAGTCTTTGGGGAGGACTGCTTATTCTGGGAGAACAACGAAATTAGCCAAATGCCTCCCATAGAAGTCAGTAGGAGGACTTTGGCTATTTCTATAATAATTAAGGTCCTCTAGAAATTAAATAAAATTGAAATAAAAAAAAGCTAAAAATAAATATTAAAATTAAATTGTATAAAAAAATATTAAAATATAATACATTTAAAAAAATAAATAACATAAAAATAGATAAATCTAATATATAATATAAAATTATAATTAGATATATAAAATAACATAAAGAATACATTACAATTTTTTTTTTAAACTATATTATTACAGGATAAATTACCATGTCAAAAAATGCAATTACCACAACAATAAACACATCATGTAATATAAAATACACATATTAATTATGGCATTTAGTAACCCCAATAAAAGTTAGAGAATGGCCACATATGCATTTATACATTTATTATCATATATCATTTTATGCATTGTGGTGAGGGTCTAGGAAAATTTAGCGCCGCGGCTTCATCGCCTACAGTTCAGCGCAGCAGTTAGACTACTAACCCCCTAACCCTAATACTAACCCCCTAAACCCTAATACTATCCCCCAAACTCGAATACTAAAATTAACCCCGAACCCTAACAACTATTTCTAACCCCCTAAACCCTTATTCATCCTTAACCCCAATACTAAAATTCTAATTCTAAAACTCTATCTTCTAACACATTAAAACTTACCTTTAGCGATGAAATGTCCCGCGATAAAATCTCCCGCGATGAGCTGTCGTGTGGTGAAGTGACGGCGGTGAAGTGGCTGCGCGGATGTAGCAGCAATGAAGTGTCCCATCCCCTTGTGGTGACTGTAAACTGTTGTTTTATTTTTCAGAGAGTGTGCACTCCAATTAACAGTAATAGGGATCTCTGGTGACCACCGGTAAGTAAAACTCTTACATCAGTAAAGTTTCTACATTTATTATATAATTGTTTATAAAGTAAAATGTAATACTTTGTGTGTTAAACATAACAATTGTGACCAAGTCAATTTACAGAGAGACTTAAAATCTGGAACAACAGCTAAACCTGAAAGAGCAAACGGATGAAGAAGACAACTAGACAAATACAAACGTGTCATCCATAGTCATACTGATACACACACATACCCAGAGACAGACATGGCATACACGCAGGTATAGCATCTCTGCATTTCTAATTGCTCTCCCTTCAAGGAAAAGTAAAAAAAAAAAAAATCAGTTGTCTATTGTTGCCATTACAAAAATCTGTACTTAACTGTTTGTACTCACTCAGCATGATTGAGGTATTTTGTGTTTAACATTCCAAAGCAGCTGTGAGTAACTCTGGTGTTTCCAACTTATTGTAAAAATCATTTTTGTCCCTGGTGTTTGGGCGATAAATGTACTAGGCAACCATCTAATATTGTATATATCATTATCCTCCTCACCAGACTGACTTCCAGCCACCTGTGCTGATGGAGGGAGCAGTGGTGGAACATAGGTGTGTCCAGAGGCATTGTGGTAAGGCCGCACTGAAGGGGCACATTGGGTGGCCCATGTTCATGGGGCCACCCGATGGCAATGGATTTGATAACAGAGTGCCATGCCAGAAGAGACCACCGGGGAGGAGAGGAGGGAGTCAGAGTGGGAGCTCTTACTCCCATCCTAATGAGGCAACCACTGGACCCCACGGAAGTTACCCTCCTGCACCTAAAAGGTAGGAAGGAGGGTGACTATATTTTTTTAACAGTTTGTGTGTAAAAGAATGTGTGTCTGTGTGTATGTCTGTGTGTGTGCTTCTCTATGTCTGCATGTGGGTCTATATGTGTATCTCTTTGCCTGTATGGGTATCTGTTTGCATGTGTATCTGAATCATCATCTATACAAGGTATCCTATTTACACATATACGTCTATCTATCCACATCTATACATCTATCGATACATGTATGGACATACTGATATATATACATAGATACACACTACACAATTATATGTACTGCAACTTTGCACAGCAACTCCCATGGCCTTAGTGACTTGCAGCATCCATGTGTACATGTTAATTGCTGCAATGTACTGCTTCCACACACTCTCTACAGATAACCTGCTCTAAACAGCTACTGTTCTATGCACACAGCTTTACAGCTTCTACATGTGTGGCAGCCATTTTAACATGTGCATCCATGTGTAACCTTCCCTAGCTGAATAGTCCTAGCTAGCCTTCACACAGCTCACAAATAAGTTATAGGAACTACATGTGGGTCAGCTATGTGTGTAGTGAAAATTTGCATGAACCCAATGGTGTACTAGTACTTTAGATGCACTAGGAGGTTCTTTTCTTTTCGCTGGTTCTCCTCCACTGCAAAGTCTGGGTATAGTATTTTGGACCTTGCCCTCTCCCTCTCCTGCTGCCAGTGTCCTGGTCTCCCCCCTGCCCTGGCTCTCCATTCATTATAATGTCTTTATTTTTTTTAATTGCTGCTGGCTGCAAATCATTGTCTAACATGGTGGTCTTGCCAAATGCTCAATATTTATACACATTCCTGAAAGTTGATTGTAACAATAAATTATATAAATTTCTAGAACCTAATTCCTATTGAAGGTTTTGTATGTTTTGTTCGAATTTCAGGAAATTTTCAGTATCTCTCAGGTATTATTGCAATGTGTGAAACTTTCTAAGGCTACCACATGGTTTCATTAATGCTTAATTTAAAAAAATGTTTTGGAAGCCAAACCTTTGCAGATCATTGCATGAGAAAAGATGGCAATTACTCTATTGCTCCTGGTCAGACTCTTTTACTGACAAAGGAACAATTATTCAATCATTTATAAAAATTTTAGTGGAGATTGTGTATCAAAGTATCTGTTTAAATCATATGTCAGCTGTCATTTCATGCAGCATGGAGCCATATCAGGCCTGTTAGGCAGATGTTCATATGAGGTTTTTGAAAACCATTGGCAGTAAACTAGAAACAAGCAACCTTTTTCTAATATTCTATCATCTGAGAATGTAAACTGGCTTCTATGTGATGGATATGACATCCAGCATTGATATTAAAGTAGAAGATTTGAAAGGTTATTTAAAGTTTACGCAGAAACAGCAAACAAGAAACAATGCCCACCCACACTGAAAACGTGTATAATATTTGTTGTATTATGGATACTGACAACTACAAAGACATTATAAATCTGCTATCAAGGTATACGCTCTGTATTAATCCATTGTTACATTGGACAGGTCTATAATACTACGCAATATTTAACTTGTGTGTTTTATTGTACAACAGATAAATCAAGTTGTATTATACATGGAGACAACTATTTTGGTCGTATAGATGGTTTTGTAAGAGAAGGAAACATAACACTAACAATCCTTCCAGTAGCTCATTGGCTAATGAACAACTGGCTGATGAACAAACACCTTTTGTTACCTTTAAGTTCATTGGGCTACTACCCTAAGTTATAATTAAGTGCTAGTCACCCAATGATAGGCAATGTGTCCATACAAGGACACCAGGTCCCGAAAACATAATTAAATTGTCGGTAACAAATTCCAATAAAAGTCCAGCATGAATACTGTGGGAGGTTACACCTGTTCCAAAATAATATCCACACACTGATGTAATGTGTCCCACATAGTCCAAGACACTTTTTAGACAGCCAAGTAAACACAAATTAATGCTCATTAAATGGTATCAGTTATTAAATATCCTGCACCTTTGAAATAAAAGACTAAGAAGCAAGAAGGAAAACAGCCTTCCCTACTCAAGCAGGGCCAAAAAAATCAAGCCATTACATGTGGATGTTCTTGGTGACTGGTCATATTTTTACCTTCACTTGTTTTTTATTTTCTATGGTCAGCCCATAAATTTGGCTCATAACTTAGCTCAGTTATATTCATATGTCTATTGGTAGAAGTTGTATGAAAATCAGTGGTTCATCTGCTCCACAACTCTACCGATCCCATTTTTTGTAATAAGATTCCAAGAGCTCTATGCTTTATTGTTTAAAATATCTGTTGGACCAGATGTACTTAAACATATTAATATCTGACCACATTAGTGAAGGCGCAAGCAGAACCTTTGTCTCTGTACATGTGTAATTTTATTTTTGAATATGGCTGGCATTACTCTTATTTATAAAAGACAACTCTACATAATCATCTGCAGAGGCTCCACTGTGTCTTCATTTTATATTACATAGTCAAGGCCTCCGAATGCTTGGTACATGAAATTACATTTTCATTTAACCTAATAAAATCCAGTCACCGGCAGACTTAAAACCTTCAAAGATGGTCCAAAAACATATTGTATTTTCCGCATTTCTTGGACCGAGGTATTTAATGGAAGAGAAACAGACAGAAAAAAAGGAAGGTTCTGTTCTTGTCTATGAGCCAACTGTGTCTCATCGCTGGATCAGGTTTTTTTCTATTTCAAGTTATGCTTTCTTCGAGCACAGCCCATATGAGAAGTGTATGTGAGCATGAAAATGGTTAGAGAAACCGGTAAGTAATGAAGGAACCTTTCCCAATATCTAACTAGTTTAAATAAATCATCTTTACAGTGGGTATTCAGTGCAACAAAAGGTGAGGTATGCTATATTATAGTTTTAATAAAACTGTTTTATTTAGCTATACATTGCCATCATATTGTAATGTCATGTGTAATGGGGTAATTAAGATGTAAAAAACTAAAGCTGCACACTCTAAAGTATTTCCAGTAACGTGTCTGATGTATTAGTGTATAAATAATAAGGATTTTGCACCTCTCACGTCTAAGAGTTAAGATATTTAGTATTTAATCATATACTTTACTTGGAATACTTTGAAGTGTGGTGCTTCCTTTCTATGGATTGTATGCATTTTGCATTGAATCATGTCAAAATTACATGGTTAATTGGGCTGAAAAAAAGACATATAGTCCATCAAGTTCAACTCTTCCACACACCCATATTTCTTCATCTTGAAAAAGGCCAAAAAAAACTGCAGATACACTAATCATGTCATCCGATACTACCCTCTATGACCTCTGCACTCCTCAAATGCACTCTCCTCCAACCACATCACCTTTCCCATTCGCGCTGGCAAGATTTTGCCCTAGCTTCCCCCTCTTTCAGGAACTCCTTGTAGCTCAAACTTCAAAAAGTCCCTCATAACTCACCTCTCCCTAAAATACCCATTAATTAACCTCTAGTCCATATATTTAACCCCCAACTTTGTTAGCATTGGAAGAGCATGAGAAGTTTGTCAAGGGCTTGGTGCTTTGCGAGAATGCCATATTATGCTTAACTGATATGTTGCAGGACAGACTTAAACATTTTGAAAACATCTGGCCCCTGTGGCTGGCAATCCAGAATCGGGAGATCAAGATTTTGAAGGGTGAGTTGCCACAGGAATAGTTGGATTTAGGGAGTTAGGGACACTCCACAGCCTACAAGAATTTATCTTTTTAGTGACTTTTTTGTATTATTTTATTTTATCTTAATTGTCCTTTTCTTTCTCCTCCTCTTGCCTTTTGCTGTTGTGTTTCCTCTCTCCATCCACTTTTCCCATCCTTCCTTTCCCATTTGTTTCCCAGGTGGTTGTTTGGTTTAGTAAGAGACCTTCGCACAACATTATTGCCTATCATTAGTAGGGGAAGCCTATCATCCTTTGATTTAGTCCTCAGATGGTAGGATTCACAGACTGTGTTGATAATTGGTAATTTTATTGTTTTTTCCAGCATGCCATACCCCTTCGTCTACACAGGCATGCCCATATGCTTTTCTCGTTCCAGTAGCAAGCAAGTTCCATCTAGGGACATAAAAAGTGGGTATTCCGAGGAAACTGTTTTGGCCTCTGATACTCATCTCCCTATTTTAAGTGTCTCTGATGGGTTTTGTATTGTCTATATATTATTGTTTTTTGAACAAAATGATAAAAATAAATTGTAAGGGGGGCGGAGCTAGCTGAGCTACTGAGAGGTTGCATGTCTGGAGAGCTCTTCACCTAGACTCAACAAACTACAAATTGTGTATGTCCACACCACTGAAACGGACTCCTGTTCAGCCCCTTAAGACTATCAACAATATGGGGCAAAAGAAAAAGTAAAAGGAAAAGAATCAGAACCCAAACCGACACGATATAAGGTTTTACTGTCGAGGCCTACTAGGCTGCTGCAACACACGCAGCCTGTGTGCTCCCTGCTAGTGGAAACCGACTCAGATTCCTCGGAGACACCTGACATGCCCCGAAGTAGGGTGCAAGGTAACCCAGGGACTGACCCCAATGCCGATGATGCGCAAGCGACGAACCGGGCCCTACGGACCCTTCTAAGCGACTTCAAGGATGTGCTAGCAACAGAACTGGCAGGCGTGAGACGAGAGGTGACTGCAACGAAACAGCAGACACAGTTACTGGGGAAAGAGGTTACCTCTCTGAAACAGGAGCTGGCAGACCACTCTGGCAAGGTGAGCTTGATGGCACAAACAATCTGTGATCTGCAGCGCCAGACACTGATGATGGATGCCAGACTCCGTCAAACAAACATACGACTCAGAGGAGTCCCGGAGACAGTTGGGCCCACTGAACTTCGGAACTATCTGAGCAGGCTGCTTAATCACTTACGCCCAAATGTGGGTGCGCAGGACCATGTTCTCCTCTACTATTTCAGAGTACGGAAAGCGCAAAAAGCGCCACAAGCCTCGCCGCGTGACATTATTTTAAAGTTACGCTCCCTTACTGATAAAGCTGCATTTCTAGCTGTCTCCCGGAAAACTCCATACCTTCATTACGAATCAGCTGAACTTCAGCTCTTTGAAGATCTCCCACCCACTACATTGGCATGGCGCAAACAGATGAGCCGTCTCACTATGCACCTGCGATCACAGGATATCAAATACCGATGGGGCTCCCTACAGACAGTGGTGTATCTTGATTTTGTGCTGCCCTAGGCAGACAAAATCCGGGCACCCCCCTACCCAAGCTGCACACCCACGTTACACACCTAAGACATGCCCCATCATTCAGACTCACATCAAGCTCACACTCCCATCACACTCAGTCACACACTCCTACTCCCATCACACTCAGTCACACACTCCTACTCCCATCACGCACACTCTGACTCCCATCACACTCAGTCACACACTCCTACTCCCATCACGCACACTCTGACTCCCATCACACTCAGTCACACACACTGTCTCCCATCACACACACTCTGACTCCCATCACACTCAGTCACACACACTGTCTCCCATCACACACACTCTGACTCCCATCACACTCAGTCTCCCATCACACACACTCTGACTCCCATCACACTCAGTCACACACAGTCTCCCATCACACACACTCTGATTCCCATCACACTCAGTCACACACACACACACACTGTCTCCCATCACACACACTCTGACTCCCATCACACTCAGTCACACACACTGTCTCCCATCACACACACTCTGACTCCCATCACACTCAGTCACACACACACACACACAGTCTCCCATCAGCACTTACCTTTCCCTGGCAGGCAGGCAGCATGGTCCCTCCATGCTGCCTGTTCGGCTTCCCGGCGATTGTGCCGACAGGTCACGTGACCGGGCGCGCGTATGACATCAGCGCGCCCGTCACGTGACTGTCGGCACTTCCGTGTCGGCACACTGCATGGGGAGCCGAACAGGCAGCACGGAGATTTCTCTGTGCTGCCTGTTCGGCTCCCCGTGCAGCCTGGCAGGCAGAGCGATGGTGAGGGGGGATCTTCCGATCCCCTCTCACCTCCGTCTCTGCCTGCAAGCGCGGTGGGGTTTTTCTTTTTTTTTGTTAAAGGGCCGGATTTTTTTTTTTTTACATTTTTTTTTTTTTTACATTTTTTTTTTTTCCAGTGCTGGTGGGCGCTGCCGCCCCCCAAAATTTGTCGCCATAGGCATCCGCCTAGGATGCCTCGCGGTAAATACAGCACTGCCTACAGACACTGATTGTCCAAAGAGACGGTAAAGTGCTGTCAGTTGAATCTATGGAGGACGCCCCACAGTTTTTGGAGGCTCTGGGGCTTCCACAACTCCCTACACTGCAGGCTCCGGTTCCAGATGTCAGTGAGGGGGCTGGAAAACCTGCACCATAGCTTACACCCTATTGAGAACTGCTGTGACTCTTAGGACAAATAGGGACAAAATCTTACCTGTTTGTTGCTTCATCTATATATACATAAGTTTTCTCCGGCTCCCCTACGACATGATCATATGTTTCTCTCCCCCCCCCCCCCCGAGGGTGACCACCCCCACTCCAAAAGTTGAGTGGAAGGTGGATCGGCCACTTGTCCTGGCCCGTGGACCCGCTTTTTGGTGGTGCTCTCTTGTACTGCCTGGTCCCCCTCTCTTGGGGGTATCCTTCTCCCTCTGCATTTTTTTCCTGGCTATTCTCGTTTCCAGCTCCTTCTGTCCTTCTCTCTCTGTTATTTTCTTAGATCCCCTATGCACTAGGTTCCCGGCTATGCGATCTAATAGGGACCGTATCGGCTCTTAAATCCAAGCCAGTGCTCCTCTCCTTCCCATATGTAGTGAACTTTTTTCTGTATTGATGATAGACCCCCCCTGGCCCCGAGTATTGTAAATCTTATTCTCAGGATCATATGACGTTTCTCACTCATTCCCTCCTATGTACTAGATTGTCTATAGGGCTAGTAGTCATTTCCCCCCTATCTAATATCAATCTATTGAAGAGTCTCGCTGTTGTTTGTATATTATTATGTGCTCCATTCTCTATATTGATGGGGAGTTGATACAACTATTTTAGTACGGACTCTGAATGACCTACATATTAAAACTAATATAATTCTTGATACTACGGTGCGTATTTTCCTGATGCGTTATATTTTTGTATACCTGTTCCCACCCGGTGGAAGTTGACCCATTTCTTACACATGGGATATACCTGTTTTATATGTGTCTTTTCCTACATTTTTACTCACTTAGTTTTAATAGTAACGTACATATGTAAGTGAAACTAAAAATTTGCATCGTTTTCATGTATATGTGACGAAGGCAGCTGCGTCTGCATTGAAAATGGCATATTACAATTTGTATCTTATGCTGCATACAGTTCTTCTGCAATAAAAAATAGAAATTAAAAAATAAATAAATAAATAAATTGTAAATTAAAAAAAAGAGCTTAGACCATTAACAGATTTACTTCACCAATCACTGTTAATGGTAGTAGTACCAAAAGATTGGAATTTACTAGCAAATGTGACCATTCACAAGAAAGGTAGTAGGGAGGAGTTGGACAGTAGTCTTGCATCACTAGTGGGGAAATCAATGGAAACCATGTTAACGGATATAATTGTTGAATATTTAAAATCCCATTTATTGAAAGATCAAAATAACATGGGTTTTCTTCAGGGAGATCATGCCCAAAAAATCTAATTAAGTTTTTTTGATTGGGTGATTTAGCTCAACGTGATGCAGTAGATATTGCTTACCTAGATTTCAGTCATGCTTTTAGCACTGTACCACATAGAAGGCTTATCAATAAATTGCAATCTTTGAGTTTGGATCCAATATTGTTGAATGGATTAGGCAGTGGCAGACAAATGGTTGTCATGATGTTGGCAATATTGCAAGTAACGTATTTGCTCGAAAATAAGACAAGGTTTTTTTCAGAGTAAATGCTCTAAAAAAAGACCCTTCGTCTTATATTTCGAGGTCGTCTTATAGTCTGACCTCAAATCGAGGTCTGACTGTAAGACTGGGATCCAGATCCCCTGCAGAGCTGCAGGGGACCTGGATCCCCCTCGCTAACAGCCAGTGGATGTCTGTGCAATGCGCCAGACATTCTCCACTGCGCCCGGCAGGTCCGTCGGGACTTCTATGAAGGAAGCCGGGAGGTCATGTGACCTTTCGGGTTCATCATTGAAGTCCCGGCGGTAGTGCCCGGCTGCAGGGGAGGATGATTGTGCTTCTCGTGCAGACATCTTCTGGCTGGCTGTCATAATAGACGGAAGTGTCGGGTAGCATGGAGGATGTCTGCACTTATCGTAAAAACAACCCCCGGCTGCCCCCACTAGCCACCAGAGAGACAACGTTGGTGGGAGGGGGGAGACAGTGACCGATAATGCTGAGGGGGGAGAGAGGTAAGGGGGCGACAGAGACAGACAACATTGGGGGAGGGAGGGAGAGAGAGAGACAGACAACATTGGGGAGTGGGAGACAGAGACAGACAATGTTGGGGGGAGGGAGGGTGGGGGAGAGAGACAGACACTGTTGGGAGGAGGGAGGTGGAGCATTGAGCAAGACTGGGGGGTAGGGGCACATAAAGGTAAATAAAAACAAGAAATGCATTTTTTTATATCATAATGTTTTATTAAATATGAAAAAGCAATTTACATGTGAATATATACAAGTTAAACTTTTTTCTTATAGGGTAGTCTTATATTAAGGCTTTTCGTTTTTTTCCTAAAGGAATATCCAAAGTTTGGGGGGGTCGTCTTATAATTAGGGTCATCTTATATTCGAGCAAATACGGTATATGCCTAAATTAGAAGAAAAATGTGTCTTACACATTTGTTTTCTACAGAGCAGCATGTAAAGGTTATGTGTATCCCTCACAAAAATGGCCAGTCATATAAATGTATGCTCTGAATCTCTCAGAAATAGACAGTAGTTGGGGCTAAGTTAATAACAATTCAAACTGATACCAAGGAAGCAGTAGTGATTGAGAAAGTGTGATTAAAAGGGCAGTAGAATTTGGCAAATAAGCACAGTTTTATACCACAGCTCAGCCTGTCAGCTGATAGGTTACACTACTTGTGCATACTCTACTTATACTACAGCTCAGTCTAGGTTACACTACTTGTGCAGACTCTATTTATACTACAGCTCAGCCTGCCAGCTGATAGGTTACACTACTTGTGCATACTCTACTTATTCAGTCATAAAGGATAATATTAGCTATTACCTTTTAATCATATTGCAAAACTGAGAATATTATATTATTAGAACTAGTAGGGAGGGCATAAGGAAAACCATTTCTGCCAATTTATATCCTAAGGCATAATGTGACTGCATGTGCATGTACATAGACTGTGTGTGTATGTGACTTTATGTGCGTGCATACATGACTGTATGTGTATGTGAAAGCCTGTATGTGCATTACTGTCTGTGTATGTGTCTGTGTATATATGCATGTGACCCTGTGTGTGTACATCATGTCAATTCTGGACCCAGACATCCCAGGGTCATGGGCAAGCCATGTCTGGTTGGTTGGGGACTGTGATGGAAAGTGTTTATAGCTTTTGGCTATAACCATTAAGCACGAGTTACTTTTTGTAGAGATGAGGACTTGACCCTGCTGGATATATAATTGATAATAATATGAATGTCCTTTTTAGATTTGGAATATCTGAATAAACTAGAATCAGAATAAATATCAAGAGAACTGCCAGCTGTGAGCAAATTCCCACCATCACATTTTCAATGTGCTGGTCTGATCACAACCCAAAATGCTTTGACGTACTTAAATCAGTTCTTTGATGCATCAAAGTGCTCATCCGGATAAAGATTCACCTTCCGGTTTCCATTCTCCTTTTGCAAAGTATTTGGGGAGATCATATACTATAGTCATCTGTTTAGCAGTCAAACAGAGGACAAAAGTTCCATTACTTATTTCACCTTGGCAAAAACAAAGGAAATAAATGCCAAAGCAAAATAATCACACTGGAATCTATATCTGACATTCCTACTGTGCAAATAATTAAGTCTCAATTTGAAGTGTTTATTTATTGCTAGACATTCATAAATATTTTATTAACACATTTTTATTACTCATTTTTTATTTTCATTTTACTACGGTCATTGTGTCATATTCTTAGACTATGGACAGAATGAATGTTGTACGTATAAGCCTAGCTATTAACTTTGTAGTATCAGTTTGTAGACAAAAAGAAGCTAGCTAGGTTTTCATTTGTACTTGTGTTATATCTCACATCATCCTACTAATGTCAAATTACTACTTGCACAATTTCATAAGAAAAATGAACAAGAATATTTTAGTAGTTTGCAGCCTATGCTTAGCTGGTGATGCTATGATGCCTTGATATTGAGGCATCATTCAACACCAAACTTTGGTGGCAGCATGCCCCTCCAATATGGTGCTGTCCTGTAGCCTGAATGAGCCCTGGAAGTGATCAGAGATCACTTTCACCACTCTAGAGGCAGTCAGCAACATTGCAGTTAAAAAAAATACCAAATTAACCCTAGATCTAAATTAACCCTAAGGTTAGAAATAGTGCTAGGGTTATGTTTAGGGCTAGGGTTAGGTTTAGGTTTACAGATGGGTTAGGGTTATAATTAGGATTAAGGTTAGTGCTAGTGTTAGATTTAGGGTTAGGGTGATGATTAGAGTTGGTAAATAATACAACAGACAAAATGGCCAGATACTCTATAGTTATTTGCAAACTTAATGACCAGGTTTATACCCTGGTAAACATCTACGCCCCAAATATATTCGAGCGAACCTTCTATGAAAAACTTTTTGGTAGAGTGGATCAAATTAAAAAGGGCATATTGATTATGGGTGGGGATATGAATACCATAATTGAGTGGAAATTGGACAAAACCAATATTAAAAAAACTGAAACCCTAAATCATACAAATTTCAGGGGGAAATTATTTCAAGAAATCCTAATAAAATACGATTTATATGACATCTGGCGAGTAAACCATCCCAGAGATAAAAACTACACCTTTTATTCACGCGCCCATGGAGTATATTCAAGAATCGACCTCTTTTTAACCAACCCACATCATTTAAAAAATATAACCAATTCAGAAATAGGACAGATAACATGGTCTGACCACGCACCTATAAGCATCATAACTAAAGATAACCCTAAATATAATACAAAAACCCATTGGAAATTAAAAGAATCTCTGTTGCTAAACGAAGGAGATAAAGAATATATAAGGGCCTTGATTATAGATTATATTAGGAATAACGATAACGGTCAAGTATCTGATCAAATACTATGGGCTTCACTTAAATGTGTTATTAGGGGTTATTTGATACAGCTCGAGGCCAGAAAAAAGAGAGAAAAGGGTTCCCCTCTACCAGATTTGTATATAGAGTTGGCCAAATTAGAATACATCAATAAAAGTAACCCTCTCTATGGAACTACGGAACAAATCAAATCAATACGAGAAACGATTGTAAAAAAGTTAGAAGAACAAGTCAGCAATATGATAATGAATTCAAACCAGAGATGGTATAACTGTAACGATAAAACAGGGAAAATGCTCACTAGGAAAATCAAACAAGAACGTGTGAATCAGAAAATAAAAAAAATTGTAGAGGCAGACAAAGTTTACCATACTCCACACGAAATAAGTGAATCCTTCGCTAAGTACTATGAATCACTCTACAATCTTAAAGAAACTGACCCTGATATCAATAAATTGAGAATTTTTCTAAAAAAAGTTAATATACCACAAGTCTCTAAAGAAAAAATGGCAAATTTGAACAACCCAATCAATAGAGAGGAAATAAGAAAGGCTATCTTAAACCTCGAAAATGGTAAAGCTCCTGGCCCGGATGGTTACACAGCTTTTTTTTATAAGATTTTTGAACCAGAAATATCCCCCCTTCTATGCTCACTCTACAAAACCATTGGAAGCACTGGGAGTATTCCCTCCGAAATGTTGAGGGCTACGATCTCCCCGATACCGAAACCGGACAAGGACCTGAACTTCGTATCTAATTATCGCCCAATTTCATTAATTAATATTGACCTTAAAATTCTATCTAAAATTTTGGCTGATCGTTTGAAAAAGGTCGCTTTAGATGTGATCCACCCGGACCAATCAGGCTTTCTACCCAACAGATCAGGAGGAGATAATGTCAGGGAAATATTGAATTTGACCACAATAATAAATACCACCAATACACCATGCACCTTTGTATCTGTTGACGCTGAGAAAGCTTTCGACAGAGTCAATTGGGCATATATGGCTGAAGTCTTGTCCGCTTATGGTATCGGGGGAATGTTTAAAACAATGATAATGTCCATGTATTCAAATCCATCAGCACAAATTTATGGTAATGGTCTAAACTCTAGATGGTTCCAGGTCAAGAATGGCACTAGGCAGGGCTGCCCATTGTCTCCCCTCCTATATAACCTGACTATGGAGCCCTTAGCCTCGTATATTAGACAAACTCAATCAATCTCTGGGATAGAGTTCGGAAAAATACAAAAAAAAATCCTGCTTTATGCAGATGATGTCATTCTAACCCTTACTAATCCAGAGCGCTCTATCCCAGAGGTATTGCGATGCGTAGAAGAATTTGGCCGCTTATCAAACTATAAAATTAATCTCGCTAAAACCCAAGTTATCTCTAAAAATTTAACCCAATCCCAGATCCTTCTCCTTAGTCAGTCCTACCGTCTAAAATGGTCAAATGACAGAATTAGATATTTGGGTATTAATCTTGAGTTTGATATAGACAACATAGTTAAATCTAACTATTTGGGACTGTATAAGGAATTGGAAACCAAGGTAAAAACCTGGAGGAAAATTCCGACCTCTTGGATGGGGAGGCTTAATTTGGTCAAGTCCTACTTGATGCCCAAACTGGAATATCTGCTACGCACTATTCCATTAAGAGTCCCAAAGAGAATTTTGTCCATGTTCCATGGTCTGTTTGCCTTGTGCGTCTGGGAGGGTAGGAAACCCAGAATTAAATTTAAAATTATGTCCCAACCTCTCTCACACGGGGGACTCTCGTTCCCAGACGTGCATCACATTCATGACTCATGGATGTTCTCCCACTTTTTGGTATGGGGCAACAAGGCATCTAAAAACAAAAATTGATATCGATACGAAAGGGAGCTGTGTGGTAATATAGACCCCTTTCTTCTCTTTTGGTCGGGAAAGCAAAGGCATGGAGCACTAAAAATAGCTAATCCTATTATAAACAATGTATATACGTCTATTGGTATAATTAAATCTAAATTTTTTAGGGACAATCAATTAATAACTAGAGCACCGATAGACCTATTGAAACTTCTTTTGGAGGATTTAAACCTCGAACACTGGTACAGATCCGGCTTAAACAAGATCGGTGACCTTTTTGGGGATTCTACCCTACTCTCATTTACTGTTCTTCAACAGAAATATAATCTTCCAGGAAATGAGATCTTCTCATACGCTCGAATTAGGTCTCTTCTTAAAAACTATCATATTAAATACGACTCCCCCTTAGAAAAAATCCTGTACGGCACCCACCATAAGCTATCTTCCCAAATCCGTGAAGCCTTAGAACAACTAGAGGCCTCAGACAAAAAACATGACACAATTATTAAGTGGGAAATAGATCTGAAGGAAATCTACCCCCTACAAATGTGGTACAAAGCAGTTGACCTAATGAAAAAAACAATTCATTGTATTACTCTTCAAGAGTTATATATAAAAATATTACACAGGTGGTATTGGGTCCCATCAAAATTAGCGAAATTTCAACTAACAACTTCCCCGTTATGTTGGAGATGCCTTAAAGAAACTGGCACTATAAAGCACATTTGGTGGGACTGCCAAGATCTTAACCCGGTCCGTACGATTCTCATTGAAATTCTTGCAGACCTACATATTAACTTAGGAAAGCTGACTCCAGTAAACTTTTTATTTCACCTTAAATTGCCGGGTAAAAACTTGCATTCAAATAAATTGATATTGCATATCTTGATGGCAACTAAGAGGTGTATCTCTAGGTACTGGAGGAAAAGGGAAACGCCTTCCAAAAAGGAAATTACAACTCAGATTTATTACCAATGTAAAATGGAAAGATTATTTTATTTGGAAAACTCAACTTTAAATGAATACTATAAAATCTGGAACCCAGTCATATCATTATATGCATCTCCCTCAAGGTAAACTTAAATTTAAATCTAAACATAACATCCTAAACTGGTCTACTACTATCAAGTACCACACCGCTGTATAATACTCTATCGTGTTACTCAAGAAATTTCATTGGGATAAATTTACATTTAATGAATGTTTCTCCTGGGTACCAAACTCAACCCTTACCCACCCATCCTCCAAGGCTCTCCTCCTTATACCAACATAGAGTCCCTGACCTCTCTACACCTAATATGCTTGGCCTGTATGGCAGGAGCCTCCTATTTTCTTATAGTTTTTAGATCAAAGAACTCTTAACTAATTTGCCTTACCTGTAAGATGAGCTAGCTGCGATCCTAAAGTTAACATCCTCTGGAAATGTTTAACAAATGAAATTCTAATCGCCTATGAAACAAGAATAGCAGCCCTATACCTAGAAGTACGAATCTATGATTACTTAACATAGATTTATGCTTATTTGAAGAGGCCCTGACCACACAGACAATTTGTTTCTTCGTATGATATCTTGTTTGTATTTGACTTCGTAATGTATCCATGTTTATTGTAAAATAATTGTTGTCTGATAATATTGATATTAATGTAACTATCTATAGTAGGTAGATGTAATTTGAACTAATATACAAAGTGATTAGTATCATACTTTTATTTCCAGACAAGTCCTGTATGTACGTATATATGAATTTTGTATTTTTGTAAAGCAAAATAAAAATATATTTAACATAAAAAAAAAAAATAATACAACAGTAACATATTTATGTGTGTGTGTGTGTGTATATATATATATATAAGCAGTGAGTGAACAGGTTAAGGAGATTAAAATGACCACAAAACAAGAATGAGACACAGAGTAACAGACATTGTTCTTAGTCAAAGTCTGATATACCCATGTATATATTGAAATCTATATATACTCTACTGATGTCCCCATTCTTCTATAATATTAAAAAAGTTGTTCACGCGGATAACACTTAATCATAGGTGACCGCAAAACGCGTTAGGTGCGCGTTAGGTGCGCTTGGACATAACAAGTTTTTTTCCCTCCCCCCGCTGGTGCCTTGGTTTTATCCCTTGTCAATAAAGAAGATTCATCATTGGTTGGTCTGTTGAGCGATTATTTTGCCTTCCAGTGAGTTCTTCTGATTGTTACATGTAGGTCAAGAAAGAGGGCACATTATTGAAACATTTAAACACATACAGAGAATCAACATGTAATGCAGGACAGTATAATTAAAAGAAGGAAAGCTACCAGAAGGAGACGTTTCCCTCGTAAGGGTCTACTCAATAAAGAGAGACTTGCAGGGAACTTAGATGGGAACTGAAAATGTAGGCTAAAATAGTCAAGTTGGAAAAATTATCCAAGGCAAATGAATGGGAGAATTTTTCTAACTCAGCTACATTGGCCTTAAGTTTGAAATTCCCATCTAAATTCTCTGTAATTCTCTCTTCATTGAGTAGACCCTTTAGTCTCAAATTAGAGGGTCAGAAAAGATTGCTTTACTGAGAGGTTGGTGGATGCATAGAATCAGGCAATGTGTTCAACTCACCACTAATGCCTGCTCTTTGCCATTCACTTTTCAGTTCAGTTTGTGCCAGTAGCACCCACAAGAAGGTATCAAGCTGTATGTATGGTATCATTTCAGGCAATGGACCAGGAACATGGAAAAAATAAATAAGGAAATTAGATTTAGGTAAAGACTGGAGGGAGTGGTTGTATGTTTGGTTGATAGGTCAGCCTCTGACAATTCATGTTGCCCCCTCCTGCAGAAGAGCAATTAAAGATGAATACCATGTATTGTAAAGCTGGTCTGTTATTTAGTTAGGAAATCAGGGCATTTGGATCACTATGTGATGGGAACATTGGTTTCAAGTCAATGTGTCCATATTTTGTTTTTGTTTCTCCACTCGTCTGTGAAGGGCTAAGATGTAGACAGTTGAGTGATATCTCTGGTCTGGTCGGCATAAACTTGTAAATAAGTGCCAAGCAATTTCATTGTTAGCTAGTAGAAGCTTAAAGGTTTCCCAGAGTTCTCCTAAGTGCAGTCCCAATTGCCTACTATTAGTACTTCACTAAAATACTACAATTTGAGAAATGTGCCATTTGTGGTAAGTCTGGTCCATTTAACATTAAACATAACTAGAGTTGAGCGGACACCTGGATGTTCGGGTTCGGCAGGTTCGACCAAACTTCGAAAAAATGTCCAGGTCCGTGCTCAAACTTCACCCCGAACTTGACCCCGAACCCCATTGAAGTCAAAGGGGACACAAACTTTTGGCCACTAAAATGCCTCTAAAAAAGTAATGGAAAGGGCTAGAGGGCTGCAAAAGGAAGTAAAATGTGGGTAAGAGTAGGATAAGTGCCCTGCAAGCAAATGTGGATAGGGAAATAAGTTAAAATAACATAAAATACATACAAATTACAAATACAGCTGAGCCATAAAATAGCACTAGATGGAATCTTTGATTTTAGCTTTGGAAGAACGTAAATCTAAATCTAAAGCATGGCTGCCAGGAGGATCAACGGAATTATACATTTGAGAGAGGGTTGGAGTGCAGGGTATTCTCTTTCAGTTTATACTAAGTGACCCATAGGTTGAGGAGGCGGGGACTGTGGCGATGTAGGTGGAAGCGGCGCTGGAGGAGGAGGAGATAGCCAACACTGTTTTTTATTTGTTTTTGGTTTTTTAAATTGGGGTAGCCCCCAAAATATTGGGACATATAACAACAGAAAACAAAGAATAAGTGCACTTGAGTATAACAATGACTGGGTGAGGCCGGTATAAATTTCTATTCTGCACAAGGTACAGACAAGTCTGGTGGGATCCATGCCTGGTTCATCTTAATCAACGTGAGCTTGTCCACGTTGGCTGTGGACCGGCGGCTGCGCTTGTCTGTGATAACGCCCCCTGCCGTGCTAAACACACGTTCAGACAATACACTGGCTGCAGGGCAGCACCTCCAAGGCATAAAGGGCAAGCTCAGGCCATGTGCCCAATTTGGAGAACCAGAAGTTGAATGGGGCAGACCCATCAGTCAGTACGTGTAGGCCTGTGATCACGTACTGTTCCACCATATTGGTGAAATGCTGCCTCCTGCTAAGATGTTGCACATCAGATGGTGGTGCTGCTTCTTGTGGCATGCTGACAAAGCTTTTCCACATTTCGGCCATGCTAACCCTGCCTTCTGAGGTGCTGGCGGTGCCCCAGCTGCGTTGGCGACCTCTTCCTCCTCCTCCTCTTTATCATCCTCCTCCTCCTCAAAAAGGCTTGACAGTTGTGTACCTGGCCTATGCTGGTGCAGGAACCCACCCTCCAAGCCACTTGTGAATGACTGGCCTGATAACCGTGGAAATGACCCCTCTTCTTCCTCCTGGCGGGATATGGCGTCATTGGCACTGGCCATGTTGGTGGAGTACTCGAAACAGTGCAAAATGGCACACAGGTCTCGCATGGAGGCACACTCATTGGTGGTGAAGTGGTGCTGTTCCGCAGAAAGACTGAACCGTGCGTGCTGCAGCTGATACTCCACTATCGCCTGCTGCTGCTCGCACAGTCTCTCCAGCATGTGCAAGGTGGAGTTCCATTTTGTGGGCACGTCGCATATGAGGCGGTGAGTGGGAAGGCCTAAGTTACGCTGCAGCGCACACAGGCGAGCAGCAGCAGGGTGAGAACGCCTAAAGTGCGCACAGATGGCCCGCACTTTCTGCAGCAGATCTGATATATCTGGGTAGTTTTTCAGGAATTTCTGCACCACCAAATTCAGAACATGCGCCAGGCAAGGGATGTGCGTCAAACCAGCTAGGCCCAGAGCTGCTACTAGATTTTGCCCTTTATCGCACACCACCAGGCCGGGCTTGAGGCTCAGTGGCATCAACCACTCATTGGTCTGTTGTTCCATGCCCGTCCACAGCTCCTGTGCGCTGGGGTTTTTTTCAGCCAAACATGAGTTTTAAAAGAGCCTGCTGTCGTTTCCCCCTGGCTGTGCTGAAGTTGGTGGTGAAGGTGTTATGATGACCGGATGAGGAGGTGGAAGAGGAGGTGGTAGAGGAGAAGGAAGAAGCTGAGTAGGAGGAGGAGGCAACAGGAGGCAAAGAGAAATGCCCTGCAATCCTCGGTGGCGGAAGGACATGCGCAAAACTGCTATCTTCCTCAGGCCCAGCCGCCACTACATTTGCCCAGTGTGCAGTTAGGGAGATATACCGTCCCTGCCCGTGCTTACTGCTCCACGTATCTGTGGTTATGTGGACCTTGCCACAGATGGCGTTGCGCAATGCACACCTGATTTTGGCTGCTAATTGCTTGTGCAGGGAAGGGATGGCTCGCCTGGAAAAGTAGTGGCGGCCGCCATTAGGTTTTTAAAACTGTCCGTCTCCAACAGATGGAATGACAGCATTTCAAAGGCCAGGAATTTGGAAATGCTGGCATTCAGGGCCAGTGTTCGCGGGTGGGTAGGACCATAGTTCCTATTTCTCTCCAGTGTTTGGGTGTGAGGAGAGTTATACTGGATGAAGACCAAAAATGCAGGATGGTACAATACACATATATATATTGACAGGGGTTAAATGCAGGAACTTGCAGCAGTTGTAATCCACACTGACAGGGGTTAAATGCAGGAACTTGCAGCAGTTGTAATCCACACTGACAGGGGTAAAATGCAGGAACTTGCAGCAGTTGTAATCCACACTGACAATAAGCAAAACGATAACAGTCCAAGATCCAGGGCAATAGAGAGGTAGCAAAACGAGAGACAAGCCGGGGTCAGGTAACCAGAGAATCAGAATGACGAGAAAAAGTCCAGGTATCAAGGGGCACAGGCAGGCAGAAGGGTAGTCAGGAAATCCAAGTTCAGTTACAATAAAATATAAGGAAACGCTAGGTATCGAATACACGAGAATCACCAAGCACTGTTTGCTTAGTGATTCTGGCTTTTAAATCTTCCGCGCCTCGCGGGTATGCGACGTGCGTGACGTCATCGGGCGCGCGCCTCCATGGAGACAGATCACGTGATGACGTGGACGCGCTGGCAAGCGCGTGTGACGGATCTCGGCTGGGAGAGAGGTTGTACTCAGGGGAGTTGCTGCGGGGAAGAACCTGACATTGGGAGATGGACAGCTGAACGCTTCCATGGGACAGTGTTTTGATGCCACTTCCTCTATTTGCTCGGTGGCAGGTGCCACTGTGACTCCAGAGCTGCAGGAAGACGCCAAGACAGCAGCAGAAGAGGAAGCAGGAAGAGCCTGAGACCTTTCTTGGGTTTTGAGATGCTTACTCCACTGCAGCTCGTGCTTTGCATGTAAATGCCTGGTCATGCAAGTTGTGCTCAGGTTTAGAACGTTTATGCCTCGCTTCAGGTTCTGATTGCACAGCTTGCAAACCACTCGTGTCTTGTGTCAGCACATTGTCTAAAGAACTGCCATACCAGGGAACTCCTTGGAGCTGGCTTTGGTGTGCTCGGCCCCTGGGTGCGGTGGGCAGTAGCAGGCGTACTGTCTAGGGGACGGCTGCTACAGTTTTGCACCCTGCTCCCTCTTATCCTGCACTGGTGCCTCTTTGCGACCACCGCCTCTTCCTCCAAACTGGACACGTCACTCGCATGACCATGATTCCATGTGTGGTCTAGGACCTCATCATCCTCCACATCATCTTCCACCCACTCCTCAAACCTGCCCTCCTTGCGGGTCTGCACACTTCCGAAAGCCACAGCAGTTGGCACCTGTGTTTCGTCATCGTCAGAGACGTGCTGCGGTAGTCCTCGCATGTCCTCATCCTGACACATAAGTGGTTGTATATCAGTGCACTCAATCTCTTCCACTTCTGGGACAGGGCTAGGTGGATGGGCCACGGAAACCCAGCCAGCAGAGTCATCAAAAAGCATAAGAGACTGCAACATGACTTGTGGCTAAGACTTCTTGGCTGATTTGCAAGGAGGTGAGGTGAAAGACAGATGGCCATGGGCTGCAGGTGCCAACTCTGAGCTTTCAGCAGGGGACCGGGTGGGAGACAATGTGAAGGAACTGGAGGCACTGTCAGCCACCCAATCTACTATCGCCTGCACTTGTTCTAGCCTCACCATTCTAACAGCGGCATTCGACCCTACCAAATAATGCTGAAGGTTATGTCGCATACTAGCACCTGAGGAAGGTGTTTCACTTGTGCGTGTAGCTGGCACAGATCGACCACGTCCTCTCCTTGCAACAGGAGCTCCTCCAACACCAGGAGCACCATGACCAGGGCCACGTCCCTTATTTGACGCTCTCCTCATTTTTTGCGTTCACCCACCAAACTAACAGATGGTTTATGTCAGGCGACAATGTAACCGCCAATAGTGAACAATTTTTATTTGTATTTTTTTTTGTTTATTGGACTGCAAGAAATGCACCGCAGGCCGCAAATGTACTATTTAACACCCAAAACAATTAAAATTTTTCAAAGTGCGCTGTAAGCACAGTTTTTGACGGTTCTATTTGACTCTCAGATATGAAGTGCAGCCTACAAATGTACTATTTAGCACCCAAAACAATTAGAATTTTTCAAAGTGCGTTGTAAGCACAGTATTTGACAGTTCTATTTGACTCTCAGATATAAAGTGCACCGCAAGACGCAAATGTACTATTTAACACCCAAAACAATTAGAATTTTTCAAAGTGCGCTGTAAGCACAGTATTTGACGGTTCTATTTGACTCTCAGATATGAAGTGCAGGCTGCAAATGTACTATTTAGCACCCAAAACAATTAGAATTTTTCAAAGTGCTCTGTAAGCACAGTATTTGATGGTTCTATTTGACTCTCAGATATGAAGTGCACTGCAAGACGCAAATGTACTATTTAACACTCAAAACAATTAGAATTTTTCAAAGTGCGCTGTAAGCACAGTATTTGACGGTTCTATTTGACTCTCAGATATGAAGTGCAGGACTAAAATGTACTATTAAGCACCCAAAACAATTAGAATTTTTCAAAGTGCTCTGTAAGCACAGTATTTGACGTTCTATTTGACTCTCAGATATGAAGTGCACTGCAAGACGCAAATGTACTATTTAATACCCAAAACAATTCACATTTTTCAAAATGCGCTGTAAGCACAGTATTTGACGGTTCTATTTGACTCTCAGATATGAAGTGCACTGCAAGACGCAAATGTGCTATTTAATACCCAAAACAATTCAAATTTTTCAAAATGCGCTGTAAGCACAGTATTTGACGGTTCTATTTGACTCTCAGATATGAAGTGCAGGACTAACATGTACTATTTAGCACCCAGAACAATTAGAATTTTTCAAAGTGCGTTGTAAGCACAGTATTTGACAGTTCTATTTGACTCTCAGATATAAAGTGCACTGCAAGACGCAAATGTACTATTTAACACCCAAAACAATTATAATTTTTCAAAGTGCGCTGTAAGCACAGTATTTGACGGTTCTATTTGACTCTCAGATATGAAGTGCAGGCTGCAAATGTACTATTTAGCACCCAAAACAATTAGAATTTTTCAAAGTGCTCTGTAAGCACAGTATTTGATGGTTCTATTTGACTCTCAGATATGAAGTGCACCGCAAGACGCAAATGTACTATTTAACACTCAAAACAATTAGAATTTTTCAAAGTGCGCTGTAAGCACAGTTTTTGACGGTTCCATTTGACTCTCAGATATGAAGTGCAGGCTACATATGTACTATTTAGCACCCAAAACAATTAGAATTTTTCAAAGTGCGTTGTAAGCACAGTATTTGACAGTTCTATTTGACTCTCAGATATGAAGTGCAGGCTGCAAATGTACTATTTAGCACCCAAAACAATTAGAATTTTTCAAAGTGCTCTGTAAGCACAGTATTTGATGGTTCTATTTGACTCTCAGATATGAAGTGCACCGCAAGACGCAAATGTACTATTTAACACTCAAAACAATTAGAATTTTTCAAAGTGCGCTGTAAGCACAGTTTTTGACGGTTCCATTTGACTCTCAGATATGAAGTGCAGGCTACATATGTACTATTTAGCACCCAAAACAATTAGAATTTTTCAAAGTGCGTTGTAAGCACAGTATTTGACAGTTCTATTTGACTCTCAGATATGAAGTGCACCGCAAGACGCAAATGTACTATTTAACACCTAAAATAATTAGAATTTTTCAAAGTGCGCTGCAAGCACAGTATTTGACGGTACTATTTGACTCTCAGATATGAAATGCAGGACTAAAATGTACTATTAAGCACCCAAAACAATTAGAATTTTTCAAAGTGCGCTGTAAACACAGTATTTGACGGTTCTATTTGACTCTCAGATATGAAGTGCAGGACGCAAATTAACTATTTAGCACCCAAAACAATTAGAATTTTTCAAAGTGCGCTGTATGCACAGTATTTGACGGTTCTATTTGACTCTCAGATATGAAGTGCAGTACGCATATTAACTATTTAGCACCCAAAACAATTAGAATTTTTCAAAGTGCTCTGTAAGCACAGTATTTGACGGTTCTATTTGACTCTCAGATATGAAGTGCACTGCAAGACGCAAATGTACTATTTAACACCCAAAACAATTAGAATTTTTCAAAGTGCGCTGTAAGCACAGTATTTGACGGTTCTATTTGACTCTCAGATATGAAGTGCAGGACTAAAATGTACTATTAAGCACCCAAAACAATTATAATTTTTCAAAGTGCGCTGTAAACACAGTATTTGACGGTTCTATTTGACTCTCAGATATGAAGTGCAGTACGCAAATTAACTATTTAGCACCCAAAACAATTAGAATTTTTCAAAGTGCGCTGTAAGCACAGTATTTGACGGTTCTATTTGACTCTCAGATATGAAGTGCACCGCAAGACGCAAATGTACTATTTAACACCCAAAACAATTCGAATTTTTCAAAGTGCGCTGTAAGCACAGTATTTGACGGTTCTATTTGACTCTCGGATATGAAGTGCAGGCTGCAAATGTACTATTTAGCACCCAAAACAATTAGAATTTTTCAAAGTGCTCTGTAAGCACAGTATTTGACGGTTCTATTTGACTCTCAGATATGAAGTGCACTGCAAGACGCAAATGTACTATTTAACACCCAAAACAATTAGAATTTTTCAAAGTGCGCTGTAAGCACAGTATTTGACGGTTCTATTTGACTCTCAGATATGAAGTGCAGGACTAAAATGTACTATTAAGCACCCAAAACAATTATAATTTTTCAAAGTGCGCTTGTAAACACAGTATTTGACGGTTCTATTTGACTCTCAGATATGAAGTGCAGTACGCATATTAACTATTTAGCACCCAAAACAATTAGAATTTTTCAAAGTGCGCTGTATGCACAGTATTTGACGGTTCTATTTGACTCTCAGATATGAAGTGCAGGCTGCAAAAGTACTATTTAGCACCCAAAACAATTAGAATTTTTCAAAGTGCTCTGTAAGCACAGTATTTGACGGTTCTATTTGACTCTCAGATATGAAGTGCACTGCAAGACGCAAATGTACTATTTAGCACCCAAAACAATTAGAATTTTTCAAAATGCGCTGTAAGCACAGTATTTGACGGTTCTATTTGACTCTTACATATGAAGTGCAGGCTGCAAATGTACTATTTAGCACCCAAAACAATTCAAATTTTTCAAAATGCGCTGTAAACACAGTATTTGACGGTTCTATTTGACTCTCAGATATGAAGTGCAGCGCAAGACGCAAATATACTATTTAACACTCAAAACAATTAGAATTTTTCAAAGTGCACTGTAAGCACAGTATTTGACGGTTCTATTTGACTCTCAGATATGAAGTGCAGGACACAAATGTACTATTTAGCACCCAAAAAATTGCAGTATTTAAAAATGCCTATATGTTGCCCACTGATCTACCAGAACAGGATTAAAGTCATGTGCCTGGCACACATGCAGTTGTAAGTGCATTGCACTCTCTGTGGCACTGGGCTCAGGGCAGAGTACAAAAATGAAGTATAGCACCCACTAAAATAATCGCTGTAGTTTGAATAATAGCTGTAGTTTGCAGATTCAACACCAGAATTCTTTACTAATCTGTCCCTCACAGCTGCAGCATCTTCTCCCTACACTAAGAATAGCTCATGTGATGACTCCAGCTTATAAATAGAGGCTGGGTCACATGCTGCACTGGCCAATCACAGCCATGCCATTAGTAGGCATGGCTGTGATGGCTTCTAAGGGCAAACGAGTCAAACACTTGTTGATTGGCTGCCCTGCAGCCTTTCAAAACGCGCCATTAAATCACCGAACCCCGAACTCCAACCTGAACATACAGTGAAATTTCCGTGTTCGGGTCCGGGGTCCAAAAACCGTAATGTTCGGTACGAACCCCGAACTGTGCAGTTCGGGTTCGCTCAACTCTAAACATGACTGTCTTCAGGGTACCAATTGATCAAGTTGATTACCTAAGTTGGGCCAGTGTGAATGTTAATGAATTCCCAACATCACAAAAATTATAACTTTAATCTCAGTGAGCATATAACTCACTTCCATCTTTGACTACTGCTTTTTACATTGGAGAAGATCCAATAAATTGTTAAGTATACTACATAGTAAGGTGTTGGAAGCTGAGGTTAGTTTCTCACACTCTTGAGTAAGCTTTTATTGACGTCATCTATTCCTTTCTTGTCATTAGTAAATCTGAAAAGAAGCACATTGCCTAATTTCTCAGTAAACTGCACCCTGATAAATGCTTGGCGATAACTATTTCTACAATCTCCATGTAATACGCATCTTTGGAACTAGATGAATCCCATTGTTCACACAATGTTTACTACCAAAGTGTCTTAAAAACCTGAAATGGTTTCTTACTTCAGGTTCCAATAGCACCTCTGTCATATCATAAACACCACATGTGAAGCAGAAAACCAGATTATAACAGAACATATTTATTGGCCTTATTCAGCTAAATATTAAATATGTGGATTCCAGTTTGGTTTTTGCTTTTATTTTCAGGACATATAATTTGATAATAGGATGTAATGGAAAAAAGCCAGCATAGGCTTCCTTCCACTGTACTCTAATAAATACTCTCCCGCCATATGGTGTCTCTAGGTGTTCCCACCCACAAACAGAATTCCAAACAATCAGATCATGCAAAAGATAGTGAAGGCCCACCTCTAAATGGTGGGTCCAAATAACATCCATGGGTTATAATTAAGCTGTATTGTATCAAAACGGGTAGGATTTTGTTGTCTTCAATAGTCTGACTTTTGCAAGAAATGAACTGCAATAAAGTAGAACATTTTTATGAGGATTATTTTGGATGCGGGATGTTATTTGGATTAATGATAATGTTATTTACTAGTGTATTAGTACATTGGCACAGGATTAAGGAGCACAACATATTTTTCTAGGATAACAGAAAGCCCAGGAGTTATGAAAAGCAGGGCTGGCATGACTATGGTTTAGGAAAACAGTAACCAAGCCATTCATATTATTGAAATGGCCATATAAGCAATGTTAGCTGTACATGGAAAATCAGGGCAGGTGGTCCGATTTTTATCAACAGAGGCAGATCAAAAAATCAGATATCCTGACCTGAACTGGTATTAACAAGCAACCACCCTCCCTAGTTTTGATATTATAAAGCTTCTTAAATTCTGAATTTCTGTGTTACGCTTGTCATTCCCCCCCCCCCCCCCAAGAGGCGTCACTAGGGTTGGTGTCACCCGGTGCGGTAACTCATGGTGTCACCCCCCTGGATTTCCTCCAATGCCATGCCAAACAGGTTCCTTAGTAATGCCAGTCAGGTGGCCCATTAAATATGCCAAATACAGGAGCCCCACAAATTATGTCACACACAATAATAATATGCCAGTATTATTTTGCCGTTAATAAGCCAGACAATTTGCCTAATTTGCCAGTAATATTGTGCCATTCAGATGCCAGTAAGATATTGCCATTAAGATGCCAGTAATTTTGTGCCATTCAGATGCCATATTTTTTTTGCCATTCAGATGCCAGTAATATTGTGCCATTCAGATACCAGTAATATTGTGCCATTCAAATGCCAGTAATATTGTGCCATTCAGATGCAGGTACTGTATTTTTGTGCCATTCAGATACCAGTAATATTGTGCCATTCAGATGCCAGTAATATTGTGCCATTCAGATGCCTGTATTATTGTTCCATTCAGATGCCAGTAATATTTTGCCATTCATATGCCTGTATTATTGTGCCATTCAGATACCAGTTATATTGTGCCATTCAAGTGCCAGTAATATTGTGCCATTCAGATGCCTGTATTATTGTGCCATTCAGATACCAGTAATATTATGCCATTCAGATGCCTGTATTATTGTGCCATTCAGATGACAGTAATATTGTGTCATTACAGTGCTCGTTTTATTCCTCCTCCGCCCTTCCCCAGTACTTCCCCCGTACTCTGTGTCCCCGGCCAGACGCCTCCTCCATGCAGTCTTCCCTCCTGCACGGAGGAGGAAAACACAGTCACCGGATGTGACGTAATGTCACATCTGGTGGCAGGGATTTTTTTTACTTTTTTTTTACGGTGGCTGAATCCAGCGGATGAGGCTGCCAGAGAAAAAAATTAAAAGTTCAGCAGCGGGGATGCCGGCAGCACGGGTGTCACCCCAAGCTGGGGAACCTCTCGTGGAACCTCTCAGGGGGTTCTTTGAACCTTATGCAGGGAGAACAGATCCTCAATCTGGAGATCCGGCAGCTGGGCATCAGGTTAAAGATGCTTTTGAAGCTTGACAATATATGGCCGGAGAGCCAACAGGAGGGAGAGGGAGATTCGTTTCTGCAGGTCATAGACTTGTTTCACGAGGAAATTCAACTCACTGGGTACAAAAGCTGCTGTTGTGTGGCCGCCGAGGTAAGTTCGAGTATGGAGACTCTCGATTGCAGTGTGGTGTACTCCGTGCTCACCCCCACAATATCTTTATTCAAGAAACCCTGCAAAATGCAAATCAAGTGTTTAAGATCCCTCTTCTCAGATGGGGAGTATTCTGGATCGACCCTAGTGTTAGGAGTGCATTGGGAGGTATGCTGGGTAGCCGGTAGGTCATCTGAGGAGGAACCTGAATCCTTTGTAAGGTCACAATGTGTGAGAAATCTGCGTGGGTCTAGAAAACTGGAAAAATGGGTCAGTGCCTGTTTTGTTTGTCTCCCATATGGATATCTTAAATAGATCATAAGTATTATGCTTTTTACTTAGATGTTAGAGGTTTGGTTGTTATCTATTTGTGGACATAAATTAAAAATGAACAATTTAATTTTTTCTCCTTTTATTTGGTTTTGGTATTTTTTTATATTTTCAGTGTAATGTAATTAATAATCTGGCTGCATTGATAATATGTATGGTTAAAGTTTTTTCTATTTTTGGATTATATGGTTGTGTCATTGCTACCGGTGTATCTTCAAAATCAATTTCTTTAATAGTTCCTTTAATGTGTCTTTTCGTGGGCAGAGGCAGTCCTAATACTCAATGCTGGAGCATGCTGCTGCCCTCACATGGTGGTCCAACACAGCTGCCATATTTCTCCTGAAGGGTCCCTTAACAATAATGGGAAAAGTCTAAATGGCTGGAGGTATGTGGCCCATGTGACCTCATATGCATCACAAAGTATTGGCAGTTTGCAGCACTGTTGGCCCCGCCGGATTTGGGTGAGATGTTCCAGGGGCCATTTTGGAAGTTTAGATAAGGGGTTCATTTAGAAGAAGAAAAAAAAGCTCTGCAACATGTCACCTGCAAAGGAGGTGAGTTGGAGGAGGAGGGGTGGATGTCAAAGTCCAACTTGCCTATTTTTGGTAAATAGCCATTTTTACCACTTTTCACTGAAGGGAGTTCAAGATGGGAAAATGAGATGGACTTTAACTACGGGGGGGGGGGGGGGGCAAGGACAAGAAGGTGGGGGGAGAGGGAGGTCAAGTTTCCTTTAATGAATAGAGTGAGGCGGTCGACTTGGGAGGCTGAATTTTAAAGTCAAACTTACCCTCCTAATTTGACCTTCTCGAAATATTCACGACTTTTAGTAATTATACCCTGTTATGTACTTATAATTATAAACATTGACATAGGATACTCATCATTATATATTCAGCTTATCCACTGATGCCCACAACATAACTTTTCTGGACATCTATCTGATTTTTACTTTTTTCTCTTTTGTCTCTTTTTCGTCTTAAGGTTTTCTTATACTTGACCAAAGCTTCAGTGATGTTATTATATTTCAACTGTTATCAACTGTGATTGTCATATTGTGTGTATCTCTTATATGGTTTTTATTATATATATATATATATATATATATGAAATGATATTTGATCTTTGGTCTGCAACCAGCACTTACACCAGATACTTTATTTCTAAACCTCACTTCTGTCTTGATCAGATCTCCATGGGAATTGCAGATACATCCAGTGTTACCCCCTCACAGAATAGTGCAGTAAGGGTGAGAGATTCAAGCACATACATTACTATCTATGTCACACGTATCCACAAGTGGTTGCATCCAGCTATTATGGCTAAGCTTTAAATCCTAACATTTATTAACAAGTAAGCTTTCAGTCTGCCTTGAGGATTTCAAGAGGCAAGATCCTGCCACAGCAATTAGTTATTTTACAGTGTTATCTGTCAATGGTATAGCTTGATGCAGCTTTAATAGACCTAGAACATATTGATGATTGTAGCACAGGAATAATGTACATTTCAAACTATAAGGACTTTTCGTCCTCTAATTGGCTTTTTGCACAGTGGAGTTGGTTATGTTGATTTTATATCACAATATATAAAACGTAATGGAATTGTCAGTTGCCTTTCTTTAAAAATCCACGTTTTATTTGAATTATTAATGATTTGCTACAAATCTGACTAGGAAATGATTCCCTTTTTATTTAAAACAGACACTGCTTGGATTAAAGGCTGGATTAAAAGCTTGTATTAAAGGTTCACTTTAAATAAGGTACTTAATCTTCATGATTGAGAATGAATTCAGTAACTTTAATAAAATGTCTATAAATTAGAAACCTCTCTTCTTCCATACAGGAATGCATGGAATCCTCCCACTATTTTTTTTAGCAGGTCTCAGGACTCAGGAAATTGCTGTCCACAGATAACATATTTTTCAATCCAACATTTAAATGCTGCTTTATCTTTATAGCTCTCTGACAGGGGGGAGAAATGCAGCAAAGGTCTGCTCTAGACATTGTTCATTTCATTATAAACTTCAACAAGACGGTATAATAAATATCGCTGTGAAAGGTCCACACACCAGCATAACAATGCCTGACAGTTTGAGGCCTACTCCTTTGACCCTGCCTATAGAATGTGTGGAAAACATGGTATAACATGGAAAGGTTAGCTGATCAGTGGAGTGAGGGTATTAATAACCATAGTATGGAAGCCATACTTTCTTGTGTTATATAAAACCAATGGAGAATTGGAAGTGGGATTGAAGAAGAAGTGTTCAAATTCACTTAAAACACAATCAACCCCAGCTGTGTTTAGATATTGCTTTTTACTGTCAATTTCAAATGTCCTTAAGCAGGATTTTTCCTGGAAAATGAAACAAGCTTGGATTTGACCGCACACTGGAAGATAAGTCGGTCTTTTGGAAACATAATTTCTTTTCAAGAGGTAAGGTGATACTGTCAACACAGCAAGGAGATGTTAGTATTGTGTAAAGTATAAATATGTCTAATAGCAGGAAAAACTACTTTGAAGTCAGCGACACAGCTTTTGGGACCTTTTTTGACATTTTCTTATGATGATTACTGCATATATTTTGATATCTTTTTTTGACAGATGTGGCAGGAAAAAATGAATTTGCCTCAAAGATTGACTTGAGGTTTAGACACAACCAGGAACATTGTTCACAGTGGACATATAATTGGGTCTGTGGCAGACAATTTAATATTAGTCTATGGACCTTCACAAACCTTGCCACGGACACTAGTGTCCTTGAACGAACACTTTGCCTGAATGTAGCCAGACAGAATCCTCACTAATAACATTAGTATCTCCAAATATAAACCCGTTGTGAGCACTTGCTACAGTTGATAGCAAACCTAAGGAGATAGATGATCAGTGAATGGTACTCATTAAGTTTAGAGGGAACAAACACCTGCTCTGAATAGTGGTGTTTAAATTCTAAGGTCGCAGCATTTTCATTCAAGTGTGGTGACCCCGGAAAACTTATGGGCACCCTAAGCTGCCACCTAATTCTTTTATGTTAAAAAAAATTACAAGAATTGTAAAAATGTTAAAAATAAATGTATAGCTCTCAATCTAACACCCTTACAATGAATGTAATTAAATTACTTTTGTCATACACAATTGTGGAGAAACATAAATTTGAAAAAAATGTCTGTGAAAAATTATAAAGGTTAAGCAATAAAACATTTTTTTTTAAATATTTATTTTCCCCAAAATGTACTCAGTAGACATGGGGAGGCAAATTATAGACACAATCTGGAAACTACAAAAAGAAAACAGAATAAATATGGATAGTATAATGTTTATATATTTTTACTTTAACATTATGACTACATAACAGGTGGCAAGCTGGCGGTTCAGAAATGGTTTGAAGAACAGAACAACGAGTTCAAGGTTTTGACTTGGCCTCCAAATTCCCCAGATCTCAATCAAATTGAGCATCTGTGGGATGTGCTGGACAAACAAGTCCGATCCTTGGATACCCCACCTCAAACTTACAGGACTTAAAGGATCTGCTGCTAATGCCTTGGTGCCAGATACCACAGCACACTGTAGTATAAATCACATAGACTATCAATAGGTTTACATATATATATTGTCTTGTCCATGTATAGTCAAGTGTTACTAAAGGATAATCTTTGCCTATTTTTCTTTCTTCTAGAGCAATCCTTCTTAAACCTGTCCTCAAGGTCCCCCAATGGTCCGAGATTTAGGGATTACCCAGTTTTGTTTAAATAAGAATATGTATAACACCTGGTATGGCTCGGGAACCACATCAGGAATGAAACATTTTCTTATTTAAACACAACTGGATAATCCCTAAATCCTAGATTGTTGGGGGACCTTAAGGACAAGTTTAAGAATCACTGGTCTATAGTAAATCTTATATGTTACAGTACGCTTTGTGTTTCCTGATTTGCTGATATTTTTTTCTCTCCTACATCTGGATGTGTTGTTGTTGTTTTTCTTACCAACCATTCTGCTGTGACAATACCAGTTTTCAGATTCATGTTCATTATCAGCATCTTCTATTACATTATTTATGGTAATGGAAACTTTGCTAAATGAATCCCTGTTCTCGTAGAGATCAAATGCAGGCAGTATTCTTATCCTCATGGGAACAGTGGCGGATCCAGTGGGGGGGGGAACAGGGCAATTGCCCCCCCCCCCTTCGAGAAAAGGAAAAAAACAAAAAACGCCCCCTTTAAAAATAAAAATACGCTTGCAGGCAGAGACGGAGGTGAGAGGAGATCAGAAGATCCCTCCTCACCATTGCTCTGTCTGCAGGCTGCACGGGGAGCCGAACAGGCTGCACAGAGTGCCGATAGGTCATGTGCCCTCTCTGCAACTAGTGGGGAGCCGAACAGGCAGCATGGAGGAGACCATGCTGCCTGCCACTAGCCACCAGGGAAAGGTAAGTGCTGGGGAGATGGGGGGGATGTATTGGGAAAATCGTCAGGGGCTTAATAATGGCAAATAACACTGGCTTAGTATTGGGCAAATTGTCAGGGGCTTATTAAATGGCAAATAATAGTGACATATTATTGGGCAAATTGGCAGGGGCATATTCAATGGCAAATAACACTGGCATATTATTGGGCAAATTGGCTAGGGCATATTCAATGGCAAATAACACTGGCATATTATTGGGCAAATTGGCAGGGGCATATTAAATGGCAAATAACACTGGCATATTATTGGGCAAATTAGCAGGGGCATATTCAATGGCAAATAACACTGGCATACTCTTGGGCAAATTAGCAGGGGCATATTAAATGGCAAATAACACTGGCATATTATTGGGCAAATTGGCTGGGGTATTTAAATGGCAAATAACACTGGCATATTGTTGGGCAAATTGGCAGGGGCATATTAAATGGCAAATAACACTGGAATATTATTGGGCAAATTGGCTGGGGCATATTAAATGGCAAATAACACTGGAATATTATTGGGCAAATTGGCTGGGGCATAGTAAATGGAAAATAACACTGGCATATTGTTGGGCAAATTGGCTGGGGCATATTAAATGGCATATAACACTGGCATATTGTTGGGCAAATTAGCAGGAGCATATTAAATGGCAAATAACACTGGCATATTATTGGGTAAATTAGCAGGGGCATATTAAATGGCAAATAACACTGGCATATTATTGGGCAAATTGGCTGGGGCATATTAAATGGCAAATAACACTGGCATATTATTGGGCAAATTAGCAGGGACATATTAAATGGCAAATAATACTGGAATATTATTGGGCAAATTGGCTGTAGCTTATTATTGGCAAATAATACTGGCATATTTTTGGGCAAATTGGCAGGGGCATATTAAATGGCAAATAACACTGGCATATTATTGGGTAAATTGGCTGGGGCATAGTAAATGGCAGAACATTAAATATATACAGTGGGGGGGGGGGGGGAGTATGTGATACTGTTGATTTTGAACGTTTGCACTTGAAATAAGTATTTGACCCCTTCGACTTAGTACTTTGTGGCAAAACCCTTGTTGGCAATCACAGAGGTCAGACGGGGATAAAATACTTATTTTCCTTCACTGTAATAATATTACTTAACAGTTAATAATAATAGTTAGTCAAATTAGACATATACACATAGATACAAATGTGACATACAAACATGGATACAAATGTGCATTTTAAAATTATCTTACACTCTATGTGATTAATATTATATGGATCTTACATTTCCATTTAGTTATATAGCACCAACAAATCTACGCAGCGCTTGGTACAGAGCATACGAAGGGAGTTACAAACAAATTTAGACAAAACTGTTTCAGACTAAAACATGAGGCAGAGGGCCCTGCTCGCAAGCTTACATTCTAGAGGGGATGGGGAACATGAGACACACAAGGAGAGTGAGAGTCAGAAAAAAAATTGGGAGAGATAAAAATATCAGTAGATTGTGATAATGGAAGGTGTGGGGGGAACTGTGAGAACTGAGTGACACCAGATGTTACTTCATAGGTGAATAGTGGGGTACCTTGTAAGCCTAGTAACTGCAGCCACTGGTTTGGAGACTGCAGGTGAGTAAAGTGTGTGAGGTGCTTAACATATTGCTAGTAATTATGTGCAGAAGGGGAAGAGTGACAGGTGGTTGATTAGAGGTTACAAGTCACTTATCAGATACATTAGCACATATTATTTATCACAGGTTTTTTTTGTTTAAAATTTGTTTTTTATTTTGAAATAAAAGTGCAATCAGTATACATAAATGTGTTCTGCAATGGATACCACAGTTTGGTAAACGGTTATTATTACAGGTTTTAGGTACATATATAATGATGTGATCTTTAGTGAGATAGTATGTGAATACAAAATGTCCATTATCCACTACTTAGGTGGTTCGTTTTTTTTACTCCACAAGACTCTCGCATTGTTTTTATCTTGTATCTTATTGGATTATTAGTATTGTTATATCCAACAGGTGTGGTTAACGGATGCAATTTGCTTACAGAACATAGCACTTTGTGCGTGAAACACTTGATGCTTGGAAGCTGTAAAGCTCTGCCAATAAAGTTCCATATGTGTATCTTCCTGGTGTACAACTTTGTCTTATTATTTACCAGAGAGGTTACATTGTTTGTTTGTTTTGTAAGTTTTACTGTCATGTAAAATACATTTTGGAATATCAGAAGGAATCCTGTATGATCATTTTCATTATCAGGATTTAGGTTCTGAATTAGTAATGATGTTTAAACTGTTGAGATTAGATTTATATTGATTTTCTCTTTCTATTTATACGACACTGCTGAACCGTAGAAATCTATTTCACGTGTGTACTCTTTAAATAGAAACTTCACTTGCTACAATTGAAGCTTAATATATTTTTCAGACCACATCAGCTCAATGTGTTTTATATTTCATTGTTTTTATTAGCAATGCTAAGGCTCCCAGACTAGCCATCTCAGCATTATTTTTTCCAACTCTGAAGGAACCATTCATCAAGACGTCATAGTCCTGAGATCTTCGGGCAAACTCTCTAATGCATACATCGATTTATCATTTGCCATTGTAATAATAAACTACAGTGAAAAGTATTTTATTTTATTTCAGAATTATGTCAGAATGATCTGTGGTACACTAGAGATCGTTTGAAGTAATGGATCAAAAGGTTACTATCTTAAGTGCAAAATACGAAAAAATGTATGTTCATTACAAATTGGGATTTTAGAAAGGAGGGAAGCAGGTTTTTAAAACTTTGTTCTATGTGAATATATTGTACTGAATCTATAAATTGAGCTACTGTATAGCAAGGAAATAGCAAGCACCATATTTAATAGTTTTGTAAAGTACAAGAAGAGCATGTAAAGTAATCTTTACCTTTTATAGCTGCCCTGTGTGTTTAAATTGTATGTGCAAAAATAACATGTGTATGATTAAGATTTTCTCTATACCTTTTTGCTAGCCTAAATACAAGCAAGTGAATTTAAAAATGACCTAATGAATCATTTATCTTTTTTAGGTTTATCTATGCCAGTTGTGTAGTGGTAGAAACTACCAGGAAACTAGTTTTACAACCATAATGCATTGCAAGCAAGCCATATACATAAAGCTGGTTGAGTGAAATTGTTACTTGTTAAAAAAAAACAGTACTGCTGCTCACACCGAAACACATTCACCAGATAGAAAATTGTGAGGTGGAGAATATTTTTATATTAAAAAAGTCACCACAAAATTATTTAAACATTTATATATACAGACACAAACACACAAAAATAGTCTCAGACCAATATATACATGTATTTATAATTGTATTTTATTACAATATACATATATACACATTGTATATTGAGGGATTTATTTTGCTGGTGTCTGGAGTTTGCCCATATTGTGCCACCTACACTGGGGGAATGACTCTCTTCCACCTCACACTGTGTCATTGTGACGTGACCACCATAACTCATTCATTGCAGCCCTGCATGTCTACCAATTTTTAATGATGCATTTCAAACATTTTTTATACTAAATAATAACTAAATAGTAATTTTACTAGAGTACTATCCTACCTTCTTGCCCTGTGCCATGCTCAAGGCTGATAGCCCAGTATATGTATTTGCCAGCCAGAGCTCACCATGCCAAACCAATAGTTCACTTTCAGTTGAACCCAGCTTCAATCACCAGACCTTTGGCCCAGTTGTCAGACAAGCCAAATTCCAGGCCCCATTCCAACACTGATTTATTGCCTGAGCCAGTGCTGGCCAGTCATAGCATAACATCAGCAACAAATAATCATAGTTTAAAACATAGTAGAAGAAGACTAACACTGCAAGGACATCTGGAGAAGTAAAAAATATATATTTTACAAATATTTTGTGGGAAAGTACAGGAGGTACATAAAGAAATAGATGTGAGTGCACCTTTTCAATTTGTTTGTGGGTTGAATGGAACAAACTTGGCACCACTTTAATAATTATTTATTTATCTTTTTTGCATGCATTCTTTGTCAGTCTATAGCAACATTTTGTGTTCCTATTTTACCTCTTTGGGAACAATAATTTATTTAATAGTGTTGATATTTAACATTACCCCAGTCTTTAAACAAAATAAATGCACAACACACTACATTTCTTTTATTAAAAAGGAGCCAGGCTGTAGCCTTTATCAGGGATTTCAAATGAATATTACCAACACTCAATAACAATTTACCTGACCAACTGGCTCCACCCCTAAAAGTCAGGAACCAGTTACAATTATAAATATTAATCCAAACCACCCCCTTGTACCATCACAAGTATGACTAACCCCTAATAAGGCCACAACTAACCCCTAACAAAGCTACAACAAATACAATATTAATTAATAAAGGGGAAGGGTGGACAGGTGCAAATGTCAGCAAAATCTTCTACAGCGCAGTTGTGCTTGCTGGTTATTTCTCTAAAATCCCTGAACCTTCTCTGCGCACTATATTTTACAGCCATTTTTCCACCGCTAAGACTTTGCTCACTGCTTCTCCTAACCGATTGCTAATGCTTGCCAAAACCCACAAAACTCCTGCTAACTCCACCCCCAGCCAATCGCAAGCCAGTCGCAAGCCAATCGCAAGCGGGCTGCCTGCTGTTATTTTTCCTGCACTGTTTTCCCTTCAACTAATTTCTAAACATACCCAGGGGAGGGCTGGCAGCCTTAGGCCTGGGGGGCAAATCCAGTCAAGTGGCCCATTGCACCATCGAATCGCCTCCCCATCCACGGCCATCTTTTCCTTGTTTTATAACGAATATTGCCAGGATTTTCCCCCACAATATGCCAGGATTTGCCATTTAATATGCTAGAATTTTCCCTTACAAAATGCCAGGATTATGCCCCTCAGTATGCCAGGATTATGCCCCTCAATATGCCAGGATTATGCCCCTCAATATGCCAGGATTTAGACACCCAATATGCCAGGATTTTCCCCTCAATATGCCAAGATGATGCCCCCTCAATATGCCAGGATTTTCCCCTCAATATGCCAGGATTATGCCCCTCAATATGCCAGGATTTAGACACCCAATATCCCAAAATTTGGGCACCCCCCCACCCACGTTGCACACCTACGACATGACCCATAACCCACGTTGCACACCAGGACATGCCCCATCACCACATTTACATGCCTCCATCACCCCATTACATACACATTTCCAATATTATTTGCCATTAATATTTCCCAGCCAATATGCCCAATAATATTCCAAGGTTATCTGCCATTTAATATGCCCCTGCTAATTTGCCCAATATGCCAGTGTTAATTGCCATTTAATATTCCCCAGCCATTTTGCCCAATATGCCAGTCTTATTCTGCCATTTAATATTCCCCAGACGATTTGTCCAATATGCCAGTGTTATTCTGCCATTTAATATGCCCCAGTTAATTTGCCCAATAATATTCCAGTGTTATTTGCCATGTAATATTCCCCAGCCAATTTGCCCAATAATATGCCACTCTTATTTGCCATGTAATATTCCCCTGCCAATTTGCCCAATAATATGCCAGTGTTATTAGCCATGTAATATTCCCCAGCCAATTTGCCCAATAATATGCCAGTCTTATTAGCCATGTAATATTCCCCAATAATATGCCAGTCTTATTTGCCATGTAATATTCCCCAGCCAATTTGCCCAATAATATGCCAGTCTTATTTGCCATGTAATATTCCCTAGCCAATTTGCCCAATAATATGCCAGTGTTATTTGCCCCCCCCCCCTCTCTCTTACCTTTTTCCCTGGTGGCTAGTGGCAGGAGGACTTCCCTGGTGGCTAGTGGCAGGAGGACTTCCCTGGTGGCAGGCAGCATGGTCCCTCCATGCTGCCTGTTCGGCCTCCCGGCGGTTGTGCCGACAGGTCACGTGATCGGCGCGCGTCTGACGTCAGAGCGCCGATCACGTGACTGTCGGCACTTCCGTGTCACACTGCACGGGGAGCCGAACAGGCAGCACGGAGGTTTCTCTGTGCTGCCTGTTCGGCTCCCCGTGCAGTTTTGCAGGCAGAGCGGAGGTGAGAGGGGATCTTCCGATCCCTTCTCACCTCCGTCTCTGCCTGCAAGCGCGTTTTTTTTTTTTTTTAAAACACTGGCCAAGCGGCCGTGTTTTACAAACATTACGGCGACCTGGGGGGCAATTGCCTCCCTGCCCCCCGGCCCAGCCCGCCCCTGAACATACCCACTGTCTTATGATGTCAACCTGACCTATGCCCAGCAAATCCGATGTGGGTCAACTCCCTATTGGTCCGTGGCCCTAGAGGTGAGCTTCGTCATGGTAATATTACCATGGTCTTCTCAGGGACATTGAATTTTCTCGTTCCTATACATTTTAGGTTAGATTACATCTTTGCTCTATGAGTCAGCTTGATATATATGTTTATGTGATTTAGTTAATTTCAGAAAACATGACTGGTCTACATCAGATTAATATCAAGGTAATTTGAACATTATTTCATTAAAAATGTAATTAGCGTGTTCTTTTACCTCAGGCACTTTGAATATGTTTAGAAACGACACTGCTAGTTCTTTTGACATCACTACTGTTGATAGAAATGTCATTGAATTTGTGCACAGTACACATTCTTTTTCACGGTCTGTATGTCTGCTTTTCTGTGAAATAACTTACAACTTCTAATCACTTCCAAAACATTTCTATAAAACATTTCTACTGGCTTTAGTTACACAATACATACTCACTCTAGCATTTTAATCATTTAGATTGATGTAAGTATCACTCTTTTATTTTCGCTCTCTTTATACTTATATCTATACAGATATCCAGACATATAGGATATTTTCAAAATCCTTTAAAAAAAATGGAATTTCTGTGAGAGCTGACATCCAGTTTTAGTCTCATGTCCATTTAATAGCTCAGTAAGATGACAGCTGTACCAAATAGTTTTTTATCGGTATAGCAAAATCAGTTCAGGCCAATACTAGGAGCATTCATATCCAATTACCCAGAACACAATGTGAGAAAACATGGCAGATGCATTATCAATTGAAATAGTATTTCTTTCTTTTAACTCATTCCTTAATGCAGTTGCCTTTACAAGCTTTTTGATAAGATTTGTATTGCATGTTCTTCATGATCAACAGCATCATCGTGTTAACACAAACCATCCTTTTGATTTAACTACTATTCCTAAAGCCAAACAATGCAGAAAATTCTAGACAAGACACAGTGTTTATAAAATGTGTTTTACAACATGAGGAAAGAAAGTACTGAAGTTGCTGACATTTGCGTCTAAATATGGCATGAAATACAAATGCAGATGTATTTTTTCTGGACTTTTATCTATAGCCAGACTTTGTCAGATTTGTTTATTGTACTGATGTTTGCAGAGAAATCATTGAAATGTGTATATTCTCAGTGATAAAATCACATACTGTACATTTTACTGGTTGGCTTTGTGGCCTAGTTAAAGATTGTGTAACGTAGCACCACTAAGTACATATTAAATAAACATGTCATAAACAACGTTGCAATCAGAGGATATCATTTTTAAACATAAGTTTATTTTTAGAGAAATGAAATTTGTTTTTATTTGCAAATTCCCATGATAATTATATGGAGTGCTAGAAAACGTTATACTTTGTACAGCCGGAGTTACAGGATCATACTTCCCAATTGTCACGGATCCAGTGGAACAGTCCTGATTTGTGACTCCTGTCTTGCCATCCCAGATACTCCATAATCGCTCACGGTGGGTAATTAAATGTAAATGTTTTTAAGCGTCTCAAGTATTTGCGAAACCTCTTGGTTGGTTGAAAAGCCTCATGATACATCCATGTCGTAGGTCATACCACGAGGTCATAGCCACGTTTTTGTGTTTTTTGCAGTAAGACCATAAGACATAGCAGTTATGTATGAGCAATATATGATATGGGATATGATATCTCTGTAGCACTTGTGTTTACGTTCCAGGTATATTCACCAATTTATACCTAAAGAGTAAGCAACATCTATATTTATTAAATGACACATTATTTGGGATAAATCAGAATCTTAACTGTATTTGGTCAAAGGTGTAGGCCACATCAGAAAACAAGGCTTCAAACCTACGATGCTCAAGTAGCCGAGTTCTGTTTGATATATATGGTCTATTTAACTACATAGTTACAGAGACTGTCACCAAAATATTATATTGAATTGTAAATGAAGAGAATGAGACATGGTCAAAAGTGATCTATATATTTGTTTAGCAGAATTGTAAGCAAAGGAAGGAGAAAAATGTATTAAACAGGTGACTTCACAGACTTAAAAAATGTTTTCTCTCAATCACAAAGCCAATCATTTTGAGTGAAAACAAATCATTTATAATATAGCAGGGTACATGACATGCTAATATAGTTGGAGTTTATCCAGATTCATTTGATTGCATTTACTTATTTTCTTCTGGTTACATCACAAGACAGACATGTCTTCTTATTTAGATAGTCTAGCATTCCGTTTTGAAGTAAGAATAATGACAATAATAAATGTGGAGAATGGAAGAGAAATGCTATTTAGAATATAGTCTTGCATTGCCATATTACATTCCTTTAATTTAGACTTTTAAATATATTATGCTGAACAAAGATTTTAGTGTCAGCTTCCATGATTTGGCATTGATTATTTTAACCACAATATCATTTGTGCTTTTATTATTGCACAAATCCAGGGTTACATTCAGGGTTACAAGATAAATATTGTTATATGTGGTGGCAGTGGTTGAGAATAAAAGGAACATACGTTTTTAATTATAAAGGAAATTAAATAAGTCAATTCGAGAAAAGGATACCTTACATAAAAATAAAATTTTGTAGTTTTGATGAGAAGAAATGGTATTGAGAGTCAAGCATAATGTCATGTTGTCATTTATTACAAAATACCATTAAAAAAAAGTAACGTAAGATAAAATACAAGTAATTTGATGTTGCAAATCCATATACGTTTTGGTATATTAATGATTCATATTAACATCTAATAGTTAGAAATTATGAATCCTTGCGGAACACCAACAGAGAGGATAACAGGATAACCAACAGAGAGGATTCTTAACAGGATAATCTGTTAAGAAGGCAGCAGAGAGATCTGAGGATCATCACTGAGAAGTGGCCTTTAGATTTGGCAGAAAGGAGGTCATTTGATACCCTAGTGAGGGCTGTTTCAGTAGAGTGTAAGGGTCTAAAGCCAGATTGAAAAGGGTCAAGTAGTTCATTGGCAGTCAGAAAGTCTGTTAGTCGTAAGTGCACAGTTCTCTCCAACATCTTGGACATGAAGGGGAGAAGGGATACAGGACGGTAGTTAGATGGAAGTGCGGGGTCAAGATTTTTTTCAATACAGGTATGATTTGGGCCTGCTTGAAGGTTGACGGTACTATTCCAGAGGACAGAGAGAGGTTGATGAGATGGGTTAGAGTTGGACAGAGTAGAGGGGATAGAGAGGATGCAAGGTGAGACAGGATGGGATCTCGTGCACAAGTTGTAGATCTCGAGCAGGAGAGCAGATTGTCTATCTTTCTCAGCTACAGTGGAGAAGATATTCAGAGTGGGTTTGGGGGATGGGAACAAGGAAGGAGGTAGTTGGGGCAAGTTGCGGGTGGTAAAATTACACCTGATAGCATCAGCAGTACTTCCGTTGTTTTGTAACCTACCTACAGGAGGATTGCCTACAGTTGCTACCCACAGCAGAATATGCATACAATAATCAGGTCCAAAGAGCCACTGGTGTTTATCCGTTCTTCTCCAACTACGGATTCCATCCTGGTATGTTACCCGGATCACCTATGCACAGTTCGGTTCCTGAAGCCTCCACAACCTCCATACGCTCATCTTTTCCTTTGGTCTTCTCCGACAGTCTATACTCAAGGCATAAGACAGATACAAGTATTATGCAGATCGCAAACGTACTCCAACCCCCTCCTTACAGCCTGGGGATAAAGTCTGCATCTTGTGTTCCCTCCCTGACACTCCGCTAGTCGGAGCCATAAAATAAAGGAGTAGGAAAATCTGAACTTTTTCCAATTACATTTAAAAAGCAAATCTGTATACATAAAGCCAAGCACAATACAAAAAAAGTGAACAGGTTATTGTTAATTATTTTCGATTTGCTGAAAACATCGGCTAAGATTGGTGTCAAAAAAAATCATACTGATGCACATCTAAATTTTGTTTCTTTAAAAGGGTTTTACACCTAGTGTTGTACATATTTATTTATATTTATAACATGTTTTAGCATTATAATGAGTGTAAACAAGGTAAGGAGTAAGGAAAAATAAAAGAAGAGGTGAAGTACCATTATACATTAACTGCACAGCAAATTACATAATTTGCCACCTAGCCATTACCTGCCCCATTTGCTCAGTAGAAAAAATAAAAGTGATATATTAAAAATACCAAAATGGTATTAATTTCATCTATTTTAATTAAAATCACATAAAAATAAGTAATAAGTAAAAAAAAAAAAAAAAGTGTTAATGGAAGAGATGAAAAAATGGAAATAATGAGCAATGAAAAGAAGAATCTGGTAGAGAACTGCGGTGTGAACTTCCAGCGGGAGGCAAGGTCGGCCTGAGAACTCAAGTTACAAACTTGATACTAACTACCAGTTCAATCCAGTGAAACTAAGTGTATGTGTATCTGTCCAGTTGGTTTGTGAGAAATGTAGCAGTTATTCAAATGCTCTGATATCTTCCAACTTTTCCAACCAGTCTTAATCCCTCCATATCAAAGTTCTATGTTGCAGATGATGTGCCCTGATGACCAGAATTTCATTATTTCTGTAAAAAATGTTGTCATGTGTTTCACTGTGATATCCTTTCTTTTATGTTCAATCAGGACAAATTTTATAGGTGTAACCCATTAGTTAGTATGGAAACAATTATAAAGAAATATGAAAACTATGTAGTTAAAAAAACTTTTAGATCCATTAGATTTTCCAGATTTAAGTCTTGGCGGGTGGAAGGAGGCAGGGATAAAAGACATAAAGGATCTATATATGGATGGTCGGGGGGCATCCTTTGAGGATTTGAGCAGAAAATGTGTCCTTCCATCCTGTGAATTGTTTAGATACTTGAGGGTCAAGTTTTTTTTCTGGCCAACACTCCTGCGGATGTGTCGGATCGGGATACATTTATTCTCTCTGACACAACAAGGAACTTGTTTTCAAAGTCAAAGATTTGGTATATCATATTTTTTTTCTTATTGTAACTGGGAGTCCCAGTTATGAAAACAATAATGGATAATACTGATTAGCTGCCTGGTGCTGAGTGTTGAATGGTGTTGAATACTAAATGATTTATGTAGCAAAACTATAGTGTATTTTGGCAGACATTTTCTCCTTAATAATGTGTAATATTGATGTATTTATTAATGTGAAAAGGAAAGACATGCTACTGATAAATGGTGAATTGTTATACTTTTATAATAATTAATAAAGAATAATTTAAATAAAAGTTTTGCCTTTAATGTATAGTGTAGTGGAAATAAATTACCCCAAAATAAACTTACCGTAGTCGCTCAATTATAAGACGACCCTGATTATAAGACGACCCCCCAAACTTTGGATATTCCTTTAGGAAAAAAACTAAAAGCCTGAATATAAGACTACCCTATAGGAAAAAAGTTCAACTTGTATATATTCACTTGTAAAGTGCTTTTTAATAAAAATTATGATATAAAAAAATGCATTTCTTGTTTTTATTTCATTTTATGTGCCAATGCTGCCTCTCTTTCTCCTCCCCCCAGCGTTGTCTCTCCCCCCCCTTAGTGTTGTCTGTTTCTTCCCCAGCGTTTTCTCTCTCCCTTTCTCTCTCTCTCTCCCTCCCTTTGTGTCTCTCTGTCTCCCTCCCCTTGTCTCTTCCCCCTCCCTCCTCTTGTCTCTGTCTCTTTCCCCCCTCCCCTTTGTCTTTGTCTCTTCCCCCTCCCTCCTCTTGTCTCTATCTCTCCCCCCCCTCCCTTTGTCTCTGTCTCTTTCCCCCCTCCCTCCCCTTGTCTCTGCCCCCCCTCCCTCTCCCTGTCTCTGTCCCCCCCCCCCCCCCGTTTTATCCTTTATGCTGCCTGACACTTCGGACAGCCGGTCCGTCATAATAGACGGAAGTGTCTGGCAGCATGGAGGATGTCTGTACGTATCGTGCAGTCATCCCCCTGCTGCCACCACTAGCCACCAGGGAGAGACGAGGTAAGAGGGGGGGGGTGCAGAGAGAAACAGAGGGCTGCTTGAGATCGGGATCCAGGTCCCCTGCAGCTCTGCGGGGGACCTGGATCCCAGTCTTATAGTCTGACCTCGATTTGAGGTCAGATTATAAGATGACATCGAATGTAAGACGAGGGGTATTTTTCAGAGCATTTGCTCTGAAAAAAACCTTGTCTTATATTCGAGCAAATACGGTATTTACTATTTTTAAAAATAACTCATATACATAGGATTTTAATAACTTTTTGTTATACACAAACATTGCAAGGTGAGCACAAATAATGACTAGCTCTGCAATATTAAACTATGGTATGCTGGGCACCTAACACTTATAGAAATCAAAGAACATATGAAGGCCATATATTTTTGTAAAGCACACAACCTATGGGATTTCACTAGGTCCCGTATTCTTTAACCATGCAGCCAATTTTACACCCAATATCTGCCAAAGTTAGATAGTTTTTCCACTTTTCTCACCAATGTTGCCAATTTGTATAGCATATTCTGCATAGGATATGTGCAACCACCTAGAAACACATCACAAAGTATTTAGTTGTGTCTCTAAATTGTGAATTGTGTCCCATATGCATAGGTTTTTCCTGACTTTCAACAGTTACAATGCAAAAAAATGAACATATTAGAAATACACTTTAGGGTATTTCACATAGCTGCTTTTACCTTTTCCAGGCAGCCAATTTGTCCAAAATATTTGCCAAATTTATCAGTCGTCTTTATTTTTAGCACTTTTTCTCAAATGTTACCATGTTGTGTAGCATTTTTAGCACCGGATATGTGGAGCCACCAGCAGAACCTGCTTTGGGTGCCCAATGGCTTCTTACAGTCTCGTCACGCAAGTAATGATTCAGAGAGTAGCACAAAGCAGCGCTGACTGAGAAACATAGAGACTGTAAAATACTTGTGGGCACTCGAAAGAAGGAACACGGTGGGGGGGTATACTGGAAGATGGTTGGGCATGGAGAGGGTGTCAAAATAGGATCAATGTCCCTGGCTAAGACCATTGAGTGTGGTCTCAGCTGTCAGAATTCTGCAGCTACACTGAGACAGACAGCCTGGCATAGAGCCTTGCTGGTGCAATAAACACAAAACGTATATATACAACGATCAGCCGATCAACATTAAGTTGTAGGTTTGGGATTGATGATATATAGTTTTTAACTGCTTGTAGGGAATCATATCATTGATCCCTAGGTTAAATAGTCCCTGAAGTACTTCCTGAGATTTTATCTTTGAGTTACCTACTATTTCTGAGACTTTATTTGGTGGTTTCGCCAATAGATGCTGCGCTGGCAGCCACGTGTCACCAGGTAGAAAGTCGGGGTTGTCTCTTATAGGAATCAAAGGGCATGGGAATGTTAGTTTCCCTTCTTTTAGCAATTGTTTCCAAAATTTTAAGGTTATTCGACCTCTGGGATGTTGGATTTTCCTTCAGTTCTTTGGATCAATCCAAGGTTAGACTTGTAGGGGTATCTTCGTAGATTCTTGTTCTAAATTCACCCATTGATTATTAACTGTAGTTTTAATCCAATCAAGGACTCTTGACATTATTATTGCTCTATAGTATGTCTTCATGCACAGGAGTGCTATCTTCCCCTTGTCTACTTCTCTGGAGTACCTTATATTTTAGCCTTGGTGAGGTCTTTCTGCATATAAACTGTTGGAAAAGAGATCTAATCAGCTTAAAGAATTCTTCTGGAATTTTTACGAGGAGCATTTTATAAGAGGTACAAGATTAGACATTCATTTTTAAGATATTAATTCTTCCTGACCAGGTAAAATGTTGTATGAGCCATTTCCGAAAGTTCTTTTTATAATTTATTATATAGCAAAAATAAAATGAATCTTACATAAATCTCTTACATCTGACCCAATGTACAAACCTAGGTATTTCATGCTGGTTATACACCATTTGAATGGATAGTTCCCTGCTATTGATTCCTGTACCTCTGTAGGTATCAAAATGCCCAGTGATTCTGATTTGTTATAGTTTATTTTTAAATTGAACAATGATCCAAATACCTCAAATTCTTTTAACAGGGCAGGTATGGCAACATGTGGGTTTGTTATAAAAAAAAAAAGCATATCATCCACATATGAAATCTGTGTTACTTTGACATGTACCACCTACCTAAGCATTGTTGCAGACTCACCGAAACGGTACTCCCTGATGGCATTGACCTCTTTAAGCAGGATAATATGCCCTGCCACAAAACAAAAATGTGCTCAGAAATGGTTTAATGAATACAACAATGAGTTCAAGGTGTTGACTTGGCCTCCAAATTCCTCAGATTTCAATCCAATCAAGCATCTATGAATGTGATGGGCAAATAAGTCCAATCTATGGTGCCCCACCTTGCAAATTACAGGACTTAAAGCATCGGCTGCTAAGTATTGGTGCCAGATACCACAGCACACCTTCAGAGGTCTAGTGGAGTCCATACCTCAATGGGTTTGGGCTGTTTTGGTTGCAATATTATGAAACAACTTTCACAGAACAACCTCCACCCAGTTAAAAACTAATGACTAAATTAAACATGTGGGATAAGTAGAAACTTTAAAAAAAAATAAAAAATAGTTTGGCTTCCTTTGAATTTTAAATGTTATGTTTATTAAAATGACCCGTAAGTTGACACGTTAACAATTAACAACTTGAAAAATCTGGAGAGAGAATTACTGTAATTAAACCCATGTATATATGTGTGTGCAGAATATGCTAAATACATTTGCTTTTAAAGAAGGAACAGTGTGATGTACGCAACCTTTTAATTATAATTTCATGTTTTCTCTCTTGGATTCATCTACAGAGAGTAACAGAATGTGCCTTGCTTTGCTATGCCTGCAACTCATTGATCAATATGATAATTCATATCTGTCTTAGAAGATGAAAAGCTGATCTTTGTTATTCCCAAACAAGTTAAGAAATTTAGACTTATGTGACCCCAATACCTCCTAAATTCTTATGTCAAAAACTTTGTTAAATTATTAAAAACACAGCAGCACCAAATTATTGATCAACTTATTCACATATACTGGCCACATTTTTTGCCAAGGTTTTTATGTACAAACAATACACACAGTACTCAGAGGTACAATCCCAAAGTACCAAGACTAGAGAAAGTATTACACAATAAATAATTAAACAGTAGAACTTTTGTGGAAAGTAATCAAAACATGGTTACAATAAAGCCCAACTAGCAAGAGGGTAAAGTAAGTGTGTCTAACATTAAGCCAATCACATTTGTAATCCATGAGGATGCATGTATGAGTGTGATGCACGTAGAGGAGTACAATTCAAAACTGTAACAAAAAAAAGATAAAAGGAAATTGGAGCAAGGGTGCACCTCTCCTGGTATAAGTAGAGAAAGCGATATAGGCAGATTTCTTCCAATAAAAAGTTTAAAGTTTTATTTCCAAAGTGAATAAAATAACAGTACAGGACCAAGAATAGTCTATTTCTTCCAATATATACAAAAAACAAAAACTGTCTGCGCTTCTCAACCTAATAAAGTTGGCAACAAATATATAAATATAAATGAGAGGTTTTGGTTATATGAATTGGCCAAAGCATAATTAAGCTCACCCGCCACGTCAAGGCACACTCTCAATAGGGCGAGAACCTACTCTCACCTCCTATCTAGTGGGCACACAAAGCAGTAATACTGCTACCAAAACCTATTTAAATGTGTTGGAAGAGGTGCAATTAAACCTCATCCCAATTAACCCCTTAACAGCAAGCTGCAACCAGACAATGAGGAGCCAATAACCTCAAATATGTGCAAGCAGGGAAAAGAAAAATGTTGGTTCGCTAAGCTAGTTACAGGCTCAAATAATATAAATGTAAAAATGGTGCTTACCAAACAGGTGTGAGCATGCAGAAAAAACAGTGTGATTGGCTGTACAATGTATACAAAAAACAAAAACTGTCTGTGCTTCTCAACCTAATAAAGTTGGCAACAAATATATAAATATAAATGAGAGGTTTTGGTTATATAAATTGGCCAAAGCATAATTAAGCTCACCCGCCACGTCAAGGCACACTCTCAATAGGGCGAGAACCTACTCTCACCTCCTATCTAGTTGGCACACAAAGCAGTAATACTGCTACCAAAACCTATTTAAATGTGTTGGAAGAGGTGCAATTAAACCTCATCCCAATTAACCCCTTAACAGCAAGCTGCAACCAGACAATGAGGAGTCAATAACCTCAAATATGTGCAAGCAGGGAAAAGAAAAATGTTGGTTCGCTAAGCTAGTTACAGGCTCAAATAATATAAATGTAAAAATGGTGCTTACCAAACAGGTGTGAGCATGCAGAAAAAACAGTGTGATTGGCTGTACAATGTATACAAAAAACAAAAACTGTCTGTGCTTCTCAACCTAATAAAGTTGGCAACAAATATATAAATATAAATGAGAGGTTTTGGTTATATAAATTGGCCAAAGCATAATTAAGCTCACCCGCCACGTCAAGGCACACTCTCAAAAGGGCGAGAACCTACTCTCACCTCCTATCTAGTGGGCACACAAAGCAGTAATACTGCTACCAAAACCTATTTAAAAGTGTTGGAAGAGGTGCAATTAAACCTCCTCCCAATTAACCCTATAACAGCAAGCTGCAACCAGACAATGAGGAGCCAACAACCTCAAATTTGTGCAAGCAGGGAAAAGAAAAATTTCGGTGCGCTAAGCTAGTTACAGGCTCAAATATCACACTGTTTTTGCAGCATGCTCACACCTGTTTGGTAAGCATCCTTTTTACATTTATATTATTTGAGCCTGTAACTAGCTTAGCGCACCGACATTTTTCTTTTCCCTATTTCTTCCAATCAACTTTTTATTGGACGAAATCTGCCTTTATCGCTTTCTCTACTTGTACCAGGAGAGGTGCACCCTTGCTCCAATTTCCTTTCATCATTTATCTTCATTACGGCAGGGAACGCCGTCTGTGTTGCACTCACCTGTGCTGGGATTGCGGCTTTACATCAAGGTGCTTGGGGCTGTCTGTTCCGGTGACTATACACTTCTACTGTAACAAAAATATACCTTGTTTTGTTCGGCTCTTCTCTTAAACCACAAGTAGCGGTCTCACACAATAAAATAAAAAAGATTATACTTGTACGGTTGAAACACATGGTGAATTTATTACTCGCATAAATTTTCACCGACCGGTTTCAGCACCCAGTGTGCCATTTTTAAGGTGAGTAAACAAATGTGAACATAGAAAGCTTATATATATATATATATGATCAGCATAGGTTAATTACCTTTAATCAATACATTGCAATCCACAATAAACCCATGACAAAAATATTAACATAAATATACAAAACAGTAATAATTAACATTATAAAACATTTTACATATCATATCCACATTACTGAAGTTAGGGACATAATTAAATATTATAAATAGACATCCCAATTTAATTCTCTATTTAAACCTGCAGTGTTATTCTCATTAGCCTAGGCTCCTAGTTCGTTTATCCAAAAGACTTCTCTACATAGGAGAGTCTGACTTCTATCTTTTCCCCTTGGCTGTATAGGGACAGTTTCTATACCATAACATGTTTAAGATGCAGGGGATTTGTGCTTTGCTTCATGATAGTGTTCTGCCATGGCATTGACTTTTTCCTTATTAGTATTTAAGATTTTTTGGATATTACAAATAGCGGATTTTTGTTACGCAATACATTCTCTCAATGGTTTAGTGGTACAACCTATATAGAATTTTGAACACGGACATATAAGAGTATACACAACAAAGTTTATACACAACAAATGCTGAAGAGCAATTAATAAACTGGTTAATATATATATATATATATATGTTTACCCGTGTAAGGGTGATACCAGTATTATTACATTGTGAACAATGTCCACATTTATAGTTGGCTGTTGGAGTTTGAGGAAGCCATGTTTTTACAGCTGGTATTTGTTTTAGATCAAACAATTTGTTTCTAAGATTGGACATTTTTCTATATGCCATAATGGGGAACCCTGGTAAAAGAAAGTCTCAATTTTATCTCTTATTTTAATATGTGCCAGTGTTTTGATAGTTTATTGCAAATTTGTCCCAAAATAGGGGAATAGCAAGTAGAATACAGGTTACCAGCAACTTGACCAAGGGTTGAAGATGGACTCATGTTTGATTTTATTATGTATTCTGGATACCCTCGATTTCTAAATCACTGGAGAAATCAGATTTTTCTTGCTCTCTCACTGATGGTAATTTAGAGTGTACCACTTTGATTCAGTGTATTTTGGGCAGCATTCGGTTTCAGAAGATATTGGCGTGCAATCTGCTATGATGTCCGAATTGCGATGCTATTTGTGGTTACATAGGGTCATATTGGGTAGCTTAAATTGGGTGCTTCAAATCATTCCAGACTTTGGTGGCATCAATTCGGTGTCAAAAATTAACGCATATTGAGTAACCCCTTTAAGGTTCACTGACTGGTGGCTATTAGAGAAAAGGGTATGGCCAGGACAGTTAGTACATTATAGTTAGTTACAGTTAGTACATTATGAGTAATGGCAGCTACAGCAAATATGTAACCACGATTCTTTATTATATAGTAACTCTTCTGTTTGTAACCAGTTTAACATTGCACTGAGAAGTACTAGCATACAGACATTTGCAGTATCCACTGTGTTGTCCGGTGGTAATATTATACTTTGAACTGGACAGTTAGACTTCAGAATAGAGGAGGTGTAAGACATTTTTACATTACCCTATAGGGTTCTTAGGACAGCCTCTTCTGCTTGCTGGGCTGCCAGAAAATAGATCACACAATCCCTTTTCCCAGAAAGTTCCAGCAAACCTGTATAAGCCAGTTTTGGAGACATATATGGGACTAATCACTAAAAGGTGAGTTGAGGTGTGTGGCAGATGAGTTTAAGTGAGTTACAGGTGAGTTAACGTGAATAGCAGGAGAGTTCAGGTGAGATGAACATTTCATCTCATCAATTTAGCTATACATTGAGCAGAAACAAACCTGGCTAGTTCTCCTAATAAGTGACCTTGAAGTTCGGGACTGGCACAGATGCCACAGAGTCCTGATATTTGTCGGGAGTTTTCATTACTTTACATTGATGCATACATCTAGTGCCAATATTAGGAGTTATCCTTGCCTGAATCTTCTTCATGCATAACAGCCAAGTGTCTACAGACCTTTGTAGAATGTGATGGAGACATTGCAGCTTCTGGTACTGAAATGCACTGTGATTGAAGTTGATCTTTGTAAGTACTGTGTAATCCCACTTAACATTGTACAATACTATACTATTTTATATAATGTACCACACAAAGGTTGTGGAGTTAGGACTCCGTCTAACAAAGAGAACGTGTTGACAGTATATTGGTGTGGGGTTCCCCGTAAGATATTTGGTAAAAGTCTAAATTGAACAAATGTCAATGCCATTCAAGTTAAATATTGAACAATACAGATGATCATAAATGTGGGTATATATCAACCTGTTTCTATCTCTTAACACACAATTTTCCACTGGAACTGAACAAGAGACAGAGGCTTCATTCAGTATTTACAGTTAACATGATTCCCAGAGCATTGTTTCCTTTGGGGTTATTAGGTGGAAGATTTCCTTGATTGCCAATCTGGAGATAATAGCTGCCAATTTAATTGGATAGGTTCCATTCAATATCCTGAAGGTGTATAGACAAAAAGTACAACACACTCCTGATTGTTGGATATGACACACATTCCATGTGGGATTGTCGCCAGATTTATATTGCAAGCAGATAATTCACTAGGAGGCATCTTAAATTAGATGGGAATTAATTAAACTGATGTATTTTCCACTGATTTAGACCGGTAACACAATCAGACATTTATAATTGTAATCCACAGTATACATTTAATTAAATATTGTCCATAAATGAACGGAGGATAAATTAGTTTCTCCACAATAAAGGTCAGCTGTAGTGGTATTTTTGACATTGATGATATACTATTCGTTTTATTTACTAAATGTGTGTACATGATGTATTTGAAACCAGATAATATCTGAATGTACCTTTCCTGGTTAAACACTTTTTTATTATTCTTTTTTTTTTTTTTTTAATTGTTAAAATATCCCTATATTTGTCATTTAATATGGAATATGCACATTTTCTAAAATGTTACCCACACTACTATTTGTTGTTTTTTCTACCATTTATTATAAGAAGTAGCTGTGTCTCAGTAACACTGATGTGGGATTCAGGAACCACTTCCATTGTAGAAGATACAGAATTGAAAAGGGTGCCCATGGGAGGGTGGTTAGTTTATTGAGCTGCATTTTGGCCAGTTGGCCTTGGGTATAGGCATGTGTATTTTCCAAAGAGTTTTTTCTTTTTGTCATAGTTTGATTTCTGTCCACCATGGAGCAGAAGTATCAAACTGCGATCCCATAATACTAATCAGCCTAGCAGGTCAGTATGGGAGATATACTTCCCCAACAGCTGTAGGGCTAAAGTTTGACACCTACGATACAGTGCCATTGTACCATTACACAAAAGGGGAGGGTTAATACCTAACAGCATAAGCTATTCTTGTTACACTACTCTGGTGTAAACTGCAATTAATGCATGGTGATGAATCAATTCAACGTCATGCCTATTACATGTGATCCTAAGTGCCACGAGACTACATGTGATCCTAAGTTCCAATTTAGTGTGAATAGCAGCAGAATCTCCTGTGGCCAGGAGGTGAGGTAGGCACATGGTTAGCAAACAGAAAACCCATTATTACATTAATAGGATAGATTCTACTTCTTCTATAGAAGGTTTAGCAAGTCATGAACACATTTGTTAGCTATTATGGTACAGCATTCAAATTGGGCCCAATTTACTCCTGATAAACATTATGTTCTATTTATTTATATATATATTTATAAATGAATTATGTATTGTAATTCAAATTATTTATATGAATTCCTTTTTATTAATTTCTTCTCAGCATGCTAAGAAATGGCACAAGATGTTTACAACGTAGGATGGCTTGCTTTTCATCAGTGCTTAAAGGCATACCATAAGTACCCCACTGTCAGCTGAGTACTATTTTTGTTATAATATAGAGTATATTATTTTTGTTTGGTTATTAAATTGGGTTAAGTATTTGTATTTTGTCGGGTTTTTTTTTTTTTTTTTTACCAGTTATCAGTTATGTCCTTCATGGACAAGGTGAACACTGATGTAAAAATGCTTGTTTTCCATTCAAAAAAAAATGATAAGAGTCTACTCAATAAAGAGAGAATTGCAGGTAATTGAGATGGGAATTTCAATCTTAAGGCCAGAGTAGTTGAGTGGGTCGAAATTCTCCCGCATTGGCCTAAAGTTGGAAATTTCCATCTCAATCCCGTGCAATTCTCTCTCCATTAAATAGACCCTATAGTGATTTGAGCTGCAAGTGTACCTTAGTATTAGATGGCATCAGATATCAAAATATAATTAAGATGTTATTGTTTCTTCCTAGTAAAAACAGACATTTCACAAAATACCAGTACATTCTGTATTTTCTTTTTTTTTTTTTTTTTATTAAATATACTTGCGCCATTTTTATCAGACAGATCCAAGTGTTCTCAAATTAAAGATAAGAAAAATTTGATGACATGCAGATTAAAAAATGAATCATTATCAGTCCACAGAAATATTAAGAAAGCAAGAGATGGATTCTTCATGTTTGCTTTTTTGTGGCAATAACAGTACAGTTTCTTGTAAAGCACATATGATATTGTTCCATCTCCTCCTACCATTGTTTTTAATGTATAGATAAATAATTTATTTTGATGCCATGGGATGTTTAACATAGTAACATAGTTAAACACTTTGCATATCCTTTACCATGCTGATGATCCAAAATAAGGTGAAAAAACACTCATAGGGGTCAAAATTCCTTCTTGACTCAAAAAGGAAATAAACTATTACTGTCTATTCTATGGTTCAAGGTTATGAATACGTGCTTCGCACAAAACGCGTCATGGACAGTCTGTTACACCTGCATTTTTTGCGTTTTTGAACTAACAACTATGTGCTGATTTTAAATGTGTAAATAATGAATCTATGTTTTCCTATCTGCAGATCTCCTTAAAATAATCACTTCCTTTGTTGTTGATCAAATCTTAGCTCTTCAAGTCTCAGAGGATGAGCTCTTGTCCTTTATATAGTTTTGTTAATAGACATGTCACTAAACAGTTCTTTACATTGGCCCTGCATTTATATTATATAAAATTATAATATCCAATCTAATATATCCAAAACTAGTGTTTTTCTAGTGTATACAAATGCAAGTTTTCTAATCTTTCTTCATAACCTAGACCTTCTATTGACCTTATTAATTCTGTAGCCCTCCTCTGCACTTTTTTTAGTTCCTTAATGTCCTCTTTAAAAACAGGCACCCAGCACTGCATATTCTGTATGTCATCTGAGTTTTGTAGATTTAAAGAGCTCCCAAAGGGATCTTCCATATTTCAAGTGCCTAAACTTACCTTCCACTCTGTGAGTGATATTACCAGGAGGGAGGGAACTCCATGTGTTTTTAACATTATTGCACTATTAGAAGAAATGTAAGAAATGAGCATCCTTAGTGGCAATAACAAATGTAATTTGAAGCTAGAATTAGCATATTTTATTTATCCAAAGGATACAATGATAAATAGATTCATCAAGATAATAGCATTCTCCAAGCACCTTTCAGACATGCATTAATAAGTACAATTCAAGATGGCATTTCAAATACATACCAGCAAAGTATGACATACAATGTGTGCAAAAGGGAGACTTCTTAGGTCTTTTTTTTTTTTATTTTACAAGGATAACATTGACACAGTGACACATTGGATCAAAGAAAATAAGAAAAGAAAAATACAATTCGAAGAAAAAAGAAGAGAACCTAGACAATATATAATTATTCCTAGGACTTCTTAGGTCTTGATAGCTTGTCAGTGATAATTAATAATACTTTTGACAAACAACTGTTAATACCAGAAGATATATCTACTGCCTATAATTAGAAGTCATATCAATATAAATTTCCAAATAGGTGCTTGAGGGCCAAACAACCTTCCTGAGCTTTTCGAACATTTATTAAATATTATTTATCGCTGAACAAAATATTATTTTGAAAACTTTACTGGGTTGAGCCCTCCGAGGACTGGAATTCATTATCACTGATCTTAAAGCTTCTGACAAACATAGACTAACTAGAGTTCTGTGGATCAAGTCTTCTTTTCAGGAAAAGTAACGCATTGTAGCAGTGCTGAGGATGTCCATTCAAGAAACAAATGTTTGCAGTTTTCCATCCAACGTAGCTGTAGCTAGCTAAATTTGAAAAAACAAAACACAACAAAAGAACAGAGGTTACATTTCTCTTTGAACAAAGTGGGATTTGCTTTTATTGTGAGCTAAAAGTCATGTTTGTAATTATCAAAGAAAAAGGAAACTACTTTTATTGTTTTTAATTAAGAGGCATATGGATACAGCAATAAAAAAATCTGTTAACCACGTGAGAACATATGACATTAAAATAGTGCTAATAAAACATAAAATGTTCATAAAATAAATATAATTAACATCCATCATTATTAAGTTACATTTTAGTATCTTTTTAAAAACACCTGATTTTTCATTTTTCTAAAGGGTTATTCAATCTTCTGAACTGAAAAAGATGGAAGGATCAGTATGGGTATTTTAGAATCCCAAAGCCAATCCCAATTAAAGCTCATCAAAAGGTATTTTTCTACTGATTTGTTGTTGTGGCCTTCTGAGTGTTTGCCCTTGAGCATTTATGTCTGAGAGGGTGAATTTGACAGTATCACCTGAACAAAGTGTATTTCAAAAGTATCTTCCAAAAAATAGTTGAAACACAGTGACGAAAAATAAATAATACAATAAACAGCAAATGTAGAGTCACAGTGAGTATACCACAAACACTCCTAACAATATGGACAAAAACAATTAATTCACAAAAGCTGTGACCACAGTCAAAGGAAGGCAGTAGGGTAAAAGTACTATATAAAATAATAAAACAAATATAATGCAACAGCAGTGAAAATCCACCAGAATAAACATACAACACAAAAAGAATACTGTAGGTAATAGGCACAGTCTGTTATACTTCCATATACAAAAAACCTTTTGTGTGTACACGTTTAAATGCACCCTGTAGAGAATAAATGTTTTTCACCTAAACATTATTCATAGTGTGAAGAATAACAATCTATACATAGTGTAATCAGAATTGAATGTAAATGCATATATCATAAGTGAAATATATGTGTTTAAATGTATCCATGGAGTCACTTGTTCATGACATTACTCCTTGCAAACTTGTTGATATGCATATTAAGTAACAGGTCATGTTCTGAACACACGGATAATATCCAAATCCCTCTTGAGAATTACCGGGCTGCTCCTTCGGGACAATAATAACTTCGGACAGCAAAAAAATATAATGGCTCCAGGGTGCACAGTAAAACAGTCGACAATGCTAGGCATAAATGTGAAGAAACCGACCCTTGACACTCAAAGATCCAGTACATATATTTCAATGTAGAATAATAAATGTGGTGCTAAAATTACAGACTGTACAGTTGTATAGGGAAAACAGCAGACACTCCACGCGTTTCGCGTCTAGTGATGCTTATGACTAAGTGCCAAGAGCATGCTTCTTTACATGTCATGAGCAGATGACTCCACAGATGCATTTCAGTACATATATTTCTCTGATATATGCAGTTACATGCAATTTCGATTACACTTCGATTACACAAGTAAAGTTCAGTGTAATGCACGGGGTCCAGGTGGTAAGGGACCCTGAGCGACAGAGATCAGGAGCTACATTCCAGGGTGGAGACACAGGACCTGGTGCTAGGTAACCCCAAGTTTATGCAGCTACGTCCCAGGCCCTGGGAAGCAGCTGCTTTATACAGATTACATGGCGAGGATGAAATGAAGTAGATGACAGCCAAGCAGAGCTAAAACAGAAAAGCACCTGAGGGAGAACAGAGAACTGAAATACAGAGTTCAGGGCAACAGGACAGAGGCAAAACATAAGCAAGATAAAGCAGAAACCAAACTAAGGATAAACAATAAAAGGCACAGGGTTAAGGAACACAAGAGAAACATACAAAGGAACAAACAGAAATACAGAAGGAACTAGCCTAACACTAAAGATGGTAAAGGTGGGGGTTTGGTTCACCAGTTGGCCAATTAAATGTTAGCTTGCCAACCACGTCAAGGTACCCCACATTAGGCAAGTCCCTAACTAAGACAAAATATTAGCAAAAAGAATAAATAATAGAATCGACCAATTCATATTGTCAGGGAAAAGACCAAGAATCGCCAGGAAAACTCTGACTAGAAAAGTTGATCAAGGTGGACTGGAGATGGCAGACATAGAAAAATACCACGACGAACATATGCTTTTACATCTGAGTAAGTGGATGAGTATGGATAGCTACAACGAGGGATGGTATAGTATAGAACAGGAACTCCTAGCCAGAAACAAGTTGTACTCAATGTGGTTACAACCAAATAGACACAACAACCTTATTAAGAAAATCGATCAAAAACAAAGGAAATTTTACACACTTCGTCCCCAGATTTCTACCTCTGGATTCTCTGGAGACATTAATACCAGACCTAGGGATGGACCCCTGGAGGAATAAAGGCATTAATATACTCGGAGACCTTATTCATGTAGATATGGTTAAATCATTTGGAAGCCTTAGGGAAGAATTTGATATTCCGGGCAAAGAGATATTTAATTACCTTAGAATTAAAAACCGCATAGTGGTCAGCTTAAAATAAGGTGAAGGGGATATAATAGCAGGAACTGAACTATTAGGAAAAGATAAAATTAAAATAAACAAACGAATGAACTCAGGCCTCTTAAACATAGATGCAGGGGATAGACACTGCGATAAAATGAGAAAATGTGAAATAGATATGGGGCAGGACATTGAATACATGAACTGGGCTAAGATTAGAAGATGGAAGACACAGGAGGTCCCAGAGTGGAACCAGATAAGCAATTTAATTGGATTTCAATTGGAAATGGAAAGAAATAGAAATACTACCATGGATTAGAGCTGGGAGAGGTGGACTAATAGGCATTAAAGTCAACATAAGGGACGTGGCAATATGAGTGTGGCTCGACTTTCTTTTAAATGTATGCAATAGTATGTGTCCAGTTATGTCCCTTTACCCATATGCTACTCTGTGAGTAGCGGGAATATGTAGTATTGTATTGTTTGTTTTTCTACTATAAATGAAATAAAAGAAAAATTATATATTGAAAAAAATATATACAGAATCTAAAAAAGACATCCATGGAATAGGCAACTCAACACAGAGAAAATACTTGTAGACTGCACTACTAAGGACTGAACAGAAAAAGGTGTGATTTATATAGAAATAAACTAACAAGGCAGAGGGAATCAGAGAAAACCTGGAATGAAACATAAATACAGGCAGAAAGGAAAACATAACAGGATTTCATGGCAAGGCAGGAATACAAACAGGAATAAAATTTGTTTATTATTATTTTATTTTTTTATTTCTTTATTTTCATTTTTTGTTAAATACATCAAATAAAGACAATACAGAAAAAAGAATAATTACAATACACATAACAGACTCCCAGAATATTACAAATATGAATTCTATACATATATATAAGAAAGAATATCGGCTGGGGGGGTATAGATGACTATCAAGGTACAGGAGCGATATCATAGATATGTTTATATTATATGGGGGGTTCAGCAGCTATTACTCTACAAATCGACAAATCCCCTCTCCCAAGTCCACATCGTGTCCAACCCAGATATTTTGCAGCGTCTTCACCACAAGATCTGAGCACTTATTTATATCAATTGATTATTCCTGCCACCCCTTTTTGTTTAATTTCAGCTCCCCTATCCTAGTGCGTGGTAGTTTCTCCCTCTCACTTCAACCCCCCTGCCCCTAATTCCCCTTCCAATTAACTGGGAGAGAACACATGACTCAAAAACAAAAACACGTTACCCGAAGGGATCCGAGAGGGGGGGTAGGGTCGACCGTTTCTACTTTATCCTTTACGTCCGGTTAGTTTTTCCCTCTTTCCTTTTCTCTCTTTCCCTTCCATTCAGTCCAGGACGTAAAAAAATGCCCTTAGATCTATGTCCTTCTATATCACTCAGGGTCGAATCCTTTTAAATTTACTTAGTTTGTCCATTTATATAATTATTCCAACTTTCCCACGCCTTTTTTGGAATTATTTTCCCCCTATCTTCCATCTGAAGCTGTTCCGTTATCTGCTTTTTCAATTGCTCCCAACTGGGAGTTTCCATTTTCTTCCAGTTCCTAGCATTTAGGATCTTTGTAGCAATGAACACATGTATAAATATATATCTATTTTCTTTCCCTTTCGTAACCAGATCCAGGTGCAGAAGAGCCATCTTTGGAGTTAATATTGTATCTTTTTTAACCAAATCTTTCAAGATTTCAGAGGTTATATTCCATAATTTTGGGATTTTGTTACATGTCCACCATATTTGTGAATAAGAGCCTAATTGATTTTTGCATCGCCAGCAAAGTGGGTCTTGATTGGGGTACATCTTACTAATTTTTGATGGGACCAAATAAGTTCTATTCATCAATTTATATTGCATTTCAATAAAATTCAGGCAGTGTACGTTTTCTTTGGTACTTGGGATTTTTTTAAGCCATTGATCTATTTCGATTTTGTCTGCTAGTTCCTGCTCCCATCTTTTTAAGGTTGGGTTTAGGACCTCATATATCTCTTGTTTTGTCCCATGAAAAGTGGATTTTTTAAATATGTACTTATTTTACAATTTTGGATATACATTAAATTCAATCCTACTATCTCCTCATCATATTTACAATTCTTTATTTTGTCCATTGTCTAATTTTTAATTCTTAAGTACTTAAAGATGTCTGCCGTACTTAAATCATTCCTTTGGACGAGTTCAGGGAAGGGTATAATATGTTTATGATTTATCAGATCTGAGAATGTTCGAATTCCCTTTATCTCTCACTCTGTTAGATTCATATATTCCATATTATATTCTAAGAGCTTTACTGGTCCCTCTGTTCGCAGGATATTATCCCAATCTAAGTTATAGTCCCTTTTACATTTCTCCCAGAATTCTAGAGTTTCTTCTACTATTTTATTTCCTTTGATCTTAATATCTTTACCCCCTATTTTAAATTGTATCCATGGTAACAAGTTGAGGTCCTTCATTTTGATCATAGTGCTCTCTATATTCCACCATCCTTCTGTGCTATTTATCCCATTAAACCATTTACTTAGATGTTTTAGGAGGAAGGCGTTGTGATATTTTTTAACATTAGGTATTGCCACTCCTCCATTATTTATATATTTGTTAAAGTAATTTCCTTCTAATCCTTTTTTTTTTTTTCCAAACAAAATCCAAAAATAGTTTTTGCAAATCTTTCGAATGTGTCTTTGTAACGTAACACGGAAAAGATTCTAAAATATACATTAATTTTGGTATAATATAAGATTTGACTATGTTTATACGCCCCACCATGAGATCTCTAGGATGCCCCAAGAATTGAATAGGTCTTGTGTCTGTATCATCAATCTGTCCAGGTTAATTTCTGCTATTTTGTTTATTACAGATAGAAATTGTATTCCCTATCGGATCTATTGCCCATTTAAAATAATATTTTTTACTTATTTGATCTTTATCTTTTTTTCCAGATTTAGCCCCATACAGATGGACTTGGAGACATTTAATTTATAATTTGAGAGTTGTCCATATATGTCTATCTCTTCCATTAAACTGTCCAGTGATTGTTCTGGTTTTGTGATGGTTAGTGTTGTGTCATCCGTATATAAAGTTAGTTTATATTCTTTACCTCCACTTACAATTCCTCCTATATCTTTATTTACTCAAATACGTTGTGCCAGTGGTTCTAGAGCCATAACATACAGTAGTGAGGACAGAGGGCAGCCCTGCCTGGTACCATTACCAAAGGAGAACCAGGGAGACCTGATCCCCCCCCCCCTCCCCCCACTATGCTGGCAGACGGAGCCGTATATAGTATTTTTATTGCCGTTTCCATCCAATTTCCTAGACCAAAGGTCCTTAACACACTAAACATAAAATTCCAGTTAACCCGGTCAAAGGCTTTTTCTGCATCTAAGGATAATATGATTGTTGGATTTTTATTTCTAGTAGTTAGGTCTATAAGATTTATTAGCGTTCTTATATTATTTGCAGCTTTCCTCCCTGGAATAAAACCGGTTTGTTGACCGTGGATTATAGAGGGGATACAATCCCTAATTCTATCGGCCAATATCGCCGAGAAGATCTTAATATCTTCATTTATCAGCGATATTGGGCGATAGTTCTCAATTAAATTTGGATTTTTATTTGGTTTTAGAATCGGGATGATGTTTGCTTTAAGTATTTCTAGGTCACTATTACCTTTGTCCACTAGATCGTTAAACCAGGCTGTCATATATTTGCTGATGTTGGCCTTCATGATTTTATAGAAACTGCCTGTAAAGCCGTCTGGGCCTGGAATTTTGTTTAGTTTTATTTTGTCTATTGTTTGGATTATTTATTTTTCAGAAAAAGGTTGGTTTATGCCAACCGATTGCTGTTGTGTTATCTTGGGGAGGTGACATGTCTCCAAGTATCTCTGTATTTGTTGGTCTTTATTTCCACTCTGTAAGTTGTACATCGATTGGTAAAAATCTGCAAAGGCTTTATCTATCTCGTCGGGATCGTACATCGTCTTATTTTTTATATATAATCTTGAATATTCTTTGGGATGCGTTCTTATTCTTTAATTTGGCCGTAAGAATTTTGTCTGCTCTGTTGCCTTTTGAATAATAATGTTGATTCAGCTTACTCAAATTATCCTTGACTATTTCTATTAGTTTTTTGTTTATTAAGGATTTGGTTTCTTTTATTTTTATTATTAAGCTTGTTGTGGGAGATTTTTTATTTTTATCTGTTAAATTTCCTAATTCCATGTATAGATCTGCCAAGGGTAATCCTTCTGCTTTTTTTTTTTCTGAGCCAAGTTTAATTAAATGTCCTCTGATCACGCATTTGTAGGCTGCCCAGATTTTGTCCATTGTTATATCTATAGTCATATTTTCTTTGAAAAAGCACTCAGTCATTTCTTGTAAATATTTTAGATTTTCTTCTGATTCCAGTAGTTTATTTTTTAGTCTCCAGGATGTACGTGCTCCTCCATCCCCCAGTTCTTGAATTTTCCATTTGACTGCATTGTGGTCAGACCATGGTAATTCTTTTATCATTATTTTTTTAATCTTTTTCATCATTGACCAGTCTCCCAAGACTAGATCTATTCTTGAGTAAGAATTATGTATCAGAGACCAATACGTAAAATCTTTAAGGTTATTATAACAAACAAGAAAGCAAAGCAAGAAGGATACAGAAATGCCTTGATACAGCCTGGATAAGCCTGCAAGAGGGTGCATGGTTACAGTCAGTTATTCTTATCTATTCACACTATGAACAATGTTTAGGTGATACTGTCCCTTTAACATTATTAGTTACATTTCATCCAGCTGATTGGGGTTAATTTATTATGAATGGTTCAGTTTGTGAATGCATTAAGTGTTTGGTTTACTTTTCCATGTGCGTTAATATTTTATAACCCAGGTCGAATCAGTTAAGCCCTGGTTTTTATGGTGGTAATTTAAAATGTAAAAGCAACATATCCAGGTAACAGACGCGTTAATGGTTACCAAACTTGATAGAGTTACTTGCAGTGTGGTAAATAAAATGCATTCTAGTGTAATTAATCATTTTATTAACGAGTACGGTAATATACATTGTGCTTATAGGTGTTTTTTTAATAGATGCAGCAATTATTTATAAGTGCCGTAATGATCCAATTCAAGTAACAGATGTGGTAATTCTTAACCGGTGTCAATTTTCAATTGATTTCACCACAAAAAATAACCTTTTCCACTAAAAGGGACTGTCTGGTGCCCAAAATGTATCTTCCAAATGTTAATGCATATTGAAGTACAAGAAATTGCAAGAAACCAGGACTGCTCACAGTAGCTGAGTAAAAGTAAATTTCTTCCATTTTTTTTGCTGCAGGAACCAATGAGAATAATGTCATTCAAATGAATGGAACATGCTGTTTCTCTAGTGATGTCATCAGACAATGTGTTGCACTGTTAACCAATCCTACGTGTACAAGGGCAAGGTCACTTAGGTTCCACACAATGCATTCTATTCCACCGGCATAGCAGGAGAGGAATTGACTAAATTAAACACAACTGATACATGCTAAGTGCCTACACAGAATCAGTGTGGGAGTACCTGTAGGATGGATGCAGGGAGGGCTTGAGTAGAATATAAAAATTTGATTTATGCAGAATCCCTGCATCAAATCATACTGGAAAAAAGCAGTTTGTGGCTGAACCAAGGTATTGTAAAAATCAGGCATTAATTGCAAAGTAAACAAAATAGGCAAAATGGAGAATTCTTCAACTCAGCAATTAATGCCTGAATTTAATGAATAGAACCCATAATATGAGTTTGTACTTTATTTTCATAGAAAGCCTGTTTAACATCTGTCTGGCTATAGTGAATTAAATTATTCCATCATATTCACTGAAGCATATCACCACCAGTGCATTGAAAATACAACTGAGCCAGAATATTTGGAATTCCATCTATAGAATTTGTGGAACCAAACATTATTCATAGTGGAGAAGAAAATGTGCACTTTATTCAATATCTAGATGATCTGGAATAAAGAATGGAATATTCTTGAAAAGTCCCATCTGGTTCTAAATACTGGCAACCAACCTTTAAGTACCAATATTATAACTAGAGCTATATTTACAAGAAAGTAAATTACCCAAACTGTTATATATTATCTATCTATACATTTTAACACCTAAAACACACCTACATTTTGACTGCAAGTAAAATACCAAATGTCTGCATTTATTAGTCCATGCTGACACAGCTATGAGTATTAAACAAAGAGAATTCAGAGAAGTTGCTTATTTTACTGAATGGCAATTTTTGTTGAGTCAGAGATGGGAGTCTGAGTTAGACTTTATGAATAGTCAAAGGTGGTCCAGTTGGGACCCAACCGCTACCCTGTTCATGGAATCTTAAAGAGCTATGTACTAAAAATGAGGGCCAGGTAAGTTGAGATGAACATTTCTTCATTATTTAATTATCTTACTATGCATTACACACGGCCAACTGAGCTATTCTAACAAGATCTTGGAAAATGGAATTCATAGGTCATTATGCTACATTGTTCATTTGCCTGTGAATCTGGGATGATTTTTTCATGGCACAATATACACCAGCCATGAGATTATTACCACTGACAAGGCAGACAACAATGAAGGCAGTGTGATGTTTTGAGCAATGTTCTGCTGGTAAACCTTGGATCCTGCCATTCATGTGGATGCTACTTTGACATGTACCACCTACCTAAGCATTGTTGCAGACCAGGTACACCCTTTCATATAAATGGTTTTCTCTGATAGCATTGGCCTCTTTCAGCAGGATAATGCGCCCCCTCACAAAGCAGAAATGTGTTCAGACATGGTTTGAGGAGCACAACAATAAGTTCAAGGTGGTGACTTGGCCTCCAAATTCAGCAAATCTCAATCCAATTGAGACTCTATGGAATGTACTGGACCAGGACAACAAGTTCGATCCATGGAGGCCCCACCTCACAACTTATAGCACTTAAAGTATCTGCTGCTAACAGCTTGGTACCAGATACCATAGCACCTTCAGAGGTCTAGTGGAGTCCATCGATGGGTTAGGGCTGTTCTGGCGAAATGAACCTACACAATATTAGGCAGGTGGTCATAATGTTATGGCTGATTGATGTAATGTTTTTTTCAGATCCTAATGCAATAGTAATTAGAAATTTCCAAAGGATATTATACTACAATGTGACTGCAGAGTGTTTGGCATGGCTAATTGGGAGTGACAACTATGCTGCTGTCCTCAAGAGCAACACCATGGGGAAAGGAAATGCAATATTAACTCCAATTAAAGCAAACTACAGATTTAAAAACAGCATTACAAACCAAAACAAGGAAAGTAAAATAAATTGTGCAGAAAGATAACAACTTCTGAGATGCAAAGAGTAATCCTACAAAACATAAAACATGTAAAGATAAGCACATGCAACCAATGCACTAAAACTATTACCTTTGTTATATCTAAACCCAAATGCTAAATTGTGTGAAACAAATGTATGAAATGAAATAGAAAACACAAAAATGCTCATTTGTAAAATAAAAGCATTTATTTACAATATTATCACTGTTAATGAGTGTTATTCGATAAAAGTGAACAGGCAAAAATCAGGCACTGAGAAATTGTAAATATTTTTGAATCAGGTAGAAGACCAATTGTGCATTATTAAAGATGATTTTTTTTAAATGATGCACTGATTGCATCTTGATCCTGGTTGGAGCTGTATTTGACTTCTCAGATGCTACAAACTAAATCTTGCACTGTATTACCAGAATGGACATGGAGACATGGACCAGCATAGAGATCTCCAAATATAAAAGAATCAGTACGCACAGTGTTACATAGGACTCCCACATTGGCTGCTGTAAATGCAAGACATTTTACAAATTTGCCCTGATCTTTATCTTTATTATTTCTTATCCTTGACAATTTTTGCACCAATAACTCTTATATGCTAAAAAAATCGGGAGTAATACTGGAAGCCAACGATCGATACCAATGAAGTCTCTTTAGGAGGTCTAATGCGAATGTGAATTGACAATGTGAATTTGGTTAGGTAAAGGTTACATAAATGGTGTGTAAAGACTCCAGATTGCTACTTTAATGTAATACAGCAGGCTGACATCTTATTTACAGAAATGTCGTGGAACAAATGAGATTTTCTTCTCTCGAGATCATTTTATAACATGTATTTTAGATTTATTTAAGCATATGCTTATAACTACCATATGTGTAATATTGACCCTTAAACATTAGTGTGAGCTGTACTTTTACCTTTTAAGCGTTGAGAAAAATCCCTTGTTTTGGTAAATAAAAAAGTAGGAAAAGGTAATTAAAAACAAATTAGAGAACAGTTAGCACCTTTCTAAATAATGGGGTTGACTTCAGTGTCCCATTCTAATTTATAAATGTTAAGTCTACCATAAACATACTTTTACTGGGAGGTATACCTGGATGATCATTTCATCCCTGTTTACATTTGATTGCTTATAGTGAGGGATTCATTTTAAAGCATGTAGTAGCAGACATAAACTGACAAAAGGAAGATAAGAGTCTCTAGGGAATGTGTTTCCCCTGCCAGGTAAATACATAGAATATTACATTTCAAATATTTTGTACATGGAAAATATTACCACACGTAGGGAGTGCATCTTTGAGTTATTTATTTATTTCACATCATAATACTTGTAGATATGGTTCTCATTATCCAAGCCTAATTACCAAGCCTGACTACCTTGTAGAGCATGGCCTCTTACATATTGTATACAAATGAATAATACGGTTGTGAAATAAAGGGCTCATGCGTCAAGGAAAGTCAAACTATAGAGAATGGCTGCGGGTACCAGATTATTACAAATGTGTGCAGCTCCAATTTCAATAATACTTAAGTTAGCATATGAAGACCTTTGTGATGTAGATGTTTCTGTTTAAATCCATTGAATGTATAGTCTATGATTTTGCCAGAATCAAGGAACTCATAACTGTGATATACTTGGTGTGGACCATCACCTTTCCCGTAAATGGTTAAAATCTTATTAAGTCCAATAAAGAAAAAAAAACAGCTTTCTCTATTTTCAATGTAAATTATTTCGCAAAGATATCACAAACAGGAGTTAACAAGAACTGATACTTATCTGAGCAATCTTTACAGTAACTTGCACATACAGAATGTTGGGTCAAATATTATAATGTGTTGCTTAATCTGTCAGTTTCCATCCATGAAGTAACGTGTTATCAATACCATATGTTCCCAACATGTTCACTTTGCTACTGAAGGAGATATGTAAAGATAGGCACACTTCCTCCTGAGACAGAAGTAAGGTATGAGGTTTCCATTCATGCAACATCTTGTTTAGGTTTAATCTGCACTTATCAAATTACTATGTGTTGAAACCGTTCTGTTTAAAGTAACTTTGGGGAAAAAAACATACATGAATAGGATTACTGAGTTATACAAAAGCTGCTATTTTCTCTGACTGCAATAATATACAGTGGCACCTCAGTAATTTCATGTATATTGTAATATGCACATAAATGTAAGTGTATATGTATTCCTTTATCTATATATATATATAACGATGTTCACATATATATTATATGTGGGATAAAGGGGATAGAAATTAGTTTTTTTACTCCATGTTTTATAACTTCCCTTAAAGTTTGCAATTTAAGGGAAGTGGGGTACCCAACTTGAAGCACGTGGACCTGATGTGGCCTATTTGACAGCAAGATGTGGTGCAACTGACTTAACTACCCATATTCTCATTAGCCCTGTAAATGTATGGTATTGTTTGAATAATGTACATGTAAGCTGTGTTTGGACTACTTTTGTATCACTGCTAAATAACCAAACAATGTTATAAGAGTAACAAGCTATCATTGACCTTTACGCTATATCCAAAATGCAATAGTGTCCAAAACACACATTCCTTTTGGATCACGTGGCCCTATTCAGCAAAAAATGAGAGTGTCCTACAGGGTGAGTCTTAAGATCCAGCAACGGTAAATATTTGTGCACTATTCTATGTTAAACCTTGTCATACATATTCTTCTATTAACATGATTAAACACACACATGTTTGCCTAGGTGGAACAGCACTTTTAATAAGTATTTGCAGGCTCAACCAAAGGATCACAGCTATTTTTGAGTCTAGTCTCAAAAATAGCTTCAATCATTTCATCTCCCATTACTTTCAGTGGGAAAAATTCAAACCTGGGTTTTTTTCTAAGTCAAACTCAGGTGTCAAATTTGACTAGGTCTTAAAATGAAAGTTGGACCTCCAAAGTCAACCTCCTCGAGCTAAAACTTGAATTTTAATGAATAGACCCAAGAGTGATCGGGAGCCAGAGACACATAGGCAGACACCCGATCAGGGTCTTTACAGATCCTGTGGGTCCCTGCCAAAATAGTGCATAATGGAGGAGTGGCCAAACTGGAACTTCAAGTACATCACATTTTAGTAAAATGTAGTCACTTTGAGCGTCAGCTACATTTTCCAAGTCAGAGGTGGTATGCATCTCTTAAGTAGTAAAGCAAACAACCAAACCTCCTGTTACAGAAGCTACTGTCAAAATTGGTCTGCTATTTGTTAGTGGACAAAGAAACATCTGGTTCAGAGATGAAAAATCCCCTATGGATCATCATGGAATTAGATTTACTGTGATAAACCATAGGATTGACCTCTGGATATAGTACGTCATTTAAAACTAGCATTGCAGCAGTCATAAATAAGTTAGTCTTTTTTTCTACCTACCACAGTCTATATATACTATATAGTAATCATAGTAATTTACCAACTCGTCTATACTGTGTTTTGAGAAATTGCTTGGATATTTTAGCTTGTGAGCTATGTCTTTCCATGTTATGCAAATGTTGAAACCTTTTCTGCTACCAATTAAACTGTACCTTTGTGGACAGGATGGTCCTGCTTTGGGAACATTGTCCCACATTCACATTTCACACTCCAGTTTTGTTTGTTTAGGACACCAGAGAGTGAATAGTTTTGAGGTGGTTAATCAGCATGTAGGTTACGATCTACCTAGCAGTGAGTGGAATGCTGTATGATAGCGCTACTGTGTTTGAACACTAGAACATCAAGCCCCATTGAAGGTAATTTTGTTCCCTGTCCTGCAACATTTTCCACCTCAATAATGCTTTGGCAGAATCGGATAGCAGGGATTACTGACCATGTATGGAGAAAGTAACCACTACATCCCAATTTAAAAAAAAAAATTCTTTGGTGGAGAAAGAAAGAAGAAAACTCAGGACATTGACAACTAGGCAGTCAGAGATAGTGTCAAAAAATAAAAACAAATTTCTACTGAGCCCGGGGAAGAATGGCATTAAGGGTGAACGTTGCAATATCACAAGCAAAGTATGATAACAGAGCACTAAAGAAAGCCATTTCTTCCCTCACTTGTACCCACGAGCTAAATGTGCCAAATACTTGTAATAATTAGGTAGAAATAAAATATTTATTTGCAATAGTCTATCCTGTCGCTCCATTTTGGCTTAGATGAACACAAAGTGCCCAGTGTATTAAAGATGCTTTTCTATGTGCACACCTAATAAAAACACTTTAAAATCTAAATGAAGCACTGCTAACAACATTTTAATACTGCTATACAGCTGAGAATCCATTACTTACAAGCTGTGAATTCAGTCTAAATTTCCTTTCTCGGGACCTTGTTAAGTTTGTATGTTCTTTTTCATGTGTCATATGATACAGGAACCGAAGCAAAGATTGGCTAAAGCAACCCTGTTGCCAAAGCAGCAGTAGACGTTTACTAAACTTTAATAGTTAGATTCCACCTGACTAGGAAATGTGAACACATCCCACTTCCCTTGGCACGTTAAAGCATCTTTTTGATGATTATTATGGAAGGCTAAGCACATGAAAAAAACTAAGTTAATATGTTATATATATATATATTTTTTTATTTTTTTTTATTTTTTTATTTTGTTGTTTTAGATTCAGCTTGTTTGTCTTCTTCAGTGAAACATACACAATGATTGGCAGCGCTAGTATTGTGCAATATAACACAATGATGCTTTTTGGAAATACCAGGAAAAGACAAAAGACTAAATTGTGGCTTCATGTCAAGGAACTGTAGTAATTTGCTTAACAGTTTCAATTAGTGTGCGAATCTGATACTAGTATGTAGTCACTGTGGTAAACAAAAATACACCTCCCTGCAAGGAAGGAGGATTACCTGTCAGCTTTTGATAATCACTGTTTAAGCAATGAAATGGGAGTGTATTATTAACAAAGAAACCCTGTCAAGATGTTTTCTACTGATGTTACTTAAAGAAGACTGGCCAAAAATATTTACACTTTGATCAGGCATCCTATAGTTCCGTCTGTGCATGAGAGGAACAGTTAGAACAGGTAGAAGAGGTTTTTTTTAGCTGTAGTGTTAGTTTTGAGTTAGCGCCTGCTTGTGCCCCTCCCTCCTCTACAAGCTGCACCCAATAATCCTGACCTGTCCATGCACAACTTACTGTTTGCCATCCCTTTCACCCCTCTGCATCATAGCTCCCAACATTCACTTACGGAGCTGTGGGACACCAAGGCTACTCGGTAGCGAGGGTGGCTATGGCAGTATTCTCCAGTATTTGCACATCAGATAATTAAATTGGTGGTTGAGGGATATAGGTCCCTAATTGGAACTGTTGAGGGGGTCTGGTGCATTCCTTCCTCTCCTTCCATTTCATTCTTCTTTTCTCCTCACTTGATTTTCCTACTCCATTCCTCTCCATCTCAGTTTTAATAAACAAGTAAATTGCATTTCTTATAAAGATAATTTCTATAGTTAGAAGAACTTAGTTTGACTACCTTTCCTCTCTGATGTTCATCTGACATTATCGATCATTTTGCAGAAGAATCAAAGCAAAGTTCAACTTGAGAGTATTGGATCCAGTATCATCATTTTTTGAGCATTTGATATTAATAACCAGAGTGCAATCATTGGTTTCTCTATGAGGATCTATCATTTATTTGTATTGTGTGACTTCTAAGGAGTATGACAAATAAAGTTATGGGTTGTCTTGTTACATAACACTCAGTTTTACCTTAATTCTGACTATAACACCTATTATCATCATCATAAAGAATATCATATTGTGGAAGATTTTTTTCTTGATCAGAAAACTTCCTGTGCCTTAGTGTATGATCTAGTTTCCATGTAATCTATATTGTTGTGACCTGCTCCATCTCTATTTCATTTTACAATCTGTGGAATATTTTAATTTTTTTAATTACTTTTAGTGTCTTAGTGTTATAGACATGCCTATTATTTATGCTACTTTGGTGGTCTTATACACAGATATCATTTAAGTAGCAATATAAATGTGTATTTTTATATATATATATATATATATATATATATATATATATGTATGTATATATATATATATATAGTTTATATGTGAGTGGTACATGCAGGTGGCAGGTGGTCTAAGCAACAGTGTTTCCAGGTAAACATATTGGCTATTGTTCAAGGCTGGACTGTAAACAACATGGAGTCTGACAGTTTGCTCACCTGACCAGTGTTACTATGGGAGAGCTGTACCAACAAGGGCCTGCTGATCTCTGCTGGTAAAGCTTAAAAGTGGTACCATTTCATAAAGAAGTCTTTGGTTATGAATATTATTTTGATTCTATAGTATTACAATGGCTCCACATTTAAGTAATCTGAAAATATGAGAGGGTTATATACAGTCACCTAAAAATAATATTCCACTGTAACAAGAGCACAAAGCTGTAAGTATCACTTTCTTAATATGAGACAATGATCATGTACTACTACAGTACTTCTTTATTCCTAACAGCTAGTGTTACCTAAAACTGGCAGCATATATTCACACAACGCTGAAATGTATGTATAATACGTGTTCCATTCTCAGTTCATGTCCTGAGATCAGGATTTTGTTTTTGTTGGCTCAGACTAAACAGAGACCATGAAGAGCATTGCTAGAAGCATACGACAGACCAGTGGCTCTCCAACTATTTTTAGACACAATATAACCTACCAAAACTGAAGAGGCTCTATCACTTTACACAGTAACAACAATTTACATTGTATTTGATGGCTAGTGTGAATATTAGTTAAATAAAAAAAAATGAAAAAAGAGAAACGCCAGGGAAGGAAAGAGAGATTTGGATTTCAGAAGCAGAATAATGCTGCTAATTTGAGTGCTCTCTCCACTGTACTAACAACGATAAGACTTTCAACCCAAGTACTTAAACAAGTTAGCTAACTTGTTAGGGCACAAGGCACATGAATATTACTTTTATTTGTTTTTTTAGGAGGGTCTGGGTTAGAGGGGAAAATGGGTGTTTGAAATGGCACATAGAGGAAAATGTGAAAAAACAAACAAAAAAAATGTGTGGAAGTGTGTTGGACTCAAGGTCATTGTGGACCATTGTGGTACATTTAAGTGAAACTAAATTTTTAATAGGTTTAAACATTTGGATAACATAGAAATACATTGCACAGCTCTGTGACACCCAAAGGCTTCCATTAAACTTGGGGGTTTGGGATTGAGCACATCAGATCACCAGTGCAACATAAGAAAATTTGTGATGAGAAAAATGTTGGGGTATAATCTATTTTAACTGCCAAAATAGCAGAATGTAATTTTTTTTAAATCTAAATGTACATATTATTTCATTTTAAAAAGCACACAGACTCAAAATAGAGTTGATAAGAGCACTACTAAAATGGGACATGTTTTAAAATTAAAAAAAAAACTCAGAAAAAGTTGGAAAACCCATGTAGCTGCATTGGAGAATTTTTTCAACTCAGCTTCATTGCCCTAAAGTTTGAAATTCTCATCTCATTTCCCTGCAACTCTCTCTTTATTGAGTAGACACTACAGTGTTAATTAAGAAGATGAGAGATTTAACATTAACACCAGAAAGTAAGAGAGTGGTGGATGTATGGAATAGCTTTCCAGCAGAAGAGGTAAAGGTTAACACAGTTAAGCACACATAGTAGAAATATGGTCATACTAGATGGGTCAAAAGGCTCTTATCTGCCAACACATTCTTTGTTATAATGTGATGCAGATCCGACTGAAAATGATCATTCATGTAATATATGCATAGTTATTTTCCATTACATATTTCCGAAAATACGCCCTTTGACCAAAGCATACATTTTTACATAATGACATGTATTTTGAATACTATTTTTGTACATATGTTTCACAAAAAATGGAAAAGGCAAACAAAAAAATCAAAGAAAAAATAAACTTTGCCAGATAATCAACCTTTTCCTCTAAAAACTCCAAAATGCCACACTTAGGTAAACATTTAATCATTGGTTGACAAATGAGATGCAGTAATTGCATGTATATGTTATAGGCTAATTTCTTGCTAGTGATCCTAAAACCAAACAAATCATGTTTGAGGTTCCCTGAGGATAGAGTTCAGAAGCAGGATATGTCAATACATTTTGTTCTGACGTAGTTGTACTTAATGAAAGAAAACAAAGAAATGGGAGCCACATCTCGCCTACCCTATATGGAAATCCCTACTCAGGAGGGGCATCAACGGTTTGTTTGTTTTTTGCCCACTTGCACCATTTCAGTACAAATCTCTCCATTATCCTATCGGACTAGTCCCAACCATAAGGGCCGTCCAGACCAGAAAAACTTGGAAAGTCTCCTCTGCACGAGGAACACTACAACCACAGACGTACGTTTCGGCCTCTTATAGGCCTCACCGCTGTGGTATGGCTGGTGTCCCTCTAGGTGCAGTGAGCCAAGGACCCACGTCTGGGTATGCCCCAAATAACCCAAGCAGAAAAAACATAGATATGGGAGCCACATCTCACCGAGAGCTGAAATAGGTTGCCCTATTGGAAAATCAAAACTCGGGAGGTTGTAGTTGTACATAATATAACTATCCAACATTTTGAGGTTTATATACTAAATCACCCATGATGATAAGAGTAATTTTTTATCACTTTCAGTTATGTTACTGTGATAGTGTGACGTTTTTTCCACAAAAATATCTTTGTAGAACTTTACTGTATTGGTTCACTGTGATGCATGTAGGCTAATCCCATCACCAACCATCATTTGTAGCTAATGCAGAGAGAACCTTTTTTATGCATAGTCAACAGAGGGAACGTCTGCACCCAATAGACCCCAGACTGATGGAAAAGGGATACAAGCTGAGGCTGAGCACACACTGATAATGTTAGCAAAGTAAAAAAAAAATGCCACGTTAAATTCTCTCTGCAACTTAAAACTTTCCTTTGGACCAATGCTCCCACACATTTTAGCATGACTTTATCTTGGCATCAAATTAATATACTGAACTTTCATTCTATTCTGTGAACTGATTTTGCTTATAGATTTGCTTTGTTGAACAATCAGCTCACAAAGCAAAAGATGATTTACGTATAACTATGTATGTGTTTAAAGAACCCTACAACTTTAAATGGAATCACATTTGACACATTCAGAGGAATTGCATCTGATTTTAACACTGATCCACCTATTACACCACATCATTTCACATGCTGTGTATCTGCCAACAACATTTCACAATGCTATAGCATAATGTGTGCTGACTTTATTTACTAAAATGCAACCTATTTTTTGAAAATGATTACCACAGATCACATCCAAAGTCGTATGCACCAAAATTGGATACAGATAAAGGTCTCCATTGCTTTAAAAAACATAATAAATATAATCAACTAGAACTGTAAAACAAAAAATTGTTTTAGCAAACATAATATGAACAATCAGAAATTGAAAAAATATAAGGTCTTTGTATATCACATTCAGTTTTTATAAGATATAATCAAGTATCAATTTCACATGGTTATACACACCATGTTTTGTTACTCCTCTTATTTTCTATAACGTGAACATTTCCAAAAGCATAGATTGAAAAGAGGTCAGAGTTACCAGAATGTTTGATTGTAAGGTAGCCATTACTCCTGGCAACCTTACAATTCTCTTTTGTTAATAACAAGAAAATGTTTAATCAGGAAATGTACATTCAGATATTTTGTGGTCTTCAAATACGTCCCAGGGTTGTTACTTTTTCCCATCCAGCAGAATGTTACCATTACCCAATTTAATGGTAAAATTGTTCCCTTCTACTTACATTTTTGTTAAATTTTGTCTATTGTAATTTGCTTTCTGGTTTTTCTCTGTTTTTTTCTTTACTAAATTACCCCTCTAATTGCTAACACTACAACACCACAACTCTTACACATTTAAATAATTCTCTGGTACTTTTTTGTATCACTAGAGTATATATAATAAGATTCTAATGAAATGTCAGTACCAAAAAATAAATCAAGTGGCATACATTTTTAAATGCTACATCTTTTAAATCGGATCCCAGATTGGGGTTGCGCCAAAAGCTCGGAATCTTGTACAATTAATTCAAATAATTCAAAAATGACAGTGAAAGGTCTGCAGAATTAGAACAAAAGCATTTGTGTTGAGACTTTCTCAAACGTACAGTAATTTATTCATGTTGAACCTAAACATAACCTGTAGATTCCTGAAACTAAGATGTGTCTTTCCTGGAGAAAGTGATCCAATTACATTTTGTTTCCCTCAAAGGAACTGCAGTCGTTGCTTCCTGTGGAAGCAAATACCAAAAGTCTGATTATCTCAGCTTAGGCAAAAAGTCATTAATTTTAACTTTTTTTTTTTTTCATTTGATCTTTTTGATCATAGATCACAAACCAAGTCAGCCTATTTTAAACTATACTCCACGTGTTAATAAAAAAGTATTATACTTTACTTGAACATAAAATGTTCTCTAAATATTTGTGTTTGATGATATTGGGATCAAATTAGCATACATTTTATAATCCAATTAGCAAATAAAATGCAATAGTAAATATTTCGCACATACGTTGATAAACAAAGTTGATATGATATGCTAAATATACAATATATAGATTGAGCCATTTACAATGGACAATTTCATTCAATTATAACTCGTATACATTATGAACCCTTTCATTATAAACAATATAATATTAAGGTATGTGCTGTATAATTTCCTACTTAAAGATAAATCTTGTACCTGACCACAAAGGTAGATAGTAAAGGCCAATGAACAAGAGAACCATAGGTCATGTGTCAAGGCCCAGACCTGCATGGGTTATAAGTAAATGGTTAGCTTAACTTCCCCATCATTTTCTAGAACAGCTATGATATTAGAAAGGAAAAACATACAACATACAAGTTATTTTATTGTAACTTTATAAAACAAAATATCTCTCCTGTCATCAATAAAGCTTGACTACTGCCTCATCCAGACTACAGAGCAAGATTGTCAGAAATGAAAGTAATTTTTTCAGCTAATTGCCTCTTACACCGTTGGCTCTACCAAGGGTAACAAACAGTGCTCAACTGGCAGTATTCTTTTCATTAGATTGCGTCTACCAAACAATGATCATGCCAATATAAATCATTGTGAAATGAAGAAACCATAAAAGTACAGAGCAGGATGCCCAGCTGGGTTAGAGTGAATACAAGCCGGGACACTCAGCATCCAGCTTTGTATGGTGTGAAACTGATATATGATATTATGTTACATGCTGGATTTATATAGTGCACAAAATGCAATCCAGGAAAAATGGACAAGAAGTGACCAGATTTAATTACCTGAAAAATGTCCATGCTGAGTCTGCTATTTTTAAGTGATATATAAAAAAGCTTATAGACTCCTTAAAAAAAATCCTAGTATAAAAAAACTAACTTCCTATTTGCTAACAGACCTGGATTTTCCAGAACTGTCCTGTTTTTGGGGTCTGTTTTCGTCAAATTTAGGACTATGCAGGCATGACATTGTGTTAAAACTATATTTGTCTATAAGACATACATAGTGTAATAATGAAGAAGTGAGCTCCAGACAACCGGCCACATGAGGTCACATAACCCTGCTCACTTTAGGCCCGGCCCCCCATTGTGTCCCATAACTGTGCAAGTGCAGCATCTGAAGATGCCTCTGCAAAACCACTCAGGGATAGGCTTGAACATAATGTGAACATAAGAACAGGCTGATCCTTTTAGCATTCTACTAAAAGAAAGTACATTTTGTAGTCAGTACTAGATGTCATATGATAACAAGGTAGTGAAAATTAAAAAGAAAACCTGGAAATGCAATGAGCAAAGCTGAGGTAATCAATGATTCATGCCACACAATACTGGACACTTTCGGAAGTATTCCTATTTTAAAAGAGTACACCATGCACTTTGCTAATCACTTGAAATAGTAAGAAAGAATACAGATTTATAAATCAGACAGCAGACACTGCACAAGGCACAAATCAAGCTTGGCTACTGATACCAATCCTCTACATTCCTTTTCAAAGACCACAGTATGTTTAGTCCTGCTGAATCTTACCACACACACGTACATAGATGGATGTCATGCCAGAAATAAATCAGGAACAAAAAGTTATGAGATCAATAGACATAAAGCACAATCTGAACCTCAGTGTCTTCCCAGTTATGTTCCTCTTCGGGAATTTGGACTTCCCATTTGGGGAAGAGTTAGGACTCACACTTTGTGAATATAGTGCTTAGAAGATCACTGTACAATTATTGATTATTAAACCTAATGAAAAAGTGTGTATATTAGAGCAGGGCTCGACAAACAGTTCAGCTGCAGCACGAATGTCCCCCTGCCCTGCAGTGAGGTAAAGCAGCAGGGAGGGGGGACACGTTAAGAAGAGAACAAGAAAAGACTTTGTGAGGTGGGTGTGTGTTTGTATATATGTGTATATGTAAAGTAGGTGTGTGTGAGGTGTTTGTATATGTGGGAATATGTAAAGTAGGTGTGTGTGAGGTGTTTGTATATATGGGTATATGTAAAGTAGGTGTGTGTGAGGTGTTTGTATATATGTGTATATGTAAAGTAGGTGTGTGTGAGGTGTTTGTGTATATGGGTATATGTAAAGTAGGTGTGTGTGAGGTGTTTATGTATATGTGTATATGTAAAGTAGGTGTGTGTGAGGTTTGTATATATGTGTATATGTAAAGTAGGTGTGTGTGAGGTTTGTATATATGTGTATATGTAAAGTAGGTGTGTGTGAGGTTTGTATATATGGGAATATGTAAAGTAGGTGTGTGTGAGGTGTTTGTATATATGGATATATTTAAAGTAGGCGTGTGTGTTTATCAATTGCGTGTATGCTTGTGTGACTGTCTGGCTCCTAAATTTTTTTGCTGGCTCCTAAAATCTAATTAAATTTGTAAAGCCCTGTATTAGAGAGAGAACCAGTCTGTCTTAGTACACATTGAATCAATAAAGGCATTACTTTATTTCACTCTGTGTGACTAATCACAAAAAGTGAATTGTAAAAATCAGGTATTAATAGCCAAGTTGGAAAGATATGCAAATTGGAGACGTGTTCCATCTCAGCTATTAAAGCCTGATTCTTGCAGTTCACTTGTCAGTTCGGTTTTACTAAATAGCCAAAGTACTTTCTGCTTTCTATCATATTTTGTTTAGATTTAACCCAAATCAGTAAGTTACCCTTTTTTTCTATTTGAAAAAAAATCGAAATACTTGTACTATATCGGTATATAACAGTATAAATATAAGATTCTAACATCATGGTCAGAAAGCTGAAAGTCTCCGCTGTAACATATTAACTTGTTAAATTTCCATTGGTTTAGATTTATTTTGTTTATACAACATGTCATTTACAGTCACAAAATAAAGAAAAATGAAGCATCATTTATTTATATGCTTGTTTTCTATACTAACGTAGCTTCGTTAAGAAAGAAGTTTCTCCCATACACACACTGGGATCCCTTTTACTAACTTTAATAGCACATTTCTAGAACTGGTAGTAGTTAGGGTTGCCACCTGGCAGGCCGGTAAAAAAATTGGCTTTAGGCCAATGTTAAGTTTATGGAGACAGTTACCGAGGCCGGTATTTTTCTGAAGAAAAGTTGGCAACCCTAGTAGTAGTGGAGGAACTATACTACAGGGGGCCAAGCATATAAACCTTTCTGGTGCCAGCATTTTGGCACTTCTGTGTTTTGGACAATATTTCCCATACTAAACATAATTGTTTTGTGTACTCAAAAGGATACATAGGTTTAACAAATAGTTTTACTTTAAATTGTGAAATTGCTTTCGTCTGAGATGTAATTTATAATATTTTCTTTTTACATGATGAATGTAAATTTACCAGTCATTTTTTTAAAGAATCGTTAAATATGTCTTGGTTTTTTTTTTTTTTTCCATAAGTAAAATTGTAATGTAAAGCTGCTTGAAGGAATTATATTTAAACAGATGTATAGTAAAATTTGGAAAATTGGCTGGCCTGGCACATGGAAAAAATTACTTGTCCTCCTGGCACTGAAAGTGTTAAATACATTACAGCAATATATTTATAAAACAAATGGAAAAAAAAAACACCATAAAATATCAAACATTTTTCAGCCTCGTCTTTTCGAAAATAAAGCCAGCATCACAAATCTAACCATTTGCAGTGTATGTGAAGCCTACACACAGGCAAGTCTACACTAGAGCCGTGGTTTGATAATTATTCTGTAATATTATGCTAAGTGAAATGTTTGTCCAAACCAGAAAAAAAAAACAGTTTTCTTAGTAAATCATATTACTGAATGCAATTAATAGGCACCAAACCAACAGACTAATTATACATTGTTACAGGCATGTTCCATCATTAAATCTTGCAAATCCCAACAAAAGGCTACTTATTCTGTTACATAATGTTTAATATACCAGCTTTTATAATGCAGTTCTTGTGGCAAGACACCCAACGTGGAGCTGGAGGGTCCCTGTGACGGTCCATCTTTTGGTTCATCTCTGCATGGGACATATATTGAGTTTATAACTGTGTCGCACTTTGAATGTGGTTCTTTTCTGTTTCATGTTACCTATGTAAGATAGTTATAATACAGATCACGATCTTCTCAATCTCAGGGGTAGTAAATGTTTTTGATATTCTTATTCAGTGTTTTTCTTTGGGTGTCTGATGATTTAAAGGCGCTGTTCCATGTAGCATAATAAAAATAAAAGTAAAAGATGCTCAGCACTATGTGAACGCGAGGGTAATATTTATTCTACATATGCCAGTGGTAACGTTTCGACCTGTTGTTCTGAGCATCTTTTACTTTTATTCTACTGAGGGGCCTTGGTGGAGCCCTGCTCGTGCACTGGCTCTTTGGAGTGCTGCTTGACCACTTCTGTTAGTGTTCCACATTACATGACTTCATATAAGTGCTGCATCGTGTAAAAGGAAGCAAAATAAACAAATCTAGTCAATGTATTCTGTTTTCCAATGTTCCCTGAAGCATAGATAAGATATTCACACACACATATTTATACTTGTGTAATGAGTAAAGTGTAATATGCAAAAGGAAAAGGCATATGACACCTCCTCTCCAGCACATTATATATTATCACAAGCATGATATTTATAGTGCATCATATCATATGTCATACCTCAGTATTTTACGCACTTAGAAGACATATCACAAGAATGTCAACACCAATTATTTCTTTTTTTACATAGGCAGTGTCAGGACAGTCAGATGTTTGATGTGACTTTTATGGAAAAACCAGGTCTGTTGGCATGTATAGGAATCTGGAAAGTATAAACTGTATGTACATGTGTGTTTATGGATTTGGACTGCCTGCATGCACTAAAATGCATAAACACACATATACATACCGTTTACACTTACAGGGAGAGCCCATTGCAGCAGGAGCTGAGCAGGGCTGATGATACATTGACCATTGGAGTCATTTTTTCCTTTGCCAGGCTTCAAGTCTGGCAGGAGGAGACAAGATCTCCTGCTATTCGGATCGCCTTGATGGAGGACAGCCACTCCTAAATCAGATACCACCAGTGGGTGTTTAGTGCCAGATTCCTTGTGGGTGTTTAATTACAAGGAAGAAGCTGTTTTCCCTAGAGCAAGTATACAAGTATGCTCCTGTACATGCGAGTTCAATTCACTCTTTGCTTGGTGGACCACCAATCATAGTTCAATATACTAGACTATATTTTGTATTACATTTTGTTCTTTGTTCTATATTATTACCATGGCATCAACTATGGAAGACAAATATAAGTATCTTACTTTGTTGTCTCATCACGTGTGAGAGCACACAGTGTACTTTTTGTTTTATGAACACAGCGCACTTTTGGCCCTTTTTTTTTTTTTACCACAATGGAGGAATGAGCTCAGATATTCCTTCAGTAAGAGTGAAGATCTCCCTTGCTTTGTGTTGTTGATTGTGGTGATGTCAGATTTGGGAGGCCACACAGGGGCTGAGCACTAAAAGTGAGGTGCAGGTGTGTTGCAAGTGAGTTGAATGAGATTAAAATTTCATCTCACCAGTTTCATTGTATGTTGTTCAAGGAAAAACTTAAAATGATAATGATTACCTCACTTCAACTCACCTGCACCTTACTTTTTAATGAATAGCTCCCATAGTTGCATACTTTAATTACTGGTGTTGTTAGGGGAGAATGTTGCTGGAACAATCCTTTACTAGCGATATTTAGCATGAAAATGGTGACGATTGTCACCTCCATAATAACAAAATGTTGCAGTTATATTTGAGGTTTACACAACATAGGACATGTTTTGAATTCAGAAGGCGTAATCAAATATAATATATATTGTGTTACTGTGTTCTTCAAATAATCTCAACATGCCACTGGCATATTGGCAAGATTCAGGTATTAAGGATCAGAATTGTCTTTAATGAAGAACATTTTGTTTTCCAAGCCTTCTGTATTGCATAAGTAATTTGTATCATCAAATACGCAGCAGACGCTTGCCCAAAGCATTAACACATGATACAATGGATGCTTGTATTAGAGTTATCTAAATCATTAAATTATGAATAGCATTGCACTCCATTAATGAAGGATATAGCTACCGAGCACACACTCTACAAAATAGGAAACATTTTTATTAATTAGCTTTTCTATGCTGTAAATAGAAACTATTTTTATTTCCAACACTGACACCAGTAGTAATTCCGTATACGAGAGATATATTTATAAGGTAATTAAGAGATTAAGCAGAGTTCATTAATGAAAAAATCAATAATGCTTTAAAATATTTAAAAATAATAGTTTACTCAAGTCAGCAGACCCTGCTCCTTGGTGATTTGTTTATTCCCATGTAAGAATGACCCATGTTTGGCTTGCCTTGTTGCCGTGTTGTTCATCCTTGTGAAAATACAGAATTTTATTAACAATATTATCAAGATGATGGTGATCTCTGATTTTGGTGTCACAATGTATTATTATGTATGTATTTATAATGGTCTGTCTTATATGGCACACTTGTACAATCGGTAAAAAGGTTTTATAAAGAGTAGGAGAAATAAACTGCACATAATTGAATAAAAGGTAAGAATATTAATTAATATTAATTAATATTAATTAATAGGTAAGGTACTAAATATTTGCAAATATCGCATACTACTCATTTTATGAAGCTTGTAGCTTTTACAATTTTCAGTGGCTAATCCTAATCAAATGCATTTGTACTGTTACCTATATTTGCAGTTTGTGCGTGTATCCAGTTTTTGTTTATTTCTTGTTATCAAGCGTTAGCACATACATCCAGTAGCACAGGATATAGCCTAATCCCCATGTTATTACATTCTGAATGCTTGTAAAATTAAATTTCCATGTCTTGCTTAGGAAAATATGCTGACCCATAGGTATTCTGCTGTCTGTGTACGATGTATTAAATCTGATCTCAATAACCTTAAGTCCTCGTTGTTTATTTCTGACATATTTCACATTGGTGCATTTATAAAATACATCAATGGTAAATGCAGATAGTATCATTTTTACCAACTGGAATTTTACATTCTCTGTATCTCTGTTTACAATCAATTTTACACTCGTCCTCTTGAGCCTTACGACCTCAGACCAAAAACACTCTCCAAAGGACTGAAATGAGAAACTGAACGCTCCACAGATTACGTGAACACCTATTAATCTGGTTATAACTAAACCAACTTTACTGAAAATCAAAGTTTAATAACAAACTATTTTGAAACCTCAACCTTAGTTTACCCAACTCTTTATTCAGGATAACTTTATGCACACGCCAAAAATTGTTACACTTATTTCTTTTATTGATTTAGTCTTTGTTATTACAGATTTTTGTATTTTCTATATGTATTTGTTTACACATTTGCTCATTTCTATTATTAGCTATTTATTTTATGACATTTGTTGACACAATCTCTTTTATTCTAGTATTTTCTATTTTTTTTTTTTTGATCCATGGCAAAAAATACTTTCATGCAATCTCACTGAGAAAAATAGAATTATAATGGTTTATGTCAACTGCCATTGCTATAGCTAGGAAGCTGTGAGTATATACCCCTAAAATGTGTATTTTTTGTAAAACCATTAGGTTTATTATGTACAATGTGAATTAACAATTAAAGGGCAAAGCTTATGCCACAATAAGCCAGGCTTCATTATTTATTTATGCTTAGCTATTTGGGCTCTAGTTTTGTAACTCAGTTGTCAGTTCTCTAGTATTCATTAGCCTATTTTGAAAAAACACTGTATAAATAAAGGCTTTTTAATAATAAATATACATTTTGTAATCCAACTTTAAACCAAAAAAGTGATTTTATATATTTTTTCTGAGTTTTGGTGTATTGCTGGATATTTGAGATTGCTACAGGAAACTTTAATAGAGATCTTTAATAGCAATCCTTTTGATAAAGTTTTAGCACTCAAGGCCTACACTAGGAACCAGCTTGAAGTTCCAGATTTATACTAATGTAAAACATTCATACTGGTATAACATTTTTTTGTGAGAATATTATTATAGGGTGATTGGGGAGGAAGTAGTTTTAGCTTATTTTAACGTCGGTTTAAAAAAGTTCCACTGGCGAAAAAAACATAAAAATTCAAAGATGCAACATTCCTAAAGATTACCAATTTCCAGGGGCTAAAATTGCAAAGAGGATTAACTGTTCCCCAAGTATTGGTACAAATGGATGGTTGGAGATATATAATGAAATCACAAGTTATTTAAATATGTTACAGATATTTAAAAGATTTGTCATTACCGTTCATTATTTGTTTTAGAGAAAAAAGTCCAAGCCGCAATAGACTATGTAGGCTACGTTTAACCATTATGCATTTTCCGAACTACATTTTTCTAAAACTTTTAATTTACACAAATATGAGTATCAGCTATATTAATGTTATATATTTTGTTGTGTATATTTTTTTTCTAAATGTGAGATAGTCTTGGATTCCACAGCTGTAACCAATTTCTAAAGCCCCCTATTTCGACAGTGCTCAGTTTATGAACCTTTATGTAACAAACTGACTCCATAGGACATGAGGGAATGTTGAAATTCAATTAGGTTTGTAATTCAAAAACAGACTTAACCCCTTCATGACGCATGGTGCTTGCGTCCCAAACGACGCTAGCACCAAAACGTCACAATTGGTTCCTGGCCACCGATCACAAGGGGATCGGTAGCCAGGAACACTCTCGCAGAGACCCGATCAGGGTCTTAACAGACCCTGTGGGTCCCTGCAAAAAAAACGCGAGACCTCCGGACGTCACGTGTGATGTCACGGAGGCGTGCCCGAACGCGGAAGTTCGGGCACGGCGCGATTTGGAGAAATGTAGCCGGTGCTCGCTTTGAGCACTGGCTACATTTCTCCTGTCAGACTGAGGCCACTCAAAGTGGCCTCAGATGACAGGTAGGATCCCGCTGCAAGTGCCTGCAGCGGGATCCGAAAACAGCTCATCGCGGGGAGCCGCGATGAGCTGTTTAGTACAGGACGTACTATGCCGTCCTAACGACTTTAAGGCACTTAAAGTCAGGACGGCATAGTACGTCCTAACGGCACGAAGGGGTTAATCACCATAGTGTATTGTTTGTTTATGTTCCATGGTTATATATCACACCATGTAGTGACCATGTATATATCCAATGATTAAGAGTATGTTTTCTATTAGGACAATCTATTTTTAGTGTGTCACCAGTAGAAGTAGATACTTGGCACACTAAACAGTTTCTTCATGTAGTCCTGTCAAAAACCACCAAGTTAGTTCTGCATCCCTGATTAAAAAAAACAACATGTAAAAGCAGTTAAGTTGTAAAAGTTATCATCAACCAATGTGCATGATTTCAGGGGACACTTGATAGGTATGCAGCCACCTGGTGTTAGGATCCTGAGTGGCCTAGTGTTATGGTACAGGAGATCATCTGCCAGATGGGGTAAAAAACTCAGCTCAGATATCTTAGTCCACAGTCATTTTACACAAGAGAAGCTCAGGACGTTGCTACACCAAACATTGAAATGTTGCTATTGGTGCAGTCATTGCAAAGAATGGCAATATATTAGATCATCCAAAACATTTCACAGCAGTAGAAAAGGGACATGAGTTCAAAATTCCATCTTATAAACTGTGTCACAATCGGCTTGGTCTATCTGATGTCTTGCAAATGCGAAAAATAATACTTCCGCAAAACAAGAAGGTATAAGTACTTGAACACATCGGGACCATTGGGAGGGAACATTACACACGCAAATCAAGATATATCAGGTGATGTCATAATGAATACCTAAATTTTATCTCCTTTCTGGCGATATAGAAATTCAATAGCAGTAATTAAAGTAAGAACTGGACAGGGGCCTCCTACAACCTGAGGCAAGGTGACAATTTACTCTGGACACATTATTTCCAAATTATCCCAAAATAGGGATTTCATTATAACTCCCTTTAAAAGAAGTAATAGGAATAATTCAGTATTAAAAAGTGTTGTGCAAAAAAGGATAGTACATGGAAAAAAACATACTTATCTAAAGAGCATGTATACGATGACTCAATACACACATATAATGACAGAAAAAAATATATATATATATATACACAAATCTGTAATGATACAATTTGTTAGGGCTTTTATCTCCCCCTGGAAATTAACTCACATGGACCAGAGCCAAAACAACCGGCTCTGTTATATCTCTGAGATTGGGATCTCCGTCCCCATCATCTATCTGTAGAGTCTATAGAGTCTGTAGAGGTCTTGTAGCTTTAAAGTTCGACACAGAATGGACAGAAAAGACAATTATAGTGTAATATGTACTGTCAACAGTAAAAAATATTTTAATGGCTCCCTGTATAAAAAGGCTCACTAGAATAAACACATGTTCATCAAAAGTTATAATAACTAGCAAGTAACGGCCAGGTTAAATATAGCAGTAGTAGGGCTCAACTCGAGTGATCTTGCCCAGAAAGACGGCAGCTCCATTTTCCCTGTCTGCCATCGGGGGTATACCTGGAAGGCACTCCCCACATATGTCTAAGCCGGATGTAGTGCTGACTTGCAGACATCGGAGGAATAATTGAGCCTCTGGTTTAATGGGACATTAAATTCCACACTGCCTCTTACTTTGTATAGATTGATCTGTGGTTATAGATAATTTCTACATTATGTGTGGGTGTATTTGATGCAACTGTAACCAGCAACTTTGACATGCTGTCTTTCAGAGCACTCTTTCTATATGACTCTTGCCACAGTTTACTATATCTTTTTGATTGACAACTCCATAGTAGCTTTAATAATTTAATGCAGGATTGCTTTTACTTGTATATAATTTACAGTTTGTATTTTTTGATAAGTCATTTGGCTATATAGCTACTATACTACAATCGCTTGTTTGTTCGCTACACTTGGAACCCAGTAGCAGTAATCAAATATTTTTTAAGAAGCTGAGTGTTTCACTGTTTAGCTATATTGTATAATTTTATATATACTTTGCATACATTGAACTGCTATGTGGCATGGCAAGACCACCATTTTAGAGCAGGATCTGCAAAGTGCAGCATAATTATTTAACATTTTAAAAATACTACCGTATTTGCTCGAATATAAGACACCCCCCAAACTTTGGATATTAATTTAGGATGTGCATCCCCCACAGAACCATCTAACCCCCACAATTACCCAATACTGCACCCTAGACTTAGCCAATGCATCCCCCCACAGCCATCTGCCCCAAGAATTTGCCTATGTATCCACCCACAGCCAATACTGCCCCCCCCACGCCTACCCCAGACTTAGTCATTGCTGCTGCCAGGCCTGCCATCAGAGGGTGACGGGCGATACTTTTGAGGGGCAAAAGAATGGCATATTAAATGGCATATTGAGGGGCAAAATCCTGGCATATTAAATGGCATATTAAATGGCAAAATAATGGCAATTTGAATGACAAAATAGTGGCATATTAAATGGCAAAAGAATGGCATATTGAGGGGAAAATACTGACTTATTGAGTGGCAAAATATTACTGGCATATTGAGTGGCAAAATATTACTGGCATATTGACCAACTGCTCCCAACCACCCTCCATATTACATTAGACCGGGATAACATGCTTGTGAGGGTAGTTGGGGCGAGTGGGAGATATTGTCGGGGGGGGGTAGGGGGCCCAGAAAATTTGTTCAGTAAGGGGCTTTGAAATTCCTGGTGGCGGCCCTGGCTGCTGCTGCCCACTGCCACCCCCACCAATGGTGCTGCTGCCCCCTCCCTCCACTTGCTTCCACTATACCTGGTGGCTAGTGGGAGCAGTCAGTGGATGTCTTCACGATACGTGCAGACATCCTCCGATGCTGCCGACACTTCTGTCTTCTATGATGGACCGCCAGAAAGTCATGTGACATCCAGGCTTCCATCATAGAAGTCCAGACGGACATCCTGGGCAGCAGCAGAGGATGTCTGCAGGTATCGTGCTGACATCCATCGGCTGCATGAGAGCAAGATCCAGGTCCCCTGCAGTTCTGTGGGGTACCTGGATCCCAGTCTTATAGTCAGAAATCTATTTGAGGTCTGATTATAAGACGGAGTTCGAATGTCATTTTTCAGAGCATTTGTCTTATATTCTAGCAAATACAGTAATTTAAATTTAAAAATGGCAAGCCAGGAGTCAGGACAGGGAAAATCAGGATACTGGTAGCAGGAGGAGGGCAAGGACAAAACACTAAGCCCAGTGCTTTTCACTGGAGGAAAATTAGGCGTTCGTATGCAAGCTATGCCAACACTACAACTGGGTGATGAGCAGCAGCCAAGAAATCAAGCCAGCGTTGGAAGAATGAGATCTGGCAGGAGGTTGTGGATGCTGTCAGTGAAGATGGAAGGAATAATCAGTCTGTGGAGGTGGTGAAGAAAAGGTAAGTGAATTTAAAATACTAGTACAACATAGGCCTCATGTAAAGTTACACGGGTCTAGGACACTTGTTCGCCGCATCTTCATCGCTGACAGTTCATCGCGGCAGTTAGAACGCTGAGGACATTTATCCGGCCCGCGGGGGGGTGCTGCCGGCCCCCCCCCCCCCCCCCCGCTCCCCGCTGTTTACCTTTTTTTTTTTGCGGATGCGGCTGCAGGAAGAAAAAAACACAAAATCACCGCGACCGGATGTGACGTTACGTCCGGTGACTGTGTTTCCCTCCTCCGTGCAGGAGGGGAACACTGCGCAAGACGTCCGGCCGGGGACACAGCAGCTGGAGGTAAGTGATGGGGAAGCGGGGGAGGAGGGAGGTATAACGAGCACTGCAATAGCACACTATTCCTGGGCATCTGACTGGCACACTATTCCTGGGCATCTGACTGGCACACTATTATTGGGCATCTGACTGGCACACTATTCCTGGGCATCTGACTGTCATAATATTCCTGGGCATCTGACTGGCACACTATTCCTGGGCATCTGACTGGAACAATATTCCTGGGCATCTGACTGGCACAATATTCCTGGGCATCTGACTGGCACAATATTCCTGGGCTCTGACTGGCATAATATTCCTGGGCATCTGACTGGCATAATATTCCTGGTCATCTGACTGGCATAATATTCCTGGGCTCTGACTGGCATAATATTCATGGGCTCTGACTGGCATAATATTCCTGGGCATCTGACTGGCACACTATTCCCATTGAAATACTGGTAAGTTTGTTGATTTAACTTTACTTCATTTTAAATATTGTATTTGTTCCCGTTTTGTTTCTTCACTTCAAAATAAGATATATGGAGTGTGCATAGGAATTTGTTCATAGTTTTTGTTTTTACTATAGTCCGGTGAAAAAAAATCCAAACAATCAAATATGCACAGCAAATAAAGATGGGCAAAATAGTGGCAAAAAAGAAAACTTAGGTCGCTTGATGCGTTTCGCGCTGTGAGCGCTTAATCATAAGCTCTTTTTTCACCCACTTCACTGTTTTTGTGATTAAACCTATTAACTCCTTGAGTGCCGTCCTCTCCATTTCCTTTTGAATCGTCTTACCTGTATGATGCAAACCAGGCATCAGGAGAGGCACCGGAGTGACTAACAGAGGATTTACTACCTTTATATCTCCAGCGCTGCTGAGCCCGAACAGTTTCTTTCATTTCTTCTTTACTATAGTCCGGCCCTCCAACGGTCAGAGGGACAGAAAACTGGCCCCCTGTTTAAAAAGTTTGAGGACCCGTGCCCTAAACCCTAATACTAAAATTAACCCCTTAAACCCTAATACTAAAATTAACCCCCTAAACCCTAATTCTAAACCCCTAAACCCTAATTCTAACCACCCTTAAACTAAAATAGGTAAAATACTTACCTTTAGCGAAGAAATGTCCCGCGATGAAATCTCCAGCGACGATCTGTCTTGTGCTGCAGAGTCGGCGGTGAAGCGGCTGCGCGGAAGCAGCCGCGATGAAGAGTCCCATCCCTAAGTTACACTACACACATAGCTCAAACACCTGTACTTCCTATAACACATGTATTATGTGTGAAGGTGAGCTAGGACTGTACACATAGGAACATGGCTGCACATATTAAAATGGATGCCACACATGTAGAAGCTATAAGTGTCTGTGTGTGTGTGTGTGTGTGTGTGTGTGTATAGGACTGTATCAGTTCAGAACATGTAACTGTAGATAGGGTGGGCAAGCAGAACATTGCAGAAATTAACATGTACAAATGATTAGGATTAGTGAGCAATTAGTGTAGCATGGGCTTAAGTTATGTAGCTAGTTTAGTAAATCAGTATAATAACTACAAAAAAATGTTAGCTTAAAAAAGATTTTAATCAGTGTTATGAATCACAATGTACAATGGTTCATGATTCAGGTGACCCTGCATGTAAATTGTAAAAGAATGTGATGAATTATATCTGTATTGCAATCGCCTAAACTTCTCCTTTACCTGCAGTAATAGGAGGAGGAGGAGAAGAGCATCCTCCTTACTATAGTGGATCCCAGGGCTCAAGCTCTGCAATGTCCATCAGGTGTCCATATATAACCTCCTACCCTTCCTCTGATTATGGCATTTGAGGCTGCTGTCCGTGGTCTGATTGCCGGGACCCAGTAGGACATGATGAACCAGCAACTGGCAATGACTGTGAGTAACCAGGGACAGTTCCATCTCTTTATGTCTGTTTTGTTTTTACAGGTAGATCCATACCTTACACACTTACACTATTAATGGTACCCTTTTTTTCCACAGTGTCAAATGTTGCATTGTAAATCAATGTTGGCATAAACACTTTGTAAATGAAATGATCCATTATTACACATTACAAAGGGAGAGGGTACATATATTAAAAAAGTTGTGAATCGTGATGAATATCCAGTAATGTGATGCTAGCATAAAGCTGACATGACATCACTGGTGGAGTTCTTCATCAACAGCTGTTATGTCACTGAAATTGCAGGGTTCAATGGATATGGGTAAACTTGTAGCTTTAGCTATATATGTGTTGGAGGTATGGGGATGGTTCAGTTAGTGTTAATTACACTATTAGTATTGCTAATAGGAAGAGTAAAGACATCAACAGGAGGAGAAAGAAGATGTGAACTCATGGGAAATACATGCAAGCTTGCAACTGGTTAATCCGGCTTTAGCAATATCATCTGCAGAAGATGAACTGGTGCTAGCAAGAAAACCAGAGACATAATTTTCACAGTGAGTTCTGTGTATGACAGGTACATAGTAGACATTAAAAAGGGAGTTGTCTAATATGTGTACATAACATGGTTAGCTATGGGGTGGTCAACTTACAATGATGTGCTTGCCTGATCTCTGGACCGGTCTGATCATCATTCACATCACAACACATATCAAATAAATATATACTTTGTTATTCTCAGTGATGTTCTGTGATTGTGTATAACAATGACTATTGTAATATATTTACAACTTTCTACACGGGTAATCTTTTCCTTTCATTATGATTACTAATTGGTGTGTGTGCTGCACATGTGTTTTGCTGCATAACACTTGACATTTTTTTTACATGGGAATTGTTCCATATATGGCCAAATATCATTTTTTGAGCAAATATTGTAATCATGGATATTTTTATCATATATGATATTGGGCTTACAATAAATTCCATATAAAAAAAACCTTTCAAATATTTTGTACTGTACTTTTTTGCCCTGTAAAGCTCAGTTCTCTAGCTAATGACTATATGATATGGGTGAATTTTTTAGATATTTTCAGAATTCGGATCTTGTTCATGGGTAATCAGTGCTTATTAAGTAGCTGAAATCCTATGCTTTTCATGGCAAAGTTTCTCCAATCCGAATGTTTCAGATGCATCAAGTCATGGTCAATGGCTCAGATACAATGACACTTAGAAGTGAAAAACAGAATTACTCGAATTTCGCCTGTTTTTGGCCATCTGACTCCATTTTGGAGCAGATTGCTCTTAACTGCTTCGCGACATAGTACGTGCCAGGCACGTCCTGTGGTGAAACGAGCAGTTTTCACTTTCAACGATTTATCTAATTCACTTATAATAATTTTTTATTTGTTTTCTTCGTAATTATTTTGTGTGGCTGTTTATCTGTTTTTAATTTGGGAAACAAATATTGGTCAAAACTAGGGGCACAGTAGGTAGGGTACACTGGGAACACAGAAGCAGGAACCCAGGGAGACTGGATACAGGATGGACTAGCCTCATATGCTTGCAAATTTATGTTAGCTCTAGCAATACATTGTAGTAAAATGTGTCTGTTGTGGAAAAACCAAAAAAACCTTTTTATTATCTACTTCTGTGAGTATTTAGTACTTTGGACATTTTTTTCCTTTAATTCAGGAAAGGGAAATGCCACATAGCAAATATCAGTTATCTTGGCTATTCATGCGTAGTTGCATTGGAAATCATTGTGTATTCATCCTCCAAAATAATCTTGATTTTTCTTGGCTTGCCACTTGCTTCTGCTCTGTTTTCTACACAGTATCATGTTAAATCGGAACAGTTTAGCCACAGCCACAAACGACAGAGCCAAGACAGGAGTCATTCTAGCATACGGCTTTAGGCACAGACCCTAATCCCCTCTCTTTTCATTCATTCTGCATGCTAGCCTATATTCACAGGTTATCAAGCCAATGGCATGAACACATGGCCACTAGGATTCAGCATTGGAACATTGCTGTCATATGGAATGCACTCCACATGGACACAAAGTTGCATGCACATGACTCACTCTTGTTCCCCAATCAGTACTGAAGTCCATAAAGAGTAAATATAAGACACTTATTCAATTTATGGTGTGAGACACTAAACAGGGAACTAAAGTCTGGGCACTCAAATTAATCATATCTACCTAATGATAACCACAAATAAAATTTGGGATTTTACTGTCTTTTTTTAATGGCTCGGTTTCTCCGGTAAATGCAGCTTGTTAATTGATCTAATCTATTAATAACTTTAATAAAACAAATTGTCCACAAGATAATTATATTGTAGGAAAGTTTCATCTAAACTGTAATCCATTCTGCACTGGATCTAAGAATTTTACCCCATTTAAGGACAAGTTTTTAATTCCCACTGAATATGCCACAGAATCTGCAAACATTTCCCGTATTGGATTTCCATGTGTTATTGGTTATTGGTGCTGTAATATTAGTCCAGAAATGTTTCAAGATGTATTTTTGAGAAACTGTTTAGACATTTTACACAGGCAATGCAAATCCACTAGAGGGTGACTGTGAGTTAAATGCTGTGCAACATTTCTTATGGAATAAAAAGATGAGATAATAAAACTAGTCTTTTTGCCATAGAACTTACTGCACATATTTAAAGTTTCCATAAATATATAATACATACAATGGATTTTGGACAAATTAAAAGCTTGATTCAATTACATGATCCCGTTATGCATAGTTAGGGATTTCAAATGATGTATATAAAAGCCTTAAATATGTTCATTGGTACATTCATTGTGCCATGCTCCAGGCTACAATATGCTGGTATAAACAACAAAAACTAAACTTAAATAACCTTACATTGTTAGGATAATCACCATAGCAACACAGGGATGCTTGTAACAACTCATTTTCATTAATATATGTTTGCAAACCTCATTATATCTATGTTCATATTCAATGTATCCATACACCCATAATTGAATTAATATGCATAATAAAGGGGTTTATTTATTAAACAGTGATGTGTGGTTAAATGCTAAGTTATAAAACGTAGTCCTAAATATTTGAGTTTGAAAAATAGCTGAAATCACTATTTAGTGTAAGTTTTGCGACTTGATAATTTACCATAATTTAATATTTAGTAAATAAACACCATAGTAACAAATGGAGAGTATAAATTGTTAATTGAAATGTCTCGTTATGAAAGGACTTCACTTTATCAAGGACCACATATTCGTGTAGGTTTATCATGCTTAAACCTTTAGCACAATATTTTTACTCAGGTAATATTCCTGTTTATTGTTGTTTGGCTGCAATGATTCATGACAGTAGTAATCAACAAAAAAGGGGGAAATAATCTAAATTAATAAATTTAGTCTGAATTACTATAAACCAAGAGCAACCAACAGGCAAATAGCAGTTGTGGAATTGCAATACAACATGATATTGGCAGAAGCTTACACTTTCCCTATAATACTATTGCCATTATAACAGTTAATTCAAAATGTGTTACCTGTAGCGCGACCTCCTCGTTGAACAGAGGACGCTTGCGCTCCGTAGCTGACTCCTCCATCTCTGTCTGCCCGTCCTCCCATCTCAGAGGACGTCCGCGTTGTTCTCCGACAGCAGCTCCCTAGACCACGCCTACTGGAGCCCAGACCAGGCTCCAACATGGCCGCCGCTATCGCGCTACTTCCGGATCCTTAAAGGTACATCGCCCAATTTTATAACTTTTTCCCATTTTGTTCCTAATTACCTGGGGGGGGGGGGGGGGGGCTTTTGTTCAAGAATACTTAAACACCCTATTCACTTTTCCCCCGTGCCTGTTACAGTTTGTTTTACTATTACAAACCCAGCTTGCTCTTAGACCTTGTATTGTCTCCTGTGATTCCTGTTTCCGATCTGGCTTGTCGACCGTTTATACCATTACCGACCTTGGTTCATCTCCTGAATCCGCTGTTGATCCGCCTGCCCCGACCTCGGATTTGTTTATCCACTACGCCTGATCCAGTTCTTCGTTGTTCCGTCAGACGTTCTTCTGATTCCAGTCCTACTCCTAATTCCAGCTCCGGAATCAAGTTAAAGTTTCACCTGTTCCTGTCTTTGAACCTCATCTCTATCCGGTTCCAGAAACCATTCAAGCTGTCCATTAAGTTTTGGTACCACCAGAGATAGTTTCCTAGTATTCTGGTTCCATCAGAGACACACAGGTCGTCAGCTGCTCCTATCTTGGCCTCAACCTTTGGAACACCTCTGTAGTGGCTCCATGATCTGGGTTTCTTCCTTTAGTAGTCAAAGTTCTGCATCATGGGTCCAAAATCCTTTTCCCTTGCCCACCATAACAACATGTATGCTGGTGTATGATTGGTTAAACTAAGCCAAATCACAGTGCTCTATAACAATGAAGAAGTTACATGATCTTTAGTCATTAGGAATGCCTCATTTTCTCACAACCATCATATCGATAAGCTTTTATTTAGCTATGGATTTATTTTTTACATTTTTAAGTTGCAATTTTTTAAAAGAGTATCTGTCTATCTATCTGTTGTAATACATGTGTATATATATATATATATATATATATATATATTCATTGGTAATAAAGTGCAAGAAATAAAAGAAGAGCCATACATACATTATGCAGTATGAGTAAATTAATAGCTTGTCAAACCTAGTAATACTCCAAGTTGGCAGCACAAGGTACAAATTAGACATTGCACACAACCAGCACATTCAACTTGCCATTACAAATAACAATTAAATATGATAGTAATGTGGTAATGCATAAATTGTCGGTGGGTCACTTAATGACACTTTGAGGAGCTGGAGTTCCCCATTCAGGAAAGCTCTTCTTTGTCCACATGGCACACTCCCAGAATAGAACTAACAAAGCAGGCCATGCACAATGAGCTAACAAATAAAAGCATCTCATAAAACACATTTTATGAGATGCTTACGGAGACCTAATAACTCACTTATCCTAGCCAAATAAATAGGGAAGGAAAATATCAAGCAGTAGATAACCTCAAATATATTTAGCATGTCAAAAAACAGATTTAAAATCTGTCCATTTGAAAAAAGCTGGATCTGTACTGAGCTCTGTTGAAGTGACATCACTTTCCCTGCTAAGAGGAAGTGATTGAAGCCATTTACCAGTTTGTGGGTTACTCTATAACACATTTGGAGGGGTTGTGTTCATATTTAGCATATCATGCCACATTTTCCTATTGGTGGCCGCAATTATGCAATTTGCATAAAGATGAGGATTCAAGCAGTGTAGGATCTAACAGTATCAAAAAAACAAATAATCTCTGACTAAGTATGGGAACATAAAAAGTTATAACAAATATGGTTCTTCTTTCCTCTCCAAAGAACATAGGTCCCATCATTGACCTTAAATAACCCCAAATAAGACTTAATTTACCAAATATGCAACAGCATATTTTTGCATTATAAATAAGTGCACATTTTCTTGGTTATTTAGAAAATATTTCTGACTGTCCTTTAACCTGTGACTGTGCATGGAAACACAAATCATTTCAAGCTAATGAGAAAAGTATTTTCATGAGATCATCATTACACATGGATTATAAAACAACAATAGTTTATTAGCATTATAACAAAGTCACTGTAAAAACTAAATATGTAAGAACCAAATAGTTCAAAGAGGGGAAAATGTTTCATACAAAAAAAAATAAACTGGAATTTCATTTAACAAAATTCTACTTGAGGCCAAAGTCCTCAAACATCTCCATATGTTGAGATATTAAACAAATATATATTAGTCCCTTAATAATTGATATATATTCTAACTGAACAACAGTGAGTCACTCACTAAAAAATTGTATACTTTTAGTGCTGTGTCGAATTGGCAACAGAGTGACTCTGTTGCCGAATTCGCAGCTGCGGAGGTTTCTCTGTGCTGCCTGTTCGGCTCCCTGTGCAGCCTGCTTGCAGGCACAGCAGTGGTGAGGGGAGATCTTCTGATCTCCCCAGCCACCGTGTCTGCCGGCAAGTGAGGGGGGGGGGGTTGTGTGTTTTGTGCTGCCCTTAAAGGAATACAAGGCAAGTGTCGCCCTAGGCACGTGCCTTGTTTGCCTTGCGCTAAATACAGCGCCGGGCACGATATGCCCCTGTATTTTACTTCAGTATTGCCACACTCAAACTGGATAGAATTGCATTATTATTCAAGAAACATCAATATCCACCACAGAAAGTAAATAATCATTCATCTAGTGGTCGATTTCAACTTCTTTCTAGAGAAAATAGTAATAATTTATATGCAGGGATATATCATTTTAGAGAAAGATTTTTATGAACTAGAAAGAATTAAGATTTACATGACCATTGAGAGAAACGGAAATGAAGCAGCATTCATTAAACTGAAAACAAATGAATGCCATTATCATTTATTTGGACCTGAACCAGATCATCTTGATTCCACACATCTGAGTTGGACATGTTCTGGGAAGGCACATTTTAATGGCTAAAATGAAGGAAGAAGGATTATTTCAAGATGTTACTTTTGACAGATTTCCGTATGCAAATTCATTGTCATCTCCATGTTCTCAAAGGTTTTTATTTTGGTTCAAAAGAAAGAATGTTTGAAATACTTCAGGAGAATATTTGAAAAACGACAGGAATTCTGCATCTTTGTCTGAACAGTTATCTTCAAAAGAACTCATTTTTCATCTTCAATGTTTGTATTTGACAAGTCAAAGGGGAAGTTTACCAATCTAATAGAAGAGGATAACTGTGGTCGGCAGTGGCTCGCTCAGATACATTCTAGGTAGGTATGCTTGAACGCGAGCCAAATATGTACAAATAGCAGGCAAATATCATGTTCAGCCATTTACTGAACAACATTTGGTTGACTATATATTTTCTATATATCACATCTACTATTCAGGCCATCAAATTAACCTCTCAGTCCTGATAGGGAACTATTGCTCTGCCGTCACCTCCATATTCTTTTGACATGGGAGGGCAAAGTTTTCTGTGCATGCACAGAATGATTATTGCATGGCTGCTTGGGAATGCAGCTGAGCACACATCTGTCTGTAACAGTAGCAGATCAAGCCCCCTCTAAGGCTGTGCTATCTGCAATGGTAGGTGTAAAACTTGCTTGTTAGGCCATCCTTGATGTATGGGAAACTGTATGGCTCCATATAAATAGTGCAGTACCCCTAGCTAATTAGCATAACTGACATGAAATGTAGTATTGCTACAATATTTATGTAAAACATAACTTTTTGCAATTAAAATGAGATACCTCATATTAAAAAAATATTATGGATAATATTTATTTAGATAGCAGTAGTATTGTAATGTATATTTTTCAGGCTTGTCACAGATTAGTGAATCATGAAACTATGTATCACTGTACAATGTAATATCCTGAAGAATATGGTAAAATAGACTGAATTTAGTCTTTCTTAATGATTTAAAAACTTGCTGGTCACTAGAAATGAATGTCAGAAATAATTTGGATGCAAAATTCCATCAATATAAATAATTCCAACAATGTTAATGACATCTCAGTATTAATTAGCATCAATATGTTTATTAATTTACATTAAAGCTACAGAAAATAGACAGATTCACACAAGTATATCAGACTGGCTCACAATATTAGCATGTCTCTTGAGAAAGGTTATAGCCAAATGTCAGGGCCCTCTTTGTGTCTTCTCATTCTACCTTATCATGTACTGGATACTGTGCTATTTTGGCTTTTTTGTTTATAGGTGTAGTACTTTTACTTGATGTAATCATTGATTTATATTGTTCTTTTTGTTTTGTGTTTGCCCCTTGCTGCTGTTTTGTTTTGTTTTTTTTGCACCTTTTCTCTAGACATTGTGTGAGGAAGTAATGCAAACCTATAGTGAGATCTTGGGACTAACATCACTATCCCGCTTAGATTGCAATGTTAGTCTGTGGATCCCTAGCCGCACATTTTAGCAGGTTTTACCTGTGTTATGCAGTTTCCGAGATTATCCACTGAATTCTATCCACTGTATTTATAATCCTCCAGAAAGGTTAATATTCCATCCCAAAAAGCAAAATACCTACCATTATTGCTTTATAACTAATCAATGTAGAACCTTTTCATAGCTAATGAACAAAAAGATTCTTAGCAGGGGGAACTCACCAGGTTTGTCCCTACACAATGTATTGCTACATCAAGGAGATGGAATGTACATCCCCCCTCAACTAACCTTTATGTAAATAGCCTCTATAGTGTGTGAAACAACATGCAGCTATTCTTCTTATATGTTATGTGAATGTTCAGTCATATGCATACGATGTATCAGGATAAACATACATACAATGTCGTGTGCAGTAAGTCACACATGTGTTTTATGTAATCTAAAGTTGTCAAATTTGTGATTATGGCTTTGACAAAGGAAAGTCTGGTGAGTTTTAATCCTCAGTAACCATGCTATCGTCTATGTTGAACAACAGATAATAAGAGAGAGCGAAAGGAAATGAATGTAAAACCACGATTGCTAATTAAAATGCAGCAGCCTTTTCCTATTCCTTTAGCAAAAACTCATATTTAAATATATCTAGTGTGTTTATTAACTCCTTAACGACAGGTGACGTGCCAGGCACGTCACGGCAAATCGAGGACTTGCCGACAGGTGACGTGCCTGGCACGTCATGCACTAAATGGAGTAAAGAAAGCGACCAGCGGTCGCTTTCTTTACTCTAACGGTGTTGCTACAATGCCTCTAGGTAGAGGCATTGTGCAACACCCCCCAAATGTGCAGGGGCGCGCTACGATCACTCCACGGAGTGATCGTAGCAGCCATTTAAAAATGGCTGCGCCCGCTGCACACATGTGCTTAGAAAGCAAACGATCGTTCGCTTTCTAAGCATCTCCGGTGTTGTTAAAGTGCCTCGCCAGCGAGGCACTTAACAACACCATGCTGCTCCCCAGAGCCGATGGTGGTCGCTCTCCTGAGCGACCCCATCGGCTCAGTAGAAGGGAACGCTGCCTGTACAGGCAGCGTTTCCCTTCTAATGGCAAGAGCATCGGAAGTGAAAGTATTTCACTTCCGATGCTCTAGGGGGAGCCAATCGATGCCGGCACAGCAGATCTATGTGATCTGTGTGCAGGCATGTATGGTAAGTGCTCTGATGAGCACTTACCATACTGTCAAAGGCAATATTACTAAATATTGCCTTTGACAAGTATTGATCTGCCTCCCTCACCTTACTACTTTTAGTAAGGGAGAGAGACAGATCAGATCAAGTAAAAAAATAAAATAAAATAATAAAAAAAATATTTAATAAAATTTTAAACACCAAGGGCTTTTATAAAAGCCATTTAACCCCTTCCCTGCCATTGATCGCTGTGTACGCAGTGATCATACACAGCAGCACATTTTTTGCTGTCTGTGCATTTTTTAGGGGTTATTTTTTTTTACTGTAATTCATTACAGTATAAAAAAAGGCTCTTTTAAGAGAGATTAACCCCTTTCTTGCCGTAGATCACTGCCTAATCAGCGATCTGACGCAAATGCAGCAATCTTGCTGCAGAAGCATTTTTAATTTTTTTAAAACTTTTTTATTACACCCGTCACGTGTTAATTATACCCGCTAGGGGACTACGTTTAACGTAAAAAAAATTTTTTAGCTGTCTGAGCGCATGTATAGCGATCAGTAACAGCTGATAAGTGACAATGGCGGGTTGGCGTTTGCTCAGATGAGCATCACCATTCGTCTGGTTAGATCAATATGTGTAAATATTTGATCTGACCCGTGTAGATCTGCCTCCCTCTCACTTGAGTTTTAGTGAGGGAGACAGAGCTGTATAATGTAAGTTTTTAATTATAATATATTTAATAGAATTGAGACCCAAAGGCTTTTATAAAAGCTGTTTCCAGTATTTAACCCCTTCCCTGCAATTGATCGCTGTGTACTCAGTGATCTTACACAGCAGCACATTTTTTGCTGTCTGTGCATTTTTTTAGGGGTTATTTTTTTTTACTTTTATTTATTACAGTATATCAAAGGCTCTTTTAAGAGCTATTAACCCCTTCCTTGCCGTATATCACTTCCTAAGCAGCACATATGGTCACTGCCTAAGCAGTGCATATGGTCACTGCCTAAGCAGCGCATATGGAGCAATCTAGTCGCCGAAGGATTTTTTTTTGCTATCAGCATTTTTTTTGTCAGACTCACTAGGGGTTAATTATACCCACTAGGGGATTACGTGTATTCCTTTTGAAGCTGTCTGAACGCGTGTATAGCGATCAGTAACGGCCGATCAGTGGCAAAGGTGGTTTGGTGATTTCTCAGATGAGCATCACCATTCGTCTGGTTCGTAAATATTGTTCTGACCCATATGGATCTGCCTCCCTCTCCTCACTTGAGTTTTAGTGAGGGAAAGAGACAGATCTGTATAACATAATTTTTAAATTGTAATAAATTAAATAAAATGTTAATAAATTGTGAGTCCCAAGGGCTTTTATAAAAGCCATACCTTTTGTATAGTGTAGTGTATTAACCCCTTCCCTGCCACTGATCACTGCACAGCAGAACATTTTTTCTTGTCTGTGCATTTTTAGGGGTTAATTTTTTTGTACAGTACTACAAAGGCTCTTATAAGAGCTATTAACCCCTTCCTTGCTCTACATGTTCAAATTCCAAGTTTGAAAATCAAAAAGCGCACCTCTCAAATGTAGCCTTTCAACCCCTAACAAAGCTGACAAAGCTATGCATGGGTGGTATCCCTGTGCTCGGGAGATGTTGCTGAACATATATTGTGGTATTGTTTGTCAGTGACACATACCGAAATATGTGAATTTGTGTCTAAAGTGCAATGTATGTGGGAAAAAATACACAATAAAATGACTACCACAAACTTTGACAAAGGCTGGTGGTAGAATTGGTGCATGGAAAGTGTTAAAATAACACCATTTAAAATAGCCTAGGGTGTCTACTTTTACAAAATATATACTTTTTGGGGTAAAATACACTGTCCTACTTAAAAAAAAGTCCCAAATGAAAGATGGGCTCAGGCTGACTACACGTCAATATTCCAAGTTGAAAATGCGCACCTTCACAATGTGGCCCTTTAGCCCCCAAACAACCCAACAAACCTATGCATGGGTGGTATCCCTGTACTCAGGATATGTTGTTGAACACATATTGGGTTATTGTTTGGCAGTGACACATACCAAAATCTGTGAATTTATGTCTCAAATACAATATTTGTGAAAAAAAAACACACAAAAATTACTACCACAAACTTTGACAAAGGCTGGTGGTAGAATTAGTGCATGGAAAGTGTTAAAATACCACCATTTGAAATAGCGTAGGGTGTCTACTTTTAAAAAATATATGGGTTGATGGGGTAAAATACACTGGCTGGTTTCAAATATGTCCCAAATGGGACATGAGTGCAGGCGGTCTGCATGTCAACATTTTAATTTGGAAAACCAAAAACTGCACCTACCAAATTTGGCCTTTTACCCCCCAAACAACCCAACAAACCTATGCATGGGTGGTATCCCTGTACTCAAGAGATGTTGCTGAACACTTATTAGGGTGTTATTTGGCAGTGACACATACTAAAATCTGTGAATTCATGTCTGAAGTACAAGGTTTGTGAAAAAAAAACACAAAAAAATTACTACCACAAAGTTTGACAAAGGCTGGTGGTAGAATTAGTGCATGGAAAGTGTAAAAATACCACCATTTGAGATAGCCTAAGGTGTCTTCTTTTAAAAAATATATGGGTTGATGGGGTAAAATACACTAGCTGGCTTCAAATATGTCCCAAATGGGACATGGGTGCAGGCTGTCTGCATGTAAAAATTTCAAGTTGGAAAACAAAAAACTGCACCTCACAAATTTGGCATTTTAGCCCCCAAACAACCAAACAAACCTATGCATGGGTGGTATCCCTGTACTCAGGAGAAATAGTAGAATCTATTTAGCATGTTTTTTCGTTCGCTATTGTCGATGAGGAGAAGCTGTTTCAAATAAAAACAAAGAAATTTGTGTATTTTTTTTTTTTTACCATATTTTATTATATTTTTTAATAATATGATAAGATATGATCAAAAAGATGGCATCCATAGAAAGCCCTTCTTGTCCCGATAAAAACAATATATAATATGTGTGGGTACAGCAAATGACAAAGAAGAAAATTACTGCTAAACACAAACAGCACAGAAATGTTAAAATAGGCATTGTCCAGAAAGGACAAAAATGTTTCAAAGGCTCTGTCCTTAAGGGGTTAAATATATACGTTATTATACATATTAACTAATCAAATGTTATGCTATCCAGAGTGTTTGATTTATACGCACTAACAAATAATGACACTTTGATCTATTGGCTACATTAAATTATGTAATTGATGGAACTACATTTGTTTGTCTTAACAGGTATTGTTTTTAAAGGGTCAGTTTTGTATTTGTACACATTTCTGTGCGCACTTATTTTTACATTCAAAAAATGTACAGATTTCCTGTAGTTTTACACAGTGGCCTCTAAGTTCTGTGACATCCAGTAAGAAAAGCTTGGAAAGATAGGCAGGACTATTGCAATAGCAATAAATCTTTTATATTTTATTTTCAGTTTTTAGGATATAGGAAGAGTTGAATAATAAAAAACTGATAAGACAGACCTGTTTCTTTTTCCTTACTTTATATGCCACAGAATTAAGCTAAAATATTTTTTTCGAACATTGTAGGTAAAACGGCTGGATGTCAGGAAGTTTTATAGAAGCTGGAATATTAATATTGTCCAGCAATTGTGTGATATGCTGATAATGAGAATCAGGGCATTGCTTGAAAAGTAATGCACAGGGCACTTTGCTAAAAAAAAAAAAAAAAATTATCTCAAGAAGTAAATGTCTGGTTCACAACAGAGGCAGCAAAAAGGTCATCGCTATAGCCGGACACAGTCATCTAAGATCAATTTTAATTTGCAAATACTGAAATATGTTTTCGTTATCCCTCACACCAAGAAATGTTTTTTCAAGATGTGAAATTATTATAGCGTCTACCCAATATACACTAATTTGTACCAATATAGATTTGGGTCGGACACTTTATCCAAAACTACACAAATAGCCAAAATGCTAGTTATCACTGAATTCAGCTTTTTGGCCCGTTCAGAAACCAAAGCAAAGCACCAGAAGCATTCAGATTGGGACATTTTTTCGCATTGAAAGCTATAGATTTTTCGTTAGCCATTATGCACCCCTCAAATATGCTCTGAATTCATGTAACATAAACGAAATTCACCCATTTCACTTTTCTAGATTTTAGCTGGAAAATTTAATAGAAAAGTGTACAAAAAGTTGATATATTTTAAACACATAACTATTTGCCTAAGTACCAGCATTGAGATGTTTTGGTGCTGTTGATGTTCTGGCTAATAAATGTTTCTGGAGTGGCCACTTGTAGCACTTTAGTACAGTTTTTCAAATAAATATCATAAAGGCATTTTATTGTCTATGTGTAAAGCATCCAGGACTATTTTTTAGATGGTGAGTCCTAGAGCTTTTACATTTGAGACTACATGCTTATTGAATTTATATTTTGAACATAGTTAACATTTCAAGTTGATATTCTCTCTCTTGCACAGAAGTCAAGTAGCAGTCGTTTATTGTTTGAGACTTATTTACTAACCACTGAATTGTAAAGAACTGACAAAAGTTGAAAAACTGACAAATGAACTAGCGTATCCAAACTGGTAGTGAATTGAAATATTTCACTGCTTAGTAAGCAAACACCTTTTGGAATGGTTGAAACACCCTTGTTTTATTTAGAAACACTTCAAGCTGGTTTGTATTTTAATGATTACAGCCTTGTAATACACATTTTCACAAGATTACAAAACAGTAATTTCTTCACTCTATTCTTTGAGTACGGCTTCAAAAAATCATTTATTATTGCAAATAAATTAATCTTTCTTTTGGAACATTAGTAACGCAGAGGATGTTCTATAGTCCTCTTTCAAAACATTATTTCAGTTGCTTTTATTGTAAAACAATGCAGCAAGGTACACTCCCCTACTTAATGATTTAGGAAAGCATTCAAAATGTTGCCTATGTTTGGGTGAAGAACAGCCTGTGAGTAAAGTCAATATTACATTAACACTGCTGAAACGAACAGCCTGACCACTGTAAAATCTATTTTCCAGATAAACAAAGTACCTTTGGTGTTTCTTGGCAGTTGCTGAATTCAGTTTAATCCGCAACTTCCTGTCTATGTAGCCAAAGTCTCCTAGGAATATGACCTTATTTAACCAGCTGTATTAGACATTTACCTTGAAGTGTCAAATTCTGGATTGTAAAGTACAAGTGCTAGACAGACGTCTGAAACACCGCTACCATTGACTCATTTTGTATTCTACAATAGCCAGTTTCTGCTGAATATTAAAGCCATGCTATGATATGATAGGTAGAAGTGTGGATCTTGTTAGACTTAGTAATTTAGGTTGAAAAAAAGTTGGTATGTTACTAAATATATTAAACGTGACTATTTACACTTATTAATGCAATCTGTATTATATTTAACCGAGACCTAAACACATTTCAAGTGTAATGTGAATTAATGTAAACATATTAATGTAAACATATTATTTGTGACTGATGCATTTTTAATTTTTCTGTGTTTTTTTTTATTCTGTTTGATTTTCTCTACTAATTGTTGTTCCAAATAATGCTGTTTCCATTATACTAACCTTTGCATTATGTATGCATAAACATGCTTGAACAGGCAATATTCAGTTTTATGTGAATTTATACATATACACATGATCTCATTTTTGATGAAAAACAAAAGTTAAATACAAACTAAAAATGTAAAGACATAAGAGGACTGTGATGTATATAAAAGAGCCCAATTAGAGTAACCAGAACATGTAAAACCTGTAAACTATATGAAGCTTGTCTATTTTTACATTCATTGGTCCACTGAGTTTTGCATAACAGACAGGGCACTGCTATTAATTTATTATCATATATGCACTTCAAGCCTCTGCCATTGCTATCCTGTGAATCATGTTCATAAATTGAATTTTTTTTGGTGTCGGAAGCTGTTTAATGAATTTGTAATATAAAATGTGCAAAAATATTCATGTTCTAGTTTCTAGTCATCCATAGATGCTGCTACTGGTATGTTAATGACAATCTTTTCTTATTGTGAGCAATGACAGATATAGCTAATGATTTGAAAGTATTGACTAGCTACAGTTCTATAAGCTTAAGAAAACTGTAGGTTCAGCCCTTATAATTTTCATTAGCATGTAACCGGATGTCAAGAGCAAATACTTTAAACAAAAGTAACACTTCTAGTCTGGGAGTAAGTACAAAATTAATCCACAGTGGCAGAGCTTGTGAAGGGAAGATCCTGGTGGTTTCATTTAATTGGTAAAAATATGTAGTTGAATCATTCCCATGGTGACACTCAGAGATGGACGCCATCACGGCTGTATGTCAAACAATAAGGTGTGGCAAAGCAATTTGAAAACTATATTAACTAATTGCAGACACAGTAAATATCAGTTAATACAATGAATAAAACATGTATAGATTGCACTGTGACATTAAGTTACTTTCTACAACTTGAAAAATGTATTTCATGGCAAAATATAATATTGATATAATGGGTGGCTAGGCTTAATTCATTAATCAGTCTACCTCATAAAATATGCATTACTCACTATTTGTGCTAACACATAATACTCATATATTTTCTGCCTTTGGAAAAAAAGATTAAACTGCATAGGAGGACTTGCTCACTTTATGTAAATTGATAAATTATTATTTCACAAGAAAAGACAATTTTGTTTTCCAGGAAAAATCTGAAAGTTCTCGATTTACTTTAGTCACTGAATCACAGCCTAGGTATGGAAAGGAAGATAAAATTAGACAGTAAAAAATATAGATCCTTTGGTCGATTTAGACGTTGATAAAGCATTTGATATGGTTCCACATAAACAGTTACTCTACAAATTGACAGAAACAAAGGTATGTATTTAGACTGAAAATTGGCTAAAATATAGAATGCAAAGAGTTGTCATAAATGGAAAATCTTCAAACTGGACCAGGGTATTAAGTGGAATACTCCAGGGGTCTGTATTGGGTCCTCTTCTTTTTCTTTTATTAATTATCTTGCAAATTGTGTTGAGAGCCGTGTCTCAGCTTTTGCTGATGACACAAAATAAGGTAAGGTAATATATTCTAACCTTTGCATGAAAATTTAGTCAAAGTGGAGGACTGGACAAGTGGCTAATGAGGTTCAATATAGACAAATGTAAAGTTGTGCATTATGGGAAAAATAATAACAATGCAACATATACTTTAAATGGAATCTCCCTGGTAAAAACTACTAATGAGAAGGATTTAGGAATTGCAGACAACATACTTGGCAACAGTGTGCAATGCCAGTCAGCAGCTGCAAGGACCAATAAAATATTGGCATGTATAAAACGGGTTATTGATTCACATGAGAAAGATATCATCTTATGTTGTACAGTCAGTGGTAAGACATCACCTGCGATACAGTTCTGGGCATCAGTCCTTAAAAAGGATATTATGTTACTAGAAAAAGTGTAAAGGAGAGCTACAAAATTAATAAGAGTATTGAAGGACCTTAGTTATGAACAGAGACTAAAAAAGTTGCATTTATATACGCTAGAAAATCAACACCCATTTTGGTTGTGCTGAGAGACATTAAGCCCCCATATGTGTTAGGGACTCCAGGGGGCATTGGGGAGAAAGCAGGACTTGGTTTAGGCAGGTGGGGCTTTTTTGTTTTGTTTTTCTATATGGTGAAAGGATTTTCAGGCTCGACAGTTCATCTTGGTAGGCTTCACCTCATCTCGATCTTTGCAAATTGGTTAGTGAATACCATTTTGCAAGGTCAAGATGAGGCATCCAAGGGGGGAACGCGCATGTTCGAGGTTGAGATTAGTGCTAATCTCAACGTCCAATCTCAAATTTGAGTGAATAGACCCTTCTGTCTAAAGTTCATTCTTCAGTGGAAGAGTGGCAAGAGTTTTCTTAAACAAAATGCATCATTCAGGCCAGCAAAGATTTCAAAATACATTTTTCCATAATCATCCTTGGTTAAAGGAAACATCGGGTTGCCCCATTCAAATAACAGTAACAGTGTGAGACATACAGGATACTAGTGTACATTAAGTGTATATGAAGTGGACGGAAGGCCCTAATATAGTACTCTGCATGGTGCCCTATGACATATAAATCTAGCTTGGAGCAGAACACAAACAGTCTTGTTAAGACAAGTGAACCCATCTGTCTTGACAGGGTAATTATAAAAAGCTGACAAATTACAATACATTCAATACATTTTTTTTCTCAGGACCAGTATTTACATCATTCTACATTTGTATAGCAAATTGCGTACCAACTAATTTCACTACTTATAATCTCATTAGTCCTATAAATATCTAGTTTTCATTGAATACAGTTTTTAAACTGTTTTGTGGACTGTTTCAGTAGTAAGGTTAGATATTTATACGTATTTTTTATGGTTAACAAGCTTTTCTTCCCCAATAAAAAATGAATGTTGCCCAATACACATATGTAATTCTTGACATGTTGTCCACTTCAGAAACGATTTGGATGTTCTAGAACATTAGACAAATATGGCTTCTGCAGTAGGTGATATGCCAAATCGAATTCTTAAGTAAATATTTGTTAGAGCATATAAAACTAGAAACAAAATATTGTTTGGGTTTCATTTTTTTTGTACAAATTGTATTGAATTTCACTGTTCTCAGATTTCCAGGTTGACATTATTCTGAAGTGTGTGATAAAGTATAAGCCTTATCCTGTTCCAGTTAAAACAAAACATACAATCTCCAGGTTGTTTTCATAAGTCTTGCTATGTTTTTTCTTTGTTTTTCTTGTATGGCAGTGAAGGGGTATACTCTTTCAATGGTTGATTTTACGTACAATTCTTATCTTAAATACTTTGCTTAAGACAATTTTTCATTTAAGGACAACAGTTCAGGTCTGGTAACCGGATCTAGTGCCAAGTATAGTTCACAAAACTACACAAAACAAACAGAGTCACTAACATTTTAACTAATGATACCTTGTTTTCATATTATACCACTGCCATTATATTATTTGTGCAGTTGGACTCTGAATGCTCCCCAAAGACATAAGAAGAATTCACAGTAAACCTTCAAAATGTTCTGAGCCGCAGGCGGCTCTTTCTTTACCCTTTGATTTTTCCATCTTTGCACATGTTTATGGAGTGAAAAAAACTACTGCTGTTTGTACATTAACCAAATTTGTCCTTAACTGAAGCAGTGGTTTGGAACCTTAGTCTATCTAACCTGCAACCATAGTCCCTGAAGCAACTATTAGAATCGGATAATGAGCATTTAAGTTTAGACCATGACATTTGTTCGCAAAAACTTTGAGCTGTCATTAGTCAACAATCACGTTTAACTTAATTCAACTGTTTTGGTCTAAGTTTTGCAACCCAGTTGTCAACTCACTGCTTCTGTATAAACCTTAACATCCCTAGATGTCTTACTTTCTTCAATATTAAGGAGAACATCCTTTCAAAAGGATACTTTTGGATAATATAGAGCACAAAGAGAGAACTTAATCATGTCATACTTTACTATGGGTAATGTTCTATAATACTCTGTGTTAACATGTTGTCGGGCCTGCGGGACTGGGGAGCGTAGAGCAGGGTGAGTGCCAGGGCCCCTGAGGGTCAGGGGAGTAAGGAAAGTCCAGTGGAAAAATAAAGTGTCCAGTTAGGTAACTAAGAATGGTCAGGCAAGCTGGGTCAAGGTTGGAGAGATCAGGAAAGTCCAAAAACGAGCCGCGGGTCAATATCAGGAAGTCAATCACAGGATACACAGCAACACAGGAACTAGGGAACTAAACAGGGAGCACCAGGCTTAGCAACTCAATAATCAAGCAAGGATTGAACAGTTTGAGAGGTTTTTATATGATTTGCCATTATCAGCTCCTCCCCTCAACTCCAGGGGTTTACTCCCACCTTCACAGGATTCTATGGGACTTTGCAGAGAGGTTTCCACCTCTGTCCCCACCTCCCCCTCATCCTCCAATACGGGAACAGCATCAGACGTCAAGACACACACCCCCGCCATGTGTAACGCGGAAGTGCGTGCTGGAAGCAGCACCCACGTTACTCGAGGCCGGGATGCGGCCTACTACGCGATGGAGCTCCAACACGGCGGGATGTGGTGGTAACGGGGGCCCCTGTGGAAGGTGAGTGTCCCCTGGAGGAAGGGTGAGGGAGACTGGTATCCTGACACATGTAAATGACTCCTAAACTATTCTTTACAAAAACAAAAATACTCTAGTTCACTTTTAGTCGAAGAAATAAACATATAATATAGTCATCTTAAAAATGGAGAATTGAAGGATACTTTTAGGTTAATATTTGTTTGATGAAAAAAAAAGCTCCTGTACTCATAAAAGAAAAAATATAATCATATACTTCCATGAAACAAACACTGAGAGGAGAGTGCATGTAAATGTTTCTAACATATCACAAAAGGTACTGTAGTATGGTGTCTGATTTAGTAATGATGTGTGAAACTGAAGCACTGATAACATAGGTGTCTACTGAAATGCGTAGAAAGACATTTTGAACAACTACAGATGTCTGCAGTGGATCCTGTCTGCTTCACTCTGTGTTCTATAATATCTAAATCTACTGGAATGCTTAAGAATGCATATGATTTAAAAATACATGCAGCTGTCTATCTAGTAAAAAGAATAATATATATATATATATATATATATGTTGTAGAAAGTGTTACTATCTATATTGAATCCATACTACTGAACACAAACATGAAGAAATAAAACAATGTCAAAAAATAAGTGGTAGTTTAAATAAAATACTGTTCCTCAGTGCATTAACTCTCTAAGTGCTTGAAGGGTGAGTGATAAATTGTTATGGGCATCGGAGCATCAAAGGTTAAATAAATTACTTTTATTTTAGTATATATTAGCATTTATATTTGAATACATATAAGCAGGTGAGTTCATTGGACTCATCCATCAATCAATTTTCTGCCTGGAAAAGCTGACAATAAACACAACGGATTTACCAAAATAAAATAGAAGAAAAATGTGCACTCTCCATAGACTGATATTTTAGTAACAAACCAATGGCGGACAGGTTACTGAAGCGTACCTCCTGCTGGGAAGGAATTTCAAGAAGTCTGTTTTTTAAATTTTGCTTTTCAAAAAAAAGAAATTGTTACAGAATGAATTGGGGTCATTTTTAAAGATCCAATAAACACATAAATAAGTAAATATCTTGTTGCTAAGTGTACATAAACGTAGACTGTAATCTAATCAAGCATGATGAAATACTTTTGATGCTGGCAAAATACATTTCTTCACCATGTGCGATCCCGGAAAAGTGCAAAGCCAATATTGAGGTAAAGCTAAGATTGATTTAAGAACAATCAAAGCCAAGGTTCCATACTGACAAATTTAAACCAGACTTTTCCATATCAATACAAAGAAATGCTTTGCTTGTGGAAAAGTCTTCCTGCCAAAAATGAAATGCGCAGTTAGGGGCCATTCATGGAAGACACCAATCTAAACTCTGGTTTAGTTAGTCTGCTAAACGCATGCAAAAAAAAAAAAAAAACATATATTTCAGTTTGTTCCATAAAATAGGATGCTCGATCTGTATACTTCAATGTCAATAAATGTACATTCATGCCTTGAACTATGGTGGTAGTTTAAAACTAGCTCCCTCAAGAATGCTAGAATAAGTATGAAAAATGAGAGATGGAAAGATTAAAGTGAAAGTGCATGAAGAATTACTTACTAAAAACAAACCATAGCATTTCAAATTCATAAGTAAGTTATTTTAAACCCTACCCCTGATAATTTTGAAAAACGTGTAAAAGGAACACTATGTGTAAAAAAGTATTTAATGCATATGAATGCTGATACTGTAAAAAAAAAAACAAATACATTTGATTAGCTTTTTCTTTTTTTCCAATACTTTTTAGGAAAAGTATAGACAAAATCGATCGTCATATTTGGCCTGAGGCCATCTTTGTTGTTCCTGCCAAAATAAGGATAGTAATAGAAATAATAGAATTTTATTCATCCAAAAATTTACAAAAGTGGCAATACTGCAGGCAAAACAATGAAGAGGGAGGAAACCTTAAACCAGAGAAATACTAACACTTTCTTACAACTTCGCTTGTTTTGGGGTTCCCCTTCTCCCTTATTATGCCTGCAGTACTGTCACTTTTGTATTTCTTGGATGATTAAAATACTTTCTTTTTGCAACTGTTTTGTGGATCTGCCCACTTCATGTTTTTACTAAAAATTATGCTGATTAAGCATTGTATGTTTGGAAATAATATTTGCCAAATGACCTCATATTCCCATATCCCCATGCAGGATCACCTCATTGGATGTATTATATAAAATGTGAGGTCAGGTTTTAAACACAACGATCAAAAAAAATGCCCTGGGGGGCGGAGCTAGCCGGCACTGATGGCGGATGCACTAATCTAGAGCTCCGTGACACCATGGGCATACAAGCTTATTATACCTATCTGAAAGCGAAATGGGACGCCAAAACAAGTAACCGACCTCGACTAGGAACGAGAAGAAGACACAGTCAGCCTCAATGTCCTCCGCAACTGACTTTTTGGGGTGCACACAGGACTCAAGCTCTCCTGTAGGCCTAGCTAAAATGGCCGACAGCCAAGTGCGGAATACCCCGTAAACATCATTCTGACTCGAGCGCACAGTGGAACCCTCCATAGGTCTGAAGAGCGGCTCTCAGCTCCTTACCCACAAAAGAAGATCTAACGATGATTGTGGACAAAGCTATTCAACCCCTCTGCACTGATATTAGTGCGATGCGACAGGACCTGAGACACATGGAGAAAGAAATGCCACAGGCACAAGAAGTGATTGACATTCTGGGCACCAGTCCTTAAAAAGGATATTAAGGAACTATAAAAAGTGCAAGGGAGAGCTACAAAATTGATAAGGGGATTGGAGGATCTTAGTTATGAAGAGAGACTTAAAAAATTGCATTTATTTACTTTAGAAAATAGGCGTCTTAGAGGGGATATGATAACATTATATAAATATGTGCAGGGCCAATATAAGGAGCTCTCCAGGGACCTGTTCATTAATAGAAATGTACAAAGAACAAGAGGTCACCCCCTGAGACTGGAAGAGCAAAGATTTCATAGGCAGCAACGGAAGGGATTCTTTACGGTAAGGACAATAAAATTATGGAACTCACTGCCAAGAGAGGTAGTGCTATCAACCACAATAGATGCATTTAAAAATGGTCTGGATGTTTTTTTAGAAAAGCAGAACATACAGGGGTATTAATAATAGAATGAGCATTAATAATAGAGCTTTTTGATCCAAGGAGAAATCTGATTGCCCTTTTGGAGTCAAGAAGGAATTTTTTTCCCCCTAGGAGGCAACATTCGAAAAAGCTTCCTTAGGGTTTTTTTTGCCTTCTTTTGGATCAAAACGCTGAAATGATAGGTAGAAGGGTTGAACTTGATGGACTTGTGTCTTTTTTCAACCTAAATTACTATGTTACTATGTTACTATGTTACTATGACATGATGAATCAACATGTCCAAGCCCAGCAATACCAAATTTATGTCCTCTAACAACAGGTTGAAGAGCAGGATAACCGTAGCCGCCGGTGCAATATTAGGGTCAGAGGGCTATCTGAGGAGATTTCAGATGATGACCTACGAAGTACGATTGAAAAGCTTTTTGACTCCATTTTAAGCAAAGATCAATCTAATGCCACTAAAGTAGATTCTGTGTACCGAATACGCAGGGCAAAAGGACCACCAGGGTTCCCACCCCGAGATGTCATGTGTTGCATGCATTATACGGCGGAACGTGATGCCATACTACAGGCCTGCCGTAACATACAGCCACTTATCCTGCAAGGCAGTGAAGTCTCACTGTTTACCGATCTTTCCCAGACGACCCTACAGGTACGCAAACCACTTAAGCCTGTGACAACAGCTTTGAGAGAAGCTAATTTGGCATATAACTGGAGCACCCCATTTGCCCTGCGTGTCAAGCGGAACAATGTACTGTTCACACTCAGGCATCCAAAGGATCTTCCTTCATTCTTGAGTGGCTCAGGCCTGCCGTCCATTGTGCTCCCAGATTGGTCAACGCCGGCTTCATTCCCGGGCCCACTTCGGGGCCAAACCACAACGTCTGTTGGGGTCTAACTGATAACACTTCAAGAACATGTAGTACAGTTTGAACACTGGACAGATATAAGTTTTCTCCGTTGCTCTGCACCACGTTCCACATTTGGTCTTACATCAGATATTTGGCACGCAAAAACAGTTCCGGACATGCATTTTCTTGATAAGCTGGGGACCGTACCATTTTAATATGGGGCAAGACACTTTCTCACATGCCTGTGTATTGCCCCCTTTTTTTTATCTACCTCTGGAGCCGAACACAGGTTTATTTGGCAGCAAACTGAAGACACAGCACTCCTGACTTTGTTTGGTTATGTCCCTGTACATTACCCTTTTATCCCGATTATCTAGCTACAGCTATAACCATATATTCTTTTGCTCGGCATCTCTATACCCTAGATTTGTCCTTACCTCCTCAGCTCCAGGTCAAGCTCCTTTGGCTTATATATTGTACATACTAGGTGGTTATGGGTGGAACAAACTTAGGCCTTTCCATTGATCGAGCAGTAGACTTGGTGCACCGTGACCTTAGATTTTACCTGTCCCTGTAAATTACCCTGTGTCTCCCCCTACACAACTTGACCTCAGTTTAACACTAATGCCCATGTGGCTATGGCACTATTGCCAGTTGGGCCACTAGCCACCGATCCCCCCCAGAGGCGCTCCAGTTTGTCCCAACTGGTGACAGTGCTGAATGATGCTCCCTTGCTGCACCCGACATTTACCTGAAGTGTGCAGACCCATTTAAACCTATCGTTGTAGTGCTGAAGTTGGGCCATTTTTGTTTTCATGGTGCTCTACACCATGGGTGGTCTGTCCCACCAGGGGTTTATCTCCACCCTTCTGCTATACACTCCCTCTTCTCTCCCCTTTCCTGATCTCTTGTCCCCCCTTTGCATCTGCTACTCTTTATCTCTTTTCCCTCTCACTTCCTAAACACACGTACTAGCATTGTAATTTATTTTGCTTGCTGTTATCTATCTGAGCTTGTCGAACACCTCTGAGTAGGCTTATAACTTGTCTTTTATTAGATCTGAGAAAACTGAATAAAACATAATTTACAAAAAAAAATGCCCCATAGAGTAGGCACACTTGCTATGATATTGCATAATGAAGGCTGAAATGTACATTTGTGGTTGCCGTGTTCCTCGTGCAGAGTAAATGTGCCTTTACAGACAGTACGGGTCTGTTAACCGCAAACAAGGGATTGGCTGACACAGGAAAAAGTGCTTAAGCAATTAAACTCTGTTAAGATAGACAAGGCCCCAGGGCCAGATGGTAAACACACAAGGGTCCTTAGAGAGTTAAGCATAATTCTGGCCAGACCAATATTTATGATCTTTAGGGATTGTTTCAGTTCAGGTATAGTGCCAACAGACTGGCGAAAGGCGGATGTCATTCCAATATTTAAAAAGGGATCAAAATCTCTGCCGGGTAATTATAGGCCAGTGAGCTTGACATCTGTAGTGGAGAAAATATTTGAAGGATTGCTAAAGGTATACACTCAAGAATACATCTTGAATCAGAATATAATTAGTAAAAGTCAACATGGTTTTGTGAAAGACAAACTTAATAACATTCTATGAAGAAGTCAGTAAAAAGCTAGGTGTGGCGGTTGATGTGATCTATTTGGATTTTGCTAAAGCATTTGATACAGTTCCACACAAAAGGTTACTCTACAAATTGAGAGAAATAGGATGGGGGCAAATGTATGTATTTGGATTGAAAATTGGCTAAAAGATAGAACACAGAGGGTTGTTGTAAATGGAAAATTCTCAAATTGGACCAGGGTATTGAGCGGAGTACCTCAGGGGTCTGTTTTGGGACCTCTTCTTTTTAATTTGTTTATTAATGATCTCCCACGTTGTGCTGAGAGCCATGTCTCAGTGTTTGCTGATGACACTAAATTAGGTAAGGTAATAAAGACTAATCTTGATGTTTTTTTTCAAATCACAAATGAGGTTCAATATAGACAAATGTAAAGTTATGCATTATGGGAAAAATAATAACAAAGCAACATATACGTTAAATGGTATTTCCATGGGAAAAACTACTAATGAAAAGGATTTAGGAATCATTGTTGATAACAAACTTGGCAACAGTGCCCAATGCCAGTCAGCAGCTGAAAGGGCCAATAAGACGTTGGCATGTATAAAACGAGGTACAGAGTCACGCGAGGAGGATATCATCTTGCCTCTTTACAAATCAGTGGTAAGACCCCACCTTGAATTTGCAGTACAATTCTGGGCACCAGTCCTTAAAAAGGATATTAAGGAATTATAAAAAGTGCAAAGGAGAGCTACAAAATTAATAAGGGGATTGGAGGATCTTAGTTATGAAGAGAGACTTAAAAAATTGCATTTATTTACGTTAGAAAAAATGCGTCTCAGAGGGGATATGATAACATTATATAAATATGTGCAGGGCCAATATAAAGAGCTCTTCAGGGACCTGTTCATTAACAGAAATGTCCAAAGAACAAGAGGTCACCCCCTGAGACTGGAAGAGCAAAGATTTCATAGACAGCAAAGGAAGGGATTCTTTATGGTAAGGACAATAAACTTATGGAACTCATTGCCAAGAGAGGTAGTGCTAACAACCACAATAGATGCATAGATGAAGGAGGCATAATTCGAAATAGCTTCCTAAGGGGTTTTTGCCTTCTTTTGGATCAAAACGCTGGAATGATAGGTAGATGGGTTGAACTTGATGGACTTGTGTCTTTTTTCAACCTAAATTACTATGTTATTTGTTATAATTAAAATGGTGAGATTAAATGTTTGTCTCACCTCAACTCACCTGTGAGTTTTAGTGAATAGACCCCAGAGAGTATGTTTTGTTCCAAGGAGCTGCTGATTGTTGACTGCCTAAAATCCGACCTTAGGCTGGTACATGCTAGAACGTTTTATATAAGAAATATGTATATTAGAGTAGGAGCTTGCACATACACAGTTCATGATGCATATGTTATTATAATACATTACATTACCATTTATTAATAGCGCCAACAATTTACGCAGCGCTTGGTACAAAGCATAAGAAGGGAGTTACAAATAAATCAGACAAACATTTTCACACTAAAATATGAGGTAGAGGGCCCTGCTCGCAAGCTTACATTCCAGAGGGGATGGGGAACATGAGATCTATAAGGAGAGTAAAAAGGCAGAAAAGATGGGGAGGTACAAATAGAAGTAGATTGTTATTATGGAAGAAGTGGAGGAACTGAGAGCTGAGAGAGTAACACCAGAGGTTATTGGTCATTTAGCTGGGTGCATTGTAAACCTACAAACTCCAGTCACAAAGTAATAATATTTTTTGGAGACTGCAGGTGAGTAAAGTGTAAGAGGTGGCTAAAATATTGTTAATAATTATGCGCAAGGGGAGGGGGGGTGACAGGTGGTTGATTAGAGGTCAAGTCACATTATCTGGTGAACCAGACCTATAAAAGAAATAGGCGTGCATGGTTTGCATGGAAGGGAGGGCATTAAACAGTCTGATCTAGTTGCAGAGGGATTATGTAGGTGTATGTGGGTCCAGGAGAAATCTGAGAGAAAGAGGGAAAAAATAAAAGCCAAAAAACACATAGAAGAATGTGGGAGGAGATTGAAATCAACTGGAGAGTGACCAGATAGTGAGGAGGTAATTACGAGTGAAACAGAGAGATAGAAATTTAAAGGTGATCAATTTCAAGTTGTCCAGAGAGCATAGTATACAAACATTGTAGAGAGATAAGCATGAAGTCCAAATTTAGATGTTTTCTGGCTGTATACCTCAGGAACATGTATGGAACAGTCTGATCTAGTAGCAGAGGGATGATGTGAATGTATGTGGGTCCAGGAGAAATCATATATGTCATTATAATATTAGACGTATTTTAATTTAATTATAATATGTTATAATAGTAGGTGTATGCTAAAAACGTGACATGGTGTAACTATGTAACCAAAAGTGTATAAAAACTGTTTTGGGAGTGCTTGCTGATTTATCTTGCTTGCTTTCTCCATGTGCATATGCAATAAACTATCTTAAAGATTCTCCACAGTTTATTATACTCAGAGAGCGGACCAAAGAATTCTGCAATCACAACGTTAAATCAGGGCAGAAAAGTAAGTATTAAGGGAAACATTTTAGATTTAATATGATAGTTTTTATTTTTAGTCTTTAATCTATTTTTAATATGGATTGGGAAGATGCATATCTTGATTTAAGTTTTCACAAAATAAGTCAACTTTTGCTGCACAAAACATCATTTATTTTGCTCCAAGAATTAGAAGAAGGGACTGTGATGAATGTAATATATGATGAGAAACAAAAACGAAGATGTGGGATCCCTCATCTTCGGGCAAAAAGCTGAAATAGCCGGCCCTATAGGATGTAACCTACTTGAGAGAGGAATCACCGTTTTTTGCTCGCTTGCACCATTACAGAGGAAACCTCTGCATTAGCATATCAGACTGGTCCCACCCATAAGGGCAGAGGAGACCTGCCAGGCAATTTGGATCTGGACTGCCCCTATGGGTGGGACCAGTCTGATTTGCTAATCTTTGTTTTTTGTCTCAATATATGAGAAGGTACCAAACAAAAATATACTCTATTTGACCATTCTATGTACTAATCCATGCTTGGGAAAATGATTGCTTTGGGATTTAAAATGAAATTAAGGCTCTTTATCATGCTTCTATTCTCTAAATCCCTATATCCAACCTTTCCAAAAATCAGATTTTTACAGACTGTCTGCTAAATCCACAATGCAAACGTTGGTAGCCTTAAAAAAAAAAACCTTGAATGCTGGAATCTGAACTTCACCTCTGTGTGGTTTAGGATTGCCTTGCAGTTTGGTAATGAAAATCATTTTGACTGCGTAATTTAATCAAATGTTCATTTGTTCTAAACATTCTTTCAAGTGGAAGGAAAAATGTGTCCTATTGTGAACATTTTGGAAATGTGTTTTTAATCCTAATTTTCTGTGAACACCAGTTCATATTAAGACTCATATTTTTGCAAGTGGAAACTGCAAATAGTGGATAAACCATACTGTAATGCCAGCTTCCCTCTCATTCAACACACATGAGGTTCCCTGAGTGGCAATTAAAATGCAGTACCCTGTCTTTACTTAACAGTCTGTATTTATATGCTTTCTTATCAACTTCAAAATGCATATTAAGTATGGTTTTGAGAGTCCCTTAGTGAAAATCAGATTGGGGCCAGTCACAAAATGTATTTGTCCTTTCACCATAACTGTCCCCTTTCTACACCAATCTCTCTTAACAGTGTCCAACTCTTATCCCTCGATGAATGGTTGCAGGAAGTATGAAGAGGAGGGCAATAAGTAAGGCACTGGGCATAAATGCCTTTTTACATTTTAAATTAAATATATTCTATAGAAAGGAACTGGTGGGAAAACATGGGAACAAGTTGGATGGACTCACCGGTGTGGACTGCAGCCTAGAGGAGCATAGTATCTATTTACATTTGCTTTCTGCAGAAAGTATGATGTAGATGTGAGCTGCAGCAAGTTCCCATCAAAAATAATTTAGCTCCCCCCATTCTTGCTTTAATTTGGGAAATTGCTCCAATGAGCAATGGGGCACATGAATGGCTGTGCATTCCTCCATTGAAATTTACATTCTCCTTATCATCCATGCTCACCAGGAGCACCCAATCAGAATCTAGGACCGAGTAGATTTGCTCCTTGCATTCCACTGTGCAAGGGAATGGAACTGAAATGTTAGAATTGCCTGGAGATTAGTAAATCCCCCCAAATTACTAGAAATTAGTTTGTTTTTTAATTATTGAAAATATGTTAACCCATTCCCACGCATGGAGGTTTTATGGCATACTAAAATACAAGTGCAAATGTGCTGTGGATTAAGCTGCGGGGGGCTGGAATCCCATCTGTCAGATGAGGCCGCTCACGGCCTTAGTCTGATAGGGTAAATGTAACTGATGCTCAAAGTGATCACCAGTTACATTTAACCAAAATGAATTGTGCCTACATTTTCCGGTTCGGACACGCCTCCGCGTCATCATGAGTAATGTCACAATCTTTCGTCAGGCACTGACAGGATCTGTAAAAACTCTAATGTGGTTTCTGCCTCTATGCCTTGTCTACACCGCTACTGGTCACATGTCAAAGCTACCTTTAAGACTGTATTAAGGGCATCTCCCAAACCCATCACATCAAAATGCACATTGTGGAATATACTAACAAAAGATCTTTTGTATGCAAATGTTATTTGACATGGTACACAGATGGATAATTTGTCAGATTCATCATTTAGTTATTGTGCCTGAAAGTATATCAGTTCAAAGTAAATCGGAGAAGTTCCATATTGTAACACAATATGATGTGAATGCAGCTTATTGTTTATTAAAGATTATCTACGCCGAGATAAATCATATGTTTTGAATGTTAACCTTCATGAACAACCTCACTTTATAATAATATTATAACTTATAAAGCAACAGTAAATGGAAAATATACGTAATTACACATTAATATGACTGCCAGAATGGTTTAAGATGAACTGCAGTAACCTTAGCCCTTAAAACAGAATGGAATTTCTCAACAACTGGTTGGAGAGGTTCTTTGTGGACAAGACAACCTTTGAGCAATATTATATAGTACTTTAAAATGCTAAGATACGTTTAAAGTGGATAAAAATAAAATGCGTTTAACATCTGACCATATTTTTGTACATTTCTTGACTGCTGGGCACTTCCTGTTCGGCAGCTCAGAGCTGCCTGGCATTGTGATTCTGCTTCTATTTTTAAATTGGAATTACTGTACTTTATTAAATGAAAATTATGCACGAATACCACAATTACCTCAGGAGAATTTAATGTGGAATGATAATCAATCCATTATTCCATGCTTCAAAACCACATGCACATTATCTTGTAATGAAATTAAGTTATTTCAATGGCTCTTAAATAGGATTATGCAAAAATCTGGTTTGGAATACAGATGTCCTTCTTTTAGATTTAGTATGTTGGTAATTCATTGCATGAACTTGTATCAAAATGGCTATTAAACGGACCTCAAAAAAAGTCACACCTGCCTAGGGTGTTCAGTCAATTCAATCTTCACCCTAGATACACATATGGTGGCGTTGCCCATTAATAAAGCCTTACAGGACATCAATCCTAAACACTACTGATACAGTTACTAGCACAAGTCCTACACAGACACCAGTTATGATACTTTTTTCATTTTTATATTTTACAAATCATCCAAGAGCAAACACACTCTTCTCTCAACCTGGATTTCCAGAGCAAAAGAAATGTAAAATGGAAGAACTGGTCTTCTGTGCCTTAGGAATTGCTATACATCTATTGGAGCCATCTGATCAACTCTAAAAAGGTTCCCCCAAAACCTCAATTCCATATCCCCCAAAATTACTTGCACAGTGTGATCCCTGGTAGTCTAATGGTCACCCCAAAGATTTGTGTGATCACAGGGCAGCACAGACACTATCTGGCTACAACCCACATGCACATTTGTTCCAGTATGTACCCAGTTATTTTCTGAACCCTGTCCTGAGCCCTCATAGTGGGCTTCTTTGAACCGTGTTAAGAGGTCCCCCTCTCTGACCCCTGTTATTTGTTCTTACTGTTTCATGTTTCCTTTGTTCTCTGTTGTGAGCTATTTCTGGTTTTCCATTCTGCCTTTCATTATGTTCCATTCCTGGTTTTCTCTGCTTCCTTCTACCTTGTTAGTTTTTTCCTATATAAGTCTTAGCTTATCTGCTTCAGCCTGCAGCATTCTTTTATTCCAGTCAGTTATGTTCCATGGTCACTCCACGATGTCTGCAGGGTTGCTGTTCTCATCTCACTGGACACAACCGCTGCTTCTACAGGGCTTTAGAATGAGGTTGTACAAACCTGGGGCCTCAAGCCAACGGGTGAATGCGGTTACCCTGCACCAAGCCGTGTATCTCCGATCCTGCCAATGAGCTCCTGAACTCGGGCACTAAGGGTCTTATGCCATCCATGACAGATACTCTCATCTTGCTACTGCCATGCAGCTCCATGCCTCTGACTGTCTGAGAGTTAGAAGTCTGATGTGGCCTGGGAAGAATGAGGAGAGGTCTGTGCTGCCAAGCTACCTCTACTGCCATATGCATGGAAGAGATGGGGAGAGATCTTCAATCTTGCATCGCGGGGCTTGTGCAAATGCATTGCACCATTAACACCAGGCTAAAGGCCCTGTATGCATTACTTCAATTATTGCCAGATTGAGAGACGTTTGAGCAACCAGTGTTATTTGATTCATATGGATAAGTGACATGGACAAGTAAATGAGTGAAATAGAACAGTCAATAACACTGTAAATTATCTGCTCTCAAGCTACCTATTAAAAGGAAACCAAGAGATCTCTGTTAGTGAAGAATACTTCACTTTAATAAGCCAAAAACAGTAGATGTTTGAATGTGATCCAACAATGGAATTCTAGTTTGCTGTCAAATTTCAATATTAACCACAGAAATAATACAAATAAGGGTTAGTATTACTCTGAAGTACATTTCAACATTCATGTATTACTTGACACATCTTACCTGCATCTGTCATTTTAATGAGTGTGCTTAATGTAACCCTTGAGGTTGATTGACTGACAACTTTTAATATATCTGATTGGTTCTTCTAACTAAAGTGGGATACTCAGGTTTTACATTTATGTCAAATGATGAAAATAACTGCAGGGGAGTTGAGCACTCAGGACATCCAACAAACCCGGACAATGGAATGAAATACATGTGATGCTTTACATTTTTAATGTAAATATTAAAAATATTACAGATTATAGGAAACATATTTGTGTAGAATAATCCTTGCCTGAGTAATTTCTTCTCTCTTTATGAAAACAAATAATATATTTTATGCCTTAGAAACAATAATAAATTATGTTTTTACTCTTTATATAAATACCCATGTGTAGTGCATTTTGCACTAAAACAATAAGAAAAAAGCATACCTGTGCAGAAGATGGATTGAAGGCTACACTGATGACAGAGTCTGTGTGCCCCGAGAGCTTCTGCAGATATGTACTGGAACGCATTTCATAAATATATGCCTATAATAAAATATAAATATATTCAGTTATACACATACTTGATATGCAGAGTGTGTTACTATATATAATGTGAGTGTGTGTGTGTATGCACGTGCATATATGCACAGTGCACATGCATATATATATATATATATATATATATATACAGTGAAGGAAAAAAGTATTTGATCCCCTGCTGATTTTGAACGTTTGCCCACTGAAAAAGAAATGATCAGTCTATAATTTTAATGGTAGGTGTATTTTAACAGTGAAAGACAGAATAACAAAAGAAAATCCAATCAGATTCCAAACTCTCCACCATGGCCAAGACCAAAGAGCTGTCCAAGGATGTCAGGGACAAGATTGTAGACCTACACAAGGCTGGAATGGGTTACAAGACCATAGCAAAGCAGCTTGGTGAAAAGGTGACAACAGTTGCCATTATACGCAAATAAAAAACACTTAAAATTGTAACAATCAACTCACGGGGACAAAACTCTCCATTTAAAAGAGCTTGCTTATATGACTTACTTGAAAGAGAGGGAGTAGATGTGGTATTTGCACTGGAGACCCATTGGAAACAGGGACATGAGGAGTACTGGAAGTATCATAAATACCCACATGTCTATGTGTCTTCCCTGGTGGACCGAAAGAAAAGGGGTGTAGCAAATATTATTTCAACTGAGGTTATATTTGAGTACTTATTTCATTAGACGGACCAGGAGGGAAGACAACAGACACTGGTTTTCCAGATTAAGGATGTCCTGAATACCTTTACAAATCCATATGCCCCTTTGGATAGAACGGTTCAATTTATAAATTCTGCAATGGTGGTGATTGGGAAATATGCACAGGGTTTGCCGATTGTTGGAGGTGACCTGAACTCTGTTGTGGATGATGTCCTGGACAGAAAGGCAAGCAAAGTAGAAAGCCAAGTCACTTGTCTTAAATCTAGGGCTGAGGCCTTTTCTGCATGTCTATGGCGTCATAATTGTATGATATATGGAGGTTGCAACAACCAGCAGAGAGGGACTATACTTTCTTCTTGGGTGTGCACTCTTCGTACTCTCAGATAGACTATTTTCTGATCTTGGGTCCCAGGTTGGAGACGTGTTCCAGCTCCAGTGTCTGAAATAGCACCTGGTCAGATCATGCACCTGTGTTTGTAAATATTAAAGATAATCCCAGTTATGGGAAGCAAAGTAAATGGAGACTAAACAAGCATATTCTGACCTCTCAAAAAAAAAAAACAGGATCTGTTCTATAAAGCAAAACATTTTCTGGAGAATGATGATAATAATGAGGTTTCACATGGTGGCGAACTTTGAAATGCGTTATGCGTGGCCACTTGATTAAAAAAAGATCCTATCTCAAGAGACAGAGGCGCAGGGATCTGGCTGAATTGTTTGCCTTACTGGCAAGGTTGGAAAGGAGAAATAAATCCGCTCCTGAGATTGTGCTTCTGAAGGAGATGGAAGCTGTGCTGGAGCAAATTAGAAAGGGGCTCAGGCTAAAGGCAGAACTGTCACTCGCAAAAGTAAAGAACTCATGGTATTATAGTAACAATAGGGTGGGCAGGGAATTGACTAAAAAAACTTAAATTTATGAAACAACAGTCAAGAATAAAGAAATTAATATATGGTGGTAAAACCTGCCTTTCCCCTAAACAGATTGCCGCTGCCTTCGGATCTTATTATGAGTCAATTTATAATCTGCCCCTCCTAGCGCCTCAGTTTGGGAGGTAAAATTGTTTCTGGAAATGCTCCAGCTCCCAAAACTGGCGAAAGAGAGAATGGATATGCTCAACAGGGGGCAAGGCCTGGGTACTGACGGCTTTTCGGCCCTCTTCTACCACGTACTTAACCCAGTGATCTAGAGCGGGCATTTAACACAATAGGAAATACATCTGACTTTCTAACGGAGATGATGGAGGCGTGCATCTCTCCTATTCCCAAGCAGAGAAAAGATCCAACCCTAGTGACTAACTATAGGCCCACATCACTAATTAACCTAGACATTAAAATCTATACAAAAACACTTGAACAAAGGATAAAGAGTTGGATCTTGGACCTAGTCCACCTGGATCAAGCAGGTTCAGAGAAGACAATCCCTGCAGGGTCTTGAATATTCTCAACATAATACATCAAAGAAAAATGCCCTCGGTGCCGAGAAGGCATTTGATAGAGTGAACAGGTCGCTTCTGTCTGAGACCGTGCGGACATCATATCTGGTCTCTATTATGAATTAATCCTGGCACTGTACACCAGCTCTAGAGCTAAGATCACGGGCCCATCCTTGGATTCAGAGTATTTTTCCATTAGAAATGGCACAAGACAGGGCAACCCGCTAGCTACACTGCTTTACACTCTTACAATGGAGCCACTGGCTCAGTACCTGCGTAGATCCCAGGAGGTAAGGGGTACCATGACAGGAGATCAGGGACATCTAATCACACTGCATGCAGACAATGTTTTGCTGACATTATCTAAACTGGAAATATTGATACCCACTCTGTTAAAGGTCGTAGAGCTTTATGGAACCTTTTCAAACTACACATTAAATCTCGCAAAAACACAGACCATTGCACTATATATGTCTCAGAATCAACAGAAGGTCTTAACAACATTCGGAGATAGGGGTGCAAGAGCAGAAGCGATTGACTACTTGGGAATTAAGATATGCCCTAGACAGGAGGACTTTGGTCCAGTGAACTTTTATTTCCTTTTTAGCTGAGTTGAAAAAGTTATTGAACCAATGGTCCAAGATAGAGGTTTCATGGATGGAAGCATCCTAAAGGCATATATCATCCCTAAGGCCCTTCATATCTTTAAAACAATTCCCATAGGGATCTCTATAAGCATGCTAAAGGAACTCAACATCCTGTTTGCCAAATTTGTCTGGGCATCTAAAAAGCCTTGAATAGCCAAGACAACTCTTAAACATAGTTTCTAGCATGGAAGTGGTCAGGTGACAGAGGGATGGGTTGGTACAATATTGAGAAAATTAGTTGTAACAACATAGACCCCTCTCTGCTGTGCTGACTAACATTGAAATATTATAAAAAGCTGGACAACAATAGTCAGGGAGAGCATGGCCTCCTGGCTCTGTATTAAGAAAAGAATGAAGATGAAGGGTCTCAAAAAAATGCCCCTCTTGAAGTAATGGCGCTTTGTATCCCTGATTTAAATATTAGGATATCGACCGAGAACCGAGTGCTGAAAATAGGAGGTCTGTACACGGGGGGCGATATTGTAGCCTTCGCAAACTTGAGGAGTGGGTTTGGCCTTACATCAAGTGAACTATTTAGCTACCTTAGGATTAAATCCTTTCTCTTGTCAAATCTCCCTACAGAGCCTGAACAATGGGAAACCTTCTTGTCTTCTGTTACCTGAAGCAATTGTATCTCTAAAGTGCTGAGATATGTTGAATACTATGGCTTAACTGAAAAGGCTAGCTGTTTCCTACGGTGGGAGAAGTACATTAATGTAACCTTTCCTGTAGAGGCCTGTTATAAATCCTGGAGATCTACAAGGAGGGCTATACATTGCATAAACCTCCTTACCCAGTACTTTAAGATTACTCACCGGTGGTACATGGTTCCAGAGAGATTGGCTAGATTTCACTCGAGCTCCGACAATCCCTGCTTGAGGTGCCAACTGGAGAATGGAAGTCACTTCCACATGTGGTGGGCATGCAGTGAACTGACTGATCTTAAGGGAAGACTGTTGGACTTGTTCATGAGAATGTTTGGTTATGGGGGGGAGCTGTCCCCACAGACCTTTCTTTTACATCTGGATCTTCCGGTAACAGATAAATTAGGGTGTATCAACATTTTACTGGCTTTTAAGATATGCCCAGCCAGACAATGGAAAAACAGGGAGACTCTGCAATGGCCAGAAATCGACTTTCAGGCTAAGGCTCAGAAATTAATTTTTTTGGGAAGGAGTGAGAACACGTCTGGTATGTATGGAAAGATATGGGCCCCATGTACCGCAATAAACGCCAATAGCTAGGGGTGAAATTCAGCCAGGATATGGAAGTTAGTTCATTAGTGAGATGAACCACTCAGACAGCTGATTTTAGTGTTTTTCTATTGCCGTCCATTCATTTCTACTCCATAGAATAAGTTCAAACGCTGTTGTACTCCCCAGGTACAGATATACTGTTCAGTGGCTGAATGGGTGCGGAGTATGAATGTTGAGGAGCGAATCATTATAACAGAAAGTTCACCCATTTGTTACAACTAGGTATTAGCGATAGTTCTTTGGAAAGTAAACCATGGCGTTCTCTGTAAAGTATACCACTGCTATAGTACCTATGTATTTATTTACATGTTGTTTATACACCATTTGTTTACTATTTTTGGCAGAATTTTTTTTTTATAAACAATTACAAATTGAAAAATAAATAAAACACAAATGAAAAGGCATGGGTACTTAGAAGTGACTAAGTCACAGGTATGCTGGAATGATAAGTCATATTAGGTTGATTGCCAATTAGGAGCACATATGTGTCAGATAAATGAGTTCTAACAGTTATCTAATGGAGTTCATTCTAAATAAAATATATAAATAAACATAACTCCAATAAACCATTAAACACAACACAATGGAAAATGCTTAACGCCTCAGAACTGCTTGTTCTACAAGAGTACCATCAATATTTTCCCACACATTAAAACAAAGTAATGAAATCATTTTTACCAACGAAATAGATTTTATACAGCAGGTATTTTCAGAGCAGATGTTTTTTTGAAACATATTGAATGTACAGACTAATCCAAAAAACGATTTGGTTTCATGCACAGCCCTTTGGACTTGTAACTAAAATACTGTGTTTGGGTACTACATTTTGCCATGGGCTTTACAAGCAATATCTTGAAACAGACCTACATGGAATCATGTTTTCAATACTAAACCAACCATTGGATCAGTCTTTAAACGTTTATAGCATTTACTCTAAAAGTGGAGCATGGAGAAACGCTACAGTAAGGCCAAAATCACTTGCTAGAAATCTTTTCCCAAATTTAAACTATACACATATTTTGTCATATGTGATGCATTAATGTTTCAGATGCTTTAAGGAATGAGTTAATTTAAAAACATGTTTCAAAAACCTCAATAATATTTTTATTTTATATTTTCAAAACAAAAACAAAAAATATTTGTAATTATGAGTCCATAACTTTCAGGAAGTACATCTTATGATGTATCCGTTTCCAAATATCCAAATACCATTACAAAACACAATGCATTTTTATTCTAAAGTGAATTTGTGAGACAAAGATAATCATGGCGCAATCAGGAGAAACTATTTTTGTTTTCATGGTGATTGTACCACAATTGACCTTTGAAATAGTCCTATATCTATCTAATTAACCACTACAGAGTTACATTTAAATATCATGCACATGCCAGCTGAAGAAGATCCATGTGAGTACTGTTATATACCACTCGTCTGAAGTTCTTTTTAAAATACTATGGAATTAAATTAAATCTCAAATATATAATGTGTTTTGCAAAACAGCTGGTTGTAGGGGTACATATCTTAATTTTTGGGGGGATGTTTCCAGGGCTGGTAAATGGCCAGTATGCATGCCAGCATCGATGAATAGTGTAGAAAGGTCTATAAGAACACAGCAGTGAAATAAGAGAGAACGGATACATGATATACTGTAAGTATGTTAGAATTCAGTTGAGCTCATGTATATGCCTCTGCTTTGAATCAATAAGTCACCTATTTGATTATTTTCAGACTTCAGTGCAATTACTGAAATTGCCGCCATTAATTTAGTTAAAAGTCTGAATCAATCGTCTTCAAGTTTAAATATAATGGTATACTATTCATTCACTCTAAAGAAAAATTAAATAACTCTCTGTTTAGGACAATCCATTGTCCTTCTTGAAAGTCCAAATCTGGGTCAAGTATTTTTCAAATCTAAATTACTATAGATGTGCCCCAATAAGTCTACAGCTATAAATCAATGTTGAAAGCAAATCATAGGAGTTGTACCATCTACCTAAAATGTTCTCTAATTTAAGTGACGGCTTTATGAAGGTTATTATTTTAGATAATTCAATATAGAGAGGAATGTACTGTAATAGGTTACTATGTAGGTTACCACAATAATTCACTATTCCTGAACCTCAAGGCATTCCCCAGCAAAAAAAGAAGGCAAACAATATCATTTGACATAGAGTCCAGATATGTGCAATACAGCCAGCAGAAAAAGAGAGAGTAGTACAGTGGAAGTGAAGCAGTCAAATTTGTCAGAGGAGAACGCCAAACACATGCACACAGAGATACACACATACGAAGGCAAGTTTACTCTCAGCTGTGGGTCTCCTTCTGTGTTAGAGAGACAGTCACCAACCAGACCAGGCTGCCTCCCTTGGAAGAATGGCAGCTGCCAGTCAGAGGATAAATTGGCATGTGGTGTCAAAGTACTTTCTCACACTAGGGATAACTAATTGTTCACTTATGCTTCTAAAGTAGAAAAATAAAGTTTAGTTGTCCTTTAAGCATCCACTTAGCCCTATACAATGTATCCTACAAGAGATATGTACTACAGGTTAAGAAACTCTTGCATTTTCTTTTTGCTTATTTGAAAGCTTGTGTGTGGTAAGTGATATGATGCTTACACATCTATCTTCTGATCCAGAAGCGATGAATCTTCCACAAGGACTTATATCAACTCCACATGGTTGACAACGATTTACATGACCTTCAAATCGACGGACACACCTGTTTTGAAAGAAAGAAATATGTTTTAATGTGTTAGGGGAGGTCAAAAATAACCCTCCTTCATAAAACTGCTGTAAGAAAATATGGGGCCCAGTACTGATGAGAAATTTTTGGCCACCTTCTCTTTGAACATTCACCCAACCAGCCGATAGTGGCGGAATATCAGGAAACGGAAACCAAGAATATTATTGCTCTGACATGCAGTATGGAAGATACTGATTGTATGGCCATGTACATGATCATGTTAATCATTCAGCTTGTATCCAGTCCAGTGCAAAATATTTTCCCTCTCTGGTGTCCCAGTAGTTTGGGAAAAACAGAAGAAGAATGGGGGGGCTGTAGAAAACTGATCCCAAAGTCAGACACACTTGCTTAAAGCAGGGCAGTATCCAGGTATATCATCCCGTCATATGCTCTTTCCTGTCTAAGCCTCACTTAGAATCTAATCCACAACAGATCTGCTGTCTAAGCATCACTTAAAATCAAGTCTTCGCTAACTTTTAGCAGTCAATTAGTTGAGAACTATATTTCCCATGAAGATCAAATATAATAATGCTGGCTAGGTCTGATGGAAAATGTCATTTAGAGATGGAACGCTCACCCACTTAAGGTGGAGGGGAGGAGATAATATTAGAGAAATGAGCAAAATAGAAATTAAATGGGTATTTGACATTGACAGCCTTCAGCCAAAAGGACATAATGCAGAATTCGATTTATTCAATTTTTTATAAGGACTTTCTGTAGAATTTCTCTCTTCTTTTTTAATGAACACACATGGAAAACAAGTCTCTTTCTGCATGTAATGTATTTAACTATGGTGTAGGTTTTTCTTTTTACCCCAAAAAACAAGCAGCAATACAAACCTATATATATCTATATGTGCAAGAATAATATATATACCATTTCAGTATAATACTTTATTTTATTAAAAATATTTTTAAATACATTTTTTATACATATTTTTTCCTTTTTTAATACCAAAGTATAATAGAAGCCCCCAAGATATGTAGAGGTGTTCTGTGTTGCTGCTGTATCAATTGTATTTGAAAAGAACATAATGGCTGTTTGCCTCTTATGCTTCCTGTGTCTTTTTATGTAAAAAACGCCATCCTTGCCAACCAAATGGCCGAATCTCGCGAGATCATGCAAGCAAATCTCACAGAGTGACAAGGTCGCGATGACGTCATCAGGGGTGGAGCTAAGAGATAAACAGCGCGAAACGGACTTCTATTTAAACTTTGTAAGCAGTATGATGATCACACGCCTAGAGGAAGCCTGCAAACAGGCGAAACGCGTAGCGTGACTATCATTACTGCTGTTTTTATTCACACACGGATTTTAATTCATGTCAAAACGGATTTTTGACCTTTTTTATATGCATTTTTGCAAGCTGTCTCTGAACATTACAGGGGACTACAAGCTGCAAGATTGTTCTTTCGTTTTCAAGAAGCATCCACATGTGTAAGATACTATTGTTTTTTATATTAAATTGTTATTGGATATATACTGATCCTTTTCTCTTCCTGATCCTTTTCACTCAATTTATGAGCATTGGAGGAGGAACAAAGAGGACTTTCTACCATATTAGAAGAGCCTTTTAACCTGCTGGGTTTGTGAGTGTAATACTTTATCTCACTTATACCATACTGATATTAAGATATACTGCACTATGGTCTATGTTTTGTTTTCTCTCTTTGCATATATTTTTTAAAACACTGAAGACCATCCATTTGTGCCAGAATTCTACTATCCCAGGCAATTATTATATTCCGGTATTTTTTATGTAAAAGTGGTTCACTTAGCGCACCTACCACCTCAATTCTGTTTTGGGTTACTTTTGCTATATAACACACGTGTGTACACAGAGAAACACACAGGCTGGTGCTGCTTTGGATTAGATTAAGCGCCAGAGTTCTCACATCTTCTCTTTCTAGCTGGCTGAGCATCATGAAACTATAACCCACGGCAAAAGGTGACCAACTGATCACTATGAGAATACCTTCTGCAAACCTATGCAAGAATCAAAGCACAAATGTCATAATGAGTTGGTTCATGCTTGGGCCTGGCATGATATCCCTTGCGGCAGAGATTTTGCATTCACGCTGATGTCAGCCCCATGCAGATGCCATGGCAAGTTAAGGCTAGATTAAGTCACTAGTATATTCACATTTCATAGCTGGATCAGCTTGAAAGATATTTAGTAGTCTATAATTTGATATAGCGTTATAACCACATCCTTCTTAATAGTAATGCAAACTGATATGTATACTACTTATTTGTATTCCCTACAGTCATTTCTGAGGGTATTGTCTTTCATTAGGTTTTATTTTTTAATAAATGACCTAATGCCTGAAACCTGAACAGGGAATTACAAAATCTTGATCCACTATATATATATATATATATTTCACATACTTTTAAAAGACATGTATTGTGTTTGCACTTGTATTAATGTGCGCGAACCCTATGGAATCGGCTTTTATTCATAGATTTATGTGAAATAGTGATAGAAACATGAACTTTTTCCTCTAGCATAGCAAATGGCCATCAAAATCCTTTGTGCTTTCTTAGAGACTCCAAAGGAATGGAGACAATGGGCCTGGTTCAATGACACAAAATATCACTTATTACTGGTTTTAAGACTTTTCTTCTGCAGTCGATGAGATTCAATGGCATGAGATAAAGTAACTCAGGTCAGTGAATAAATCACAATAAGTGAGACATTGAAAACACACCCTAGTGCCTTATTATGGTTTATATCACAACGTCATAAGAGTGACACGGGATATGTTTGTAACTAGTAGAGAACAGTGCAGAATTACATTAAAGTCAACTTTAGGATTCTGGTTTAAACAGAAGCATCTCCACGAAAGTAAAAAAAAAGGTATGTTACAACCTCCTAAGAATAAACTGATGGCATCATAGTCATTGCATTCGCTTTATGAAGACACTTGCTACTGGCAATGTTATGATAGATATTAATTGCAGATGTGGTTCATACAGGCAAAGAGGATTTGCAGAAAACGGTACTCAGCAGGCAATCTAGGTAGCAAAAAGGATTTTAAGGTGAAAGAAATTCAGTTGAATCAAATGGTACACAGCAGCAAGTGGGGAAAAAAGGTGCACTCCAATCAATGGTAAGCTTGATGCGTTTCGAGCATGTGTTTTATCCCTGGTAAATGCATCTTGTAGTAGATAACAATTGTTCACTATTTTCTCTACAGGAGCTATTCACTAAATGGTGAGGTGCAACTGAGTTCAGTTGAGATGAACATTTCACCCTTGGATTCAGATTCAGTTAAGAAGATGTATAATATTAACATTTATTTTGAAAAATACATTTACGCCGAACTTAGCATAGAGAATTAAAAGAAAACCCTTCCATTTCTCCGCCCATATATATCAGCCCCTCTGCTCATTCGTGCACTCCTTCCCTTCCTATAATTTATCTTGCACCAATAAGTTCAAGTTTAAGCTGTGCATTATAGCGCCTGATATTCATAACATTTACTGAGTTCTCCATAATTGATGGTGATACTGTAGGCACATACTGAGTGCCATCTCCAAGGTCTCCGAGTACCACATGTGACACCTGTGCCATAGGTTTGCCATCACTGATCTAGAAGATGCAGAGAGAAGCTGCTTTAAGGTGCCCCTACATTACACTTCAAATGCAGGTTTTAATAAAGTTAAAAATCATTAACTTTACAAAATGACAGCAAGAACTGCCTGTGATTTCAGTAAGTGAAGTGTTATTCTTTTTAGGAAATAAAAATATTATTCTGCAATTTTAACCAAGATATCTTTGAACTAAAAATGCCACTGTGGTTTTCAATCACACGCCACCCAGGAGCATGAGAATTTCGAAAATATTACTTGAGTTTTCTCCATTGCCATATTACACAATCCCACGTTACATAAAATCTGAGAGCAATTTTGTATAATTTTCTAATGCTGATTTTAGAAATACACTAAAACTACCAACAAAAGAGAGATTGCAAAACAAACATGCTTTTAATTTAAAAAGGCAAGTGTTCCATTAAACTAAGCATTCTCATAGACAGCAATACATTGATTATTTGTGAATTTAACCCCTTTGAGACCAATAGGGTGCCAGGACTGTCATGGGAAAACATCCCTAGAGGTCCTTGTCACATCATTGCATCCTTTATCACTCAGACCACAGCATGTGTATAGGAATAGTCTTATAGGATTGGTTTAGCTATTTAGGGGAATGTGAATAAATGTAGTTATTGTGTTAACTAAAAATATTTTGTTACTCTATTAAATAGACATATGTTACTTTTGATTGTATAAATATGACTGTGGGGTTTGTTTTTCATATACACCTAAGATAAATTGTTATCTGATATTTTAGCACATTAATTTATGGAGTATTTATGCAGTAAGTCCAACTCTATACATCAAACATAAATGTTACTATAAAACGAATGCACGTTAAAGTTAGACATGGTAATGCAAGTTACTTTTTTTAATTTTGTAATTCCACAATTAGAGAACTACATTAATCATAGTGAATCTGTGTCTAAATTAATTCCAGCATTTCTTATTGTTTTAAAAACTTCGCCAGTCTATTCGCCTCTATTGCATACATCAAGTTTGACCAAGAAAGCTTTAAGAGGCTAAATTCAATGCACCTCATGATATTCCATGTTTATTGTGCATAAGTACAGCCAGGGACACAGACACAACAATGTATTCCCTTCACTAGGAGTGATCTCTGGGAGTGGAATAATTATCCACAATGAAGTAACTATGAGGATTAACCATATCTTTTACATTGCAAGCAATATGACCAAAAGGTTGAGTTTACTGAACAATAGGATTCATTCAATACATTTAGAGTGTTGTGAAACAGTATTACTGGAGGTGATATTTAAGGTGCAGGAACGTTGCCCCATCAAGTAATAAAGCATAAAATATTCAATAATATTGTCCATGAGTCAACAAAGAAGAATTCTGCAGGAATAACATGATTGACATATTCCTGAATAATCTCATAAAACAGAAGATATTGAAACTTAAATGTGAGGGATACAGCAGACAGTAGAGACCCTTAAGACAAATTGGGTTAATAGAAAGGTTCTCTTGATCTTTCACAAATTTGTGAAGCTGATACCAAACACCGCTTACCGTTTGTGGTTCCCCAACACAAAATGAAAAGGTATAAACTAATTTATGGTTGGAGCGCTTTAGATATTATTTCCCAATATGCCATATTCTATCTGATGAGCAATAATCTCCAAAGTGCTCCCATCAGTGGTATTAACAATTGTAAGGTGTATTTTGAGACATGTGTGGATATTAAAGGGGGGAGATTATTAGTTCTGGCTTAGAAAGAGTGGGGTAGATTTAATGGAGCGCATTAAGTAAAAAGTGATCAGTGCCAGGAGGGTGGGCTGGGATCCCATGCTGGGATTTCAAATGCTAAATAGAGACCTCTAATTGTGATTAGTGAAGGGGTAAGAGTGAAAAATGGGTCCTTGCAGAGAGATCTAGGACAATTAGTAGGGGGAAGTAACAATGGATTTGCCATAGAGAAATAATGTTTGATACTTAGGTGAGAGCTGTTTCAGTAGAGTGCAGGTGATTGTAATCTGACTGAAGAGAGTCAAGGAGGAGAGCGTAATAAATTCAGCTTCCTAAAGCCTTTCAGTTCCAGCCATTTCTAGAGCATGAGTTCTATAAGCAGCACATTCAGTTAACAAAACTTGGTAATTCAATGTGCTCTGGTGCAAATCTTTATGTTTAAAGCAAATTTGACCTCATGAAGAAAGATAGCTATAAAGAACAGGCTTATTACAATTTTAAGCTAAATATCTAGTTGAAGGTTATTATTTCCCCTTCTGCTTTCATTTTTAAATATTATTTGGATTATAACACCCTGCTTAAAACAAATCTGGTAACCAAAGTTAATAGAACACACTTCTATAATGCTAAAGAGAATTTACACATACTTTTCAGAGTTTACAAACATAAGGCCAAGGCACCATTTCTGAAACCACAGAACTGCTAAAACCTAAAATAGCATTACTTCATCAAACCAAAGGCTGACCACAGTGTATGCATAATGATAACTTTCAAAAGAAAGTCAACCTTATTTACAGTAATAAAAAGAACATACATAAATCTCGTCATTAAGACTAATACCACACTAAATAAATGTAACAAGGCATCTGTACTATTACCAGTATGTAGATAATTTTAAAAACAACCCTTAATTTCAGTGAATTGTGAACCACAATTCACTAGTGACTATTTATTTATTTGCATGTTTAATTGTTTGTATACATTTTAATTATAAATGTAATACGAGAGAGAGAGAGACGGAGAGAGAGAGACGGAGAGAGAGAGAGAGAGAGAGAGAGAGAGAGAGAGAGACGGAGAGAGAAAGAGAGACGGAGAGAGAGAGACTGAGAGAGAGAGAGAGAGAGAGACGGAGAGAGAAAGAGAGACGGAGAGAGAGAGACTGAGAGAGAGAGAGAGAGAGAGAGAGAGACGGAGAGAGAGAGACGGAGAGAGACGGAGAGAGAGAGACGGAGAGAGAGAGAGAGAGAGAGAGAGAGAGAGAGACGGAGAGAGAAAGAGAGACGGAGAGAGAGAGACTGAGAGAGAGAGAGAGAGAGAGAGAGAGAGAGAGAGACGGAGAGAGAAAGAGAGACGGAGAGAGAGAGACTGAGAGAGAGAGAGAGAGAGAGAGAGAGAGAGAGAGAGAGAGACGGAGAGAGAGAGACGGAGAGAGAGAGAGAGAGAGAGAGAGAGAGAGAGAGAGACGGAGAGAGAGAGAGAGAGAGAGACGGAGAGAGAAAGAGAGACGGAGAGAGAGAGACTGAGAGAGAGAGAGAGAGAGAGAGAGAGAGAGAGACGGAGAGAGAAAGAGAGACGGAGAGAGAGAGAGAGAGACAGAGAGTTATTTTAGTTATAACACTAAATATGAGTAAAGAAGATACTAAATATTACTTTACTACTTACTAGTATTACTGCAACAATAACAATTATGACTGAGTGACTAACAAAAAAATAATAATCCAGGAGTGGTAAAAGTACCAATCTCAACAGCTGCATGATACTTTTACATGTATCAGTGTGTTAGACAAGCAAAAGCTAGCTTTGACAGTAATAAAATATTACTGTGACAAAGGACCAATGTATAGAGGAACAGAAATATGTATAAAGTGGTTCTACATAGAGATTTCTATCATGGTCCACATTACAGTATATATCCAAACAGATGAAATGAGCAACAGCATGCATAAGAAGTGTTATTTTTCATACCGTAAACTTCTAATATCCCACAATTTGAGGCCATCCCCAATGGCAGTTGTCACAAAAAGATTGTAGGCCTCGGGTTGTTGAGTGCTGAATGCAGAACCCTGTACGAATAAAAGGCACAGTGTATATTTGAAGAGAAATAAGGATTAGTAAAGTATAATCACAGCAGTATTGGTATATTTGACCATCAACTGATGATTATGACTCATAATTGAAATTGTAATTAAGTATAAAATTCATAAAGCATTTGTGGGTTTTGCATCACCAGATAATATGCAATATAAAACATTCTCTAACTTATGTGTTAATCAATGGGATTGATTTAAAGTAACACTATTTCTTAAATAACAAAGTAAAATCTCGTGTGAGTCCTGAGAGTGGCTTTACATGATGAATACTTGTTAGGAAAGATGGGATGGGCATTTGTATTCATACTGTTAAAGAGGAATATGACATTATTATTAAGAGTTATGCATAGTCTTAAAAATCTACGTCATAAAGAGACCATTCATTTAAAATGTAATAAAGAGCCATATCAGCTATCAAAGGCTGCCAAAGCATTGTGATGGCTGTATATCAAACATGGTTCATTTTCTTGATTGTGCAACCTCAATGACATTACATGAAAATAAGGTTTATCCATTATGGCAGGATAATTACGTATGAAACCACTTACTCGAAAGCTTCCTAGTACAATGTATAGATCATTTTAATGTTTTACATTAACTTGTTAAAAATAATTAAGGTGACAGTTACATTTTTATTAAAGTTTTGTTTGATGCTATACTGCAATTTAATACATACTTGGTCCCCAGTAAAAGAAAGTCAACCCTAAAGCACCAGACAACAGTTCATGAAAAACAACATGCTTATGGACAATTTTTATGGTATATGTTATATAAGGCACACTTCCTTTACATTTGTTTTTTAAGGACCTTTATGTGGCAGTGTTGGGAACAGGAGGAATTACTGAATTTTAATTTAATTTATTCAGTATGATTATTTGATACAGTGGTGTAGTAATGATCATTATCCTTCTATTTCTTGCCCCCAGCCTTCTTTCTTGCTCTTTTGCAAAATCAATAATTGTTTTTGTTGCTACAGGTTGCATATCCCTTATCCAAAATGCTTGGGACCAGAAATATTTTGGAGAACGGGTATTTTTGGATATTGGATCCTTTTCACTAATCAGCTATATTAAAGCCTCTGAACACTCATGAAATAAAGTAGTATCAATCCAAATACAATATGGGGCAAATAACTCACTTTTACTGTGATGTAGTTTGACTTGAGACATCGTTGGGAGGCCTGCACACCTGCCATTATATTATCAAATTTAACACCCCGAGTTTGACATAGAAAACACCCCTAGGTACGAATCTTCCCCATTAAAAGTAATGGGAGGCGAAATGATCAAATTTGGCACCTGAGTTTGTGTAATAAATGGTTAACAGGGCTACCAAAATCCCTAACTGATTTCTCTTACACAATATTTTCTTAATATCAACAATATCATCTAATATATAACTCTGTGAGACACACAGAATGTTCTCATTGTTAATGCTAATGAATTTTTCTTTAGCTAAATGATTTATATGTTCCATTAATAGTTTGTTTTTTTAGGAAAGAAAAACAAGCTCGACTTTCTATTCTAAACCACAGCTGATGCTCTCCTTCCATATGACCCCCTTGTGATTTTCCCTATCCACAGCCTTGACAGCATCCCATGCTTACCTAGCCCAAAATCACTCAGCTGACTATGCAAAAGAACAGAACACCAGTAGCTAAATGTCTGTACACGTGTTGTAAGTGATACTTGGGCACCTCAACACCGCTAAGTGTTTTACCAGATCACAATGTACTTAAGTATATACTTACATATTCTTAGAACTGCTGAAAAGATCCCAATCCAATAAGAATTTGAATTAAAAACAGACTTGAGAGCAATGTTTAGCTGCTGCATATTTTTCATTAAAAATACCACACATTACAAATCGTTTAAAAATATCAAGGATGGAGGAAGGAGGTTGTTGGTTGTAAAAATGTTTAATTAACTCTTCCGCTACCAAATTATAAATTACAGGAAATGGAAGGTTCATGTTTCTTTAACCGCTTTTCCTTCCAATGTACAGAAATATATTAAATACATACATACTTTTGAGATAAAAGCTGGAAAAACATACACTTATATTGCCACGTAAAGGAAGTCATGATCTTATTTTCATAGACTTGAAAATGCAGGGAGATAGAATGGGGATCAAATCAGAAAATTAATTTGAGAAGGGATAATGATATAATTTAATTAAACATAAATCCATGCATGGGCAAGATTCAGCATTTGAGCCACTCTGGGCTAATTAGAAACATACAGTGTGTTGGCAGGTAAGAACCATTCGGCCCTTGTAGTCTGCCCTAATTTTGTTGTTGTTTGCCCAATGTATTAGTTCCTGGCCTTATCTTATATCTAGGATAGCCTTATGCCTATAAAATGTATGCTTAAACATCTTCACTGTAACAACCTTTGCCACTTCTGCTGGAAGACAATTCCATATATTAACTACGCTCTCAGTAAAGTAATACTTCCTGATATTACTCCAGTTTAAGACTACGCTCTCTTCTTTTAAATATACTCTCCTCCTTTACTGCATTGATTGCCTTTATGTATTTAAATATTGCTTTCATATCCCTCTGTCTCGTCTTTCTTCCAAGCTATATCTGTTAAGATCCTTTAAACTTTCCTGGTAAGTTTTATCCTGCAATCCATGAAACAGTTTAGTATTAAAATAAGTACAGCATACATAACATAGGCTAGGTGGAACGGCCCTTTTAAAAACATTTCGGCATAAAAGGCTACAGTAGAAAACTGCTTATTGAAAGTTACTGGAAGACTTATAAGTTTGCCTGGTAGGGATGGTTACGCAATGAAGGTTAAGTGACTTACTAGAGTTATACTTGATAGAGTTACTACTACAGGTGGATGACCACGGTGTGGTAAAGACTGCTAAAGTAGCTAGATGTCCTTATATATTTATTTTTGGATAGTGGGACTTGAGTATCTCTTTTGTGAGAAGTCCATATTTGGCTTCTCACAGCCCCATTTTTGTGGCTCAACAAGGCTCAAAAATGAGCGTAATGATGGCCCACTTCGTAATGTTCTGTCCAACTACCTTTGTTCTTTTCTGTCATGCTGTACCAAGATTTTGGTATTCTCTATTCTCTCCCCAAAATGCCCTTTAAAAACATCAGTTGACAGACACTTTACTGAGTGGGGTGTGAAAGGTGCAATTATACCAGATTTAATTAAGTCAAATTGTTATATCTTACCGTATTCTGGCAGATTTGGTGCACTGCTCTTGAATGGACATCTGGAATCAACGCCACTCTGCAGCCTACATTTAAATCAAAAATTTCTAAATCACGATTGCTTCCAGCAGCGAGGACAATATCTGAAAGATTCAGGTTCAGGATGAATTTTTTTTTTAGACAGTACACACCTAGTTTTCTTTTTAAAAAGGTATACAACAATATGTTGACAACGTAGCAAGGATTGTAGGTGTCCAACTCTGGCCCTTTAACTGCTGCTGAACTACAAATCCCATAATCCTCCAACTGCAAGGGAGTTGTGCATCAGATCTGTGCTCCCTCATGCATTCCACCAACCAAACCTGCAGAAAGGTAGTACCTGGCTGCCGGTTCTTATTTCCTGGCCATGGCAACCTGACATCTGGGATTTTCTCAAAAAGATGATCCACACAGAGAACACAACAATATAAAAATTAAACACAGAAGAGCAAATATGTTTTTTCCTGGTATACTGTTTGAGAAAATGCTATTGCAGTATACAGTACTTATTATTGTTACACAGTCATTCTGTGTTTTCACGGTTATTGCACACCATTTTTTTGGCCACTTGACTTACTATATATGGAGGAGCCAAAGGTGATATCAAAATACCTCTACTTAAACTTTATTGAGGCTTAATGAGGATGAAGTGGCTGGAAGCTAGCCTACAAAAATACATAAAAACAAACCCTTTTTTCGACTTTGGACAGTGTTTTTAAATTCTTTAGATGAGGACATCAAAACGAAAATATATAATAAATTCTGCTACACTGATTGGTACTCTACTGAACTCCTCCATAATAGAAACCCAATAGTACTAAATACCTACGATTATAACATCCACACTAGTGGTCCCTGGTTTACACTCTTCTGCGGGTAAATACAATGGGGGGGGGGGGGGATCTGGGTATTTAGACGGATGTTTCTGAAGTTTTCATGTTTTGGTTATAGATTTCTTTTGGTTTTATTGTATTCAGGATGAGAGGCCGCCATCTCTACCAATTGTCATTCGCTTAACATACTGTCTGCAGGTAGAATCTAATATCCCTCAACAAATTAATATGTTTTACCTATATTAACCTAGGAAAAGAGAAAAGTGTGGTCTACTATGTTCCTATACTACAATGGTATCTGTAAAATGTCTACTATCTGATACCTGCTTGCAATTCTGTTGAAAATAAAAACAATTTAAAAAAATAAAATATCTCTTCCTGGGAAGGAGAATAAACCTATTCATAATAGATGCTTTTAATGTGTTTTAATTCTGTTTAATTTTCCACCCAGAGGATGATAAAACATTGCTTCTTTAAAGAAAAATATAGATTCAAAGGAGTTTCATGAATGCAAGTTTACCCTGCAAGTTCTTCATATATCTCCTGTAAATGGCTCAATTTCACCATAAAACTTTCATTTGCACCATCTGGAAATACTTCAAGAAACAGAAAAGTACGCACAAACGGTCCTAAAAGCTAGTCCACAAAACCCACCCATAAAACTTCAATTTCCGTTGTTATGACAACCACAACATAATATCACATGGCCACCTTGTCTTAACGAGTGGCTTGTAGGGGTCTAATATTTTGCATGCCTGGGTCCATGGTTGAAGGACATTGTTGCTATAGTGTCTTGTCACTAAATCATGTAACTCACCAAGGAAATGTAAAGATATCTCGCACTAATCTGTTACTCACGGGATTACATTTTTAATTTGCGACTAATCCCCAGATGTATCTCTCAACCAGCGCACTTTACCTTGAGGCAACGAGATTTAGTTCATAGAGCTCAATGAAATAATTACATTTTAAAGTCGGGGCATATATGACAATGGTTTCCTATTTAAAAGTACCAAATTCTTCCACACTTCACAGTGCCCAACACCAACTTTTCACCACAAACCCATCCTGCTCTCCGGTGAAATAATGAGGTGACAAAATTAATTTAGAAATACCATAAATATATAATTTTAAATGAACCTTGCTGCTAGATTAAATCAATCTTACTTCTAGATATGATTATACTCATAGTAGTTAGCTGGAGATTAATTATATTAATACAGAATAGACCTATTAATCACGCTACTCTAACGCAAACAAGACTACCATAATGCCAGCCACATACTTTCTTTCCCTGGCTCTAAATAATCCTCATTACATTTACATTCCTTGATTATGATTTTTACAACATGGTAAGTTTTTTTAGCTTATCATGTGCCACTGTTGTTTCTGTTTCTTAACATATTCAGTATCTCACAAAAGTGAGTACACTCCTCACAGTTTAGTAAATATTTTATTATATCTTTTCATGTGACAACACTGAAGAAATGACACTAGTAGTAAGTGTACAGCCTGTATAACAGTGTAAATTTGCTGTGCCCTCAAAATAACTCGACACACAGCCATTAATGCCTAAAAAGTTGGCAACAAAAGTGAGAACACCCCTAAGTGGAAATTGGGCCAAATTAGCCATTTTCCCTCCCCGGTGTCATGTGACTCGTTAGTGTTACAAGGTCTCAGGTGTGAATGGGGAGCAGGTGTGTTAAATTTGGTGTTATCGCTCTCTCATACTGGTCACTGGAAGTTCAACATGGCACCTCATGGCATAGAACTCTCTGAGGATCTGAAAAAAAGAATTGCTGCTCTACATAAAGATGGCCTAGGCTATAAGAAGATTGCCAAGACCCTGGAACTGAGCTGCAGCACTGTGGGCAAGACCATACAGCGGTTTCACAGGACAGGTTCCCCTCAGAACAGGCCTCGCTATGGTCGACTTCTTTGGTGGGGGGAGGGAATGAGATAGAGGGGATATAATAGAAACATTTATATACATACAAAGGGAATCAATACGGCAAAGGAGGAGAGTATGTTTTAAAAAAGAAAAAACTACCACAAAAAGAGGACATAGTCTTAAATTAAAGCTTTAAAAGTAATATCAGGAAGTATTACTTTTACTGAGATGAGAGAGGATGCATGGAATAGTCTTCCTGCAGAAATGGTAGAGGTTAACACAGTAAAGGTGTTTAAGCATGCACAAGGTTGGCATAGGGCTATTGTAGATATAAGATAAAGCAAGGGTCTAATGAAAGTTTTCAGATTATATTTATTTATTTACAGGCAGTAATTGGATGGATTCCATTGGTCGAATGGTTCTTATCTGCTGACAAATTCTATGTTTAGCATACTGCTTAAGTTGGGGGAGTGCTATCCAAATGTGAAACATTATTTGAAAAATCCAAGATTTACAGACAGTTTTCAATGTTCCTTAACATTGCTTTAATGCTTCCTATGGCTTTGTACATTGTATTATTTTAATTTCCAAGTTGTGCATCTAAACAAATTTTCAATTCTGAAATAGTTTATAGTTAAAACAAGTGCCCTCAAACTTTTGACTGGTACTATATCATGTATAAGAGTGTCATATTATCTCAGTTCATTAATGATTTTACTCGTATGCGGTTCAGTAGCTGCAACTGATATTTAACTACAGAAAATAACAGTTTCAAATATTTAAATTATATACTGTGGTTCAGATAACCTACTATTTAAAAAAGGACACTTAGAAAAATAAGCAAATGCTGCAATGCTGTGCAGTCCACATCTTCATGAACATCAATTTTAAATTGGCAGATCAGGTAATTCGGAAACGTTTGTCCTATTTTAGATTGTATTAGAACATATTGTAAGGTCAAAGTACACAATGCAACAATGAAAGGATACAGGAATAAAAGTCATTCACAGATGAAAGTCCAGTAATCTCCATAGCTGTGTCCATCTGGAACTTCTGTATCGTTTTGCACGTGCTTTTCCGCTTGTATCTAAATAGAAAAGTCATATATATTTTTAAGTATAAACTACGCAAATACTATTAATGCAATATAGTGTGAGCTGAAACTTGTATTTTTTATTTTCATTACTCGATCAGTTTTCCCCTTCAATTTTGTACTATGGCAAAGATATTTACATTTTTTTTCTTGTCATATTTGTATGTATATATAAGTATATGAATTGGTTTTTAATGTAGAAATGTGTGCATTAACGTTTTGTACTTGGTCCCCAGGATATACCTAAAAACAAGAGAAATCTTAAAGAATTAATTCTGGCAAATACATATAAAAAAAATAAACAGAAATATGTGTTATGTCTGCCAAGATGCCAAGATGTTCCCAATTGCAAGAAAATGTAAGAGATTGGACACAGTTCAGTTTTTGTTATCAAATGAGACATTCTTCTTTTAGTTGTTATCAGTAACATAAAGTGATGGTTCTGATAAACTCTGTATTCCATGGAGATACATTCTAATGATGTCACTAGTACATATCTCTAGTTCATGATATGGTCAGGTCATGATGTGCATACTTGCTTATTTTTTTCCAAACATATTTTACAGTTATTTTTTACTTGGTATAACAATGGTTGGTTATTTTACTGTGTGAAATCTGGCCTTTAGCATATAAACGTATTTCCCCAGCAATAGTTGAGTACTGCTTCTAGTTCTTTGTGATGTAATTTTGTCTACAGATATATCTATCCATAAATGTCTTGAGACATATCTATCCCTATATTTTTATCTATCAATATACATACTATGCCTATATAGATATACATATATGGGAATATATATATATAGATATAAATAAAGTGCAAATTTTAAACTATGATGATACATAAATACTTTTCAGAATATCAGGATATCTGGGCCCCTTTGGAGAAAATATGAAAAAATACAAATCAAGGCCTCATATGGAACCCACCTTCATTAATTTGTATAAATATGTTTCTTTGTGTCACTTCACGAACTGCATAATAGTGAATATATATCTCTTTAGACCTCACACTAACACCAGGCACGTCATGTGTCGCAAAGGGGTACTGTACGGAGACCATTCAAAAACCAAGCTTTGTTTCCAGCACTTATGTATATCAATGGCCTCAGCCATTGCTACAAAATAGGAAGAAAGTATTTCTAGCACTTAACACAAAACACAGAATCCAGGTTAACTTTACACAAAAATACAAGGTGAGAACTGATCTTCTATAAAAATATAGGCATTAAAAAAAAATCTAATAAACTTCAGTACTTTCTCCGCTCAGAAACAGAGGATACCATATTGCCTGGGCCACATATCCTCTGCTAATGTGTCCAGTGACTGTATATTTCTTATTATTTCTTAGCAAAGTATTATTTGATGGATGTTTCGATTTAAATTCACTGTAAAACACATAATTTTTTATGTGATATAAATTAGTATAAATTCTAATATTGGCCCTGATTTTAATGACCTGTAATGACAACACAATAACTGTAGCTTGATCATTTTTAATGACTACACAGTAGCTGAAATCATTAATGGCAGACTAAACTTTAGTTTTCACTTGTGCTTCTATTATAGAAGCATAAGTGAAAAACCCGCGTGTATTTGTACCCTTGGGGGAAGGGTACACTATTACAGTATTTTTTAACTCTTGCTTATTTTAAGGAAACAATTATTTATTTATTTTATTTTTTAAAGTTTTAACTATCTATTTTTAGATTGTGTATTATGGTTACTAGCATTTGAATACTAGAATAGCTTAGTCTATTTTATTATTTGGACTGCACGATTCTAACATTAACAGTACATTGTCATTTTAAATTGTATAAACTGAAATGACTACTACCGTATCAATACAACTGTTCAGTTCTTTCAAGGTCTGTTTGTAAACCAGATATCATTTTCTGTCATTGAATCAATTAAAATATTCAAAACTGCTCTCCTTAGCAATAATATAACCAAACAGTTATCTTTGTTGGAAATTGTAACTCTATACTGAATGACAAGTCTTTAGTGCTATGAATCAAAATATAATAAATTTATAAACTACAAAAATTCTAACAGATGTACTGTGTAATATTACACTTCTTTTAATCCTTTAAGTGCCAGAGAACACATCCAAGAATTCGTTGACGCTCAAAGTATTATTAGATCTAAAAATGTCTTCATTTCCGTTCATAATTTCTGAAAAACACATTCATATCCAGATTCATTTTTTTACCTCATGAAGAACCAAAGCTATCCTGTTTACTGGATTACCTATGCTTGATTTCAATAATTATCAGTTTAAAGTGAGACACTTACATACTGAATGCAGAATTACCATATGTATATTTTAAAAATGTATTCTTCTATAATGAGCTGTTAAATGAGACTTAACAGTTACGTTTACATATGAATAATCTACATAATCTTGAGTTTGTCTAAGACACTAAAGAAATGGAATACTTTTTTTTAAATATGCTTACATCTTGGTCTGCGTGATATCACAAAACATGAGGCCAAAAGAAGAACTTGAACTAGCAAGTAACTAAGATGAAGAATCATGTACATTTTTACCTCATTTGCACCTGGTGCAAATTATGATTTTTTAATTATGATTCTTTATAGAAATCACTATCAGTCCAACCTAAGCAGAGTATCTGCTTTGAAAGTATTTCCAATATAAAAGTCTGACCTAATACTAATCACTACTTTTTCTGAATGTCATTATTCTTAGAGACAGAGCTTGATAAACGGCAGGAATCGGGGGGGCTATGGCGCCTTAAATCCCTACTGCTGGCTCCCAACTTGATTATTTTAGACAAAATGCAAAATAATCATTGTGTCCTAAAAATAACTAGGCTAGCGAAAGACAAAGTGCCCTAAAATGAACATGGCGTGAGAAAGACATGTGGTGTCGAAACGTTGCCTAGAACTGATTAAGTTGCCTTCACTTTACCAGTGCTGAGCAGTATCTTTATTTCTAGATGAAGATATATGACTTTTCATCACACATTGTGTCATTTTTAATATTAAAAATAATCCATAAGCCTTGCACAACATAAAAATTCCAGAGAAGAAATGTAATTACTTAGAGCATAGAACAGTCACAATTATATTTGTATTTTAACATTATATCCAGGGATTGCTAAGGAAACAAACATATCATAGCACAGAACGTACGCTACTGATAGGGATCACTGAAATGAGTATAAGTAAAGCGTTTCAAATGTAGAGAATGTCTATTTAGCCCAAAAAACAACTTGAATAATCGGCCAGGCTGACATAAGTGTATTTACGCGAAGTTAAACCTCACTTGATGATATACATATCTCTGCATGAGTTTCTAATTCAAGTAAAATAAGCCACAAATGATTATTTGTACTAATAAACACCATGAAATCATTTTCTTTCCATATGAATTTCTGGAAAAGAACATTCTAATGATGCTGGAAATATTCTGGGCTAAAAACAGAATATTCCTGTGACTTTGAAAGTATAATGTTCAAATTGCTAATAGAGACAAAAATTGTTGTGAAGCAAATTTTGATACCCTAGACCAGTCTTTCAATGTCAGCACTTGCAAATTATTTCTTTAGAATTTCTGGTTTCGGCGCTGAGCATAGTGGGACAACCAAAATGCTGCTGGTAGTCACTAAGCTCACATTGTGTTCAGTTCCAGAAAAACTTGTATAATTTGAAACTAAGAGCTACGGTTAAATACAACTAACAAAAAGAATCTAACCTCGTGAAAGCAAATCTAAATGAGTGATTAACAGGTATTTATGATACTTCTATTAGTTTCTTTTAAATACGTTTTGGTGTTTCATTAACGGGCAAAAATTTAAGATTTTTTTGCCTGTACATTTTTTACCAGTTGCCATTAAATCAAAGTTTGTGTAATTGCCACACAGAACGTGTTTTAATGGCATTTTTTTTTTTTTACTGGCACCGCTTAACCTCCATAGAATGTATGGAGGTTGTTAGAGGGTGCAGTATTATGTTTAACAGGTGGGGTACTGATATTACCAATCCCTTTAACGGCGAATGCCCATAAATATAATGAAGAATAAGATTCATTAAATCTTCTGTATGCAAAGTATAAGCAGTATATATATACAATATATATAAGAGCCACCTAAAAACTTTTTTTTCGTAGTCTTTCTTAGTTCTTAGTCTCCTGCATTATTTTACTTACATATTGTCTACCTTGTGGGATTTTTGTTGGATGAAAACAGATTCTGCATATTCCTCGGACCTCTTTTCAAAAGGACACTTCTCTGGACACAATTTAACAGACCATGGATGATTCCTGTATGTCTTAACAGATAGGCTTATTGCAGTCACACTGAATCCACTCCTCAATGTAAACTCACTTATTTTAGCAGGAGAAACTCACCACGTTTGGCCTCACCTCAAATCACCTGCAACTCTCTGGCAACTTCCTCTGTATTATATTTTACATATATCTGTTTCTAACATTGTTCCAATAATGCTGTATTTTTTACGTGAATTGTAATGTAAGATGGGCATTTCACATAGCGCTCTATATTGTGTCTGAATCATATAAGTGACATTGTAATGACAATACAGCCATGGATTATATTTCTTTTGTGAGTGCCCCTGAATAAAACGGCAGCGTGGCTCTCCTAACTGTACCTGACAGTATTGTGATAATTCTAGGAGAACAGCACAACACACAGAATCACACACGCACAGTGTTTCCCCATTGAAAATAATGGGGACAGCTTTGGGTTTGTGGACATGAGATGTTGCACTTATGTTCAGGGTGTGTACACCTTTTCATAGGATTGAAAGAAGGCTTCCAATGAACGTCTGCATATCTCCTTTAAGGAAGCAGGGGTTAAACAAAACATGTCCCAGGAAATTTAAGTAATCCCGAAGTGTATCTTAAAAGATACACACGGTTTTACTATCTGCTGTGTCTCACATGCGAGACACAGCACATCCTGGTTGTTGCATGCTGACGACATAGTCAGCCTAGTTAAGACCTAGTTAAGGTCCCCCCTACTGATCCAATGCAGAAATGAGGGTCTCTCTTTGCGCTAGCAGAGAGAGACAGTCGCCGACCAGACGGCTGCCTGCTTCCTATGGAAGCATGGCAGATGTCGGTCAGGATAAACTGGCGTGTACTATCAAAAGTACACGCCAGTTTATCCTCATACTAGGGACAGCTAACTTTTCACTTGTGCTTCTATATTAGAAGTACAAGTGAAAAATAAAGTTTAGTGTCCCTTTAAAAAAGGAGTTTTAAAGGTAAAACTCAATGTAACAGAATCCTTTACAATTATGTTTTTTAAATCTATTAGAATGAGGTTTAATTCCAGCGGCAGTAAAATAGTAACTCTACTGCATAATAGACATCAATGTGAATTAACATGGCTGGTATGATGTACATCAATTGCCATGACATACTGGGACGATTATTATTTCTTAGGCTACGCTCTGTCGCCTACATTAAACACGATTCTGTCTTCATGGTAATTTAATGTATTAATGCAATACTGTTATGCTCAGTCAGGCAGGGTACACTTGTTACAAAGTCAGGGAATGTGAATGTGAGGGCTCAACAAATACTTTAAGTAAGGTCACCCAGTGGGCACAGAGAAGATGCAAAGGGCTACACTATGGATGTAAAGTAGTGTTGTGGGACAAACACAGCATTGAGCACATAGGCTGATAAATTCTGCCCCTTCTTCCTCCACCTACCAGGCAGATACAGGTACAACTTAGGAAGCTCACAAAAGGACTGCAGGAGAGATTTTGCAACTCCTCACTGTCACAGAGAGTCAAAGCCTGTCACTCTCATTGCCCACATTAGAATTGTATGAACCTACAGATTAAAGACTTTTTATAAAAGGGAGTCTCCCTTACATGGCACCACAGTGAAAGAGTTTAAGCATGTATGGGATTTCAAGGCTATTCCAGATATAAAATAAGTCCAGGGCAGAATTGGGCAGACTAGATGGGCCAAATGGTTGTTACCTGCCGACACATTCTGTGTTTCAATGTTAACAGGAGACCGTGAATAAACAAGAAAAAAGTCTCAAAATATGTAAAGAATTGATTAATATGTAACTTTATTATATTGAATTAAACACAATGTGCAATAAACGTGTGCTCAAGTGTCAAATAGTGAATAAACTACTTAAAAGCAAAGTGCCAGAAAATATAGTATACCATATTTGCTTGAATATAAGATGAAAAACAGACAGTCAGAGAAGCACACCAAAAAACAATATGTTGTAACTGTAATAAATACGGAGCATCACCCCAGGGGGAGTCCACAAAGCGGAGTCTTCTTGATAAAGGCTTATTGCCAAAACGTCGGTGACCTCCTTTCTTTTTGCGCATTGTGTCCCCTCCTGTCTGTCTCCCTTTTTTTACTCTTTGTACTTTTGGCTATATTTTGTGCTATATGGTCTGCATTTATTTTGTAAGTACATTCTGTCTTTGCTGTTTATCTGTATTTTTTGTATTTATTCCATATATTGCACTTTATATTGCACTTTATTAAAAATATTTTTGTACTATATTCTTGCTAAGTACATTGTTTGCACTTTATTAAAAATATTTTTGTACTATATTCTTGCTAAGTATATTGTTTGTGGTTTTTGTGTGCTCCCTCTACTCCTACTTTTGTTAAATATAAGATGACCCTGATTATAAGACGACCCCCTCCAAACTTTGGATATTCTTTTAGGAAAATAAGAAAAAGTCTAGAAAAAGAAAAAAAATGCATTTCTTGTTTTTATTTGCCAATCTGTCCCCCAGCCATTAGCCAAAGGATCCAACCCCCCCCCCCCCCCCCCCAGACAGTCATCTGCCCTTAGATTTAGCCAATCGTGCCCCCCACACTTTGCAATTTCTGCCCCCAGACTTACCCAAAGCTCCTGCCCCTCGCGGACTTGCTCTGAATCTCCCTGGTGCCTAGTTGGGGCAGCCGATGGATGTCTGCGTGATGCGTGCAGTCATCCTCCGATGCTGCCCGACACTTCCAAGTTCTATGGAAGATCGCCAGAACGTCACATGACCTCCCGGCTTCCATCACAGAAGTCTGATGGAGGTGCTGGGCAGCAGTGGAGGATGTCAACGCGCATCGTCCAGACATCCATCAGCTGCTTACGAGGGAGATCCAGGTCCCCTGCAGCCAAAAACCTTGTCTTATAGTCGAGCAAATATGGTATATGTCATATCTTATACAGATATATTCTTGGTATCTGGACTTACTATTGGATACAGATATATAAGGCTGTTATTAACTAAGTTTTCTCCAAAGTTATAATATTTGTACCATTTCTTTTTCCTGACCAGGTATATTTCAGGGCTAACCAAATATGTAAACATGTATTTGTGACTTGAATGCTGTAACCAGAGAGAATGTACACACAGGGGCAGATGCTAGTTTGAATAATTTGAGTGCTCAACGGAGATTTGCCTTATAACAATATTCATTTAGTTTAGCCAACACAAATTGCATATAATAATGATGTAGCAAGATTGTGACAGGCTGTTCCTACATCCGCTATTAAAATAATAATTTGCACACTGAAGCGGTCCTAGAGTAGATATAAATCAATTATTTTTGGTACATATAATCTAAGCTCCATGAATGTGTAACTGAGTTTCATGATCTCACTGCGCTGCCTTATAATGCAGTTCATATAGTTTAGCCACTGCAAACAAACGGTTTGTAACCAAATGTAACAATATTAAAGTGATGCTTTCTTGCTCCACTTGAGTGGAATAGAAATAAATCAATCATTTATTTAATTTTATTTAGGATCTTGTGATATAAATTACGTAAATGTTCAACGGAAAAAAGTCAAAGAAATGCAAGAATGCCTTCCAATGAAATTAAAATAATGTAACCGCTACAGATCATTGTGAGCCGACCCTGTAAGTAGTACTGGCACTGGTGTTTAAAGTCACATGATCTAATAGAGCAGTGTGTCCATCAACTAGGCTAAAGAAGAATTCTCCCCTCACTTGCTGATGTTTCAATACAAATTTACATTGAACTAGAATCCAGCAAGAGGTTAAATTAAATCTCTTGTGCCATAATTTTGGGTCAATCTGAATAATATCATCAGACTCTTGAGGATCGAACTTTCAACCAATCTCCATAATTTATAGTAGAGCAAGTTAACCAGCCCTTAGCACATCTCATTATAAGTAGAATTATAAGTAGAATTCGTCTGAAACCGATCTAAAGTATGTGCACTTAGATTGACTGTATTATACATGGCGGCCATTTTTTTCACCCTTACTGAAGAACCAATCTCACTACTGTATTGGAAAGCAGAAGTGGGGAGTCACTTCCACTTATAAGTACGATCTGTGCAAGTATGTGTGTATTCATGTCTAAATACATCCGGATGTAGACATGTCTTGGAAGCATATCACATACTGTTCGTTTACAGGGATGGATATATGTATAAAAATCAAATTTTTATTCATTCCACCTTGAAAAAAGGCTTAACTTTTCCTTTAAGAGAATAACAGCAACAGTTTGTAATTATAGGGTTGGATGGGCTTGTCTGATTATATTTTATTTTCATTCAATACAAACTTAAAATGTAACCAATATGTGTGTTCAAAATACAGCTATTTTATTGAGTTTTCCCATAAACCCATTATGCACACCACCACATCTTCAAAAAGATGACCTTGCAGAATATTTACCACACAGCTGAACTTCCAATATTGTTTTTCTTCCTCACCCTAAATTAAAAACAGGCTCTGTTGTAGGCAAAAAAGGAATACTCGTCGTGTTATTATACACATACAACAATCTCCCGGGGAACCCCATAGATGCTTTGACAACATTGAGACCTTTATTGACACTTTTGGTAGCTATTAAAAGACTAGGTAACTATTTTAGAGAGCATTCAAAACTTCTAAACTGTCAAATCTTGCAAAAAAAACATGTTATTTTTAAGACAGTATAAAAAAAACATAAGTAATACATTTCTGTACTGATTTAACTATAAAATGCAATGAACTGAAATACCGTTTTAATTCATCTTTGCACTCGTCCAGGTAATATCTGAGAAGGTGAAGCTCTGCTCCTGACGACAACAAAATAAATGTATCCATGTAGTAAAACTGGGGGAAACGAACAGGCTTAGTGAACATTTCCTTTTCCTAAAATAAGAAGAAACGAGCTGTTACACTGTTTAATAAAATAATATTACGTTTGCACAACTAAAAAAACTATGATGCAGCTAAAACAAGGAATTGCTTTTCATTCATAATAACACATAATAGTGTTAATATATGTTATGTATATAGATTTATATATATATATCACACTCTCCACTGGTAGGGTAGGTTCCAACCTGGACTTGGGATTTTTTTACATATGTGTGTACCACAGCCTGGATTGACTACAGAAAAGCCTGTACACACAAATATATATAAATAAAATCCAAAATCTACAAGACCCCCTAACACTTCAAATTCTACCTTGATAAATATGAGAGTGACACAAATCGAGTCACGTTTACGGCTTGGACGTCCCTGTATTAACAGGCTCTGCGTCAGATGTCGAGGAACCTCTCAGCCAGCTGATCACAAGGACTGGATATGGATACAAGTTCAAGAGTAGAACCACCATCAGCCACCTCCTCTAAATGGATGAAATCAAGCTGCATGCTAAGAATGAGCAAGACATCAAGAATGAACTGATCCACCTGGCACAGATTTACAGTGACAACAGTGGGATGTCATACAGACTGGAGAAGAGTGGCCAGCTGGTAGTAAAAATAGGGAAGGCACTTTAGACTGATGGCACATAGCAGACAGACAGACCATGGTATCCCACAATCACATGTCAACCACAATGAGGAGGCCAGGAAGACAGCTACATCCAAGTACCACCAAAAGATAATACAGATCCTGAAGAGCCAGCTCAATGGGAGGAACAAGGTCCATGTGATCAACATGTACGCCCCATCAGTCATCAGTTACACTGCTGGTATCAGCAGCACAAGAACGAGCACTGAGCATTAGATCCATAGAAGCAGGAGTCAAGGTGCAGACTGTGTATAGAGGCCTCTGAGACAGTCCCATACATATTGGCAGGGTGTAAGATGCACGCAGGAACAGCATACACTGAACGGCACAACCAAGTAGCTGGCATTATGTACAGGAACATCTGCACAACATATGGGCTAAACCATCCCAAGTCCAGATGGGAGATTCCACAGAAGGTCATGGAGAATAAAAAAGCTAAGATTCTGTGGGACTTCAAGATAAAGACAGACAGACAGGTTCTGGCCAATCAACCTGACATCATGGTAGTCAACATGGACCAGAAGTCAGCGATGGTGATAGACGTAGCGGTGCCAAGTAACTGCAACATCAGGAAGAAGGAGTATGAGAAACTAGAGAAGTACCAGAGCCTGAACTAAAAAGGATGTGGAAAGTGAAGGCCATAGTGGTCCCAGTAGTGATAGGAGCATTTGGAGCTGTGCACCTAAGTTAGGAGAGTGGCTCCAACAGATTCCAGGAATAACATCAGAGCACACTCTCCAGAAGAGCGCAGTGCTAGGAACAGCTGAGATACTGCGCAGAACCCTCAAATTCCCACGCCTCTGGTAGAGGACTCGAGGTTGAGGAAGACACCTACTACCCATAAGCGGGTGAGAAAAAGATGATTATATATATATATATATATATATATATATATTTGACATCTGTACACCACTGTTTAGTGGGTAGATAACATTAAAAGTTATCTACACACTATCCCATGACCTTTGAAAACCACTAACAAGTGAACAGGGCCCACTATCTGTTAATGAGAAAGAAGTGACATTTTCTTGGAAGGAGCACTAGTAATTATATGTGACAAAAAGATGGAGAATGGAGCATAATATCACATTTTTTTAACCTACACTTCTGCCGAATAAACAAAATCATCAAGAAGATGCCATGCAGGTACCTAGAACTTATCTCTTCCTACGTAATATGATGAGATGACCACTTTAACAAAAGCACAAATCCTCTGCCTTGACGAACAGTTCCCTTGAAATTTTTGGTATTCAGATCATCTACTACTTGGTTAGAGCCCTTTGAATTTTAATAGTTTTTCCTGGTATTCTGCCACTTCTAATTGGGATAATATAGTGTGTTTTTGCTGGCGTTGGGACACCCACATCTCTGAAATTACCAAATGCCAATTGTAAAAGCCTAACTTGCTTCCTCTCCAGCTGACATCTACATCAGACAAGGAGAAATACTTTTCATACTTAGTTGTTAGCTTAAGCTAGAAATGGTCCAGACGGCCCAAAAGCTATACATTCCATTTGCCACTACCTGAAATATACAAAACCTCAGCATTTGTGAATGGTATCAAGTAAACTAGGCAAAGTATCCAACCTAAGCAATACAGTGTCTAAAATCTAGATTATTTCTGAACAGTAACCACTAATTGTTTTAAGACTCCAAAAACCAGCTGCAGCTGTAATAGTCACTCAAGAAAGTAATCAGTGTTGTAAACAGAATTACTGGAAAATAATAATTATTTTGAGGGCTATAGCTCATAACAACCAATGCTAATCGTTTAATAACATAATGAGTATCTCAAATCTTAAACTCAAGATGCAAAATTTCAAATTCTTAAGACAAAACATTGTCAACAAAATGCTGAAATGAAAAGCAAAAAAAATTTTTAATTTGGATTTTAATTCATGTCAAAATGGATTTTTGACCTTTTTTATATGCATTTTTGCAAGCTGTCTCTGAACATTAGAGGGGACTACAAGCTGCAAGATTGTTCTTTCGTTTTCAAGAAGCATCCACATGTGTAAGATACTATTGTTTTTTTATATAAAATTGTTATTGGATATATACTGATCCTTTTCTCTTCCTGATCCTTTTCACTCAATTTATGAGCATTGGAGGAGGAACAAAGAGGACTTTCTACCATATTAGAAGAGCCTTTTAACCTGCTGGGTTTGTGAGTGTAATACTTTATCTCACTTATACCATACTGATATCAAGATATACTGCACTATGGTCTAGGTTTTGTTTTCTCTCTTTGCATATATTTTGTAAAACACTGAAGACCATCCATTTGTGCCAGAATTCTACTATCCCAGGCAATTATTATATTCCGGTATTTTTTATGTAAAAGTGGTTCACGCACCTACCACCTCAGTTCTGTTTTGGGTTACTTTTGCTAAAAAAAAATTAGTAAATTATTTTTAAAATTATAGATTTCTTCTCTAACACATCGGCAGAATTATGAATAATAGTCTCAGATACAATGTGGAACACTGTGAGTTTTTATCTTTCAAGAGCGGGACCTGTGCTAAGGGCATTTAATGAGTATTTTGTGAGGACTGTGACCTGTACTAGCAGAATATCTAATTGTTTTTAACAGATAACACATATTGATAGTATACAAAACTAATTTGTAAGTGCACTATGTCCCCAAAAAGTAAACGGAGCAAGTGCTATAAATGGGAAATCACACGTTTAAATATACCACTTATATTAAACGTTTGTATTAAGGTCAGCCAATAAGTCTTGATGTTGACATAGGCATTAAAAAAAAATGAAGGGTCCACAAATAGTAAAGTAAGCCCCATACTTGTGTAAATAAAGTGTAGTTCATATGTCAGTCTCATATTTTTGAACATTAACCTGATCTAGGTGTAAATATTGATAGTAACTAAGGATTCTATATATTGGTTTGTTGATAGGGGACGAAGGGGAATGCTAAATTATTATTAATCACATAAAATTGTGTCAGTTACCAGCACTAATGCAGGATCTGTGCTCTTAGCATTCCAAATTCTCACTGTTCTGTCATCGGCTGATGAAACCAACCAGTTTCTATCATGACTCCAGCTCAATCCATTAACTGCACCATCATGACCTGTGGAACATAAACACTCATACATGTTATTGCTGTATTTGAATGCAGTGAAGTCTCCGGAGCAGTCAGTATTTTTATTAACATTATATTTTATTGTATTTGGCAATAGCACATTCTTCAATACAACCTATTAGACATGTGCAAAACTAACATTTTCGTTTCGTTTTTGTCCATTCGGACGAAAATTTTATTTATTTAGTCCAAAACGAATTTCGTTCATTACTGCATTCGTTTCAGACGAAATTCGTTCATTATTTTCATTTTGTTTTATTCATTCGTACGAATTGACCTATTTTAACCTCTCTTTCGGTTTATAGACTTTCGGTTTATGGAATGCATGTAATGCTATTGGTATCCTATAAACCGAAATAGCCTATACCAATAGCATTACATGCATTCCATAAACCGAAAGTCTATAAACCGAAAGAGATTCGGATTATAGACTTTCGGTTTATGGAATGTATGTAATGCTATTGGCTTTCTATAAGCCGAAATAGAGTCCCCATTCATACGAATTGACCTATTTCAACTCTATTTCGGTTTATAGAATACCAATAGCATTACATACATTCCATAAACCGAAAGTCGTCCATTATGTCGGTTTATGGAATGTATGTAATGCTATTGGCTTTCTATAAACCGAAAGAGAGTCGGTTTATAGAATACCCATAGCATTACATACATTCCATAAACCGACATAATGAACGGCTTTCGGTTTATGGAATTGCATGTAATGCTATGAAGAATGAACAAATGGTTAATAAACGAAAATCATTCGTCCATTCGTGCTATTGGCTTTCTATAAACCGAAATAGAGTCGGTTTATAGAATACCAATCGCATTACATGCATTCCATAAACCGAAAGTCGTTCATTATGTCGGTTTATGGAATGTATGTAATGCTATAGGTATTCTATAAACCGACTCTATTTCGGTTTATAGAATGCCAATAGAACGAATGGACGAATGATTTTCGTTTATTAACCATTCGTTTATTCGGCTTTCGTTAGTTTAGCATTTTCGTTATTAGTTTTTCGGACGAATAGACGAAAATGCATTCGTCCGAAAACGAATGCACATGTCTACAACCTATTGCATGAAAATATTGAGCAAATTACCACAACTGAATGTCCCCCCTGCCCCAACTACACCAGTGACTAGTACAAATATGTGAGTGTCTATTATTATTCTTTTTTTTTTTCTTTTCTCTTAATGAGACATTCAGTTCTTTATTGATAGTGGGATTGTGAGTCCCGAGGTAGCTTAATTTTGTTTTGATCATCTTTAGACGTGAGTGTCTATTATAAGAACTCTTTAAAGTGTGCCTTACACACAAATATGACACTTTGTGGATAGTAAACTCTATTTCTACGGTGAAGTCATTAAGATCTAAAAATATGTCCGTTGTGTACGTTATATTGAATGGATTGGCAACCATGTTGATAAAGACAAAAAAGCTTCAGGTAAGTATGAGTTTTAATCTATATATTTGCTGGTAATGTTTATATATATCAGAGGCTTAAAGGGTTTGCATCACCAAAGCAATGTTTTTACTGTGCACTTAGATAATAAACAAATGACTGAAAATGATCTATACATTGTATTAGCAAAACACAAGCATATACCTAAATTAGGAGAAAAATGTTTTTACATGTGTCTGTGGAGTCTCCTGCTTATGACATCACGTGTGGCTTAATATGAAAATGAAATGGAAATGTGTAATTTCCACATAGCAGTTACTGATCCTGTACAGAAAGAGGTCAAGACATTCTGAGTTTTTTTCTGGGGCCAATGAGGCATGGCTATTGTTTCTGGGGCCAATGAGGCTTTGCTATTGATTCTGGGGCCAATGAGGATTGGTTATTGTTTCTGGGACCAATGAGACTTTGCTATTGATTCTGGGGCCAATAAAGCTTGGCTATTTGCTTGTTAGCGTCACTATGAGAGGATTCGAGTCTTGCTGCAGGCAACTAACTCAGGATCATGAATCAATAGGATTACACATGAGAGGGGTTAAGCAAACCTTAATATAGTACATATCAGGTATTTACAGTAAATATGTTTTCCTAAAAAGCCAATAAGCACAGGTGAGTGTAACACAATCCTCTTGGCCAACATTTTAACAGAATACATCTCAAAAACACAAAACGTCTGGTGAGATAATGAAATGTATTATATTATTCATCTTAGAACTTAATGACTCACCTGTTACGTAATCTTAGCTAAGTCAGTAAAATGAAAACATGAATATCTTTACAAAACACAACTTTCAAATCACAGCTGGAAATTCATGTCACATTTACTGAAATTCTGCACAAAAATACTGTTTCTTAGCTCTATGCAGTATTTTTGTTATCGTACATAACAGTACAAAATAATAACAAATGCTTGTTAGAAAACCTCTACAACATATTATTTAATTTTTTTTGCTTGATTTTGGCAATGTGTTAAAGGGATCAAACACACAGCAGATGTGCAGTCAATGAAGAAAATAGTAAATTGAAGGTAACTGTCCTTTTAACATTGATAAAAATAGTTTAAGTATGCTATTTTCAGGCAAAAAAATTAATGAGATGCATAAATTTGCATAACTGTGGCCACAGAAATGTGTGGCAATCATATGCTATGGATGGTGCACATCCCCTCCTGAACAGGAAGTTATAACACTTGCATAGGATTGCCCACAAACTGGTGAAATTCCTCCTAACATCCAGAAAAAAAAGTCAGAAGATATTGGAGGGGATGTGTTTCTCTGTGTTTTATGAAATGCCCATGGTGCATAGCCTGCTTTGTCAGTTCAATTGTTCTGGGGTTGTGTTATGTTGACTAAGCTGAGCTTTCCTGAATGGGGAACCCCAGCTCCTCAAAGCGTCATGAACTGGAACAGACCCAACCACAATTTACCCTGGAGAATTAAAATGTTTGACAAGCTATTAATTTACTCATACTACTGGGTACACCTGTGATACTGCCTAGACCTACACCTTATGTCCACTATAATGCTTCCTTGTCTCCATTACCCACCCCAAACAAAACAAATGATACTTAAAGCACACGGAGGTCTCTGTAGGGTGTACTTGAGCAAATCACAGTTTACTCAATCTGGCAGCATTGCTAGCCAGCATATAGGAGTGGAAAACTAACATTCTAACTTTGCTCTGGATGTATCCTCCCAGAAATATGGCTGCTCACATGCTGATTTCTGCATAATGTATGTATGGCTCTTATTTTACTTCTTCAACTTTACTGCCTATGTCTATGTATATTTACATGTATTACAAAAGATAGATAGTTGTTTTTGTAATGTTCCAATGAAGTCCATTTAGGTTCATCACAGTTGACTGTTTAATGAATAGACCCAACTATGTAAAAGTTATGAGATTCGCCTACTTTTACTTGTACTACTCCAAAAAGTTAGCATTTTGTAGTATAAAAGCCATTTATCCTAAGTCCTTAACAATCCTAAATATTTCAAAACTAAAAGATTTGTTTATAACAACGTATCGATAACCAATTTCCCACCTGAGCCCCATAAGTTCTGATCAATTATGGGAAGAGGACGATGGAAGATTAATCCCCACTGATAAACCACTGCTGTCTGAAAAAAAAAAAAAACACTGGCCAATGGCGTATTTTTAGTTTGCAGAGTCAAACATAGGATTTTGAAAATTGACAGTAAATTAGAGGAATATATGCTTTAAATGCATGTGCGCGGTCACCTGTTCATGCCATTATCAATGGTTTGATATGCAAATGAACTGGGTGACATTGAATCTAGCCCATTTACTTTTAATGAAATGCTTCAGTAAAGATTTTTTTTATTTTCTCTTAAAATCAGTGAATGTTTGTTTGTAGCAATTCCACTAACAAGTAACCTTGACAAAATATCTCTCTGTACAAAACTCTGAAATTCTAGAAAGTCATGTTATTTGTAATAATACATAATAAGCGTAAATGATTAGAGTTTCTGTAATAAGTACAAGGTTGCTTAGGAAACACAGATGTGATCAAATGTACTGTTTGCATTTTTATTTCGCAGAATAATATCTCTTTGAGGGTCAATATGTTTGGCGTTCCCCCACTGATACTAGGAGGTCTGAGCATTGCTTTCTTCCTGATAGTCCGGGTCAGTATAAACTGTACTATGCAGTTATTTAGAAATTATTCATGTTAATATGGTTTCCATATTTTGCACTTTCAGGATATTTCGGCATATTGATTCTTTTTCTACAGCCATGGACAAGTAGTCCAAGTAGATATTTTCCAGAGCGTGTATGTGTTTAAAGCATAATACCACAGACTCAGGGGAGTAGCAACTATCCAGCATTGGTGATTTGCAGCTCTGCTTTACAGAGCAGAAATTATGCTTGCCATTGTCTGGACCATCCTTATGGGTGAAATTAGTCTGATATGTTAATTGAGAGGTCTCTTCTGTAATGGTGACTTGCCTCCCGAGTAAGTACCATCATATACTTCAGTGCTGTCCAATCTCAGCCAGAAATTATGAATCCATAGAACTTAAAAAAGTATTCCTTCTCAAGAAGCCTTGTTTGGTGAAACGTGCAAGCAGTTAATTTGTAACCAAGGCATACACACCAGATATTATAGTGATGTTTATACATTTATATTGAAATTTGTATTACTTGTTTTAATTGTACCTTTTAATTTATTATTGCAATGCATTTTGTATAGATAGTTTTTTAGAAGTCTGTATTTGTTTACATATATATTTTTAAACATTAAAGTCAAACACTGTATGGTCTGCTTTAAAAGACAAGCATACCACCAGAGTCATGGTTATAATTATTTGATGGGCACATGAAACTGAATGTTACATTATGTGCAACATTCAGAGGAACAGTAGAAACACACTAGTTAGTGCAGGATTGTTTTTTAGTTGCTAATGACCAAAACAGCAAATAAATGATGGTTATACTCTGAGCAGAAATAATATAGTACATATTAAGTCAGCAATTGAATTCTTTTTGTTTTGATGAATGGAGGGAGCATGGATTTAGACATCTTAGAGTCCACATGCATTGGACTATTTAGTTTACTTCCTGAGTTTGTCGAAAGTGAAAGTTTGGCAGAGTCTTCTACAATCCAAATCAAAGGCTCTCTCCCATCATGCCCATCTAGCCTTATTATATTTTGCTGTCTCTTTATTAAAGTGTATTATATTTTCAATTTGTTTATTTACTATAGCATACCATTCCCTATCACTCTGTGTCACGTTTCAACCATGCGCAGGCTCATCCTGGCTGTATCCAGTCTTTTCAGTACCATTTTTGCTTTCTGTTCTTGTTTATTTCTTATGCTCATTCCTGTCTGCTTATATTCCTGCCCTGTCCGACCACTGTGTGGCACCTTCCCATGCTCGGCCCAAATGGCCCAGTCAGCCTTTGAGCAGCACCTGCCCAGTTTGGCCCCAATGTGGCATCTGCCCCAGAGCTGTTCCTGCCCAGTCCAGCTACAGTCTAGTTCCAGCCCTGTCTTAGGGTTTCTGCCCTGTCATACTTCATGCCCCTTGTCTGTCCTTCTTCTGCTTCGGTCCTGCCCCAGTCTCTTCTTGGCCCTGCATGCTGTGTTCTTTTTTGTTCTGTCTTACTCTGGTTTTCGATATCGCTTTGCTTGCTTGTTTTTCTCAGCCTGCAGCTTCCTGCTTACCCTGTCAGAGTTGTTTCATGCCTGTTCCAGAATGTCTTCAGGGTTTCTTCAGCGTCTAGTCTTAGCTTTACTGGATACAGTAGCGGCTTCCACAGGGCCTTGGTATGTGGCTGAACCAACCTGGAGCCTCTAGCTTCCAGGGGAGATCAGTTACACTGCACCAGGTCCTGTGCCTCCACCCCTGCAATGTAACTCTTGAATCCAAGGCGCTCGTGGCCCCATTCCAATAGGACCCAGTGTGTGACAGTAGGTATCACTGGGATTTGTAAACCCATCTGGTCCTGGACTCTTCCCTCTTTTAATTTATTGATTTGTAATGGGTTTAAGTCTATCATTTGATCTTCAATTAAAGATTTTTTAGATGGTCTTTTTACTAATTTTAATACTGAATATTTGTGAATATGTATGTAATATTTATGTATATTATAAGGGTTAGAATAATATTATTTAAATATTTTGGCTATATCTTCAGGCAAATGCACAATTTTCCAATTTTGGTCCCGTATTTTAGGTATTTATGATCTATTGTGTTGTTGTTTTTTTAATGCATGTGCTAATAATTTGCCTGGTTTGTTCCCCAGTTCATGTACTCTTTTCTGTGTCCCAGCTTGAGCTTTAGTTAATTTATTATTCATTAAAAGAGAAAGTTTTATTTTATTTTGTTGATTTCTGTAAGAGTTTCTTACGATTCAGTGTCCACCCCCCTCAAGTTGTGATATGGCCTTTCCACGCACACTCCCCCATGTCCATAAAGGGTATTATTTTGGCACGTGTGCAGTCCTGATGCACCAACACCATGTTCCTAACGATGCTACATATCACAGCTAAATCACAGTAAAGGTGATTGATTTGCTCTATACAGTTTTTCCATACTACTGTATTTCACGAGTGCTGAGAGACTTTAATATGTCTGATTGGTTAAAATGATCCGTTATCCAAAATACTTCTGGTCCCATTCATTTTAGATAAGGGATACTCAACCTGTATACATAACTGGAGCGTGTTCACTCAATGTTCTATTCCCTATATTAGATTCCAAAACCATGTTCAAAAACAAATTATACATCTTATAAAATCTTGCGTATTTGTTATGGAGATTAAAAGGTGTACTTTTTGGATAGGCCAAGTTGTACTACAGTTCTACTAACTGAGATGTGACTAAGGCCTTTTTCACTTTCCGTATACGTGAATGTGGAATTAGAACTGTTTAACAAACCACAACTACCAGCATTTAAAAGGGCAGTATGTTACTGCTGCCAGCACGGGCTCCTAAGAGCCGATTACCGACTGTACTGGTAAAATACCGGCTGAGTCCAATACTCCCCCCCCCCCCCACCAAATATTCTAAACTTCTCCATTATATACGGTTCCTTACATTACAAAGTTGGACATGCCTGGCAAAGACAGTGCCTTTAAAACAAGAAATTCATATTCTGTGACAAACTGTTTTTTTACATTACAGTCTAACCTCAAAAAAGGTGTGTTTTCTTCTTAATAAATGTTTTAATACCTATATTCATTACTGTTTATGCTACAGTACATTCCTGTATGTATGTATTCATATAAGCAATTGCATAGGTTTCAAGTAGAATTACGACCTACCTGTAAAAACAGCTGGTTCCCCACTTAGAGTGGAACTGAAAACTAATAATGATCTGTCAGATAATCCACATGCCAGTCTCTGTCCATCTCCTAAAAAAAGAGAAAAAATGTAGTCTTGCCAAAACTATAACATGACAATCTGTTAGTAATAAATATAATTTTGTTTAGTATGAAGCCTTTTTGATCATCAATGTTTATTCACTAAATATAATGTACATTGATAAACATCATGATTCAATCAGAAAGTCTTATTTGTAAAATAATTCAACCATTTCATTTCAAGAGAAGTCAGTACTTTCAATTATGTTTTAATGCATCCAGTTACAGTACATAGAGAAATTCAGGACAAGATATTGGCATGTGTATGGACCAGTACAAATATAGGCTCACTTACACAACCTGGTTATGAGACAGACAGACTATCCCTCAACAGAAAGTAAGTTTATATATATATATATATATATATAGAAAGAACACAATGTTTTGTAAGGAACAAACATAGATTGCTTCTATCCTCATATAAACCCTCTTCAATCAAGATTGCCATAATGATAGGATTAAGTTATTCAAAACGTCTGAATGAATTAAAATTACCTTTCATAGGGAAAGTGCTTGCAAGAAAAAAAAACAAAAATGGAGAAAAAAAAACAAAGCAGGTAAAGTCTTCTGCATACTTCATAATCAGCGGTTTTGCTTTTGCAAAGCTGATGATATATTTTCTGTTTCTCAAGTTTTAAAAGCAGCACATGTTCATCTGCTCCCCAACTTCGAACACGCACTAACGCACCCCTTGAATCACCTACTACCCATGTTTTCATTTATGTTTATCCATATACCTGTATTTGTTTTTTTTACATTATCATTAACTCTTTAGCTATTTTGAACCTGCACATTATCTACTATTATGCCTTTTAATTCCTCCAACCTCCAACTTCAATTATGACTTTACATATTGACATATCTTCCATTACCACCCTTTTGTGTAATCATTTTGTATCGGGTTGTCATAATATATACGCTACAGTGTATTGCTAACTCCACTAATTATACAGCACAATATAATGACGTTTAATAAACAAATAATACAAATAATAACAGGAATTTTACAAAGCGTGTCCCTTTTAACAAGTTTCTTTGATATATAATTATAGAAGGTTTGATTATGTAATTAGAGCTCTGATCACAATTTGTTCAGGTTTTCTAAAATGTCTGAACTTTTAATGTAATCAAATTATTCATATTTTGTGTCTGATCTTTGTACAGTATGGCATAAAATGTCAGAAAGGCCTATTCAACCAGGGTTTAACACACACAAATATATACACACACAAGTATATTTCATGGCAGAAATATAGATGTAGCATGTAGTCTGTTAAACTGGAGTCTGGTATGTTGGTTAGTTAAGATAATGGAAAAAAAGATATATTTAGCTTTTGTGGAATATGTGGGCACTTTATAAATAGGTTAAGAACATGCTCTTTTTTTCTCCTGGCCTTGTAAGATTCTTTGGGGTGAAATAAATATAACTATTTTTCTTCTTGCATGTAAACCGAGGGGAAACTGGTGATTGGTATGTTTCTACGTAGTTCTGCAGGTTTGTAATAAGCATGTTTTTTTGACACAGTGAAACCAGCGGAAGCAATACCGTATAATAAAGTGGAAGTCGAGCCGGGGGACCAAATGATATGCCTCAATGGAACTTATTTCAGTTACAAACATAGACTGTTTCAGCAGATAAGAACTATTTGCCCTTCTAGTTTGCCCAATTTTCTATATAGTTATAGTGACACCATCAAAGTCTCTTTTATTTTTAGTATTGACGGTTAAGTATTGGAATACATACAATCTGATATCATTCATTGAAAAAAGAGGACCAAGATTTCCATGTAGGAAAAGAGGTTTCATTTATTAGACCACAAATGTGGCAACTATTGGAGTAAATTAAGCTTTGTGTATTTAGTACACAGCAAATAGTTATTGCTGCACCAATACTTATAGCGCCATTGGACATTGACTTTGGCAGCTTTGTCCACATACAGGGGGCTGTGAATATAAGTGGAGCAAAGTTCTACAAATGGTCTAAGTAACAGGAACATTGCATTGGTTTCCATGGTGACTGGACCCTTTTTAGAGCTTTGACATAAAATAGGTTACCATTGGACAACTGTTTACACAAATAGTGGGCAAGAAACATGGACACAGAAACATGGGAAATGAGGGCTACTTTGTCTGCATCACCTTCATGGTGGCATATTATATTTTTGATGCAGAGATTATGGGGTCTAGTCATTAATAGTGAACTGGCAAGTTAAGAGCTAGTGTATTGCAGAAAACAGACATTAATAATGAGTTTGAATGCCTGATGCTTGCAGTCAGAGTAGCATAAAGGATTACATCTAGTTTATAAAAAAGGTTTGAAATGGGTTTTTCTGCTGCTAGAAGACTGCACATGCAAAATTGTATTTATTAGGCACAAACCTGCTAAAATGGTCAATGGGCTTGAAATGTTCGACAAAGCTTGTTTCATTAACAGTGACAAAAGAAAGAAAAGAAATGACAAAAAAAGAAAAAGTTTTATTATTTTATTTTAAATAACGCAAAAAGGCCTTGTTATATGTCTTGTACATTATATAATTTAACAAATACAATGTATGAAGTATTACACGCCTCATTTAAAAACATACCTGCGTACTGAATGCAACCGACCGATACTGATTTGTTAGCTAAAGATATCTGTTTCTGAGGAACATTCGGTGCTAGGCAATTCAGGGGATATTCTTTTCTCATTCCACTAAAAATTCAAACAAAATAAAACATGTTTCAGAGCACATTTGGTTTTAAAGGGACACTGCCACTTACATAAGCTGTAACTAGATTATCTGAATACTTAAAGTAAAACTATGTGTAGAATAGATGCCAAGATGTTTTTTGTGTTTGTTTTAATATATTTCAATAAAATGGAAAAAGAAAGTTAAGTGTTTATTGCCTGGAGCCATTTTGTGAAATGTTCACATGATGCTACAGCCTCAAAAATCTTAGATCTGGGTTCACTTTACAGCTGGTGGCAAATCCTAAACATGATGTCATAAGATACACCCCCTGCAGCCCTACTGGCTTCTGCTTATCAGTGGAGTGTGTGAGTTACCAGGTGTGTCTATACTGTATCTTCCTGCACAGAGATACCAACATTCTGAAAAAGTGACCAGGACTCACAGAGCTATTCCACAATTTACAAGTACATTATGTCTTTTTTTGCTGACAAGCCCTGTGATACACCCATACACTGCACATTACTGTGAACTTTGTTGCTGTGGAGCTCTATGATACACTCACACACTGCACATTACTGTGAGCTTTATTGCTGTGGAGCTTTGTGATACACTCCCACACTGTACATTACTGTGAGCTTTTTTGCTGTGGAGCTCTGTGATACACTCACATACTGCACATTACTGTGCGCTTGTGGATCTCTGTGATACACTCACACACTGCACATTACTGTGAGCTTTATTGCTTTGGAGCTCTGTAATACACTCACACACTACTGTGAGCTTTATTGCTGTGGAGCTCTGTGATACACTCACACATTGCACATTACTGTGAGCTTTATTGCTGTGGATCTCTGTGATACACTCACACACTGCACATTACTGTGAGCTTTATTGCTGTGGATCTCTGTGATACACTCACACACTCCACATTACTGTGAGCTTTATTGCTGTTTAGTTCAGTAATACACTCACACACTACACATTACTGTGTGCTTTATTGCTGTGGATCTCTGTGATACACTCGTACACTGCACATTACTGTGAGCTTTATTGCTGTGGAACTCTGTGATACACTCACACACTGCACATTACTGACTGGCACAATCAGCCAACACTCACTCACTGACAGGCACAATCAGCAAACACTCACTCACTGACTGGCACAATCAGCCAACACTCACTCACTGACAGGCACAATCAGCAAACACTGACAGGCACAATCAGCAAACACTCACTCACTGACAGGCACAATCAGCCAACACTCACTAACCAGCACAAACAGCCAACACTCACTTACTTGCGTTAGTTCATGCAGGCAGACACCTTCAGGGAGGTGGCATGAACTAACCCCAGACACCCTTTATAGCCAAAAGAGAGGGTGTCTGAGGTAATTCATGGCAGAGGAGAGGGTGCAGATGCAGGGTGAAGGCAGGGCAGAGGAGAGGGGAGAGGGGAGCAGCTTGGGGAATACAAACCTGGCAGCACTTTCCTCTGCCCTGCTCCATCACCAACATGGCTCATAACTGATTTGAATTTGGAGCTTTGCCCCCTGGTTATGTCAGCATGACATCACCCTGCCACTCAATGTGTATAAATCAGTTAATTATGTATCCATTGCCCATCTACTTTGTCCACTGTAGCCATCATCTCATGCCCCTGTTTTATAATCCATAAAAATGACTTCTAGAAAAATTATGTAAGTGAATACGTTATATATATATATATATATATATATATATATATATATATATATATATATATAAAACCTATTAATTTATACAATTTTCCTAGAAGTAGTTGCAATATATGTTGCCCTATCATATAATGAGAATTATCTGAAAGCCTACTAAACTATTGCTACAGTCTTGATGCAAAAATGTGAGTTATTGAAGCATAATTTAACTTATTGGAATACATGGTATTGCTAGGTTCTGCGTAGAGTGCTTACCCAGAGAAATCTCTCTTTAGTTTAGAAGGTTCACTAGTCTTCTTCATATTAGTTTTTGGTGCAAACATTTTCATTCTGTTGGTTTGTAAAAAAAAGAATCATGTTTTTCAAGTGGTGAAATAATTGAACACAATCTAAGAAATATTAGAAATATTTGTGATGGACTATAACATCGCTTATATAAATAACACTAGTTAAGACATATATTGTACTTCAGACATGGTTATTGGTACACAGAGGATATATACATAACACTGTGACTGCATTGTCCAACTTTTATGTGCCACAGGACGGTTAGAGCAAAACAGCAATGAAGCTGCACAGACGGAATCTGTAACATGTGAATCACAGATATCCATTTGTTGGCCAGTAGTAACTCTAAGGAGGAAGCAATTGTTAAACTGTCGCTCATGTACAGTTAACACCCCGAGTGCAATGTTTTTGGGGTCTCTTGGGTCACTGGGCCTGTGTTACAAGAAAACACAATCCTAAACTTGACAACAAATAAGTCATTCTCAATATACAACCAATTAAAGGAAACATATCCAGACCTACCTACTCCATGGTTTGCCTTTCTACAGGCAAAGTGTTTCATCAGTGAGGTGACATAAATTGTGACAATAAACTAGACCCCCTAATAGGTACAAATAAGTCACACAAGCCACATAAATACTCCCTAGGTCTACACTTTATATGATAAAGAGTTGCCCTTTTAACATTGATCAGCCAAACACCAGTCCCAAAAATTGGCATAATCATTAGCACAATTAGAACATTTGGAAAATAAACAGAGACAATGGCACCATATTGCGGGATTCATTTTCAAATTGGCCGTGTAAGGATTAAAAAATTTGTCATTTTAAAATCCAGTTGTATTACAAGCTGGGAAAGCTATTCCCTGGAACTATTTAAAAATATTGTTTTAAGAATGGTTTGGTTGAAAATGAAAATGGATAAGAAAAAATAAAAACAAAAAAATGTATTCTGGAAGTGAACCAGTCATTCACAAAGCTTGTGAATAGCAAGTTCAATTTCAGGTAGGTATCGCCAGCCAACAAGTAGATCCATAAATATAATTACATTGATGAAACTGCCACCTCCTGTAGCATGGCTGCCAAGAGGGGATGGACAAGTTTGCAAAGAGTCAACGCTGACGCCCAAAGAATGATGTCAGGATCCCACAGTCCTTACTGTGTGAGCTCCCTTTCATAGAATAGCTCCATATTTAAAAGCTTGCAATTCTAAATAAATAATTTTTATGCTCTAAATTTCCAATATAAATCCTAATTAGGTGAGTCTCACATATTATAGTATATTCATTAATTATTATCAGAAAATAATTGGTTTTATAATAGGTAGTTGTTTTTCAAACTAATTAACAAAATGATATACAATGTTTATAATTAAAACAGCATATGCTTACCTTGGTGCTGTAGAATAACCGGATGACTTTACTTTACTGTGAAAAACAAGTGGTTGGTCTTTGACCAAGGTCTTTGAACCTGCAGCACAAATGACATAACCCCATTACACAAGGACACAAGGATTAAAAATCTGAATAGAAAAATATAGAAATTGGCTGAGTTCCGATATATAGATGGAATTTTCCCTGAAACAATGCAGTCACAGGGTTAATGTTTGAAATGGAAAACATTACCTTGTGAAATTATCTTTATGGTTAAGTCAATTGACATTTTTATGCCTGGCAGATGTATTTCCATTCTTCTATTACATCGTGGCACAAGTATTCAGAAAAAGAATATATAGTCAGGTCTGTTTTTTCATTCAAACAGTAGTTTTCTATTCTTCCAGCATTCCAGTGGAACAACAGAGTATATCATTTAATAAATCTTCAGGAACGAAAATGGGAAATGTCTCTATTATAATAAGAAAGAACACAGACGACCACAGACACATAAGAGATAGGTATTAAACTATCTTTTCACATGCATCATGAACATCATTGCTAGAGGTCATTTTCCCAAGTAGCTAAATCATATTGTAACTGGCAAAGGCTCCCAATTAAGGTATGTTAGTGTCAGGGCCTTTACCAGGTCAGGTAGGAGTTTAAGTGCAGGGATAGTGGAGGTGTCTAGTTGCATGTTACATATAGTGCAAAGGGAGAGCAGATAAAGAAACAGAGCTAGGTATTGGAATAAAGACTGAAGGAGAGACAAAAGTGAATTTAGCAAAGAACTGCAGAATAGGAAAAGGGTATGAGTAGGAACTGCAGAAAGAACAAAGAGCTATAGCAGGGACTGTAGACAAAGCAAAGGTAGGGGTGGAGAGAGTTAAACAAGGGGAGAGGCCAGAGGCAAGGGTTCAGGCCAGAGGCAAAGGTTCAGGCCAGAGGTAAGGGTTCAGGCCAGAGGTAAGGGTTCAGGCCAGAGGTAAGGGTTCAGGCCAGAGGTAAGGGTTCAGGCCAGAGGTAAGGGTAGCTAAGCAGGAACACCCGAGAGAGGGTGAGGTCAGAGGTTGGTAGCTAAGCAGGAACACCCGAGAGGGGGTGAGGTCAGAGGTTGGTAGTTAAGCAGGAACACCCGAGAGGGGGTGAGGTCAGAGAAGGCTAGCTAAGCAGTAAGGTACACCCTAGTGAGGGTGAGAAATGAGAAGGGTAGCTTTAAGGGAATAACTTAGCTGAAGAGATCTTGATGTACTCAGAGGGTCTCAGGAGATGCTGAAAATCATCTACTGAGATGGTTGAGCCACTCAGGTTTAGATTCCCAGTTCCTGGACAGGGTCACAATACAAATGGGCTTTAAGGAGAGTATCAGGAACAGAAGCAGCAGCTCTCAGAAATCAGGCCTCCAACTTCAATGCAAAAGCACTGTTTGCCAGAAACTGCAGCTATTTAACCTGGGTGTGAGCAATAGGTAATGAGCCCACCTGACACCAAATAGAGGGGAAGGAATACAAGCAAAGTAAGGTAGGGAGACCTCTAGAGGAGGCAGGAGGAATATAAGCACATAAATAATGACTTTTAAATGCATGAGTCAGAAGGTCAGTGTTGAACCCTGACAGTTAGTCACCATACATGAGTTAGATAAATTTTTATAATTCAGTTATTTAAATTTCTTTTACGTTTGTCAGTAGATTAAATAAGTAGCTAGAATAATGTCTGTGCTTGATAAATACCAGCATAAATGCTGACGTTCAATCTTGTTGAGCACTTTATGCAGAACTACATGAATATAATTCTATTTAAATCGCTGAATACCACTTCCTAGCTCCTAACAAAAGAAGCTTGTCTTCTACATTCTATAAATGTTTATTAATGTAATACTATAATGTTAGTTAATGTTTTATCATTATTAGCCACTTAGTTTGAATCGTTCCAAAACTTCTAAAACCATCTGTCAATGTGGAACTTAATGGGCCCCACCAATTTTTACATTTTAAAACTAAATTACAATTTTTAACACAATAGGTAGACAAGATTGGATCTATTTCATGTTTTCCATGTCTGATATGGCATATTACAGAGAACGTATAAGCGGAAATGTTCCTTCCTTGATCAACTGGCCAAAAAACATCCTACATTTCCAGTGGCCAGACAAAGCATTGAAGATGAGTAGATGTGACCTTTCTTAAAAAGCTAGTGTCTTATGGGATAAAGATATCATATTTATCTATAACAATATTATATAGTATGTATTTATAATATTACAGGATCCCTGTTCTTACTGCTGAAACATCTTAAATATACAGCTAATGGACAATAAAATGGAAACGAAACATCACATCATTAATATGCCAATTGGGCCAACACACTCTGAATTGGTGGCATGGATTCCACCAATATCTAAAAATCAAACAGGCTCCAACGATTAGGCCCTTCTCAAAATCACTAAATACTCTCTTGACGAATACATGTAGTCTGATCAAGTCTAGTCATGATGCTATCAAAGAAAAGGACCAGAATCCAGCACACCTTGTAAAGGAGTCTTTTATTCAGACCATACTGGCAACGTTTCAACACCAAAGAGTTTTTCTCAAGCCTTTAGCCAAGGTTCAAAGACCTTGGTCAAAGACCAACCACTTGTTTTTCACAGTAAAGTAAAGTCATCTGGTTATTCTACAGCACCAAGGTAAGCATCTGCTGTTTCAATTATATACATTGTATATAATTTTGTTAATCAGTTTGGAAAACAACTACCTATTGTAATACTAATTATTTTCTGAATATAATTATTGAATAGATTATAATATGTGAGACTCACCTAATTAGTATTTATAGTGGAAATTTAGAGGATAAAAATTATTTATTTAGCTAATAAATAGGGAGCTATTCTCTGAAAGGCAGCTCACATGGCGGCCCTGGCTATTTCTGTGATTCAGACACATTTTTAAAAGCTAGACAGTAATGGCCTAGCCATATTTCCAGCAAGTATATCCTGGTAGGTGCCTATGAGATTTAAACTTAAAGCTCCAAGGAACAGTGCAGTTGGCGCACTGGTATGACACATAATTAAATAATATAATATTGATTTGCTTGAAGACTGCATATTAATCTAGTATTATATAACATTTAATTTCACATTTTAATTAAATCAACATATTTATGGCTTTCCGTTTCTACTGTTGAGGGTTTGACAAATATTTGTAGACCTTAGGAGCCAGACAGACAAAGTTATTTTTAGGAGCCAGGGAAATTGTACTTTCATAGACTTGTTTGTAAATCAAATTAAAATGGAGCCAGCAATAGGGATTTTCAGAGCCATGGCTCCCTGGCTCCTGAAATTTGTCAAGCCCTGCATAATTCAATTTTTTGTCCATGACCTGCAGGTGTGTTTTTTTTTTATTTTCTCTCTGCATTATTTGAATTTCTGGATACAATCACAAGAAGAATGATTGCATAATATAGATATGCATATATAAGTAGTTAATCCAGAGCATCTGGAAAATAATTATTTGAAAAATGTGATCACTTGAAAATAGAGAGTCACAAATATGTTGATTTAATTAAAATGTGAAATTAAATGTTTTATAATACTAGATAAATATGCAATCTTCAAGCAATCAATGTTATATTATTTAATACAAAGAAAAACGTGACCAGTGCGCTTCAACCAACACTACACACACTTATATTTACCCTTAGAACAAGTATGTATCTTGCAGTGTTGTACAAAGGGAATATGAAAAATAAAAGAATAAAACACACAATAGTGTAATATATCAAAGAAAAAGTGAAATAAAGTGAATGAATTGTGCCAAGTGGCCACTCACATTCGTCTGAGCAACTACTTGCTCAGGGATATCAGCATAAGGGAGCCCAGGGAAAGGGTTAATGATGTTCCGTTACTTCATCCATGGAGACTCCACAAAACACATGAGGAAGAAGGAAGGCAAGGATATTAATGAACACTGTTTAATATGTAATACAAATAAAACATAGAATTCTTACAGTTAAAATCTGAAGAGTCCTCAATTTCATTAAAAGCAGTAAAAATGGTAAAAATCCTTGAAAAAGAGTCCAGTGTTGCACATCCCTTGTTTCCTGTGCTATAGGAAACAAGGGATGTGCAACACTGGACTCTTTTTCAAGGATTTTTACCATTTTTACTGCTTTTAATGAAATTGAGGACTCTTCGGATTTTAACTGTAAGAATTCTATGTTTTATTTGTATTACATATTAAACAGTGTTCATTAATATCCTTGCCTTCCTTCTTCCTCATGTGTTTTGTGGAGTCTCCATGGATGAAGTAACGGAACATCATTAACCCTTTCCCTGGGCTCCCTTATGCTGATATCCCTGAGCAAGTAGTTGCTCAGACGAATGTGAGTGGCCACTTGGCACAATTCATTCACTTTATTTCACTTTTTCTTTGATATATTACACTATTGTGTGTTTTATTCTTTTATTTTTCATATTCCCTTTGTACAACACTGCAAGATACATACTTGTTCTAAGGGTAAATATAAGTGTGTGTAGTGTTGGTTGAAGCGCACTGGTCACGTTTTTCTTTGTATTGTATTTATTTTGCTAGAAGTGAGACACTAGCGGTGCCCGAGTGCTGCATACCCGTTTACATACAGGAAAAGCAGTCTACACTTTGTGTTTTGTATTTATATTATTTAATGATGTGTCATAACAGTGCGCCAACTGCACAGTTCCTTTAAGTTTAAATCTCATAGGCACTTACCAGGATATACTTGCTGGAAATATGGCTAGGCCATTACTGTCTAGCTTTTCAAAATGTGTCTGAATCACACAAATAGAAATTTCAGGGCCTCTTACAGAAAAAAATTCTGGTCCCCCCTGGATAGTCTATCCATTAATAGCCCACTGATAACTTGCTCATTAATAACCCACTGATAATATGTCCATTAATAGCCCACTGATAATTTGTCCATTAAAAGGCCACTGATAATTTGTCCATTAATAGCCCACTGATAACTTGCTCATTAATAACCCACTGATAATATGTCCATTAAAAGTCCACTGATAATTTGTCCATTAAAAGGCCACTGATAATTTGTCCATTAATAGCCCACTGATAACTTGCTCATTAATAACCCACTGATAATATGTCAATTAATAGCCCACTGATAATATGTCCATTAATAGGCCACTGATAATTTGTCCATTAATAGCCCACTGATAATATGTCCATTAATAGCCCACTGATAATATGTCCATTAATAGCCCACTGATAATATGTCCATTAATAGGCCACTGATAATTTGTCCATTAATAGCCCACTGATAATATGTCCATTAATAGCCCACTGATAATATGTCCATTAATAGGCCACTGATAATGTGTCCATTAATAGCCCACTGATAATATGTCCATTAATAGCCCACTGATAATATGTCCATTAATAGCCCACTGATAATTTGTCCATTAATAGCCCACTGATAATATGTCCATTAATAGCCCACTGATAATATGTCCATTAATAGCCCACTGATAATATGTCCATTAATAGCCCACTGATAACTTGCTCATTAATAACCCACTGATAATATGTCCATTAATAGCCCACTGATAATGTGTCCATTAAAAGGCCACTGATAAAATGTCCATTAATAGGCCACTGATAATTTGTCCATTAATAGCCCACTGATAATTTGTCCATTAATAGCCCACTGATAATATGTCCATTAATAGCCCACTGATAACTTGCTCATTAATAACCCACTGATAATATGTCCATTAATAGCCCACTGATAATATGTCCATTAATAGCCCACTGATAATATGTCCATTAATAGGCCACTGATAATTTGTCCATTAATAGCCCACTGATAATATGTCCATTAATAGCCCACTGATAATATGTCCATTAATAGCCCACTGATAATATGTCCATTAATAGGCCACTGATAATTTGTCCATTAATAGCCCACTGATAATTTGTCCATTAATAGCCCACTGATAATATGTCCATTAATAGCAAACTGATAATATGTCCATTAATAGCCCACTGATAATTTGTCCATTAATAGCCCACTGATAATATGTCCATTAATAGCCCACTGATAATATGTCCATTAATAGCCCACTGATAATATGTCCATTAATAGGCCACTGATAATTTGTCCATTAATAGCCCACTGATAATTTGTCCATTAATACCCCACTGATAATATGTCCATTAATAGCCCACTGATAATATGTCCATTAATAGCCCACTGATAATTTGTCCATTAATAGCCCACTGATAATATGTCCATTAATAGCCCACTGATAATATGTCCATTAATAGCCCACTGATAATTTGTCCATTATTAGCCCACTGATAATTTGTCCATTATTAGCCCACTGATAATTTGTCCATTATTTGCCCAATGATAATTTGTCCATTATTTGCCCAATGACAATTTGTCCATTTTAAGCAGCCCACTGATATGTCCATTAGTAGCCCAATGATAAAATGTCCATTAGTAGCCACAGACAGCTAATCCCCTCTCCTCCCCCCTTCCCCAGTACTTACCTAGATGCTGCTCGTCCTCTGCAGTCTCCTCCGCAGGGTTTCTTCCTGTACGCACGCTGTATGCAGGAAATACAGTCACTGGATATGACATGATGTCATTTCCGACGGCTGTGATCTGCCGGCTGCTGCACGATTTTGATTGTCTCCATGTGAGACAGTCACACAGGCTGCCCTGCTTGCCTAAGCATTTTTTTTACTTTTTCTTTTTTTTAATGGGCCGGAGCCCGAGACGGATTTAACGCCCACCCTCCCTGATAGCGGCCCTAGAAATAGGTGTCTGGGAGTACTTACAGTACTAAAAGTAAATAGGGTGCTGTCCTGGGCTGTTGTGAGCAAATACTGCCACAGTGAGGTATGCATGAGTAAACAAAACAGCCAGACACACCAGTATATCAGCGGTGAAATCACCTCACCCTTTCTCAATACATGCAATCCCCAACCGATCTGAATCAGAGAAAAGCAAGGACCCCAATGTATGGGTCAAGGTACATAAAGGTCCATAGGACATAATTTAATTGTTCATCACAAAGTCTAGTAAATGTCCACAATGAACAATGTTAATTCCTGGTCTGGATGTCATTCAGACATTGCTTGGGGGAAAAATCAATCTGCCAGCACAGAGAGAGACCCTCATTTTTGCATGGGATCAGCAGGGGGACCTGGTGCTAATTCCATGCAAAAACAAGGGTCTCTCATTGTGCTAGCAGCATGAGACCCCTGCATTCGGATGTCAGAGCGGGGTGACGTCAGCATGCGACAACCAGGAAGTGCTGTGTCTCGCATGTGAGACACAGGACATAGTAAACCCGCGTGTATCTATTAAGATACACGTCGGTTTACTTAAAAGTCCCGAGATATGTTTTGTTTAACCGTTGCTTCCTTCAAGGAATCAAGGGTAAAACAATGTTTAAAGTTCCTTTAAGCTAAAATTGGAATTCCAAATAAGGTAACAATTGCCTACTGACAATACGTAAAGAACAGGTTTTATTCTTGTTCATTTTTGCCCAATGACACTGCAGATATTTAGAGAACTTATGAAATCGTTATTCTGGAAAGCCACTCACAACATAACTCATTTCAGTAAAACAGCTTCCTAATGGCTGGAAAACTGAATGCCGTTTGGTCAAATTCCTAGTTAGGTTTGTAAAAGCAATCAAGGATACTTCCGTGGTTAGATAACAGATTGTTTTTCCATTTCTGAGCACAGTTGATCTAGTGTCTCACTTTAATTAAGTGTGATCATCGATCATTTAGAAAGTGTTTCAAGGCATACATACTTCACTGGCACAGTCACTAAACGTTTTAAAGAAGGAATGGTTCTGGTTCCTTGGGTTGAATTCTTGTGGTTAGTTGGTGTTTGCTAAAGACATGCTCATTCGTATGTCTCATTCCATTTTATGTGGAAATGCGGTTGACTTGCTTGTACCTAATATCCTAGACCAGTATTGTATTTTTAGAGCACAAAGCTCCAAATTCCATCCTTTTTCAGTCATCAGACTGCAGACTACCTCATATTTTAAGGACTATTAATTAACTTTTATTCATTGTTTTTCCGTTGTTAAAAATAAATCAATAGAAAAATAAACATACGAGTAATATATGTTTTTTTTGTAATGCCAATTATTACAAAGAGCTACTTGGAATAATGATTTTCTGGATTTTGTTGTGTTACAACCTGGAATTAAAATAGATCTTAATTGGGGTTTTTACAACAAACCTTTGTTTGTGTAACCGAATACTGTCATTTGTAGATTCGATGCATTTTCATGCTTTGTATAAGTACTTTTTACAACAGCAGCAGTGAGGTTTTTTTAAGGGAAGCCTCTAGCCACTTTGCACATCTGGATTATGCAATATTTGACATTTGCTGGCAAAATTGCAGACGCTCTGTCAAGTTGTATGGGGAGCGTCAGTGAACCGCAATAATTTAACTCCTGCCACAGACTCTCAGTTGGATTGAGGTCTGGGCAATGATTGGGCCCTTCTAAGACATTTGGATTGACTGTGTAAAAAGGGTCATTGCTCTATAAAACATGGTTTCCTCCAAAGTCCAGATGCACCAGAGACAGTCACAGTTGGCCAATTTACTTAAGCTGCTGTGGACTATATTTTCCATTGTGATCAGCTGGCTAAGTGTCCACATGTCATCTTCTTATTGAAGCATTAAACAAAAATATTTTGTTCTGAAAAAAATGCTAAAAGTTAGAATTAGAGGAATATATTGACTAGAGGGGACACAAAAATGTTTTCTGCATTAAGCTCCTTAACAATCTTGTTCCGCTTCTGATTTTGCAGTACCTGGGAGTTGAGGAAGTTTGAATCAAAAGGTAAGTAAACAACTCAGTACTGATATACTCAGTGAAAACAGGAAATGATCAGCAATCTAAATGTATGTGCCCTAATCCTGGCACTTACATGACATTGCATTTAAAGGCAGAGAGGTATTTCATAGAGGTGGTGTTAAAAGGTTAAAAATAGCATCCTCCTTAGTGAGAAAGATTTATGACATGATTTGCACCATTTCATTTAAATAGAACATTAGCTGCGTATCGAAAACTAAAAGATGAACTAGCGTGACCAGGTATTAAGTCACACTTTATTGCATGAATAACACTGTGAACAGAACTGTGGTAGAGCTATTATTTGATGCCATGCAGTTACACAGATGATGTATCTGCCTTATTGCATACTTAACGTCTCCTGAGGAATACTGGTTTGAAGATAGATGTTTTAAAATGTTCCAGCAATATAACTGACACAGTTGTGAAATTTTCCACAAACAATCAGAACATTAGTGGCTTAAAGAACAAAACTTTAAAAAAAAAAAATCATTGTATCTAGTATGAGGATAAACTGGCTTCCATGGGAAGCAGGCAACCTGATCAGGTCGGCAACCGTCTCTCTTTTCCATCGCAGAGAAAATCTCTTTTTTACATGGGGTCAGCAGAGGAGACCTTAACTAGACTCAGCAGAGGGGACCTTACCTAGACCCTTATTTTTACATGGGATCAGCAGAGGGGACCTTAACTAGACTCAGCAGAGGGGACCTTACCTAGACCCTTATTTTTACATGGGATCAGCAGAGGGGACCTTAACTAGACTCAGCAGAGGGGACCTTACCTAGACCCTCATTTTTACATGGGATCAGCAGAGGGGACCTTAACTAGACTCAGCAGAGGGGACCTTACCTAGACCCTTATTTTTACATGGGATCAGCAGAGGAGACCTTAACTAGACTCAGCAGAGGGGACCTTACCTAGAACCTAATTTTTACATGGGAACAACAGAGGGGGCCTCAACTAGACTCAGTAAAAAGGGCCTTACCTAGAACCTAATTTTTACATGGGATCAGCAGAGGGGACCTTAACTAGACTCAGCAGAGGGGACCTTACCGAGACCCTCATTTTTACATGGGATCAGCAGAGGGGACCTTAACTAGACTCAGCAGAGGGGACCTTAAATAGGTCCCCTCTGTTGATCCCATGTGAAAATTACCAGACCCTGACAAGACACTGTCAGCATATGCAAGCCTCCAAACCGGTTCTCTGCCTTTGCAGAGCTAAGAGTAAACTCTTGTGTATCTATAAAGATACATGTAGGGTTTAATCAGGACAAGGAGGACACATTTTGTAACCCTTGCTTCCGACAAGGAACTTGCCCTTTAAAAGTTAACTAAAAAGATGGATGTTATGATTGAGCCTGATGTACTGCGACACATAAATACAGAGGTGAAGGGCAATGTGAACAAATATAATTACTAACGTTCACAAACAAGTACATTTTTATTTTCTATACTTGTAAATCAACGTGTGTGCGCAGTAAGACAGATACCAGCTGACAGTGCTATGTGTAACACATAAACACTAAAACAGAAGTAGTGGTTTCCCACTTTACTGATGGATATTACAGTATAGCTGTTTAAATCTTTTTAACTGAAACGCAGCCAAGTGCTTTGGATCATTAGTTGTCCAAAAACTGTTCAAACTCTTCCAAACTAATGGTTTGTAGTTACTGTTTTTCCTTCCAGAAGGCTAAGGAATATACATATTTTAAACTGATTATGGTAGGGCAAAAATTACATAATGAAAAAATAAATTTTTCGAAATCAACTACTAGGTTATTATAGCTAATTATGACTGTAAAACAGGGCTGTGTGTCTTTCATGGACCTGATTAAAGGGACAGGAGCACTGCACCTGTGGAATCCCTGATGTTGCGTCCCTGGATTGAAAGGATTCTTGTATACGTGATTTCTTATGATTTTATTTGGTGTAAGCATTAAGCCATTGGCACAGACATACTGTCCTATTATTTGTATTTAGATTTAGATTTTTTGTACATTTGCAGTAATTTGGGAGAAATTTGTGGAGTATTCCAAAGAACTAATTTACTATACAGTTATAGTGCGCCACTTTTTCAATTTACATAATTTGTTCATAAAGAGGGAGTAAACCACTAATTTATTTTTATATATGAAAGACTGCAGAGAAATTGAAGCTGCTGCTTCACTAATGTAACGGTGTACTGGTGACACCCAAGAGGAGGGACCCTTGTTGCAAGATTACCTCTTGGGAAGTACTTTGTGGTGTTCAACCTATAGGTAACCAGGAATAGGTTGCTGGAGTACACTGAGCAGCACAGGAGACAAGACAGACTGGAACAGGTTGAAGATATAAATAGGCTGAGATCAAGCACAGTCGAAGAACAAGCCGGGGGTCCAGACAGGCGGAACACAAGCGAAGTCAAAAACAAGCTGAGGATTCGAGGCAGGCGGAGGTCAAAAACAGAGTCAGGAGGGAGGTACAGAAGAAAACAAAAAGAATACAGAACACTAAAATATATGTGCATATATAATACAATAGAAGAGGTTCCCAAGTGCTAGAAAGAAAGTAAAACCAAAAACGAATGCATCCATTTGGAGTCTGGATAGAGAGCAAACAGACTCCAAAAAGATGAAAAACATCTCCAGAAGTCATTTATGACTTCTTGACTTCAAAAACATGGCCACCGTAACAACAAGAGAACTGTGACAGCGTGAGGAAGGAGGTAACAAGCGACGTATGGAGATAGGGTAAGTGACAACTAAGATAGTCCAGAGACCATCGGTCAATCCTACTGGTTGGTCTGTGTGTCAGTCATGTAAGATGGGAGTGAGGAATGTATTTGTCAATTGGAATGAAAATGAAAACGTGCTAATGCTTAACGTTAGATAGGAAGACAGTGAAGAAAGAGTGAATGCAAATGTTTATGTGAATGTTAATGATGATCATGAATAGTTAGGAAGGAGACAGGTGCATATGCAAATACATTTGCAAAATGCTTATCTAAACAAGTAGGAAGCATGACACTGCAGTATGAGGGAGCAGGCGGACAGTGAGACAGACACAAGATGTTGGAGCTTTAGTTAAAGAAGGAGCACAGAACGTGCTGACAATTTGAAGGTTTAATTGTTTGGATCTACGCATTAGATCAGGATAAAAAGGTAACTCATTTATGGGGCAGATTTTTATTTTTCAAGTTCAATCCCTCCTAAAGGCGCGCTAACACTGGAGAGGTAACATACATGTGTTGAAGTGTTATTTGAGCATAGACAGTGCATTCCAAAGCAGCTCTAGAGAGATGAATGAGGATATACAATAAAGACAGGGACACCCACAACATTGTACATGGAGACTACCCATTCATCTTTCAGCCTTATAGTAATTTGTAATTCAACCTGTCTCTAGTGCATTGTAAAAAGATACTTCATGTTCTTTTAATACAGCTTTAAATAGAACAAAAAAGTAGCTTTCAAATATGGTAAATATAAAAACATATTGTAGAAATACAGATAACTTAACAGTTAACATGAAAAGTTTTGCATTGAAGACTTTAAAAGATAAGAAAATTTAGATGTTCAAGTTTGAATTTTTCAAATTACCCTTTAGCTAGGATCATGAACCCAGTCACATGGAATAAATAACGGTTATACGAAATGTACACGGCATACACAGAACCTGTTTTAGAACCGTTTTTATGGACTGTTTTACATCTCTCAAATAAAATGCTTATTTTATTACTGCGAATGGGAAACCCTTTCCAACATCATGGTCCTCATAAAGTTGCCTCCTCCGTGTTCCTCTTTCCCTTTGCTATATCTTCTATCACAGTAATTTGAATAACAGGTTTTGCCTAAAAATACTGTCATCACTGAATGTATGAGGAATATATTATTTATTTTCCTTTGTACTAACCTTTTGTGTTTTGATTGGCTGGCTTTTTCAAGCTTTCCAAGCACAAGGGAGATCTTGATAGCAGAGGATTACTAAAATAGACAAAATGAAAGAAAACATAAGCTACAAACCACATGTTGCTCTATTTTTTATTAAAAAGCACTAGCGCATTAAATCTTACCTTGGAATTTAGGTCTGTTAGTGAACCTATAAGTCTCCAATGTTAAAGCAATTTTAGATGTGGTTTACTTTATTTAAATAGAATGTTTCCATTTATATCATTTACAGTTTTTTGGTTTAATCGTTGTTAATTGCACAAATTTGAGAGGATACATTTATACTCCCTTCGCACAATGTTAAAATAAATACAGCTAATTTGGCTGGTTTCCTAGTGTCTCCCTGCAAAAAGTAGTGTTTAGTGTGAATAATAATACAATGGACAATAACGTTTTAGTACAGAATAAATAGGAAAATAAAGCATTTGATCTTCTCACTAGTACCTGGAAACAATGGATAAATCAATGTTTGGTCTGCAAGGCCATAATTCACTCTGCTGGGATGTCTTCAGGGCATATGTTTCTAGCTCTAGAAGTGAAGTGCAGTTTCCAAACATTGAAGTAAGCAAACAGAAAACCTGGAAAACACATAAACAGTTAAAATATTTGATGTATAATTAACTGCATTAAAACAGGATGGTTAAAGTTACATAATTAAGTGGCCTAATAAACCACATGGCACATTGACAACCATGATCACAAGCAACATAAAATGATTTGAAATGATTAAAATAAAAGTCTGCATCTGTTGCTTAACATATTTTACATAAAGCAGAAAGGTGAGTCCTTCAGGATGGAGTATCACTATGTGATGCCCTGGGATTGAGCCCTTGGTTTAAAGGCTAGAACTGGCTATAAGCTGTCTGCCTGTGTCTTGAACATCTATTGGCTCATGTGTTACTGGTTCCTGTTAACAAGCATCCATGCTATATAAAGCCCTTCCTCCCAGCACACCCAGGGCAGCATCACATGCACCTGGACTCCAGCTGGATCCGGCACCCCTGACTGTGACATATACTTTTACATAGGGCCGCTATAACAGTGGATCTTGAAAAAACTGAGCAGCGGACTGAAAAAAAATAAAGCCAAAACAGATGACTAAAAATAATAGGGAATTCGGGTATTTTTCCCAACTCTAATTTGGCCTTATTTTTTGCAATTCGTTTTTTTTTTTCAGTTAATAATAATTCATTGTTCAGTCAAAAAACCCTATGCCCATATAAATATTTTCTATGCAATATATGTAAAAATATTCTATGTATAAAATGTATACAAATGGTATACTGCAAATAACGCTATAGAAGATATAGCAGTCATATTTCTTACCTTTGAGTCCACATTGCTTGACAAGGCACATGATCCAGCCATCTGAATGCTGAGCTCATCAAAATCTTTTAAAGGTAGAGATTATTTAGTTTCTACACCGTAATATCACTTTACATGCAATGTGTAGCACATTATTTAATATGGATGTATACTTTGTTTTCTTTTCATATTTAGACATATAAGAGGCCACTTTTTAAAGCAAAACAGTTCTGCAGTTTACAATTAAACTTTTATTTCTATTAAATTAGAAAATAAAAAGATAGATTTTTGGCTTGTAACAAATATCACGAATATGAGCTGGAAAAAAAATCTATTTAATCCACCCCAACCTTCTCTTCCAGAGCAAACATTCCTATTCAGTATTCATATGCAGTTATAAAAGCGCATGTGTGTATCACACTATATACATTCTCCATTTTGTGACTGAGCTCTAAATGTACACATATGTTGTATTTTTAATGTTTGGAAAAGAAACAACAGCTTAAAAACATTTCTATTTTACACATACCTTTACTAGATTTGGGTTTGATAAAGTAGCTGAGTAAAATTGTACACATGAAGTCATTAGGCTTGGGTTTGATAAAGTAAGTAACATTTACACATAGCTTAACTATATTTCGGTTTGATAAACTATCTAGGTAAAATGTTTCACATAACTTCACTAGACTTGGGTTTGATAAAGTATCTAAGTAACATTTACACAAAACTTCACTAGACTTGGGTTTGATAAAATGTTACACATAACTTAATTAGACTTGGGTTTGATAAGGTATCTAAGTAACATTTACACAAAACTTCACTAGACTTTGGTTTGATAAAATGTTACACATAAGTTAATTCGACTTGGGTTTGATAAAGTATCTAAGTAACATTTACACAAAACGTCACTAGACTTGGGTGTGATAAATTATCTAGGTGAAATGTTACACATAACTTCACTAGACCAGGGTTTGATAAACTATATTGGTAAATTGAAAACAAAATTAATGTGATTTACAGCTATGTAAATAACGGACGGTTACAAATGTGGAATGCCGCCGGCTTCATTGAGTTGTTAAAAAAAAAAATCTCTTTATGTTACCTGTAAAATGTAAAACTGCCTCAATCTCAGAGTTGGTGATATTAACTAAAATTAAACCAGTCGTACTTGAAATCCACAAACATCTGGGGGGACCTGCGAAAGAACTGTAAAATAGAAACATCCTTGTAAAACCAAAAAGATATAATATTGTTTTAAAAGGAAAGGAAAATGGTGACAACTAAGGCCAGCTTTTATTTAAATAAAAGTATCAATAATTTTAAAACTTTTTGAAATATTTTCCTTTACAATTAAAGGAAAAAAATTTATAAAAAACTAGTTGCTTACAAAGCTATGATGGCCATATATCATTGTATTTGCTGAAATATAAGGCAGTTTTTCCTGAAAAAATCTGAAAATAGTGACCTTAAAATTGAGGTCACCTTTTAACCCCTTAGTGAATTCCATGCTGCATTTGTTGTGCCTTGCAGACCAGAATTCAATTTTTTTTGTCATACATTTGATTAACTGTGAATTTCTTTCTTTGTGTTCAGTGCACCCACACAAATTATAAAACATTTTTTTAAAGGAAGGATGGGGCTTTCATTTGATACTATTATTTTCATCATATAATATAATGTACTATTAAAAAAATATAAAATATGATGAAAATATGCCCCCAAAAAACACTTTCTTACTTTGACCCAATATTTTTTTAAAATAATTACAAATGGTAAAAAAGTCCGCGTCTATATAGTTTCTAATTTTTGTCTATGTTTTTCTGTGTTTTATTTCAAGTAATAAGGCAATAATCATAGTTTTTTTTTTGTTTCCTAACCATTTTTCTTCTACAGTGACCTTTTGACCCCAACCCAACTTAACCCTAAATCTACCCCCACCCCTTTATCTAACCCGTGTACTAACCCTAATTATAACCCTAACCTACCTGTAACCCTAACCTTAATTGTAACCCTAACCCTAAATCTAGGGTTAGTAGATCTAGGGTTAGCTTTTTACTTTTTTTCTAACTGTAATGTTGCTGACTGCCTCTAGGGGCAGTCAAGCGACAGTTTCAGGGCGAAGGAAGAGATTATTTTTCTCACACTTCCATCGCTCTCTGCTGGGCACGCCATACTGGAGGAGCATTCTCCTCTTCGATACAGCACCCGGGGGGGGAGGGGGCAGAGAAGGCTGTTGCATGATGGCATTATTGCAACATCTTTAACATATAAGCAGTGAAAGCTGATCACTGTCTAACTGTGTTTGAATACATACAATCACATATGCGGTGATCGTATGCGCGGGGAGAGGGGCGGGGGTGCCGAAGGCACACTCGGAGGCCGCTTCAGATCCGAAGCAGCCTCTGAGAATAGCTGGCAGAATGTACCATTGCGCTAAGGAGCACAACGCCGCATGAAATTCCATTTGCAGAAATGCTGTCTCAGACTTGCAAGGAACCTCCCCCCATGCACCACTGTTGCCTGCAGACACTTATTTCTTGCATCCCTCTCCAGTCCTTTGGCGAATAAACTGCCTTTTGCTACAGCCAAATATTTCAAATTTTAATTAATCAGTCCAGAGCACTTGCTGCCTTTTTTCTGCACCCAGTTCCTTTATTCGTGCATAGTTGAGTTGCTTGGCCTTGTTTCCACGACAGAGAATTGGCCTGTTGGACTCAAGTATTCCATGAAGACCACTTTTGACCAAACATTGTTGTACAGTAAGTGTGTCTACCAGGGTCCCAAAGTTTTCTGCCATTTCTGGCTGATGGCATTGCTTGACATGCTCAATTTGCAAAGGAAGGTAAGCAATCGTCATTCTTTCATCTACTGCACAAAATTTGTTTGACCACTGCGTCTACAGTCCTCAGTGCTGCCCGTTTCTTTGTGCTTCTTCAGACAAGCTTGGCCAGGATATCTGGAAACCCTTATGTGTCTTGAAATTTCTGCCTGGGAGAGACCTTACTTATGCAATATATCTACCATGCGCCTTGTTGCTGTGTTCAGTCTTTCCAAGGTATATGACTTTTGATGTTAAAAACTTTCTTCAGCAACCTCACCTTGTTAGAGTTTGGCTGTTCCTCAACTAGTTTTATTCCTCCAACAATGCTGTTTCAGTTAATGACTGCCTACATATTAAATCGATGATCAGTAACACCTATTTGGTATAATTGTTGAATCATACACCTGACTCTCTGACTTTGTGCAAGTGCAACTAGAAAAATCGGCGCTGTTTTGAAGGCAAAGGGTGGTCACACCAAATTTTGATTTAGATTTTTCTCCTGTTCACTCACTTTGTATTTTGTTAATTGATTTTGCATTCTTACTTTACAGCCTTTCCCCCCGCACCTGACTTAAACCCTTGCACAGTGTGTAATAGTTCATGGTAATACCTGACAAGACGAACGGTACTCTCGCAATGTAAACAGCAAGAGGGGATAGAGAAGGAAACTTTGAAAGTCATTCATAATGATTGCCTGCATGAGTTGTATGCAAAAACTTTGAGCGTAGTATGTTAAAATGTAGGAATTATTGATTAAGTGCATATAAATTATATGAACACAGCAGGAGCAGACATGTGCCCAATGTCTAATGATATACCAAACCTGTTTGAAAAGTGTTGTTTAAAAACACTTACATTTCATTTTCCAGTGCCAATGGTTCCCATTTTTGTATATGAAGTACAGGGAGGCCTGAATCCGTTGTATCTACTTCATCCTTATTGTTGGCGGCACATTTATCAGACTTGTATTTCATTTCATCTACAGACATATGGTAAATATACTGCATTATATAAAATACCTATAAGAAGCAGTTGACTTTTTTAAGCTATGCTGAAATTATGAGAAAAAGAAACAGATTTCACTGAGAGCAAAGGGAGTCTTTCTATTTCACTATTTTTCTTAAATAATTGGCAAAATGTTCAAATTATTATCAAAGGTAATTGTTTATCTCTTATATTATCCATTAAAAGCAGCTATGTACTTTTGCTTCCTGTCATCATTTTGCCTTTATTATATAGGAGTTGTGCTAACTCTAGACCAAGAGCTGACATTTTTAAAACATTTATTATACAATGAAAAGACTTGCCTGATTTTTTCAACTTGCAAGGATCTCCAATCTTTCTCAAGAACTTTGATTTTTCCTTTTGAAGATCAGTTTGCAACACACACCGGTAATGATGCTCCTCTAGCAAACTAAAGACCCTCAACTTAAAACAAGACAAAGCACATATATGTTATAGGCTTACCATACAGCCCCTTTTTTAAGTAAAAATGTTTTATATAAATGTTCCATCAAGCCATTAAGAACAAACTTTAATAATATAATTAATCTGATATGATTTAATATGATCTGAAATAATGCACACATGACACATATGAAACAGTAGTCATACCGCATTTATGTCACAGGTATCTATGTATGTGGTTACGGAGAGCAAAATATTCCAAAAAGAGAGATTTGATTGCTATAAACGTTCCTTTCTTTCTTCAGATCTGGAGGACTTCCATCCAGAAGGACCATTTATTCCATGATGATTTTAATTCAATAACATTGGGAATGTTACATATACTATCCTTAGGGGATTTAGCACAAGGAGAATACTTAAACATGATACATGACCAGTGAATTGTACGTGTCTATAATAATCAACATATTTGTTGAAAACCACATGTAAATATATCTTACCTGTCCATCAGCGCACCCGGTAATCATCTGCTTACTGTCTACATCAATGAACATACTCAGTAATGGAAATGCTATGAACAAATAACACCCAGATTAAGGATTTTGAGTAAATAAATAATTGAATCTATCAGTTTGCTGATAAAGTAAGACTCAACAAATTGCGATCTATCCTTCTGTTATAGCAGAGATTACATTTTGTAAATTCTGTTGAATTATCTGTGGTGGGTGTTGCTTGTTGTCAACAGAAAATACAATAAAATACATTTAAAAAAATGCCTCACTGAAGCGTAATGTGTAAGTCTATGACTACATGTGTGCAACTCTCTGTCAGGAACTAGGTTTGCAGGAAATGTAAGCATCAACAAGGAATAGTTGCTACCTAACAGCAGCAGAAACTAACAGAAATGCATTAGTACAAACCATTATCTGGATGTTAAACAATATTAGTTTTGCTTTCAGACATGAATTTATTGGCTAATAATATAATATATATTATTTAAAAAGAAAAACACCTTCATTTTTACCCCATGGCTATTGGAATTATAATAATGGTGTTCAATATGCCCAGCTGCCAATAATAGTATACATAATAATATTTCTCATATAAACATGTAAATAGAAATAGCAAAAGCACTGGATAGGCACCTGACAAAACAGCTGACTGATGAAGCAAGCTTTCATTGCGATAGTCCCACACCTGCAGTAAACCACAAAACGTTACGGTAGGACAAATTCAACTTTGTATGTGTCATTTGATTCATTCCTCAATGGTAAACTAATACAAGATGTCATTGGAATACACAATGTAGCTTTAATGGCCATGTCTCCTCTGGATATCTGGATATCAATTCAGGAGTAAATGTTTTAAAACAAATACTTTAGTAATGATTAAAAAAACAAATTTAACCCCAGAGTGACTGCACAACGTTTAACATTGCAAGTTTGAAGACTGACTCATTCCCTCTTTGGATCCATCTTATGCTATTATGTCCTTACAAGAGTTTGGTCACAGGTTTAAGGCAGATCCAAGGGCAATTGGATAAGTACATTGGGAATATCCAAGGTGAATACACTAAATAACATTGGGGCCAGAGGACAGACTCTTGATAATGAAAAAATATATTTTATACATTCTTAAATTAGAGATGACAGGGTAAATTTGGTTTGAAGATATCTTTGGGGAACACATGTTAGCATATTACCCTAAATGTTCGATCTTCGGAGATGGACAGAATGAGATTATCTTCCCAGAACTCTGCTGCAGTCACTGACTCTAAGTGTCCTGATAACTCTGCTAGTATGGCTTCATGCTGTTGTCATATGGAGGAAAACAATAATAAAGAGATTTATTACGAATATAACTTAATTACATTTTGTAAAAAATTGAAAATTATCCAATGTGTTCTGAACACATTATATATGGCGATACTGAGGAATCACAAAATCAGCCATGAAAAATAACCAGAAAATAAACACTGATAAGTTTAAAGTAACGTATTTTATGTCATATTTGGAGCAATTCTAATGGCATAATCAATAATATTCAGTGATAGATTCCAGCAGATGGCATACACAAATGTACTGCTACATTAAACAGTAAAAATGTATGTTAACTCTCAATATATTCTGTGGATTTTTTCCAAGCAGGGCACAGAAAACAAAAGGGATGAATTCAGGGCCATAGTTACCTACTACATATCCCTGCATGTCTAAATACTATCGGGTCTAACCCCAGCTCTCTCTGATCAGACATCCGGCTGCCTCCACTAGACACCAGGTAGCGGCTGTCCTTGGGTGCAGGGGTAAATCCTGGATGTGCAATGTGGGTGATTGGTCATGTCCTGGGGTATTGGGGCATATCCTGTATGTGCAATGTGGGTGATGGGGCATTTCCATTGACATGATATACAGAGATTTATATATTTAACCCTCATTTGCATGAACCCACCTCTGCATGGAGAATGGATATTTTGTTTCCTGCACACGTAGCTATCATCATTCCATTAGGATGAAATCCTAAATGTGACACCTCACCCAAAAGTGTTCCAATCACAAGGCCTCGAGGAACCAAGCCTACAAATAAAGACATAATTTTTGAATTGAAGTTTTACTGGCTTTTTACATCTTTTAAAAATGACATCATTGGTACTATATTTATTATTGTTATGGTCCATGAATAAACAAGGTTTTTATATATTTTATGTTTGTTTTATCTTAGCTTTAGATTGTAGTGTTTTTTTTTTCTTTTATCTCTTTCTGTCGTTGAAACATGCGTTCATATTTATCAGCTTACTATACTCATTTTTCAGATAAATATTGATTATAGTACATGCATATATCCAAAATGATATTACAAATAAAGACACAGAAATATATTTCACCTATGCCTCCTTAATACTTGATGTCTTTGTTTGCGTATTAGGATCCATAATCGTAAAAACATTACACAGACTTCCTTTACCAAATATATTCCATTGAACTGGATGAAGCCCATGAGTACCTTAAAGTTTATGCCAGCTATATTAGCATTAACAGATTGCTTTCTCTGCTCTCTTCAACAGATCAAATTTTGCAGTGTTTGATTAAAAAATACTTGTAATATTTGCTATCTGATGTGCAAAGTGTATTACACTATCATTATTTATGCATTATGCATGTATAAAAGAATTGAAGGGGTTCTTGTTAAGTGCACCACTTTTTACAGTATATGACATCTCCGCTAGCTGCACAGATTTCCTATAACGATTGCTACTGGTATTTGTCTGTTGCAATTACTTTCTATGTATGATCTGTTATAACGTAAAGTCATGATTTATATGATTTATAAAGATCCCGAGGCGAGTATTGCGCATATCTCTTTCTTTATTTCCCTCAGCAGCAAAGAAGATAATGAATAAAAAGAATCCAGTATCCTCTTTCTTTGGTCAGAAAACAAAGCATCCACAAACAAAAAAACAATTCAGAACTCCAGGAGACTGAATCCATATCTTCACTCTATCGCTAATCTTGAGCACGAAACGTGTAAGGCAAATTAGTTGTACTCTTCCCTGTTTCTGGGTTATATTGATTGTTAATATAATAATCAGCTAAATATCAGCTACTACTAAGCATCTATCCATGGATTTCCTCCTTTTTTATTTTCATTGTGTGAGGAGTGCCGCTGCTTTTTGTGTGTCTCACTATTTTTACTCTATACTGATTCGTGGAAAAGAATCATCCCGGTTAAAGCTGAGCACCTTCTTACCATAACGGTAATTATCTTTTAACCGAGTTAGCCTTTTCTTTTTTGGATCCAGCATTACATTTTATCACACACAATCTAATGGTGTACTTGTTGGGTTGTGTTGCATGTGGACTATTTCTGTTATTTGTGTCCATACAACATTCACATCCCAAAAAGAGTGGAATATTGTGGAAGTGGAGAGATAGACAATCTTATCCCTTCCAAGAGACGGCAATCAAAGGCTTTCTGCCTGCCAGGAAATTATCTTAACTAGAATGACCCACCGAAATGGCTGAAATGTATGCACTGACCATGCTATAAGCCTGACCTTCTACAAACACATCAGTAAGAAATCGAAGAATAAAAGGGAGCAGATACGGGATCCATGTGCTATTCTACACACCAATGAGCCCAGGCATGACACGTGATAACTGGTGTCACGGAAGGTGTATCAGGGTGCGGGGAATGAGGCAGAAATGAGGAAAAGCATAGTGCCTGCCGAGAGACCAGATTTGAAGGAAGGCATCGGTTGCCAGGGCCAATGGATCTGGGTTCCAGTTGAATAAGTGAGGAAGCTGTGTAATAAGGAGAGAAGAAAAATAATCTACATCCAAAAAACCCCAAAGATCCCATAGACTTGAAGATGGAATGGTGAAGATGCCAGCTGCTTGAGTCCTGTAGGTACCAAGAGTTCCAGTCTGCGTACACATTGGATAACCCAGGGTTGTGTCAAGCCTGGACAGATATTTTGTGTGCCAGACAAAAATGGCAGATTTCTATTTCTAACTTGGACAGGGTCTGAGATCTTGTGCCACCCAGCTAATTTATATACCTGACAGCTGAGATGTGGTCCATGCAAAGGAGGATGGAACAAATCTGCGAGTCTCTGGCGTAACTGCATATCACAAATCCTCTTGATAGGAGTTCTAGGAAATTTATGTGGAGATCTGCCTCTGCATGGGGTCATTTGCCACCCATGGAGGTAGGTCAGCAAGTAAGCTGGTCTCTGAATAGATGAGGAGATCTGGCGTTGTGCCGAAGATCGCTCTGTCGTTTCAGGCATCGATGTGGAGAAGCCACCAAGATAATTCTTAATTTAGCTCGCAATCGATCGGTACTTTTTGATCGTATGAGAATCCCTGGAGTAAGGACTGATTTTGCAGGCTCTAAAGGGCTTGATAGTGTAAAGGACCCAGGAAGATGGCCTGAATGGAAACTGACAGGACACCGATAACCCGGAGCCAGGTGTCTGATCGAGATAGAGGGACTAGCTAGGACTTTGTTGATCTCCCTCTTTATTGATTTCACTTTGTCCGTGGGTAAATGCAGAGAGCCCTGAGTAGGAGTTATAGTGAAACAGAAATTTGATGTGTTGTGATGGAAGCAGAGTAGGTTTCTCTCAGTTGATCATGAAACCCACATCTTGGAGGAGAGAGAGAGACACCATGACAGGAGAAGCTGTAGTGTCACTAAGTCCTGTGACAGAATCAGCAGGTCGTCTAAGTAAATTATCAGTCTGACACCTTGTCGCCTCAAGTAAACTATTGCTGTTTTCAGTAACTTGGTGAGACTGAAGGGTAGGCAGGTGAAGCACCATATTTTAGTGCCCCACATGATACTGGTACTAAGGGACCTGTAGGTATGTGTCTTGTAGGTTTAGAATGACCACCCAGTCCCCTAAAAGGAGCAGGTCTAACAAGCAGTGAATACCTTCCATTCTGAAATGCTGATAGGTTACAAAAGCATTTAACGGATGAAAATTGATGAGCGAACCCCGCCACCCTTCTTGGGACAAAGAAAGGGATGCGTAAGAAGCCCGAGGACTAAGTAAGGATGGTCCCTTTTTTCTAAAGATTGGCGATCTCCTTGGAGATGAGTTTTCAGTCCTGGCAAGAAAAGTGTATGGCATGAGAGGAGGTATTAGGTGAGATGTAGACAGAAAATCTATGTGGTAACCCAACCAGCATGCAGGACCACTGGGTCCAAGGTCAGTGCACCCCAAATGTCTTGGAATAGGTAAAGTCTGCCCTCCACATCTGTATGAGAATAAAGGTGGGTTAGGTAGGTACTCTAGGGGGGCCATGAATGGTCAAGTCCACAGGACCCACGTTTCTTCCAGGGGAGGCCATGTTGTGGGAAGAAGCCCAAAGGAGTTGGCTTGGTGTCCTGAAAGGACGGTCTGCAAGTACCAAAGCCTCCAGACCCTCGAAATGGACCCCTGTTTGAGACCTTCTCTGCATCAGATTCAGATTCTGAAGACTCATGTAAGCTTTTTACACTGGCGCACCCCTTTTGCCCAGTGCAGAGCCCGCTTATGTGGTGTTACCACGGTCTCTTTGGCTTGACGAACTGCGCTCTTTTTGTGTGTTTTGGACATAGAAACATAGAATGTGTTGGTAGATAAGAACCACATAGCATGTCTTCCCAGTAGCTTTGCAGGCAGATATGACAGAGGGGGCCAGCATGAAGGTTGATTAGATTGCCCCTGTGCTGCAATGATTGCAGAGGAAAGAGACTGTGCAATCGTTTGGTGATACTGGATTATATAGGGCAGGGGAGGTAAGGGGAGTTATCATATGTTCTGATTGCTTACATTTTTATTCATCCTCTTTGCTGCCTAGGGAAATAAAGAAAGATATAGACATAATAGGAGCCTCCATGTCTTTATAAATGAGACATTTCTAAATCTGTAAATGCAATACAAGTAATACTAGCATTTACACATTATCTCATTTTGTATACTTAAAATCATGATTGTAATCAGTATTAATTATTGTACTGTGCACCACGTGAGTATAAAAGTAACAATGTTATCTAATAAAGAAATATTTCCAGTTCATTCTTAAATAGATCAAGACTGCCATCTAGCTGTGATAAACAGCAGTTTGATTACTATTTGTCTAATTTTGTCTGTAACTCCCTTTTTATGCTCTGAACCAAAGCGCTATGTTAATTGTTGGCACTATATAAATAAACATTAATGTAATGTAATGTTAATAGTTAGCCAAAAATATTTTTTATTAAATAGAAATCGAAACAATGTAAAACAATTCAATGTGAATTATAAAAAAAAACCTTAATTAAATATAATTATCTTTAAAACAAAAAATGTTTTCCTATAACCATTCTTTTTGATAAATACAGTGTCTGTATTCTTTACAGAATGTATTCAAACAATGCTGATGGGTGTAGCCATTTTGTGTTATCTATCACACCTCTTAAGAGGCAGCTTATACTACTACACTTGTTCAATGTAATAATTAACTAGTATATAACTAATTTTAGGTGTATTCCCATTAAACCATAAAAATTGGCGTGACACACGTGAATATGAGTGGTCTCAGGTTATGCTACACTTTATAAATGTAATTATTCCTCTAGATTGTAAGCTTGCGAGCAGGGCTCTCTATCGCACGTCGCATGCGCTTAGTACATTGTTGTCACTATATAAATAAATGTTAATGTCATTTACTATTTGAAATGTAATCCAAATACTAGGAAGATATTTTAATAAAATGCCATATGTTTCATGTTCAGATTATAACTTTCCAAGGGAAGTTCTGGCTAGAATATGTATAAATTGCTTTTTGCAACTTTAACAACACATACCATTTGCTATGTTTCAAGTGTCATTACAATGACCAATAATATTGCAATTATCATATTAGTTGTAAGGATTTTAGGTTTCTAACTTGAAACTTGACTAATAATGGACAGTTTCTGTAATCCAGCTCACTTGTGTTGTATTAATCACTAGGAAACGGTATAAATAAGTAGGCCTTAATTACTCTGGGGAAAATATGCAGTCTTTCCTGTCATCATTCTATTTGATGTATGCAGCTGCCATCAAATGGAATCCATTTTCACTTAAATGCACACATGCTGTAGCTGTTTGTTGTACACACTATTACATATGTATTACCAGGTGCTCTGTGGAAAAAGTCTTTAGATCATCGCTGTAAAATTAACACTGCAAGAATCCACAGCATCTCCACTAATACAAAATCTATCTTATATGTATTAACTAATAGTAAATATTTTCAAACCTTGGCAAGTTATGTCTTGAAGAAGACACCTGTCACAGATTTGTAAAGTCCAATTTTCATTAATAGTTGTTAAATGTGTTTGTAAGATCATAGTTTTAGTGGATTTGTGTAATAATAGGTCACTGCAAAGTTGCCAACTGATAGAAATAATTTGCTTTTACATTATGTTAAAATATCAAGTACAGGGCTAGACAAAAAAGCTCCCTTGCTCCTATAATCCCTTTTACTGGCTCCTAACTTTTCTGATTGTTTTACAATGATTTCTATGGAAGTATAACTTCTCTGGCACCTAAAAATAACTAGACTGGCTCATAAATGGTCTACCTGTTAAAACTAAACTTTTTTTTTTCACTTGTGCTTCTAATAAAGAAGTGCAAATGAAAATTTAAATGTCCCTAGTATGGTAACAACCTGGCATGTACTTTTGATACAACCGGCAGCTGTAATGCTCCCCTGGTAAGCAGGCAGCTGGGCCAGGTTATCATCTGTCTCTCTCTGCTAGTGTCTGTAATGGTCCTGCTCTCTACACTCTACATATGCAAGTTTTTTTTATTTTTTATTACTGATGTGAACTTTTGCAACATTCTTAAAGTAAGCCTTATAATTGGGACTAATAACCCGTTTTGTATTCAATACTGCACTATGTTCATTTCTCCTCTGCATATGTTACTTCTGCCAGTGATTCTGCCTCTTGTATACATATGAACACAGAGGTTGTGGCAACAGATGGATGATGGGGACCGAAGTCCCACAAATGCCTATATGTACAAGAGTCAGTATTGGACAGTATCGGGCATCCCCCTACCCACGCACGACAAGCCATAACCCACATCACCCCTTTACGTGCCCCCATCACCCCCATTACATGCCTCCATTGCCCCATCACATTCCTCCATTGCCCCATCACATATCTCTATTGCCTCAATCACATGCCCTATCACCCCCATTATATGCCTCCATTAACCCCATTACATGCCTCCATTAACCCCATTACATGCCTCCATCACCCCCATTACTTGCCCCATCACCCCCATTACATGTCTCCATTGACCACATCACCCCATTACATGCCTCCATGACCCCATCACCCCCATTACATGCCTCCATTGACCTCATCACCCCATTACATGCCTCCATTGACCCTATCACCCCATTACATGCCTCCATTAACCCCATCACCCCCATTACATGCCCCATCACGCCCATTACATGCCTCCATTAACCCAATCACACCCATTACATGCCTGCATCACCCCCATCACATGCCCCGTCACCCCAGGACTTACCTTGATCCCTGGTGGCTAGTGGCAGGCAGCATGGTGTCCTACCATGCTGCCTGTTCAGCTCCCCGCGGTGAGAGTGGAAAGGTCACGTGACCTGGCGCATGTCGGGTCACGTGACCTGTCATTACTCCACACACACACACCCAAAAAACTGTTGCGATCTGCTGCCCGTGCGGTTTTTCTTAGGTTTTTTTCAGTGCTGGGGGGCGCCCCCCAAAATTTGCCGCCCTAGGCATCCGCCTAGGATGCCTCGCGGTAAATACAGCACTGTCAGTGACCCTAGGCTTGGCCCTGGTTTTAACCAATCATTTTTACCTCTTTTTTCCAGACTGCCTGTAAGTTTCCTGCCATTTGACAACACTGGGCAACAGTAAATATATATTTATTACTAAAAATCTATAAACATTTTAAATTGTTGCTATGTTTTAAAAGAGCTTATAAACAGCATAAACACAGATGTCATGCCCACTTAATGCAAAGTCTACATTTTATTTACAACCCGTGTCAAACAGAGGTTTTAAACGATTTATTTTTTCCAGGCGTGAAGTCATTAATCTAAAGTCCCATGAGACTTCAGTTACACTACGATTACAACATTTCCTTTCTGCCACTCAGAAATATATTTGCTTTAACAGATAGTTAAAGCAAATTTCCACTCTACCAGCTGTTGGGGTGGTAAGGTATCTGATGGCATAATGAGGTCAGTCAGAGTGCTCCACAGGCACACAGTATTATCTTATTATTACTAGGGCATGAGATGCTAAAGGAAATTACAACACCTTTCAGTCCAATCTGGACTAGATGCTCAATCCTAGTTACCCACATATCTTAGTTTTTAGTTGCAAACCCTGATTGTCCCCTGTCTTTCAAAGATCGAGTGCAAAAGAAAAAATGAGTCTTATATGTCTGTATAGATGTTGTTAACCTTGTGTGATGGCCATGCATGTAGACTCTACTTCTCAGGCATTTAAATAATCATATCTAACTACATCACTTTAAATTATTGTTGTCCATCATGTAGAAACATTATCCAAAATAAACCACACTAAAAATAGAGAAGAAAACGAGTGTGGAATGTTCACATAATAAAAGAAATATAACTAGTGACTTTAAATATATTGAATTAATGTGTTTAAAATGACACAGGGACACTCAAAAATTCTTCCAGGATCTTCAGAAAAAGTCTTGATGGCACGGATGACATATATGGAAAGAAACATATAATCAAATAATGAATACGAACTTGCTTAGAATAGAGCAATATTATGCTCAATATATGCATATAAGAAGTGTTTACACACTTTCACAAATAGAAAGGAAGCAATCCAGTAGACAAATTTACTGTAATAGGCCACAGTAAAAAGTTCGACAACAAATAATAGGTAAATAATAGTATGTTACTGACACTGTAAAATATAAGTTCTGCAAAATCCTCAGGACAGCTTTTACACTTTAGTATAGTCTCCCATCAGTATGATTTGCACAGAGGAGATTAATACTTTCACATTGTTGAAATTTGTTGAGCACTGATGACCTGTGTGGACATAGTTACATAAAAGGTACTCCTACGTGTTGCTTATACTGTGAGAATAAACAATGCTATTTTTATATATAGCCATTGTGTTAGCACACATGCATAAATTAAGAAAGAAATATGTTTTGAATGTGTCATCACCTTGTGGCTAGATTTGCCATTTAACTAATTTTCAATGGGAAATGTGTAATTTGGATATAAAGCCACAAAGTGATGTCATAAGCAGAATACACCACAGAAACATTTAAAACTGGTTTGTGAATTTGCAGATCGCCAGGTTGTGGTCCCTTTAAATTCATCAGAAGATGCTAAATGATTGAATACATCCTTTTATCTATTTAACTAAATAAAATTGACTCCTTGAATAGAAGCAAGGCAAAATCACTTACCTCCATGTATTGCTTTTCTACATTCATCCAGGTTCCATAAAATCACATAGTCGCGAGATGCAGAACAGACAACGCATGGATTCAAACCACAGCTAAATGTGACAGCGGAGATTGCATGGTGGTGACCTTTCAGCACAACTGCCTGTCAAAAAGAAATGGCATTCCATTTAAAACAAGATTCATTTTCCTTAGGATACTCTATTTTTATTGTGTGGTACTAACTAGAATTTTATAAATAGAAATGAAATTGTTGTGCAGTATTTCAAAAAATGCTAAAGTTCTAACCATTTGGGGTCTACTTGTTAAACTCCAAGGTTTTAGGCGATGAGTTACATAAACTAATAAATGTTATTTAAACGGAAAATTAAATACATCCAAATACATGCACACACAGTGCTATCAAATACCTAAATGTACTATAAAAAAGTGTATATTTAAAAGGTAAAGATAAGTGCACCGCAAAGATTTTTTCCACTCCTTAGTAAAGTGACTTGTTCATTTCTGTGAAGAGCTTCGAAAGACTGTTTGGAAAAGAAAGCAGGAGCACTGGTATTAAAGGGACAGTCTAGTCACCCTTTTAAGTTTGGTGCAAGTTGTAGGCACCACAGCGTAGACTAGGCTGTCACTTTTCTCATTTGATTTTTTGTTATAATCTCTGTAAAAACTATATTATACTTACGTTTGTAAGTGCACCACACACTGTCCGTCCTCGGTACTACAACGGAGCGTCCGCACTGGTCTTGCACAAGTGCAGATGATGATTTACCCATCAACCACTGCTCTGTCATGAATGATCTCCCAGGTTTCCCACGCTGCCTGTTGGAGATGCGAGTTCACAGGCGCCTCCATGGGGAGCGTGTCTGACTCACTTAGAGCAAGGGGGTGCCTGGGAGATCTCATTGATAGGGAGAATGCTCAGTAGTCATTCCCATTCACATTCATGGTGATGAATATGGTTGGTTGAAGCAGAAAAAAAAATCGTCACACTTTTGGAATGTAAAAGTGGGCGTTCCTGATTGCTTCAAAAGCCTCAAGATCTGCAAACTGCTTTTAAACGTAAGTTTATCAATTTTTCAGTTATAAAAATTATAAAATACGCATATTAAAGCACTATTTCAGTACTTTAATATGCATTAAGACTTGTAAAATGGGCACCAGACATTCCCTTTAAGTAGAGGTCACAAGTCCTTACAAGCACAAAAGGCAGGATCTAATAGAGGAGTTTAAAATCCATAGGCAATGGGAAAAAGAGAGCTGACATGGAAATAAGATGAAGATGGAAGAGAGTGCAGAATGGAAGGGTTCTTCCATGAAGGAACGGGTTAAGCTGACCACCATTGGACCAACACCCCCTGTTTATAAGTGTTTTTACCTTTGTTTGGAGTTCTGAGTAGCAAGTCCAGAACCCGATTAAACATTAGTAAGCTAGTGGAAAGGTTCTTGAAGTTAAGCAGGAGTTGAGGAATTGTGTGTAAGAAAGAGAAGCATTGCTTTAAATATATTGTAGTTAAGACAAAGTGGTAATAATGCAAATTAGATGGCTACAGTAGTGGAGCTGGGAAAGTATGAGTGAGTAAATTACTTTCTTTTGTGTTTTAGGTGAGAAATCTACTGATTCAAGTAAGGTTTGTTTAGCTGGAATATTAGCCAGAATTAGCAAATCAAATGAGTTGATTAAACTAATATATCATGTACAGAGTCACCTTTACTTGAGTAGGAAATTCAACTATGATACACTAGTAAGATAAATATAATTTTGGAGAATCAAATGTAATTAAATTCAGAATGGAATATAAAGAGTTGGCACCAGACTTTTACAAAACAATCCTAACATAGAATTAGATATCAAAAGTATGTCTACTATTCATACTTTTCTATGTTTGTGACCTGCTACTCTTTGTTTTGATAACAAAACCTACCTTCTGGTCAATATTATTTGTGTCCCACACCCAAAGCTCATTTCCATTCATTGGAAAAGCAGAGTAATTCTGGGTGCATGCAAGCTGCACATGAGAAGCAGAAGTAGTTGATACAGTGGATCTCCTCTCAGACAATACACATGGATGGCAGTGTTCTTCCTGGTTGTTGGTCAGCATTTTCATTCAGGCCCTGTTAAAATGTTAATAGTCGTGTCATGATTTATAGTTTAAATTTCCAATTTGAATTTCATAACTACCTTTTTGCAAACATAGATGTATTTTGGGTTAGAGGTGGAATAGTAAAAGAACTTGGTATATTATTCCATGAAGAATACCTCCCAACATTTCAAATGGCCAAAGAGGGACACTTATTTTTGTGGGATGTCTGTGGGCAGGGCATTGTCAGAACATTTTCACTCACTATATGGCCAGTCATTAACTATTTATGTAACTTGGGAAGTCATTTTGACTAAGAATAAAGCTTTTTATTTACACAAATTAATATTACACATTAAATGCCGTTTACACTATAAAGGGTCTACTCAATATAGAGAAAATTGCAGGAAATTGAGATGGGAATTTCAAACCTTAGGTCCATGTAACCCAGTTGGAAAAATCCTCTAATACAGCTGAATAGGAATATTTTTTGCACTGATGAGGTGGTTTTATTACACCACAGGCAATGTTTCAACCCATATATTCTATCATCTATTTAAGATTATATGTCTGTTAATGAAATGCGAAGGTTATGTTTTTCATTAATGAATTTGATGTTATTTTATATTATATATATATATATATATATATATATATATATATATACATACATACAAATGTGATAAATAGTGATATATATATATATATATATCACTATTTATCACATTTGTGTATACCACTTTAAAAATCATGAGAAGATAATCTCAGATACTTATGGAGGATATACACAGGAATATGTGTGTTTCACTGGTATACATATGCAACTTTTCATATACCTTATTAGGTTTTAAAGTTTGAAGTTATTAAGACTTCTTGATCACATATTTATTTCATTTTCAGAGATCTATCACAATGTGTTTGAATAATACTATACATATTAAGCTGATAATTGTGAGTAATATTGTATACACTGACTTGCTCATTATACAGTTTGTATCGGCACTTGTTGAATCACACGTGTTCATTTAAAGTTTGTTTTGAACCTGTCAACCTTTTCCGGGTTGAAACGTCACCTTTAGCATATTATTTACCGTATTTGCTCGATTATAAGACGACCCTGATTATAAGACGACCCCCCAAACTTTGGATATTCCTTTAGGAAAAAAACTAAAAGCCTAAATATAAGACTACCCTATAGGAAAAAAGTTAAACTTCTATATATTCACATGTAAATTGCTGTTTTTAATAAAAAATTATGATATCAAAAAATGTATTTCTAGTTTTTATTTCTTTTTATGTGCCAATGCTGCCTTTCTCTTTCCCTTGCCCCCATTTTTCTCTCTCTCCCCCCTCCGCTTGCCTGTCTCTTAACCCCCTCACTCCCCTTGTCTCTGTCTCTTAACCCCTTCCCTCTCCTTGTCTCTGTCTCTTAACCCCTTCCCTCCCCTTGTCTGTCTCTTAACCCCTTCCCTCCCCTTGTCTCTGTCTCTTAACCCCTTCCCTCCCCTTGTCTGTCTCTTAACCCCTTCCTTCCCCTTGTCTCTGTCTCTTAACCCCCTCCCTCCCCTTGACTCTGTCTCTGCCCCCCTCCCTCCCCCCTGTCTCTCTGTCCCCCCCCCTCCCTCCCTTCACCTTGATCCCTGGTGGCTAGTGGGGACAGCCGGGGGATGTCTGCACGATACTTGCAGACATCCTCCATGCTGCCCGACACGGCAGTCTATTATGACGGACAGCTGTCCGTCATAATAGTCTGCCGTGTCGGGCAGCATGGAGGATATCTGCACGTATCGTGCAGACATCCCCCAGCTGCCCGATTCTCCCTGGTGCCTAGTGGGGCAGCAGAGGATGTCTGCGCGATGAGCGCAGACCTCCCTTGCTGCCGCCCGGCACGCTCGCCGGGACTTCTGTGACGAAAGCGGAAGTATCCGGCTTCTTCACAGAAGCCCCGGCGGTCGTGCCGGGCGGAAGCAGGGGAGTCTGCGCTCGTTGCGCAGACTTCCCCTGCTGCTATAGATGGGGATCCAGGTCCCCTGCAGCTCTGCTGGGGACCTGGATCCATGTCTTATAATCTGACCTCAATTTGAGGTCAGATTATAAGAGACCTCGATTATAAGACGAGGGGGATTTTTCAGAGCATTTGCTCTGAAAAAAACCTTGTCTTATAATCGAGCAAATCCGGTATTTATTTTTGGATGGCCCCTTACCAATGGGCTGAAGGTGAAGAGCGAGGGTGTTGCTGATCACAAGGGGACCTTTTTCAGGTATTTCTTTATCCCACAGGTCACCTGTAGTGTGCCATAGGGTGGGAAGTGATTTTCAGTGCCCACCTTCCTGCCACACAGAGTGTGATTTTTTATTTTTTACAGGGAACACGTTTTTGAACAATTGTATTCCCCTAGCTGGGCATGGTAGGCGGGTAGGTAGGGTATGTCATTACATATAATGTTGAATTAATTTATTTATGGGGCCCTTGAGCAGCCCGTGCCCCCACGGAGCCATTATTTTTATTACAAGGAGTCCATATTTAAAAATCTACTCAGTGGGGCAGCACGCTGGCCCCAAGGCAGATATACTTATATGTTTCATTTTTAAGTTGAAGTTGACCGATTTTAAGCTGGCGAATTAACCTCCCTGAAATTCGAGGGCCATTCCAGGAGCTTTCGGCACTTATTGAGTAAGGGAAATATCATGGCCAAACCAAATATGGCCGAAACTCAGAATCAAATCAGAAGAAATTGATGATTTTAACAAAAAGCAGCCATAATAAGTAGCAGAATTTTGTAAAATTCCTATATTCTGCTACAATCCCCGATCTGGCCCAACTCACCTTTTACTGAATACCACCCCTCACACTTTGTGTTCAGTTCTGCAAAAGGTACAGTTTTTTGTAACCAATTCACACGATTGTTTCCTTGTTTGTTCCACCATTCTAACATTCATTAAATCGATGATATTTACTCCACGTCTGAGTGCCAATCCATTTGTTTCAATATTTTAACCCATGTGAATGAATTTCCATAACACTCATTCAAATTATTTTACACAACTGCTATTCATTTTAAAGTAATTTCACAAAATACTATTTAATAATTTATTTTCCTAGAAGTTTTAACACAAGCTGCTTTCTTGCTTTCTTGCTGCACAATAACATTATTTGTGCTGTAAATGTAAAGAAAAAGAAAAAATCATGAGACAGTATCTATACATTGTATTCACAGAATCACAAGGAATGCAGAAGTTAAAAGAAAAAAGTTTCTGTTCTTTCACCTGTTTACCATCCTGGGGGCTATTCACAGAAACGTGAGATGAATATGTAATCTCTTCAATTTAGATAGAAAAAGCTCCAATTGTTCTGCACAATTAATGGCCCTTCATAATGCATACTGAAAATATTCCATATTGAAAAAATGTTCATCTCACCCCCATTCACCTTTTAGTGAATACCACCCCTTCCTCTTTGTGTTCAGTTCTGCAAAAGCTACAGTTTTACAGCTACAGCTACATTTATTTAGCTACAGCTACTGTAGTACAATAGAACTTTGTGCAAAGCAGCACAAGAATGTACCTGAAAACAGCACAAGACTATAAATAAGAGAATGGTATAACATTCATATATAAGCATATGATACTTCACAATAGAGCATAAATAGCGTTTCCTAAAATACAATATATTTTGCATTCATTATATCTTAGCAGTACAATGAATTCCCTCTATTGCTCTATTCTACAACATAAAAAAAATCATCACACATGAGGTTCCTTATTTATTATTGGGATGTTATAAAAGCATCACTTTGTATCATTTGCATGTGACGTATGGGAAATGTGCTACAAAACAGCTGCAGTGTCAGTGTGTCAAATGTGACTCAGCCCTCACTAGTACAGGTAACATTTGTTATTTAAAGAACTATTGCATTGCTGATTCCAAAGCTAATAGAAAGTTGTATTAATTCATTGATCACTTACCTATATGCCAAAATGCTGAAATATTATTCGTGGTATTCGTTCCCTTATAAACAAACTGCACGGTCTCCCATTTAAATAACTACTATTTAATCGTCTCTTTTCATGCAGGTTTAACATTTACTTCTTTTAAATATATCGCGCAGTTTCTTACACCCTTTCCTACCTGGACAGTTACTGCAGATCACTGTCAGGAAGCCTTTTTTCTATTTAACTCACAAAACATGCCTGCTAGGTAACCTAGCAACAGGGAAGCCCGAGTAAGACAAGCGAGAAGGGTCAGTCGAAAACGCGATTCACCACATAATCGTAATGGTATAAGGTTTTAAATTGGACCAATCAGAAGCAACATTCGTCTCTTTCTGTTTAACACTGTCTAGCACTCTGCCCCGGAATTGTTTTTATGTAACAAATGCTTCTTAGAAGTGGTAAAAGCATAACCTATACTGGTATTGAAACTATTTTGCAAACTTACTTTACATTTGTCACTATATACAATTACAAACAAATTATAAATAGAGTTATAATTTTCACTGGGGAAAAATAGTGACCTTACTAGTTACTTCTACTGTGGCAGAAAATATGCATGTCATTATAATGCTGTAGATCAGTTTGTGCATGCTAGCGGTTGTGAATTCAAGGTACCATAGGCTGTGACAAGATAATTTAAAAATAAATAAATGAGCAATTCACAGGCTTCCATTAGTGGAACCTTTTCCTCAAAAAAAATACTGGCCATGTGTGGGCGGAGCTACAAGAGGGAGGGGCCATGAGGGGTGGGGTTACAAAGGGGCGGATTATCACTGAAATTATATATATTATTTGTATATCATGCCAGTGAGAAGCGTGTGTGTATATATATATATATATATATATATATATATATATATATATATATTTGTATATCATATACACACACAAGCTGTCTCTCACACTCGCAAACAAGCTTTCTCGCACACACTGTCTCACACACACAGACAAGCTGTCTATTACACACAAAGACAAGCAGTTTCTCATACACATACTGTCTCTCTTGCTCACACACAGACATTTACTCACTCTCTCACAGACTGTCACTCTCACAAACTCTCCCTCCACCCCCGACAATATCTCCCACTCGCCCCACCTACCCTCACAAGCAGGTTATATGTTAATGTAATATGGAGGGTTGTTGGGAGCAGTTGGTCAATATGCCAGTAATATTTTGCCACTCAATTAGTCAGTATTTTGCCCTTAATATGCCAGGATTTAGCCATTCAATATGCCATTCTTTTGCCATTTAATATGCCAGTATTTTGCCCCTTAGTATGCCATTCTTTTGCCATTTAAAATTACATTTTTTTGCCCCTCAATATGCCATTCTTTTGCCATTTTAAAATGCCAGGATTTTGCCACTCTATTTACACTTAATGTTCCAGGGTATTGCCATTTAATATGCCAGGATATTGCCACTTAATATGCCAGGATATTGCCACTTAATATTCCAGGATATTGCCAATTAATATGCCAGGATATAGCCAATTGATATGCCAAGGTATAGACAATTTATATGCCAGGATATTGCCACTTAATATGCCAGGATATTGCCATTTAATATGCCAGGTTATTGCCATTTAAAATGCCAGGATATAGCCAATTAATATGCCAGGATATTGCCACTTTATATGCCAGGATATTGCCACTTAATATGCCACGATATTGCCAATTAATATGCCAGGATATTGCCACTTTAAATGCCAGGGTATTGCCAATTAATATGCCAGGGTATTGCCAATTAATATGCCAGGGTATTGCCAATTAATATGCCGTGATATTGCCAATTAATATGCCAGGATATTGCCAATTAATATGCCAGGATATTGCCATTTAATATTCCAGGATATTGCCATTTAATATGCCAGGATATTGCCAATTAATATGCTAGGATATAGCCATTTAATATGCCAGGATATTGCCACTTAATATGCCAGGATATTGCCAATTAATATGCCAGGAAATTGCCATTTAATATGCCAGGATATTGCCCCTCAGTATGCTTGTTATGCCACCCTCCTCCCCCCTTACCCAGCCAGTACTTACCTCCTAGCTGCTGTCTCCCGGTGCAGGTCTGCGGCTGTGAGGGAAATGTTGTGCGCTTCCCTCCAGCCGCGCAGCTTCAATAAAGTTTGTTGAAAAAAAAAGTTTAAACAAACTATATTGAAGCCGCGCGGCTGGAGGGGAGCGCACAACGCTTCCTTCACAGCCGCGGACCTGCACCAGGAGACAGCAGCAATGAGGTAAGTACTGGCTGGGGAACGGGGGAGAAAAATACCAGCCCTTGCGTTGCCCCAAGACCCCAAATACCGGCTGTGCCGGTCAGTTACCGGCCAGGTGGCAACCCTAGCTTCCATAGAGGTGGGACAGAAGGGAAGCATGCCACTTTGAAGGCTTGTATTTTTTTTTAAATGTCTGGTGCCCAAAATGCATCTTACAAATGTTTATGCATATTAAATTACATTCATAATTTAAAATGTATATTTTACATTTAGCATTGTTTAAAATATGAAAATCTTACACCTAGATGAATTTGTGAAATTGCAGCAGTTTGCAAGAAACCAGGAATGTCAACACTAGCTGAGTAAAGGTCATTTCCTTTTTGCTGCAGGAACCAATGAAAAGGATGACTTTTAAATGACTGGAGTATCCTGGTATATTATTGGGCAAATTGGCTGTGGCTTATTAAATGGCAAAATAATACTTGCATATTATTGGGCAAATTGACTTGGGCATATTAAATGGCAAGATAATAATGGCATATTATTGGGCAAATTGGCTGCGGCATATTAAATGGCAAAATAATACTGGCATATTAATGGCAAAAGTAATAGTGGCATACTAATGGGCAAATTGGCTGTGGCTGATTTTGTTTGTCTATTTATGATTTTATAATGAACTGGCTTTGTTTGTCTATTTATGACTTGTAATGCACTGGTTTGGTTTGTCTATTAACCCTTTAAGGACCAGGGATTTTCCTGGGCCAAGGACCAGAGCGTTTTTCAATTTTTAATACGCGGTTTTTGAAACATAAATTTCCTCTCTCTCATTTAACGTACCCATACAAGTTATATGTTGTTTTTTAGAGGACAGTTAGAGCTTTCTTTTGATACCCTATACATAAAAATGATTTACATTTTAGTATTAAAAAATACATATAAAAGAGGAAATTTTTGAGGAAAAAAAAGTTTTTCGCCATTAATTTCCCAATAATAAGCTACATAACTAGTGCAACACTAACCCACTTATCCCCCCTAATTAACTAACTAATAAAAAAGAAAAATATTGGTTCCCAAACCCCCCATAACAAAAAAGACAGAAAAAAACTCTGAAGAGTGCGATGTCAGATCAGTAAAAATCATGCAACAGGCATGCAGGGTTTAAATTTTATTAAATAAATATATTAAAATTACATTTATTTATTCAAAAAACTTTATAAATTGTAAAAATAAAAAAATCTGTTAAAAAAAAAACTAAATGAGGGCCATAAAGTGGAAGGAAACTGATCACAGTTAAAACCAGTTAAAAACTGTGATCAGCAATGAAAGGGTTAATTTTTTTTTTTACCTATGTGTATGTAATTAATTTATTTTTACTTACAGGTCACTCTCTGTGCTTCACTATAAGAATGTGAAGCACAGGGAGTGAATTAGAGGCAAAGTCAGTGTGTGAACACACTGACTTTGCCATCTAATTTGCATGTTATCGCGGTGATGACTAAATCACCGCGATCACATGCCCGGAAACTGACCGATCGGGTCCAGGAGCTTTGCCTCGGGTGCGAGGCTTAGTCCTGGACCCGTTGCAGACTAGCTGGCAGTGCGCACAGAGCGCAGCGCCGGCTAGACTGCATGACGAGTTAACTCGTCATAAGGTCGCTAATGCGGCGGCTCTTATGACGAGTTAACTCGTCATAAGGTTGGGAAGGGGTTAATGATTTGTAATGCACTGGTTTGGTTTGTCTATTAACCACTTAACGCATTTGGACGTATATATACGTCCTGAAAAGCATGGTCGAGGACGTATATAAACGTCCTCCATTTACATGTAGTGTTGCGCTCCTTAGCGTAACACTACATGCCTGCAGCTACTCTTAGAGGCTGCTTTGGATCCGAAGCAGCCTCTCAGAGGGCTTTTAGCCCCCCCGCGCGCATACGATCACCGCGAATATGATCATATGCGCGTTACACACATAGGCAGTGAAAGCTGATCACTGCCTATGTGTGTTAAAGTGTTGCAATGATGCCTCGATGGATGCCTCGATGGAGGCATCATGCCCTGTGCTTTACAGCGTGCCCAGCACAGAGCGACGGAAGAGAGAAAAAAAAAAAATCTCTTCCGTCGCTCTGAAACAGCTACTTGACTGCCCCTAGAGGCAGTTAAGTATTTAACAGTTTGAAAGAAAAAATTAATTAATTAAATAAATGGAAAAAGCTAACCCTAGATCTACTAAACCTAGATCTAGGGTTAGGGTCATAATTAGGGTTACAGGGGGGTTTGGATGATTACAAGGGTTAGATTAAGGGGTGGGGGTAGATTTAGGGTTAGGGTAAATTTAGAGTTGGTGTAAATTTAGGGTTGGGGTTAAAAAGTCACTGTAGAAGAAAATGTTTAGAAAAAAGAAAAGAAAACACTAATATGGTTTAATGCCCTATTACTTGAAATAAAACATAGACAAACAAGGAAACATTGGTATTGCTAAACTCAGGACAAATATTAGAAATATATAGACGGGGTCTTTTTTACCATTTGTAATTATGTAAAAAAAAAAATTAGGTCAAAGTTAGAAAAAGTGTTTTTTTATGGCATATTTTCATCATATTTTATATTTTTTTTAATAGTAAATGATATCATATGGTGAAAATAATAGTATCAAATGAAAGCCCTATCTGTCCTTTAAAAAATATATAATTTGTGTGGGCGAACTGAACACAAGGAAAGAACACATATACACACTGTATATTTACCCTTTTCGGTAAGTGAAATCTTACAGTGTTATATAAAGGGAAAAAGAAACATAAAATATATTATGGTGTAGTATATTAAAGTAAAAATGGAACACAGTAAAGTGAATCGTGCCAAATGACCACTCACATCAGCCTGAGCATCAACCTGCTCAGGGGTATCAGCATAGGGGAGCCCGGTAGATGGGTGTAAGATGACCAGTCACCTCCTGTATGATGACTCTAGAGTTGTATCAACACATGAGGAGAGAAGGCATGGGTGTCAGAAAAACACTGTTTAATACAAGGCTTTTTTAGGGCTGGGCGTGAGACACTAGCCGTGGCCTGGTGCTGCACACTCCGCCACATTGGGGCGCAGTAATTTATACTTTTTCTGATTTTCACAGTTCAGTAAACGTATGACAAAAATGGAATTCTGGTCTTCAAGGCACATCAAATGCAACATAGCACTAGGTCACTAAGGGGTTAATGATTTGTAATGCACTGGTTTGGTTTGTCTATCAATTATTTGTAATGCACTGGTTTAGTTTGTCTATTAATGATTTGGAATGCACTGGTTTGGTTTGTCTATTAATGATTTGTAATGCGCTTATTTTGGTTTGTCTGTTTATCATTGGTAATGCACTGGTTTGGTTTGTCTATGATTTGTAATGCACTTGTCTTGGTTTGTGCATTTGTTATTTATTTGCACACTTGTTTGGTTTTAAAGGTAAATAAAGGCATCTAGTTCTTATGTTCTGTGTATGCGCTTGACTGTACAACTTAATTTTTATATATTTTTGCTTGTGGTGTGCCACGGAATTCTGGGAAGAGCTTTGGCGTGCCCTGGGTGAGAAAAGGTTGAGGAGCACTGCCATAGAGGACCAGTGACATGTTAGGTCCGTTGGTGGTCTTCTAGGGATATTGTTTTTTTTAAAGACTACTAGTGGGGTTTGTCTTGACCTCCAGCAGTTGATAGGAGCCTGCAGCAGCTGGATATATCATCCATGCAGTAGCAGGATAGCAACAATCTGTGCTTCCTACTATATTACATTCCCTATTTTAAGGTTGCTTTTGGCTGGCTGAGCATGATAGGAAATGTAAGTGAAAAATGTTAGCTCCCCCATTTACCTACACATCATGCAGGAACAAACCTGGTGAGCTTACTTACTTACACCTGCAATTCGCCAACTAGTGAATAGCCCCCTTAATTTTAACCATATTTTGCCATAAAGGAAGGAAAAGTGAATTGACATTGTGTATGAAGCAATACATTTTAATATGAGGCCTCCAAAATCTATAACATCGCATGAAAACGTTATAGAGAGACATGTTTAAACACAGACGGAAGGTGAGGAGTGCATCTGTTAATGGGAACGAGCACCCCAAATATTTCATTTATCTGCTCAGAGAGTTTCCTCCAAAACGTGTGCAGTCTCACTATATTAGGCATGGCAGCTGTTATGGACTGCATTTCCCATGAGGCCAAGCCTTTGGTTGCGGAGCATCACGGGAACTTTAAAGCCACAGTAGGCGGATATGTCAGAACGCTGACAGGTTGGTCCGTCCTCTTCATATTACGGCATAATTGCTTCCGCCTCCTCCTCCTCCATGCACACTTCCTGCTTTCTCCCTGCCCCCTTGCTCTGCTCTCGCGGGATACTCTCCTGCAGGTCCTGGGGATCCTCCTGCTCAGGCAGGACTGGAGACTGCGCTGTGTGCTGATTGCTCATCTCCTGGGGGGATCACACTTTCCTCTCTGGTGAGTTCACGCAGAGTGGTGCTTTGTGTGCCTGATGTTTTCATGGTGACGACACACTTTCTTGCCCCCTCGCTGACATACACACAGCAGTTTGGCATAAACCACTCTACGCTAGACTGGAACATGGCTCCGTGTCCTCAGACAGCAGCTCTATCAATAGCAGCGCTGCAAAGCTCTCTTGGCCTTTAGCTGAGCAACTTAGTTTGGAAAGCTAACGCTTCACTCACCCAGGATTATTGGAAATGTAGTCTCAGTTCGTGTGCCAAGGGTTGGCCATCGCTGACATTGGAGTTTATGACGGCGCAGGCCTCTCACGTACACACCAATGCACAGTGGACAGTAATTTCTATTAATTAAATAACCGTGGGTGACATTATTTTCCATGGTGCTATTGATTTTTTTTTTTTTTTATTCTGTATTGCTTATGTGCTTTACTGTAACATAACTGCAAGCTAATGCATAGATTAAGTAAACATGTTTTACATATGTCTATGCTGTTTACTGACTGCCATTACCTTGTCACAGCTGTACAAATGAACTACTACTAGAATTTTAAATAATAAACTTGTATACAGGGTTACAATATGATGTCTTAAACAGGACCCTACACTGCACAGCAGTAATACATGATTTAAAATGGAAGCATTGTTGTGTATTGGCTACTTAACGTTGGCCCTTTTATTGTTTTATTTTCCATGTATCAAAGCCAGGGCTTCCTCTGGACCAACTGCACTTTGGAAAATCTTGACCTGAGTTCCTCAATGTGAGATCACCATATTAATGCTTGGTTTATGTCATTAACATATAAAGACTTTGAACAGCAGGCAGTAGTACCTCATAACTCAGCACCTACCAAATTACCTGTGTGCTATTGAACATGCATAGAACACACGAGTGTTGGATTTGGTGGTGTGATTTGAACAGACATAGCACCTTATTACATATATATATATATATATATATATATATATATCTGTAACCATCCTGACAGACTGGGCTGATGAACTATTTTATGTAATGTAAACAAATCCATTTGGAATTGTTCCGGTAACATTCAAACCTCAGGTATTTGGTATAATTAGTTTGGCCCATGTCAAGATGACATGTCAAGAAGCATGACCCCTCATTGGGTCATGCTTGGTTCCCACTAGTGAGTGTCTGTTTATTTTTCCTAAAAAATGAAATTTCTGATTAGATTGATCACGCACCTGCGATGTTCATTCAACTCCACTTGCTGGGAACTTATGCCGGCCTTGACCTCCTGCTCTTCATGAACAACATAAATTTGCGTGAGCTACATAGATCACTACTTCAGTTTTGAGTGTCAAAACCTAGCAATGTTAACTGGACCCTGAGGTTCCCTGCTATAATTCTTTGTAAGCAGTGAGCTGTTTGGATTCAGTTGTACTTTGTTTAGCTTGTCAGCTGGGATTTAACACTGGTGCTTTGTTCTATTGTGTTACTAGGTGTATAGGAAATCTGCCAGGTTATTAGGAGGTGCATAATTTTTTAACAACAAACTTTCCTTGTTACTTTTTATTGAAAGGCCATTTCTGCCTTGTCAGAAATTGCACATTCCCATAACTATGCATTTCCCTACATACATTTCAAAGGAGCCTTCTGATTTGGTAGACTGCAGAGAAAGACATATGTAATCCTCACATTTTAGTGTAAGAAATTCATACTCCATTATTATTTTCCCCCTTGCATAGTATATACCTGTCTAGTGCTTTCCTACATTTAAATATCTATGTAAAAACAATGTGTGAGAAATAGTGTAGAGTTTCCACATCACATTGGCTGAAGTTCCAAATTCAACATATGCTCATTTTACTATTTGGATTATTTATAAAGAGAAACAGCACTGCACGGTGGGCATACAAAATATAACCGTTATTTAACAGTAGGTAGCATAATAAGTTTAAATAAACTAGATTAGAGGATGAGGTAAGAGGGTCTAACTGTACAAGAAGGCCATTCCTGCCTATACACAAGGCAAAACTGTGTGCCAGGTGTATAATCCATATCAAATAAAACTAGAAAAAGTAAGATGTTCTTTCCAAATGTTTCAAATTTGTTATCATTCTGTTGTTTCTTGTCCCAGGACATTGATGTCAAACCCAGTTAAAGAATGGTGGCACTCTGGAGAAGAATATTTTTCCTGCTCTTAGCATCATATAAGTTCTTTCTGATTGAATGCACAACAGAGGAGGAAATACCAGACGAATGGATGCTCCTCCATGTTGTTCAAGGACAAATAGGGGCAGGGAACTACAGTTATCTGAAATTGAACCATGAAGGAAAGATAATACTTGAGATGCAGAGCCTAACAGGTGATGCTGATATGTATGTCTCAGCCACAACACTTCATCCTAGTTTTGACGAGTACGAACTACAATCAACCACATGTGGGCTTGATGTGATTACTGTCCCACATCTTTTCAGCCGTCCAGTGGGTATAGGAATCTATGGACATCCATCTTACATGGAAAGTGAATTTGAAATTAAAGTATACTATGACCAAACCATCCATGAGGATCCCTTTGCTGATATTTCTTTTGACCCTGAAGATGTCGAAGCTAGTCATAAAAAGCAGAGACTTGCACACCTTGATACATCTCAGGAGGAAGAGTCAGTGCTGCGGACTATATTAATAGGGATATTGAAAATAATTCTTGAGATTCTTTTTTAAGTGCTATTACTATTTGTATTAGTATCCCATACACTCAAAGCTTATTACGTTCGTAACTTGCAATAACTGGAATTGTCCATAACTAATAACAGGAGCAAGATCGAGGATTTATGAATAAGAGTACAGCAGCAATGTCCTTCATACCTTCTCATACTTCTTGATTGATAAATTGATAAAAAAAAAAAAAACTAAATTGACAAATGCTCCTTTTTTCATTCTTAAAGAACAGTAACTAATTTTGCATTATGCAGGCACTGGGGCTGATTCAATCGCCACAGGGAATAAGTAATTTCAAAAGCAGGTAATCATTTTTAAGGGCGATAGGATTTTTTTAAACAAATTGAAATATTTTCACACTGTAAAATAATGAATTTAGTAATTCAGAATGTATTTTGAGTAACCCAGTTACAGACTGGAATCTGTACATGAAACTTTTTTTTCAATGTTATTGGGAATAAAGTATTGGCAGCTGCTGCTATTTTCTGCTTGATTTCGATGTTAATAATTCTTTATTTGTGGTTGAGGACCTCTGTAGAGGTCAGGGAGTGTCAGATGTGTTTGTCCAGCAAGCAATAGTCATTATTGGACTTGACGTCATGGAGGAATTGAAAGAAAATGTAATCAAAGAACTCTTTCTACATTGATTTAATTTAGAATATTCAATCGCATCTAATTCAGTTTGACGTTAATGGCAGGTTTCTTGTATTTTCTTTTTACCTCACTATGGTGAGCAGGAAACCTTTTAAATATATTTTTTTTAAACATCTCCACTATAAACATTTATTTTTTCTATTTGATGCCTTCCTGTCAAAATCAAATAATTATCCAGATCTTATTATCTTCAGACAGGAATAGCTGAAAAATACACACACACACACACACACGTGATGTAAGGCTACATAGTTCAATATTTGATGGGTGAAATAAGTCAAACATAAGCAAAATGTGTAATATCAGTGCACTATATTGTGTTTTTCTTGCAAATTAGATATTTATTGAAATGTATTCCAACATTAATCTTACTGCAAGAATAAGACTGTGTAGTGCACATTTTTCCATAAATATACACACACTGACATATTTTCCCATATAAAAAAAAACTATTAAATGATTGTTTCTAAATAAAAGTATTAATGTTTTTAATTTTTTTTTTATGGTGGTTGTAGATCCCCAAATTCATTTCTACAAGTTAGTCAGTCACTAAGTGAGATACAAGGATGCTTCACAAAGCAAGAAGCTTATTCATAAAACATTGTTAAAAACGAATCTGCCTCAAAGTAAATGAGAGAACCATATACATTTAGAGAAATAATGTAACAACTTTGACTGTGATAAACAAATACTTCATGTCTCAGTATAGCCCCTTAGTGACAAGACATTTTCACCTTGACTTTCCCTTGGTGACAATGGCTGTTTTTACATTTCTAGGGTGTTTGTGTTTAGCTGTAATTTTTTTCTTTCTCACATACAGTACCCACACAAATCATATGTTGTTTTTATCGTCATAAGAAGGGCTTTCATTAGATACCATTATGTTCATCATATCTTATAATTCACTACAAAAAAATCATAAAATTTAAAAAAAAAAACACTTTTTCTATCTTTGACCTAAAATATAATTTATACAAATAAAATCAGTAAAAAAGACCCCGTCTAAATAGTTTCTAAATGTTGTCCCGAGTTCAAAAATATGCATGTTTTTCGGTACTTTTTTGCGAGTTATGGGGCAAAACCAAAAATAGTGTTTTTTGTTTTTATCCTATATTGACCTTTTGACCCCATCCCGAACCCAAAATTTAACCCTAACACTAAATTTAACCCCAACTCTAATCCTTATTACATCCCTTAATATTTTTTTTATTTAATTTTAACCCTATCCCTTATGCTAAAAAATATTTAATTTTAACCCTATAGGCTAATATAGCTATATAACCTGTTTTTAATTAATTAAATATAGTCAAGTAGCATATTCAGAGCGACGGAAGTGAAGTTACTTTCACTTCCGAAGCTCAGACCGGCAGAGGGCTTAGCCATATTGACGGAGCAGCATGACATCGAGGCAATAGACCAGCACCGTTAAAGCGGTTTTCGCGATCGTTGATCGCGAAAACCGCTTGATTCACCGCAGGACGTGCCAGGCACATCCTTTATCGTTAAGGGAGTTTCTCCCAGGACGTGCCTGGCACGTCCTTTGTCGCGAAGGTGTTAAATAGACTCATCAATTTAAAAACACAAATTGTTTGATTTGGTAACATCAACACCCAGTGGGGAGATCAAGCCAGGAAACTCGCTGTCCTTCCATTTCCATTGAAACATTTTATTAAATCAAGGGAATCAACACAGTAAATGAGGAGAGTATGTTTCAAAGAAGAAAAACTACCACGATAAAGAGGACAGTCTCAAATTAGGGGGGCAAATATCTAAAACAAATATCAGAAAGATCAGATTACTTTACTAAGGTGGTAGTGACTGCATGGAACAACTTTCCAGCAGAGGTTAACACACTAAAGGAGTTTAAGCATGCATGGGATAGGGATAAGTTTATAGAAACATAGACATAGAAACATAGAATGTGTCGGCAGATAAGAACCATTCGGTCTATCTAGTCTGCCCAATTTTTTTTAAATGTTTTTTTTTTTTGAGTACTTTTATTAGTCCCCCGTTCCCGGTCTTATAGCTAGGATAGTCTTGTGTCTATCCCACGCATGCTTAAAATCCTTGACTGTGTTTACCATAGGTTTATCATAGGTATAAGATACTGCCATGGACTCATGAGGGTATTTAGAAAACTGAGTATATTAGATGGGCCGAGAGGTTATTATTGGTCGATACATTCTATGTTTCTGATCTTAATAATGCAAGAAAGCAGAGTGTATGCATCTAGTCGTGATACTTCTTGCTCTACCCTATGGTATCCCAGCACTCTGATTAATTCAGGTGTGTGCATCAACATGGGAACAGATGAAGCATTCTAGTCCACCAAGGGCCTTCCTCCCAAGCCATGAAAGTAGGAATGATGAGGGTGAAATACTGCAAATTTGTGAGAGACTAAATGACCGAACAGGTGTAACATTTTGTCCCTATTCGTTATAAATTCTGTGAACACCAATTTACGAATAGAGTTGTAGATTGTAAACAAACATGCCATTCACTGCAACCATAGCGTTGTTAAAAACTAGGTAGTTAAAATGTGTATGGCTATTATTATAGTCATAAGAATATATGCAAGAGAAGACCCTATTTGTTAAAGGGACTGTCTAGTCCCCAAACTTTTATAAATCACAGGCTTTTTTCCTGTGTGATTTGATAGAAACATAGAATGTGTCGGCAGATAAGAACCATTCGGTCCATCTAGTCTGCCCAATTTTTTTTGAGTACTTTTATTAGTCCCCCGTTCCCGGTCCTATAGCTAGGATAGCCTTGTGTCTATCCCACGCATGCTTGAAATCCTTGACTGTGTTTACCTCTACCACTTCTGCTGGAAGGCTATTCCATACATCCACTACCCTCTCAGTAAAGTAATACTTCCTGATATTACTTTTAAATCGTTGCCCCTCTAATTTAAGACTATGTCCTCTAGTTGTGGTAGTTTTTCTTCTTTTAAATATACTCTCTTCCTTTACTGTGTTGATTCCCTTTATGTATTTAAATGTTTCTATCATATCCCCCTGTTACGTTTTTCCTCCAAGCTATACACGTTAAGATGCTTTAACCTTTCCTGGGAAGTTTTATCCTTCAACCCATGAACCAGTTTAGTAGAAGAAAATATTACTGCACTCAGGAGGGTGGAAGATACATGGAATAGCCTTCCAGTAGAAGTGGTAAAGGTTATTACAGTGAAGTACAGTTAAAGAGTTTTAAGTATGCATGAGACAAGAGCAAGGACCAAATAAGGCATGATGACTTTACTGCAGATAGAAATATTGACAGAATAGATGGTTAAATTGGTTTTATCTACCCAAACATGTTATGTTTACAAAAATTAGGGGACATTAGTGTTCTAAAATCCCTTAACCACTTGGTAGAGAGGACATTCTATGCCGTCCAAACACGCATGGTCAAAATGACTATGAGGACTACATAGAACCTCCATTGTATAGCAGCACACCGCAGCCCCCCTGCAATGAGCTGTGCTCCGGATAGCTCTGAAGGGATCCCCTCTGTCAGATGAGGCCACGGATATTCAGATTGAGCACCGGTTACATTTCAGGATCCACAGGGTCTGCAAAAACCAATTGGGTCTCTGCCTTTGTCACTGGCTCCAGAATACTTTGAGATTGGGGCCAGGAACACAAAATCGCTTTTAAGAACAAAGGCACCAAAGGACTATTGGGTGTTAAGGAAGAGTTTTTTTTTTGTTGTGTGTAAAACTGTAATTTCTCTCTAATTAAGTGTAAAAATATATATATATATATTTTTTTTTTATGGCCATGCTCCATGGTTACTTTCATGATGTGTTTATACATCATGCTTTCTTAAGAGGTCAAAGGCAGTGAACTTAATTACATCTGGTGCAGTAACCCAGATGAAAACACTACTTATTTAAATGAATTTATCACTTGGAAAAATGCATGCTCTTAATTACACATGTCAGTTTGAAAACTCCAGTTACCATAAGACAACCCTGACAAGACCAGGAACCAGTGAGCCATTCTTCCTAAAATGCCTGCTGCTGCTAACTAATTTCTCTGAACGATTTACACAAAGCTCTATGAAAGTGCCCGGCTCTAAATAACTAGGCCTGCCTCTTGAATTGATCTCCTAAAGTAAACAAATATGTGTCAAGCCCTGCCATAAAATAATTGCTAGTACTTAAACAGGTGGAGGCCAACATTACAGGCATGTAAGTTCCTATGGAGAGAGAGATATATTTTATGACACAAACACAGGTATAAATGAAGATTACAAGACAAGTTAGGGCAGAAAACATGATTGTAGCAAATAGATTAAAACCATTTTAAACTTGAAATCACTTTTCAGTATTATGTCTCCAGTAAACATCAGCACATTAAAGAGTTTCTGGTTCCACAAAGGTCAATAATCTGTTAAAATATAATAGTATCTGGTTTCTATTACCTCACAGTGTGATGGTATCTCTGGGCTTCAAAGACCTTTTGAGGTTTCGCTTGTGACAGCGATGGTTGACCAAGTAAATGGTAGTTAAGCGTAGACATTCATAAAACAAAAAGACTCCTTGTTTCATTTCAAGTTAAATGCACAACCATGAAAAGTTCAGTAATAAAACAAAGATGGCCTATTTAAGCACAGTGCTTATACATAATCCATAATTCCACAATTCGGCGAGACTGATGCTTTCGTACAGGGATATCTAGCTATCTATGAGATTAGCAGCACCACAGTTAAGTGACTACAGATGCATGGACTTGTAACACATAAAGCAAGCTTTGACACAACACTGTGTTTTGCAGTTTGCAAAGACACAAAGTTATCAGTGCATTTGATCCTCTTCTGATAAACCATTACAATATATGAGGTATTTTATTCATTGTTTTCTTTGTCTAAAATAATGTTTAAAAAAAACACACACACTTTAGAAACATAATTTCCATTCATGTCAGGTCCTGGTATGCCAGCAAATATCAGTTAGAATTCCAAATGTTTTATTACTCGGTGTAAAAAAAAAAAAGTGAAAAATTGTTACGTATATATATACGACCGATTTCAGAATACACAAGAAAATCTGGTTATGTAGCACCGTGTTGAAAGGCTTGTGCAATCAACAACATCTAAAATTAAAAATGGCCGACTATCCGTCTTTACTATTCTTTCCTCTTTTGACTCCTTTTTTTGGCGTAGATGGAACATTCTGACAGCAGTCACAAATCCAGCGACCTAAAATAAAAACAGAAATTGTTAACTTTTTAAGTCTTTAAAATAATATGAGGTCAAATGTTACAGGTTGTTATCTAATATTAAAATAGAGCTTGGGATTGGGAAGATCCATCAGATGTATTTAAGAAAAATGGTACTTATTGATGCAGCACAAAATACACTAGTCTAGCCACATGTATATCAATTTAATGTCTGGAAATAAACAAAATGGACAAATGCATTTTAAAGCTGACGCTTTAAACATAAATAGGCATTTATTGTGGGGATTAGATACTAAGCTCTCAGCCTGCATCTCCTGCGAGCCAGAGGGTGCACAGATATGTGTACAGGGATGCCCACTATATATGTGCACTCATATCATCAGAGACATTACACAACTGTCCTATCACTTCTTTCAAACAAACGGGGGAATGGCAGTTACCAGCTATCGAATTAGGGCTAGAGCAGAAACTTTGAAAGACTTTCCCAGTGATTTGCTGCATGCATTCATATACAAAACAAAACGTTCAACACTAGCAGACTCAAAGCTGGTTTGATGCCTGGAGTGTCCCTTTAAGAACACATATCTTTTTTTGCACTTTCAGCCAGGAACGTGTCTATTTTTATGTATATGTGTATATTTGGTTTTGATATGTATGTTGAAGCATAATCGAATAAAGATTTTTTGGTGTACACAGTCCATACAAATCTAATATCAAATTAAAATAATTGTACTTTTATTATTTCTATTTCACTAAAATTCCTACCTGATGGCAGAGCACCAAGTCCAACACAGAATGTGTGGTAGCCACGGTCACAGCGATCACAGAACATCATCTCCTCTTCATGGTGAGGCTGTCCACAAATTATACAGGTTTTACATTCCATACACTGCCAAGGATACTTTTTTATTACAGCAACCAGTTCTGGAGACATGTCTAAACATGAAGGGTGACCTGAAAAACAATGGAAAATAAACACATCAACATCTTGAAACATCAACAAGACAAAAGTTTATGGCTCAAAGTCCGATCTGTACATCTGGGAAAAGAAAGCGTTTATCAAATCGTAATCCACGCTTCCTTGGACCATGGAAACCAGTATTTCAGAAGACCGCTTCCTGTTACGGAGGAAAGACCCATAAGGTTATGTAATGAGAGTAAAGTCTATCCAAACATGATATATGGGTGCCTCATTTCTTTTTTTTTTTTCTTTCTTTTTTTAAAGATGTAAGTTTCATATTTTTGGTTGTTAGTTTATAGAGCTACAAAAGTACAACTCTTGCATGATTCATAATTTTATTAAGAGAAATCAAATCTGAACTTTGGTGAAGATCATTTGTTTTTCTTACTTGTTTTTTTAATATGACTTTAAACATATAAATCTTTCCTTTCAAATGTTGGTCTTTACTACTCTTAGTGGAGGGCTTTTCCAGATTTTTGTTATGCATTCTGTAAAATTGTACTTTCTCTTATTACACTTCAATGGTCCACACTCAAACTTTCGGTAGTGCTCTTTGTTCAAAACATTTTCAGCTTTAAATTAACATTCTTGAGATTTCCATCATGTCTGCCTTCTTTGTTCTCTTTACCAAAATGTAATCATTAAAGATTCTAGACTCTACTCCTATTGGTCGACAAGATCCACAAATGGTACACATGACAATGTCTGAAAATGACAGTAATTGATCTGCCTAGCGGATAAGAAACAATCATGGATGGCAATATTGAAAAATTAGAATTTCTATGCACCTACAAAAATCTAAATGGCCACAAACAGCAAATGAATGCAAATGAAATGAATTTGTGCACTTAAATAAATTAAATTAAATAAAGCATGCTGTTGGATCTAAAGTTTACCAGTACTTTGGAGGTAATTTCTACATTTCCTTACTCAATTTTTATTGGTAAGTATCTTGTCTGTATTTGTGCCACTTTCATAGATTTTGTATATGTGATGTTCAGGGGCATATCTAATCTGTTATGGAAGCATTTACTAAACAATGGCATTAAATGTCTGACAGATCTATGCTGATTTAATCATAAAGCCAATGGTATATATTTTTCAAGCCTCATTATACTGAGTCTCAAACCACTTCAATGCAGTATCAAACAACTTCAATGAAAGACTAAACATTTGCGTGTGATCAGGGAAAAGAAAAATGTTGGTGCGCTAAGCTAGTTACAGGCTCAAATACAGATTTGCGTGTGATGTCTGCAAGATAGTTTGTCCAAAAAATTATATATGTGCATTCCTGTAACTCCATTGTAATAAAATGTGGACTAAAGATGTCTACTTGAAACAAAAAAAATATCCCAAGACAATACAATTAATGAATTCCAGATTATGTTTGTATCTTTTAGCGTAAGAAATGGATTTACTCACCACTGTTATCACACTGGGAGCAGTGTATTAGTTTCTCAGCTCTGGCTTTCTTGGTGACGTCCTTACCCTTCAGACAAATCCCACAAATAGCATTTGGATTGGTCTTTGGCTGGAACGGTAGAAAAGTGCTATAATTTCATGTCATGAAAGGTCAATGAGGACTCACTGGGATCTTCACTACTAGGCTATATCCACAATTTCAGACCTCATACAGAATTATTCAATAATAACAACAGAAGGCACTATGGTCAGAATCTAGATCTGCTCACAGTTGAGGCCTCATGGCTCATGTAATAAGTAAATGAGTCAGACTTGTAATACTCCGGCTAAGCAAGGAGGACCATGGAGAAGTAGAAGCACTGATTGAGAGTTCATAAACGCCATGTGCCTGCAGATTTTCAGGAAACATATAATCTACTGAAGTGTGAACACACTGATAATATATTTCATTTGATTACTGGAAATCATTTGTTTCCATCCCTGTGTTCTGTCTTGCTGGAAAAAGCAGAATAAGCAGCATAGAGCAAATGAGGAACTAGATTGTTTAATGTTCTCACTCACTATTTAATTTCCGTAATGATAATTCAAGTATGTGTGTATTATGGATTATGACATCAATACACCTTAGGCTTTATTTAAATATGAACAGAAGTGCTGTTTAGGGGAATATAGTACATGTACTGGAGATCAGATATGAATTTATACGCTTGCTTTTTACTTCATTGTCCCTTTAAAGTAAATATTGCTTATTTGCATATCCATATAATAATAATATCCCTCTTTTTTGTAAATACACATAAAGTTGGTTTAGACTTATAGGACAACTAAACTTTATTGAATCATTGCTTCAGTAGAACAGATACATGCTGGTTTACTCTCAGATCTGTGTCAGACCTGAGTCAGTCAGTCGAGAGACTGTTGTGCACAGCCAATCAGAGCAACGGCTCACCACATCTGAACTGAGTCTGTATGGAGAATTAGCAGAGAGAGACAGTTGTCAACCATATTAAGCTGCCCGCTTCCTAGGGACACTTTTTTTTTTATGTGTTTCTAAAACATATTATAGTTGTTCTTTAAGGTGTAAAATTTAATAGGACAGTCTAGTCCCCAAACTTACTTTGGAGAAGGTGAGGACTACTGTCTGTATAGTGCACAAACTTTTTCCAGAGTGATTTTATGCAGCTATTCTGCATGATTCACATTTTTTATATTTTACTCGAGCCCTCCCTCAGTAGTTACTCTGCATGTATACTATATGTATACACTTCCTCTGCTGGTGGAATAGAAAGCAGCGTGTGGAATGTAGTAACATGCAGGATGTTCTCTGTGCTGAATTTACAGAAATAAGATTTAAATTGTTTTACTGTACTGTGGAAAATAATTATCAAATCTATGTATTTTATTGCATGCAAATGAAGGGGAAATGTACATCTTTTGTTTATTTCTACAACAGGCAGTGTGCCTGATTTTTATTTTAAACAAGTGTACAATAGTAGATATTAGTGATTTGCCTTGTACATAACAAACCAGAATCTGTGCAAATTGTGTTATCCTGTTCAGTGGGGGTAAGGCCCCAGGCCAGCAGTGCATGCTGCTGTATTTACCCAACCTAATCACAGTGATGCAATCACAGGTCTGTGCATTGACCTCACTAGATAAACAGGAAATCCCATTCAAATGGATTCTCATTGGTTCCTGCAGCAAAAACAAACCTAGGAAATTGACTTTTACTCAGCTAGAGAGTGTGGGTGGTCCCAATGTCTACTAAACTGTAATTTAACACATTCATCTAAGTTTTTTTATACTTTAAGTAATGTAAAATGTGCATTGTAAAGTACTTTGAAAGTACTTTCATATGCATTAACATTTGGAAAATGCATTTTGGGCATTTTTACAGGTTTGCATTTCCAATGAGGCTGGATACAAAGTGGATACAATGTTAATGTATCAAACCTCGAAGAACTCACATTACATGGAAACATGATGGAGTGAAACAGGCTGATTGCAAAATAAGGTTTTAACTTAATACTACTACAGGTTAAGTAGTATCCAGAATGCTTGGGTCCAGAAGTATTTCGGATAACAGATCATTTTCACCAATAAGATATATTTAAGCCTCTCAGCATTCATGAAATACAATGTGACGTAGCTGTGGTATGAGGCATCCTGTATGGAGCAAATAACTCACTTTTACTGTGATGCCAATCGTCCATTGGCACGTCAGGCCTGCGCACATAGCAAGGTATTATCCTTTGTGAATCTGAGTTTGCATAGAAAAGGCTATATTACAGCTTAAGGGTGCTGGACACTGGGTAAAATGTTGAGTGCTCGCATTCTGACAGGGTTATATGGAATTTGCAACTTGTAGCAAAATCCAAAACAATGTTTGGATAACGGATCATTTTGGATAACAGATGTCTGGATAAGGGATACGCAACCTGTAATGGATTCTGGATAAGGGATACGCAACCTGTAATGGATTCTGGATAAGGGATACGCAACCTGTAATGGATTATGGATAAGGGATATGCAACCTATATTAATAGTTTTCATACAAAGTTGCAGATATTTTAGTATACAGTACTGCTGGACAGTACAGATTGTCAGTGTTAGTCACTTCTCTATAAAGGCTACATAAATACTATTGGAGTCTCAAACCTTGACTTTGTATTACATTTTTTATTAGATTTGCAAACTCTATAATCTATACTTACACTGGTTAAAATGAATAAGCATCACTGCTACTAGTAGGGACCACGCTCTGAGGCAGTTAAAATTGATAACATGTTAATTTACCATCAAACTGCAACCCTTCAGCTGCTGATGGCCTACATCTCACATAATGCTCTGTTAGATAAGAGGCTGGCAAGGGAGTATAGGTGATGTAGTTCTCCAACATCTAGAGGGCCTCAGTTTCACAGCTCTGGCAAAGAAACCGAGTAATCACATTGAGCTGCCTCAGAGTGAATGAAATACCTGTGGGAATATAGTTTATTTACAAAAACGAGAGGCTTGTTATTCTAGTGATTAGAAAACGATACTGTCAATAACTTATACCTCAGGTTGGGAATGTAGCACATTGTTTATATGGACATTCTTGAAACACTGGAATGTGGATTTTTAGTAAAATGAAACCTCAGTGTGTGCTTTATGTATGTCACACAATACAATATCAGCTGTAGTGTCCTTAATAGTTGCGACCAAGGTTGAATAAAACACTAAGGTGCAGGTGTAAGAGATTTCTTTGCTGCATACACTATACCATTATTGTATAGCTCAAAAAAAAAACTTGGATCAGACAGGCCCCATACAGACAGTACAAACATCACTGACATAAGTGTGCTCTGCAAGGCTCTATTTGCCACATACTCTACTGAATGGGGATTATCACTATTATATGTTTATTATATTTCATCTGGATAAATATTAACCGGTTTAACCCATTAGGTCCAGTATCGGTAGGAGAAACCTCAGAAGCTTTTCATAGCCCAGAGTTGTCATCACTGCATTGCACAAAGACAGACGGTCATGTAAACCACAAGACCGACAGGCCAACGTAATATTATCTCATCCTCCCTAATATATGGGGTAGGTCCTTTCAACTCTATGCACCAGCTTTTTATTGGGGAAAATTCATGAAAGTTTAATGAATTATATATTTTTTATTGTATTCTTTTAATAAATCTGAGTTAAAACAAATACACTGACCAAAAATATAGGACAATGTTTATTATACTCACAACAAGCAACAAAGCCTACCTTTATTCTACAGGGTATGTAAAATGGTCGGTTGTGGGGGAAAGTGGTCTAGTCACTGAAAATCTGTGGAATTTTCCTGCTAATTAAATCATTTCTGGGGCAAAGATCTAAAAGTTATTTTTATTCATAACACCTAGGTGTTTATTCACATAGGATCCAAAAAAAGGTGATTCAGTCTTTGTTTTTCTTAAAATGGCATTTGACAAAAAGTGCTGGACCTTGAATACTAGAATATAATTATTCATTTAGAAAGAGTGATTTATGTGGTGCAATCCCTAACTTCCCTTCGCCACTTTGAGAATTAGCAGCTCACTTTTACAGACTAAAATGTCATGAATAAGCAAATGAGGAAAATCATAATTTAAAAGAGCACTTAAGGGTCTACTCAGTTAAGATGGAATAGCAGGGAATTTCAAACTTAGGCCAATGTAGATGAGTTGCAAATAATCTTTGGCCATAAGTTTGAAATTACCCTCTCAGCTCATTGCAATTCTCTCTTTATTGAGTAGACACTTCATTTTTCTAGATTCAATACTATCATTGTCCAATGCTAGAGCGGTTTGGCATGATGTCATGATGATGTAATCTGAGGTTTTGAGCACAGAAGCCCCGGGAAGCAAATCCTGCTTAAAAAGATGACAGAGGCATTCAGAATGACTTTGATGCCATTTATTTCAATATGGAAAATAAAGCATTGTCAACCTGTTTACATATTAAAAACAGTAAAATAGAAGGAGAAAAAAAAGATTTCACATTCACAAAATTGTGTCTACAAAATAAATATAACGGATATGACGCTATACACATATGAAGGGATGTCTTTCCTATATTAGAACGGTCTCCATTTATTTTACATTAAAAGTATATATATATATATATAATATAGACTTTTCTTTATTTTTTCTTAAGAATCCTTTGGCTTTTCCTGTTGCTTCATCCTGGAAAGTATGATGAAAATGCAGGGCTATTGCATAATTCACTTTCACAAAACCTCTAAAAACTCACATTGTATAAAAGCGTGATGGAGTGAAACCGGTAAACTGAGTCCGAGAAAAGGGTTTAACACAATAGCATTATTATTACCTTTTATACAAGGCTGCAGGGCTGTGTCTCTGCGATCTAGGAGTCCACAATATAATCATAACTATCAAATACTGTTGGCCTGTATAGATGACCAGTTTTATCAGTGTCAGTAACTTATAGAACCTAGATTAATATGAATATTCTCTAATCTATGCTCTGCCCCTTTTACAGTTAATTAGATTCGGGGTCTCTGCAATCTACACAACTACTGGTTGAAATAAATGTGCATCATGGCTTCTACTAGGAAACTTTTTACGAGCACACCCCACAACCAGAATCAGCTCTATCGGTAGATACAATGGGAGTTATGTATAAATGCCAGTTGTGGGGCAAAATTAGAAAATGAGTCCAGTCGCTATGGAAACCAAGGGAACATTCCTGCTGATTAGATCACTTTTAAAACTCTGCCCCAGAAATTATCTCCATACATAACCCCCCATATACAATGGTACTTACAAAGTTTTGTTCCAATAAATGGGAAGCACTTTTTTAAAGAGATGGGAATTATTTTCGGGTCTAGTTTTCTACATCTAATTATAGGTTTATTTTTTATCACTATGCCTTTTTTTCACCTGTGAGCTTTACAGCTAGAGATTACATTAAGAATATTAAAACTCTTTGTGCATGTCTCATTTTCCCCATTCTAATTAACTAGTATCAACTCCTATGTTGTTGTGGAAAAACAAATAAGGTAAACAAAAAGCTACATGTATCCACATCCATGTATCCACATCCTTCTCTGCAAAAAAAATAATTAAATACAGCCCATTCTAGTGCCTATGTTGTTACTGGCTAGAGAGGCCAAATACTGAACGGTCATATTTGTGTATAGAGTTTAATGGATATATTTCCACCTCACCAAGAGGTCATAATAAAAATAATGACCGAAAATATAGCTAACCAAACTAATTCAGAAACACTTTGCAAATAAAATCTAATCTGGCCTTCTCTCAACCTAAGCATATTTACAAGTAATTTGTAATGACAATTTCATACTACATTCAGGAAGTTCTGATTTTATGAATTTATATATATATATATATATATATAGCGGTTAAAACAAAATAAAAATACTTTCACTCCGCTTAAACAGAATGGAATAACTTGAATAGGGATGCGTACAGAGCTTTTATGCAGTGGTGGATAGCTGCATTTGGGAATTGATGAACCAAGTTACATATCATTAATGGTTATATCTAATGTATGGATGTGAAACTGTGGCCCTCAGCTGTTGGTGTACTACAACACTCTCCGATCAGATTTTAAGCTGCTGAAGGGCCACATGGTGGCACCCCTAATCTAATTATTTTGCAACTTGTTCTGAACCATTATTTCAGAGGCCAATAAGTTGGTATGTATATCCATATGTTTACTACAGTCTTTATCCTGCTTGCTTCACCACATACTTTACATGCTTAGAGAGACACACATGCCATACGATCTAAATGTGACACACCAAAATCACATGCTTGTATCATTCGAAAAATAGCTCAACATGCACTGCAGAATATGCCTTATTAATAAATATCTACAAAGCTAGGTAGAATTCTGACAGAATGACATCAGCAAAGCAAAATATGCAAATAATATAAATGTGAGATCAACAAAAAGATCTTTAAAAACATCAAGCCAGATTTGAACCAATGGGTTTTTTGCTCTCCATCTTAAATACATAACCATGTTGTTCTACTTGTAGGAAGTGTTTCTGTTATTATATTAGAGATGCAAACAAAGCTTTACTTTACACATTGAGAGACTGCAAATAGTAACACTGCATATTTTCAATGTAATAGATTTTCAGATCCAGCCAGAGACAACCCTGGCATGATATTTAAGCTTTTCCATTTATGCCACTTAATATATATATATATATATATATAAATAAAATGTCCCAGGATGTGACTTTGTAGTTTACAGTATTTATTAGATCCCTGGAAAGACAGGAGGGCTATCTGGCAATTGCAAACTATGTAAGCTTGATTTACTTAATGTTTATTGAGTATTATAGGGAAGGTGATGTAAAATTAGATATTAGCTGGTGAAGGGGAAAAAAACACTGCAAAAATAACAGCGGGCAGCCCGCTGTGCCCCGAGTATGGGTCCCTTGACCCATCAATACACAGGAAACAACAATACACATAGAGAAAAGCTCAGTTCAGGCACGACTCAATTCCTAAAAATGTTAGTAAATATAATGTATGTAAAAAGTCAGCATACAGATTTCACAAAAAAAGAGTCAGCTAATGTAAAACGACTCTAGTGGAAGGTGTCTATAAGATGGACAAGGTCTCCCCATCCCACTAAGTTGAAACATATAGGGAAATCATATATGTCACCACTCACCAGATGGCTTACAGAACATGCAGATTGCTCACACATTATAGTTGTCAATTTTTAACCTGTGTTTCTATAAAAGAAGTTGAAAATAATGGCATCTTGTCAGATACATGTGGACTTACAAGGACTTACAAGTGAGCTACCCTCATTTCTAAGTGTAATCTTAGTTAGGGGACCCCATATCCATTATGTATTAAAATGAGGACCTCCCATTCTGCCATATTGCTTCAACTAGCAGTGTGGTGCAGTCAGTGCTTTGATCAGCCTACACAATTCCCAGTAAATCAGAAGATACACTGGCTTGTTCCTTAAAAAAGGTACCAGGGCCACTGACCTTTTACAGTTTTGCTTCTGTACTGATAGATTAGGTCTCATTTAACTGGTTATCCCCATGGTTTCTCTAGGTTTCTTTCATCAGTAATGATACCAGAAAATGGATCATGGAAAATGGCATATATATTAAACTAAAGGAAATAAGATACAACTGTTATTTATTTAAAATGAAGAGAACCAATAACCCATCACTCTGGTTCATAATAGCTGGAATTAATTTTAGACTTTGCTAAGGGAGCAAACGAAAAACACTGCTTATTCTGCCCTTTAAAGTTGAATAAATCCACGGTGCATTTATTATAAAAGTGAAACAAAAGTGCAAAAAATAATGAGGAAGCCCTACACATATCTTTTAAAATAAATGCACTGTGGATTTATATAACTTTGGAGTGCCAAGTAAGCGGGATTATTTGTTTGCAGTGTTCACACCCTTTCAAATCAGCAGGTTACTCTGAACACCGGTTCTGTCTTCAGAAAGGTTGTGAGTGTTTTGAATACTTGGCTATACGATTCTATGATAAGGTAATGAAGCCCGGCTTTGGTCTTCTGAATTCGGATACCTTGTTTAGGGACCTTATTGTGCCATACAGAACAACATACATTCAAATAACTATTGAGGCCAATACTTTAAAAAAAAACATCCAATTAACAAACTACATCTATTAACTTTGCAGTAGCTCTTAATTAAAACCCCTCCAGCCAGTTAATCATGCTACAGCAAAACAACCATTAGTAAGCTTAGCAAGCACCTGAAAAGCAGGAAATGATTGTCACTGCCTTGCCTAAGGTGAAATCCACATTTTATGGAGACCAATCCCAAATCAAGACTCAAAATCAGTTACAAGAGATCCCTACTGTTCCCACTTGTTTGATTCTGGGATCCTATATTGGCTATGCACCCGTCTTTATGCACCATATGCAATGCATCATTCTTTCATAAGGATTGTGTCATCTAATTGGACATATGGAATTGACATTATCTACATAATATTTTAGCCTAGAATAGGCTTTATCTACCAGCCCTATCGAATAATAATGGCTTGAAATTTCTGTCTTTTTAACATACAGACCAGTGTCAGGTGCAAAACATTACAAATTTACAGAATTTATGTGTGTGTGTTGTGTTACTCGGTATGATAGCATATAGCTATATATTTATATATAGCCTGGAATAAAATATGCACTCATATTTTATTTGGTCATTTAGAACATGATATTCCTATATCATCCAAATGGATATATATTGAGTTTATCAGACACCATTTACTCATTTTAAAAAGTGCTGTGAAACAACCAACGTTTTCTACCAGCACAGAAAAATTAACTGATCTGTCATTTTATTCTGTACTTAATTTTGGGGAAATGCCATATACTTCTGAAGTTATACTTTAATTTATTCCCATCTACTCACATCTGGAGACATGCCAAAGGTTTAATCAGGCCTGAAGAAATTATGGAAACATGTTGTATGACTAAAACAATGAATTCTATATAGATTTTGAGCAAACTAATTCAAGATGCTACATTTAAATTATTAAAAATGTATATTCGGAAGACTAAGTAGGATAACATGGTCTAGCTGGTGTGTGTATAATGAAGACATTTGGGTTCCTAACAGTCATTAAAAAACTACAAACAATACTTCAAATGTAAGTGAAACTTGGAAAAGTCTAAAGACATATAGAGCTTATGTGAACTAATACTATAACGTCAATAACTGCAATTCTATGTGTCTTCCATCAGGCTTTTATAGCACAATAATTTCTTCACAACATTAAAATATTTTTAGCAGCTAATTTTTATTCCAACAACAGAAAAAAAATAGAGAACTAGCTCATCTTTGATAAATAAAGCTATAAATTGTTTCAAATACATGACCTTTTTACTATAAAGGCCATGAAGCATATAGGCCTCAAAATGAAAACTGACAAGTCAGCAGTATTTTGTGTTTTTAAAACACCTCACAGAAAAAAGGCATTAAATACAATAACCTTCTGAAAGGAATCTAGAAAAACATAAAATGTACAACTAGTCGCATAATTTCAATTCCTAGCCACTAAAATTGTTTTTATACGGTGAAGTACATTTTCTTTTTAATAAAAGGTGCATTCGTGCTTAATATCAATTGCAAATAAATCCTATAACAAGAAAAAGTGTCATGTTAAGTTACAAAGTGCTATTTTAAGAGTTTCCATTGACTCACAAACTAATAACTAACTATCAGTAAACCTAATTAAAGACTACGAGTTGAAAAAATTTAAAAATAATTCTGATTTTGAGGTACCACCACAATTGGCAAATTTACTGTTGAAAAACCTTCAACAATGTATATTTACCATACAGATGTTGAGCCTAATCCTATTATATCAACTGTATTTTAAAAAAGGTCATATCTCATTAAGACTGTAGGAAAATAAATGAGTCCCTAAAATTAGATGGGTTTTTTTTTACGACGCATTAAAATATATGTTATTTTAAGTGATCATATTAATGTTCTTAATAAATTCAGTTATAGGGGACGTGCTTAATACCCTGTGTAGTTTAGATGCCCACTTGCTTGGCAGGTGGACATATATGCATTAAGATAGGTGTGTAAACATTTTGGAAAAGAAACATGGATTTTCCATTTAGAAGGCCTATCTAGAGAGCTCTGGGTACAGTTAAAGAAGCTAATCCTTAGTTAGGGTTACAGAAAAGCCCCAGTGAAATAAAGCAGAAAAACAGGAGAGCAAATGGAAGACCACCAGATGACAGGAGAAAGGTGGGTAACGGTGCAAACAAAAAGTATGAAAAAAGAAAAAATTGAAATGTAAAACAACATTAATGTATCAGGGAGAAAGGCTGGTCAGTAAAGAAGCTGAGTCAGGGGCTTTTTTCTTCTACCTTGTACCCGGAGAGTGATTTGGAAACTACAGAACGTTTGGTGCCCTCTTTTCTTGGGGTCGATTTCTCTTTCGTTTTTGGTTTGCTGTGAACTGAGTCCTCCTGGGTGTCGTGTGTGTTTTCACCTTCTGAAACGTTTCCAGATGAGCTACCCTGTAATGCCAAAAGAAAACAAAGGGACAAAAGCAAGCTTATTTGAAATGAAACACACTACTATTACCGCTATATTTTATATATCAAAACACCATTGTTTATTTGTGTGCCAATGACCACATACTGGCTGCCACCTGTGTTAAAAACTTGCAACTGCACTGCAGATACATCATTTTTGATTCTTTACTGAACAGAGCCCTTTTATTACAGATAAAACAGCAGACCAATAAAGCTTTCTATGGCATCAGTCTTGATGAAGCATTTCTACTTCAGAATACTTTCGACATAATAGGTTATTGACCATCCACACAATGATGCCATATACAGGTTGAGTATCCCTTCTCCAGAAATGTCACCACATGTTGCAAATTCCACCCACCCCTGTCATAATGCAACTGCACAACAGTTTACTCCGTGCCCTGCCCTTTTGATCTGTGACACAGCCTTTCCATGCATGCGCAGAATCCCCCATGCCCACAAAGTGTAATACAATGGCACGTGTGCAGGTCTGACACGCCAATGGCAGGTTCCCAATGATGTCTCACATCACAGTAAAAGTGATTGGTGTGCTTTATACAGTATTTGTATTGATACTACTGTATTCCATGAGTGCGGAGATACTTTAATATATCTTATTGGAGAAAATGATCGGTTATCCAAAATTATCTGTTATCCAAAATACTTATGGTCCCAGGCATTTTGTATTATGGATACTCAACCTGTCCTAATCTTACAATAACTGAAGAAGAGAGACAATTCAGTCTTACTGAGGAGCCTTTGGTTTTCTTCTTTTCACTGCGCCCCTCTTCAACATCATCCGAATCACCATCACTGTCAAGAGCCAGCAGCTCAGGATCCAAGGGATCAAGGGGCGGTTCGTATAAAGCTGTGTTGAGTGGCAAGTAGCGGAGTTCATTCGGAGAATACCTATACAGGAAGAAATAAAAAAGGCTTGTTTCTGTACATGACACGCACCCAGAGTTATAAAAGGATAAAATAAAAATAAATCATTGATATTGAGAATGAATGTGAGTAAAGCACAGAAATTATGGGATGTATTATTAGAATTGTTTAAAATACAGTCATAACATAATAATAATGATTATTACATTGTTTATGATGAACTACTGGTGTATCGAAACAAAATACCTTTTATAGTACTCCTGAAATTGTCCAGGTATGAGAGACACGGGGTACGGACTCACTTTTGTTATATCGGTAGGTAGAATTTTGTACTTTCCTTTGGGCACCTGTATTACCTATTGTAACATGTGAAAAAGGAAAGAAAACAGAGTAGAACATACATCCGATTTTATGCTAACATTGTATACTCTGACTATTATCTTTTACGTGCAGGTAACAAAATAAGTTTTAATAACAGAATTTACCAAATGAATGCGCAGGCTGGTGAATACCAATTTTAGTTGCATGTCTTTCTGACATTGTGTAAGCTTCAATGACGAATAATAGTGTCGTAGGGTGATACATTGGATGTGTTTAGTTATTTATAGTAAATTATTCAATGCATCATCATATGGGTTCAGGTTTGTGAATAGTTAGCAGTAAGGAATGTCATAGATACGTCCCGGTAGTTCTCAAATGTGAAAACAGGTCAAATAGGAGTAAAGCGACTTTTAAATTAAAAATACATGTTTGCTCCATATTTTTATATCTTTTTCAAAGAGTCAAAAGGAAAAAAAGTTTCCTTTTGTGTGGCAGTTCAATATTTATATTCTATACTATAAAGAACTAACAGTGATCCACCCACAATATTTCATAGGACTTTTCTTTAATTATATTAGATTATATAAATACATTTTCTGGAGTGTCAAAGTCATGAGACCCTCTGATGCGAAGTAATCTCCGATACTTGAGCAAATCTGAGGCTTCTTTTCACTGAAATAACAAGTGAACTGCAAACAAACAGGCATTAATAACAGAGTTGGAAAAGTTCTACAACTTGCCTATCTTTACAAAGCAAGTCTGCTATTAATACCGGATGTTTGCAGTTCACTTGTTATTTCATCATAGTTCACTTTTTAGTGAATAGAACAGAAAACATTGAAGCCTTCAATGCAGTTAAAATACAAATCACTGGGCTCCAAGGTTGCAAAGTTATGCCAATTTGGCCTAGTCATTGATTTTATTAATCAATTAAGAGCAAAATTAATATTTTCAAGTCAACTTATCCATTAAATAATTGATGTAAAAACAAGATGGTATCTGTATTGCAATTCCTGTATGATCATACCCCAAAATTCTGTAGAATGCAGCCAAAGTTTAACATTTTACAATGGTTCAGTACCTGTGCTAGCAACAGGAATTTCAAACTTTAGGCCAATGTAGCCAAGTTGGCAAATCCTCTAATGCAAATGGAATCATTTTTACAACTCAGCTGTAGTGGATAATAATCCATGTTTAGTAAACAGGGTGGATAAAACAAATAAATGATTAAAAAAAATTAAAAATAAATCTGATTTAAATCAAATTTTTTTTAAAGAAATTTTGTAGGAAAAATCTATCAAAAGATGTTTTTCTATTTAAAAGGACACTCACATTAAATAATAAAATATGGTTTTTTTTGGGTGCCACCCCACAGTGACGTTACAGCACTAGTATCTCACTTTGGGGCTGGGGACACAGAATGCAGTCGATAAGTTAGAATTCTGACCATAGACTTGCATTGAATAGGAGGGTAATGTAACTATTACATCACAAGGGGGCAGAGTTATGATCCTGTTTGATCAGGTAAATCTCTTTCTCCTCCCAAATAGTGTACTTTTTAAGTTGGAATGCAGGTAAAAAAAAAAAAAAAAGTTATACACAGCAATCTAGTCCTGCCCACTAGTGATACACAGGAGCCAGTAAGAGAGCAGGGGTGTATCTTATGACATCATCATGCAGGCTCTGCATGTGCATAAATGCACAGGTAATTTAGTTACATCTTATGCAAGTGGTAGTGTCCCTTTAAGGTTCATTATAATTAAAAGTCTGTTCAGCATTAAATAGAGCTTAGTTATGTAGCATGAAGCTGTATATTCATGCAATATTTATGTTTTGTGGTAAACTAATTCAATTAATCCAAATTACCCATGCACTATTTCACAGTAAAATTGGTATAAAATAAAAAAAGTTCAGGAAAAGATATTAATCCTATTGTTGTTCTGCAAATCTATGTACAAACAAACAACACATTTACATCGCACATTTAAGCAAATACAAGATTATGTATGCTATATAATGTTGTTTTAGTTATAAAACAATTTAAGTAGTTCTCGAAATATGCGTGATTAACCTATTAAACTAAAATCAGTTCTGATATAGCTGTGCTAAATATGAAATCTTCATCTGGCTGCAAATATTAAAGATTACACATACCTGCAAGAATGAGTCTTTACATTTAAAAATCATGGTTTAAATGGAGTATTACGTACTAGTGATTTCAATCAGCTTAATTTGAAGGAAATCCACCCTGTTAGTAAACCATATCATATCTTAAAAATCCGTAACACAAGGTATGCGTGAGTCTCCTATCATATGACCAACAATGGAGCCATCTTACATGTGTTTGTAAATCAAAGTATGCCCTCCTTTCCTCCATTCGTTCCCGGTTTAAGTTGCTGTTGAATTCAGCTGCTTTCTTGGCTGCTTTCTTGATGTACTCTGGGACTTTGCTTGGTTCCACCTTTTGTGTATTTTGTTGCTGCATTTGCTGAAAAACAGATGTCCTCTTGTTAAAGGTGCAGTTCCACTCACTCAGTCCAAGAAACGATTAGAGATTATTTGCAGTAAAACTGTATTTACTTTCCCTGTTTCATCCTGATCACATACTTCATTCTGAATTTCTCCAGTAGTTATCTGTTATGGAAAAATATCAGTATAAAAAAAAAGTTTTTGCCTTGATTCTTAAAAAAAGAAATAAATAAAAAGAAATAAAAATATTCTATTGTTTTCAACAGGGTGTAAAACATATGGAAATCCCATGTATTACCACTATGTAAGAGTGATAGATGGAAAGATAGATAACATAGAAAGAATCCAACATTACTTAAATGTTCAATTCTATTTTTCATATATACACACTAATAGGAAAATAAACAAAACAAAAAAAGCATTTACTGGACTAGGGTTTCCATTTCAGAGAATGAGAAAATGTTGTCAAATCAACCAAATTTAATATGCAAAAAATAATAAACGGAGAGGTGGACACAAGCCACATACAAATGCATGTAAAACATATTGTGTTAACAGATACGAACCAATTGTTCCATCTAGTCTGCCCATAAAATGAGTTAGAATATATTAGACTCATTTGTTCTTCAGTACAAGCCTTATGCATATCCCAGTCATCTGTACATTTCTTTGCAGTATTTGCTTTTAGTACTTGTGGAAGTTGTGACAGGTGTCTATATACTGTGCTTTGGATGGTAGTATTATTACCCACCCCAATCTTCCTCCCTCCAATAGAAACACAGCTAGCAATTTGATTCTCTATGTTGCTGAAGAGAAACTGGTGAACTAGTGTTAGTGAATAACAACTGAACATAGTCAAAACTATGAGATCATGACAAAACTTTACAGCCAAACACTTAACACTGGAGATGTTTTGGCACTAAGTACATGAAAACACCAGAACAATGACTATTTCTAGAAAAAGAAACAAATTTATCAGATATCCAGAACAATGACTATTTCTATCAAAAGAAACAGATATGTCAGACATCCAAGATGCACTTGGCCTTTTCTTTAAAGCTAACATTTTACATTAAAATGGCACAATTACACTACATTAGCTGGTTACAGGGTATTTCTATCATGAAGGTTAGGGCCTATACAAAAATGCAGGGACAGAAACACTTGAAGCGTTTCGAGTCTACTGACTTAATCATAAGTGCCTATACAAATATAAAATTTGCACAATACATATGAACTTTAAAAACAATGAAATGGAAAGAATAGAAAATGTGAAAAAGAGGCACTGAGCTATGAAGCCAATTTGTAACAAAATGGAAAACAAGACCACAAACTGAAAAACAAATAGAATAAATACAGCTAAATAAAAATCCCTGCTGCTGTAACAATTTATAAGAAGTAATAATAAATTGTTATTTTAATGTGACAGTGAAGAAATTCATTATAACTTTCCATGTCCAATGTTTTGTTGGTATTTGTTTAAGAAAAAAATTACCTGAAAACAGCGACCCAAGTTAATCAAATTAACCAATCCCTGCAAACCATTCAGATATAGTGATTTTGAAAAAGCTTGAGAACATACAATTCTGAACTAGCGTTGAAGGAATAAATAATAATGCAACATGAGACTTTTTAACAAAATTGCACGTAAAGGGACAGTCTAGAGCCCAAAATGTGTCTTCCAAATGTTAATGGATATTAATGTGCTTTGAAAGTACTTTAAAATGTATGTTTTACATTTTGCATTTCTTAAAATATAAAATACTTACAGCTAGAATAAACTGTGAAATTACAGCAGTTTGCAAGAAGCCAGGACTGTGTAAAAGTAATTTCCTTTGTGTGTTTGTTTTGCTACAGGAACCAATGAGAATTATTTACGGTAATTCAAATGAATGGAATATCCTGTCTCTCTAGTGATGTCATCGGACAATGTGTTGCACTGTTAAGAGATCCTACTGTGTACAAGATCAAGGTCACTCAGAGTCCACATAATGTATTAAATTGGAAGTACACAGGAAGTGGCAAAATGAAACAAAACTTTATATGCTCAATGTCTATATAATCAGTGCTGCCGCACCTGCAGAAAACATGCAGAGTAATTGCTGGGGAGGGCTTGAGTCAAATATTAAAAATGTGATTTATGCAAAATGCCTACATCAAACTACACTGGAAAAAAGCCAGTGCACTATACAAGCAGTAATCTGCTTCTTGCACCAAAGTGAATTTGGGGACTAAACTGTCCCTTTAATATGGTTGTGCCCAATAATATAGATTTGTGTAGGCAAAACTTTCCAGTTAAGAACCTATATACTTAATCATCTGCCTATTCGCTTTTACATTTTTCTAACAAATAGTGTGACATCTTGTTACCCTATTTTTCATCACTCTAATATGATAGCGCCCTATGCTCAAATTAGTGATCTCCTGACTACCACAGCCTATTCACAATCCCTCATGTTGTAATCACATAAATCAACATAATTCCTACAGAGTAGAGTATTGTAACTCTGACTTACTGAATATTCCTTGTAATGCTCAGTGATGCGTTGACGCTCTTTTTCCTGCAGTATGACAGAGTACTCTGCATGCTTAGCTGGGTATTCCTTTATCATGAGGTCAATTACTTCATCACTTCGTAAAGCTGTCAGACCTTGAGAAACAGGAAAGGAAAGTATTTTTTGTAATTGACAAGTGCATTATAGTACAGTGCTGTAATGAATATACAAAATGTGAAACTACCGTGGCGCTACAAAAAATGTAAAACACAAATAATCTAGCAGCTCACAGTAAAGAAAAATGCAACTTCATCCACAATTCTTAAAAATATCACGCAAAAATAAATAAATAACTGGAGCGCTTAACAAATATAACCCAATATTAAATAGTGTGAATAAACAATACTGTAAAAAGAAAGAAGATACTTATAGATAGATGATTATCTTGATAGTTGAGATTTCCCATGAACGAAGGCAGGGTCCAATTGAACGAATTAAATACATGCAAAAATATAAAAAATATATCATTTTGTATTATTTAAATAAACAATATAAACATGTGTATCTTAAAAATAAATACACAAAATAATCGATGCATCTATTGACACATAGAAATAAACTAAAGATAAGACTACAAAGAATAACAATAAATTTAAAAAAATATATTCATTTATTTAAACAGTATCGATAGGATTGTAGTAAGTACGGTATTTATCTAATCGCATCGATTATTTTGCGTATTTATTTTTAAGATACACATGTTTATATTCTTTATTTATATAATACAAAACAATATATTTTTTATATTTTTGCATGTATTTCATTCGTTCAATTGGACCCTGCCTTCGTTCAAGGGAAATCTCAACTATCAAGATAATCATCTATCTATAAGTATCTTCTTTCTTTTTACAGTATTATTGTTTATTCACACTATTTAATATTGGGTTATATTTGTTAAGCGCTCCAGTTATTTTGGTTTTCAGTGCTGTAATGAAGCATGGATCTGCTTTTGCTGAGACTTCTTTTAATTGTAGACACCAACCACTGTGGTAGTACCTTGGTAATTAACTTTATAGGAAAATAATTTTGGTTAAAAAATGTTTGTTATTTTACTACCGTTAAGGAGAAAAGAAAAAAAAGTTATCCTGAATTATAATTACATCAACTTCATCTGGTATAATAAAAGAATAGTTAAATGACCATGGTAATTATTCTGTAGTGATCTTCATAGAGTTAGAGAGACATTGTGGAATAATTTGTAGTTATGATACATGCTTGATAAAAGGAAACAAGTTGTCTTAAAACTTACACTTAAAGGACAACTGTCAGCACAAAAAAAATGAATGGGGTTTTTATTTTGCATTGCTGATTTCACATATGTATTTTGTTTTGTTATGTGAGTTTATTTAGCTGTTTGATCAGGTCAATCTGCTATCTCTTTGTGTTGGAAGGCAGGTAAAAAAAAAAGGTGTACACAGCCATGTAGTCCTGCCCACTAGTGATACACAGGAGCCAGTAAGAGAGCAGGGGTGTATCTTAAGACATCATAATGCAGGCTCTGGCCACAGTTGTAAAGTGAGACTTGCTGGAAGATTTTGGAGAATGTTGCACTGTGCGTAAATTCCTCAAAATGGATGCTGGAGATTAACGCCCAATTTTATTTTTACTTTTAAAACTTGCAATTAATTCAAACATATAAAAAAAAAAAAAAAGCAGTGGTATATGTCTTAGATATGTGCTTGTTTTAAATGTGCATGTTTTTACACTTGTGTGTTTTTTGTGTTTAGCTGTAATTTTAAATTTTTCTCATTTAATGTACCCACAAAAACCATACATGTTTTTTCTCACCGATGGAAAGGCACTCTTTATATACCTTAATATTCACCGTAGCTAATAATTTAATATTAGGGAAAAAAATTAAATCTTTATGAAATATGACAGGGGGAAAAAAGCTGTTTTCTAACTTAGACCTTAAAAATCTTTTACACAATTACAAATGGTAAAAAAAGACCTCGTCTAAATAGTTTCTAATATTTGTCCTCAATTGAAAAATAGGCATTGTTCTTATGTTCTTTCTGTTGTTCGTCTTGCAAGTTATAAGGCAATAACCTAAAGTAACTTTTTCTCCCTAACAAATTTTCCACCAGTGACCTTTTGACCCTACCCTGTCGATCAACTTAAACCTAACTTTAAACCTCACCCTAAGTATTGTTTTGTTTTTTTTTGCCACAGAAGTGGTGATGCACTGCTTCCGAAGTTCTTGTCCTCAAGGAGGAATCATGGCAACACAGTCTGATCGCAAAAGTTGATCACTGATTACCTCCAACAATCATTTAAACACATGACATGCCAGGCACGTCAAGTGACAGGAAGGGATTACATTTTTGGTTTTGCAATAAAGCCATTAATTTAACTCAGTTTCCACATCAAATACTGCAATATCTTTTACAACTACACAGAGGTTCATATAAGTGCAAAGGTTTATTTATTTTTGCAAGAGGGTTTTTACCAATACCATATGACTTTACAATTGTTAGGTACATATAGTTTTGTGTTTAATAGTTTTCAAATATTTAGAAATTTATATCATTCTGTATGTTATAGCAGAAGGCTTAAAATCATGTAAAGGGGAATAAAAGCACTATAGCGTAATAGAGTGATCATTAGTGAACAATATAAATGAGATATACACTCACAAAAGCCACGTTAAGCTTTAAGATTATTAGGGCACATCAAGCTTCCTAAAGGGAAGACCTAGACAGGACTCCATCATGGAAAATTTTAAAATACTTACACAAAGTAGCCTCATCCAGCTACCCAAATAACATACGGTACTCTCTTAATTTTCTTCAGTGAGCCAATCAAAAGTGGGGATTATGGTTGCCTTATTAAATATAAATACCAGCTTTACCAGGTGCAAAATAAGCCCATAAACAATTAAATGAATTATAAAAGACTAACCTTAAAAATACTCAACTATCAAAATACAAACAAATGTTCTGTGCTCATTGATCACATCTAACCTTTTAGAGGCTGAATGGTTAAACAAAAAAAAAAAATGTAATATCCAAAAGCAACATAGGTTTTCAGTGTTTCCTCACATTAACACAAAAATAAGTAACTTGTATAAGAAGTAAGAGTGTGTCTGTATTATAATTACCTAATGTACACTGGGTTTCTGTAATAAGAAGTAAGAGTGTGTCTGTATTATAATTACCTAATGTACACTGGGTTTCTGTAATGACATTTAATTCCCTTAGGTACAGTTTCTCCTTGTGGGACAAATCTCTTCGCTCTAAATCTTTAAAACAAAAAGAAATAATATGTTATTAGTTTTTTTTTTTACCCAACAGATTTTTCTTTTGTCTACTAAGAAAATATTTCACATAAACCCCCATCCAAGAGTCTCAGAGGGAGGTCACCTTCACCATGAAACAGACATATCAGAATCACAAAGGCATATCACTTATCACCATGATAAGAGAAACAAGCAAAGTAATTTACCATAAAAGTGCCAGATTGAGAGGGGCAGTGGCACCCTCCAAGAATTCACAATACATTCCAGGTATATATTAGATTTTGAGAAATCAGGGCCCAAATGTACTGCACAAGTACTTGCTTTATCAATATATAGATTTATACCTTACTTTATTTGAAGGTACTGTCACCTAAATATTGTTTTTACCGTGAATATAAGGAGTAAAAACAAAATCAAAGTTGATCTATACATTGTGTTAGCAGAATTGCAATTGAATGCATAAATTAAGAGAAAATGTATGTTGAATGCGTCTGTGGTTTCTACTGTTTATGACATTATCTGTGGCTTAGTATGTAAATGAATATGTAATTTGCATATAAAGCCACAGGACACACATTGATATTTCTTTGTTTTGTTTTTTTCCTTTCTGGTAAAATACTTTACAAATGAATTATAAAAACACACACACATTCAGAAAACATGTTTCTCTTAATTTATGCATTCAATTGCAATTCTGTTGTATAGATCATTTTTTATATTTTTTCTTCTTTACGTGGACAGTAACAGTGCAAACAATAGTGAGGTGACAGAGTCCCTTAAAAACTTGTTGGTGTAAAAACTTTAAGTAAATGTTTGTAGTTATGAGGTCAGAAAGAAAACAAAAACATATTCTACAATGCAACAAAGGTAAGTTCATAATTTATTATTAGAATAGATAAGTATGCTACAGTTTGGCTACTGTGAAGTAAATATAAAACTGGATGTTCTCTAAAATCCAGTCGTGTAAATTGACCGGATTTAAATATGATGGTTTCTTGAATTTATTTTTTCTTCAGCTATGCATTTTACTTGATTTAAATAAATAGATCAGCAAAGCATGCAATAGCAGAAAGAAAAATGGCCATGTACATCAATTCTTTATAAAATAGACTCTTACCTGGATATTTACGCTTAAATGAGGTAACACCTAAGTATTCACTGACTTGTTCTTGCAGCATACAGTACTCCCCTGTTTCCTCTGGTGGCCATTTGTACTCAATTAGATTCTCTGCTGGAAAGTAACTGGAGCTAAAAAATAAAACACATTGAACTGAGCGCCAAATTTAATATATGAACCACCATTTTCCAATGCATACATATACATCGATAAGAAAATACTACGAAAACACTACAAGTAATAGCTAAATAGACTAGGGTTTAAGCTAGTTTAGGGTAAGAAAGCCATGAAAACAGGGAGTTAATGATAGCTGTGGCGATAGTTCAGTGTACTAATGCACTATCTGGGTAGAATCTGTTCATCCCTCTGGTTTACAGGTTCAATTCTTAGTGTGGTTGACGTAGCTCTTCATAGGTAGATAAAATGAGTATAATAGAAAAAAAATGTGAATGTATCTGTCTTGGCTATTATTAAAATATAAGACAGAAGGATGGATGAGCACACTGTAGTCATAGTTAGATTTAATTATAGTGGAGCTATCTTAGGGGGTGCTAATGAATAATATTAACTACAAAAGTCAAGATTTTGTGCTATTCCCAACTTCCAGGTTGCTTTTGCACTAGAACTCCTCATTTATTTTGTTTTAAAAAGGAGCAAACTTAAAATTGCAGTAAAAATCTCTGTGGCAGATTTGCAACTTCAGACACAAAATGCGTCAGAATGTATAAAATAGGTGCAAATGCTGGTAAAAATGTTATAATAACCACTGCACCTTTTTTCACTTTCCCAACACTTGCCAAACCCTATATAAATAACCCCAATTTATTTATGTTCCTATATAAACCAGTGCCTTTTCAACAGAAACAAGCACTTGGTGACATCCACATTTCAGCAGACCTGGCTGAAAAGGAAAAACACTGCAACCTATGTAAGGGGATCCATTATGGAGCACTGTGAATCCTCTTGCAATAAATATATGTGTTTTATTAATTTGTTACATGCATTATTATGTATTTTATTTGTTTACGCCAGTGTGTACCCAAAATCTTGATTGGTGTTGTCACAAATTGGAGAGCTCTCCTCCGACACTGTGCATCTCCGTTTGGCTGGCTGGCTCCCTTCATTTAAATTATCTCCTGGGTCTCGCACATCATTTGAATTATCTCCTGGGTCTCGCACATCATTTGAATTATCTCCTGGGTCTCGAACATCATTTGAATTATCTTCCTGGCAAAACAAAATAAATTGAGAAAAATTGAGGAAGGAAAAAGAGAAGCATTAAAAAAAAACATGCACAATAACTTGTTTAGTGTCTGTCCATATTGTAATTTCATATTTATCATAAATAACTACGTTGCATGTAGCAAGGTTTAATGAATTGCACTGATCCTGTACTACATAAATAAAATACTCCAAAATAGGAAATTAATAATTTTTATATGTCTTTCCGTATGTGTAAAACTATCGAAATCTGACAAACAAAGACATTAAATAGAAAATAACAAACTGGTCCCAGTAAGAGGCAGTAGTAGATACAGTATCTGTGAGAACAAAGGCGGCAAAGGGCTTAGAAAAGCTTCACAGCTCCAAATAAACCGCAACGAGTGGTAGTTGTCTTCACCATCTGTAACGGCGTCTGGGCTCCATCAAGCATTCCTGGCGCAGGGGACACAGGCGACTGCAGCAGTGCCTTCTCTCCCGGAGGATCCATTGGTGGATAAGGCCACAGGCGTCGCTCTCCAGCCTTTGCCTCAACGAGGCCTATTAAACTACGGCTCCCGTCAGGCCCCGCGCGAGTATGCTGGGAACTGTAGTTCTCCAAGTTCTGAGAACCGGAAATAGAGCGATTATAACATATAATATACTAAACTGTCTTGTTGTCGCTTTGATTTGACAAATATGAATATAAAAATATGTGTGAATTTAAAATAATATTCTAATATAAAAGCCAAGTTACTTGTTTATTTCAAAAAACATATGTAATATTGTATATATAAATGTGTTAATGTTTGAGAGGCCGACTGATTTTCTTAATAAAATACTCTAGTTGCAAATAAACCAGGAGAGTGTATGTGTAATATATAAATTGTAATATATACGGTATATTTATTACAATTTACAGATCGTATAACATTGAGATCAGTCGTGTATGTTGTTGCAATTCCATGTGGCGTCCAGGCGGTGCCGCTGTGACAATCTCCATGCAGTCCAGATTAACCTGTCAGTCGTAGACTTAGTATCTTCGGATACTAAGGGTTGGCGGAAGTGCCGCGTAGACCCGGTACCTTCCTCCAGAAAGTGTAAGATGGAGCGGGTCAGAATGCAGCTTCCTCAGGGCCCGGGTTCTCTGTGCTTTGATAAAGACGAGTTTCTGAAGGTTCGGCCTCTATTTTCTGAACATCTACTGTTATGTTTTTTGTGCATGTGTATTTATAATAAGCGAATGTACCAACATCAACACAAGAGAAAATTAACTAAACATATAAGGCATCACAGTAATATGTTATCACCTGCATAACTGAGTAATCACCATTGATTTATATATCCAGGTTTATGCATGTCAACATTTAATTAAAATTATGTTGATTTACGTTTCATTAAGTTAAATAATCACCTGCAACCCAAGTTATGAGCAAAGCCTCTTATGTTATGCACATCATGGAATTGTAAACCAATGCATAGTTAACCCCTTAGTGACATGACTTTTTTGGCTTGTCCGACGCTTGGTGACATGGGCTGTTTTAACATTTCTGAGCAGTTTGTGTTTTGCTGTAATTTATTTCTGTCTCATTTAGTGTACCCGCACAAACTATATATCGTTTTTATCGTCATAAGAAGGGCTTTCTTTTGATACCATTATTTTGATAATAGCATATAATTTGATGTAAAAAAAATAATAAAATATGGCAAAAAAATTGAAAAAATTATTTTTTTATGACTTTTATTTGAAAAATCGTATACTCATGTACAAGAGACAACAAAAAAACACTGCTAAAAAGTTTCTAATATATGTCCTGAGTTCAGAAATAGCCCATGTTTTTATGTTTTTGTGCTTTTTTATTCATGTTACAGGGCCAGAACTATAAGTGGTGCAAAGCTATTTTAAAATCCCTTCTTTCAAAATTAGCGATAGTGACATTGTAACACTGATTTCTGTACTAAATCCATGAATGACCCCCAACATGTACATATTTTTGAAAACTAGACAACTCAGGGCATTTAACTTGGGGTATTTTGACACATTTCATGTAGCCATTTTACCACCAATCTATGCCAAAGTTTGCAGCAAAAAATCTTTTTTTTTTAATTTTTCACATATATTGCAATTTAGGTAAACATTACCTTAAAATGTGAAGGGGTATTTCCAAATAACACCTCAATATGTGTTCAGCAACATCTCCTGAGTACAGGGATACCACCCATGCATAGGTTTGTTGGTTTGTTTTGGGGCTAAAAGGCCACATTTAGGGGGTGCGCATTTTGGTTTTCCAACTTGGAATTCTGACATGCAGAAAACTTGTGCCCATGTCCCATTTGGGACATTTTTGAAGCCAGAAAGTGTATTCTACCCCACAAAACCATATATTTTTTTAAACTAGACACCCTAGGGTATTTCAAATGGTAGTATTTTAACACTTTCCATGCACTAATTATACTACCAGCCTATGTCAATGTTTTGGGTAGTAATTTTTTTTCACATACATTGAACTTTGGGCATGAATTCACAGATCCTGTTATATGTCAGTGCCAAACAACACCTCAATATGTGTTCAGCAACATCTCCTGAGTACAGGGATACCACCCATGTATAGGTTGGTTAGGTAATTTGGGGGTTAAAAGGCCACATTTGAGAGGTGCGCTTTTTGGTTTTCCAACTTGGAATTCTGACGTGCAGAAAACCTGCGCCCATGTCCCATTTGGGACATTTTTGAAGCCAAAAAGTGTATTCTATCCCACAAAACCATATATTTTTGAAAACTAGACACCCTAGGGTATTTCAAATGGTAGTATTTTAACACTTTCCATGCACTAATTATACTACCAGCCTATGTCAATGTTATGGATAGTAATTTTTTTTCACATACATAGTACTTTGGGCATGAATTCACAGATCCTGTTATATGTCAGTGCCAAACAACACCTCAATATGTGTTCAGCAACATCTCCTGAGTACAGGGATACCACCCATGTATAGGTTGGTTAGGTTATTTGGGGGTTAAAAGGCCACATTTGAGAGGTGCGCTTTTTGGTTTTCCAACTTGGAATTCTGACGTGCAGAAAACCTGCGCCCATGTCCCATTTGGGACATTTTTGAAGCCAAAAAGTGTATTCTACCCCACAAAACCATATATTTTTGAAAACTAGACAACCTAGGGTATTTCAAATGGTAGTATTTTAACACTTTTCATGCACTAATTCTACCACCAGCCTATGTCAATGTTATGGATAGTAATTTGTTTTTCACATTCATTGTACATCGGGCATGAATTCACAGATCCTATTATGTGTCAGTGCCAAACAACACCTTAATATGTGTTTAGCAACATCTCCTGAGTACAGGGATACCACCCATGTGTAGGTTAGTTAGATTATTTGGGGGCTAAAAGGCCACGTTTAGGGGGGGGTGCATTTCCAACTTGGAATTTTGACATGTAGTCAGCCTGCGCCCATGTTCCATTTGGGACACTTTTGAAGCCTGTCAAAGTATTTTACCCCATAAAACCATATATTTTGGAAAACTAGACATCCTAGGGTATTTAAAATTGTGGTATTTTAACACTTTCCAAGTGCTAATTCTACCACCAACCTATGTCAAAGGGATGGGATGTCATTTTTTCCCCACACACATTGTAGTTCAGGCAGGAATTTTCAGATTCTGGTATTTGCCACTGCCAACCAACACCTCAATATGTGTTCAGCAACATCTCCTGAGTACAGGGATACCCCCCATGCATAGGTTTGTTGGTTTGTATTGGGTCTAAAATTCCACATTTAGGGGGTGCGCAATTCCAACCTGGAATTTTGACATGTAGTCAGCCTGCGCCCATGTTCCATTTGGAACATATTTGAAGCCGTCCAATGAATTTTACCCCATCAAACCATATATTTTTGGAAAATAGACATCCTAAGGTATTTCAAATGGTGGTATTTTAATACTGTATAGGTACTAATTCTACCACCAGCCTTTGTAAAAGTTTGTGGTAGTACTTTTTTGGGAGTTTTTTTTCCCACATGCATTGTACTTCAGGCATGAATTCACAGATTCTGGTATATGTCACTGCCAAACAACAACCCAATATGTGTTCAGCAACATCTCCCGAGTACAGGGATAGCACCCATGCATAGGTTTGTTGGTTTGTTTTTGGCTAGAAGGCAACATTTGTGAGATGCGCATCTCAAAATTCCAACTTGGAATTTTGACGTAGTCAACCTGCGTCCGTGTCCTTTATGGGATATATCTTTGAAGCCAGCCAATGTAATTTACCCCCACCAAACCATATATTTTTTTATCGGTAGACCCCCATTACTACTTGTGGCAAGGGCTCAGCAGCCACCGATACATCGCTAGATGATGTATCAGAAAGCTGAATAGGGTCAAAATCGAACCCTGAGTCCGCGGCCTCAGAGTCAGTGCGTAAGCAGTGATCTCGAGCAAAGAAGGGGTTAATAGCTCTTAGAAGAGCCTATCTAGTACTGTAATACATTACAGTACAAATAAATTAATCCATAAAACAGTGCAGACAGCAAAACATACTGTTGCTGTGCAGGATTACTGCTTACACAGTGATGAATGGCAGGGAAGGGGTTAATACACAGTGAAAGACTTTCATAAAACCTGCTAATTTTATAAAATGTTATTTTATATCACTAATACTGATCTGTCTCTTTCCGTCACAAAAATGTAAGTGAGGAGAGGGAGGCAGATCAATATTTGTGAATATTGATCCGATTAATTTTGATCTGACCAGGGCGAATGGTGAGCTTAATTGAGAAATCACCAAACCGCCTTTGCCACTAATTCGCTGTTACTGATCGCTATGCGCTCAGGCAGCTTAAAAAAAAAAACTCAAATATTTTTACTTTACATGTAATCCCCTAGCGGGTATGTGTAAAAAAAAAAAAAAAAAAAAATATGCAGACAGATAAAAATTGCTTTGGCGTCAATATCATTGCGTAAGCAGTGATCGACGGCAAATAAGGGGTTAATAACTCTTAGAAGAGCCTTTTTAGTACTGTAATAAATTACAGTACAAAAAAATTAACCCCTAAAAAATGCACAAACAGCAAAAATAAATGCGCTGATGTGCACGATCACTGCTTATGCAAGATCAGTGGCAGGGAAGGGGTTAAACGCAGGGAATTGCTTTAATAAATTTTTTTTTATTGTTTTATTATTTGTGTGTTGTGTATTTATTGTTTTTTTTTAACTTTTACTTACTTTTAGAACTTTGATCTGTCTCTCTCCCTCACTAAAAAAAATGTGAGGAGAGGGAGACAGATCATAACTGGTCAGATCAATATAGAGTTAATATTGATCTGACCAGTCAGTGGGGATGTTCAGGAGAGCATCCCCACTGCCTGTCAGTGTGCCTGGCAGTCACTGATTGCCTCTGTGAAGAGGCAATCGTGTGACAGCCAGAGAGCACAGGAAGCAGGTACTTCCTGCCTCCTGTGCTCTTGCCCTTAGAAGGGCAGCGCCATCTTGGTCACTTAGTGACCAAGATCGTGCATTTTTTTTTTGTGTTTCTGATTGCCTCGACTTGCGAGGCAATCAGGAACACTTTCTGAGCGTAGGAAGCGAAAAATTCGCTTCCTATGCTCATTTTTTAAATGCCCGCGTTTTAAAGGCACTGTGCCTTTAAAACCGGCATTTCGATCGCTCTCCGGAGCGATCGAAATGCCGACGGGCATTTTTTTTAGCATTGTACGATGCTTCCACACGGAAGCATCGTTACAATGCCCTTAGAGCACTGAAAGCGGAAAAACTCCGCTTTCAGTGCTCGTTTTGACACAGGACGGACTAGGTCCGTCCTGTGTCACTAACGCCTCGGCACACAGGACGGACCTAGTCCGTCCTGTGTCGCCAAGGGGTTAATGTATCTCTTCCTAGTCTATTACAGTCCTCACAATGTATTATATTCCATCAGCATAGGAAGTGACTAAAGGAAACAAAACTGTATATGCACAGTGTCTATATAATCAGTGCTGCAGTAAACATGCAGATTAATAACTGTGATTTGTGCAGAATGCCTGCATCAAATCACACTGAGAAAAAGCCTGTTCACTATGCAAGCAGTAATCTTCATCTTGCTCAACGTGTGTTTGGGGACTAGACTGTCCCTTTAAAGGACAATTAAACGTTTTTTTTTTAACCTTTGCTACTTTGGAGTAAATGGGTTAAAAACCCTTTCCCACTTCTTCAAAGTAAACGTGTATCTTTACAGTAAGCCAGTATAGCGCACCTGGTCACCCTTTGAGTAAATCCACAGATCATCGGAGTGTAGATAAAAATAGAAAATGTATTGAAAGGTAAGTAAAAACATTATTGGAGAGGAACACTCACACGTTTCGCCATGAGATTTAATCATAGACACTAACCCTAAGCGGGGTGTCACATTGGTCCTGCAGGTCACTTCCATGCCCACTAAAAACAGCAATACACATTAGATAAGTTTAACCCCTTAAGGGCATTTGAAACAGGCACATTACTTTTCTTTTAAAAAGAAAATATAGAAAAAGGAATGAGTGAAAAAAAAATGTTTGATCAAGATTGTGAGCAAAGTATTATTATTACTTGCAACATGCTCACAGCTTATTAATAAAGGTCAATAGCAAAAATGCATACATATAATTATTCAAAGTGTCACTAATTTTACATTTTAATTGCCTGCAATGGATATCAAACTGTTAGCGATACAAAGTCAAAAACAATACGTCATGTGAAATATGTGGCACGCAATATCAATAGTGTCAATCTATTGACAATATTGATATTGCGTGCCACACACAATGTGACCAACCACACAGTTTACTTTTTGTGTATCTTTACAGATACTTGCTAGTTTACTCTGAGCTCTGCAGCTGGCACATGCTGACAGTTGAGTCAATCAGGATAGAGGCTTGCCCCACTCGTCTGGGGTCTGAATTGAGTTGGGATATCACTCTCTGCTAGTGCAGAAAGAGAGAGCCTTGTTTATATATGGATCAGCATAGGTTACCTTGTTAAAAGGGTCTGATCAATCCTATCTGAGATAGGAATTTCAAACTTTTTAGACCAATGTAGCCAAGTTGGAAAAGAATCTCAAATGCAACTGAATGGGATAATAATTTCAACTCAGCTGGTCTAAACTTTGCATTTCCCTGCAATTCTCACTTTATTGAGTAGATGCTTAACCCCTTAGTGACAGAGTTCTATGCTGCATTTGATGTGGCTTGAAAACCACAATTCCTTTTATTTTTGTAACATTTTTGTCATATATTTAACTGTACATTTTCTTTCTTCATGATCAGTGCACACACATTATACATCATTTTCTAACAGACAAGGCTTTCTTTTGATACCATTATTTTCATCATACAATATAATTTACTATTAACAAAATCATAAATATGATGAAAAAATGCAAAACACACCACTTTTTCTAAGGTTGACCTGAAAATCTTTTATAGAGTTACAGTAAAAAAAATACCCCATCTATATTGTTTCTAAAATTTGTCCTGAGTTTAGAAATACCAATATTTCTGTGTTTTTTCTGTTGTTTTTTGCAAGTTATAGGGCAATAACTAGGGATCGACCGATTATCGGATTAACCGATATTATCGGCCGATATTCACAGTTTCCTAAACTATCGGTATCGGCATCTAACTTTACCGATAATGCCGATAATATTTGAATGAAGCAGTTTTCGCGATCAACGATCGCGAAAACCGCTTTAACAGTGCTGGTCTATTGCCTCGACATCGAGGCAATAGCCAGCACCGATATTTCTATTTTGGGACCCCCACGATCGCCCCACGGAGCGATCGTGGGGAGCCATATTGACGGAGCATGCTGCTCCGTCAATATGGCTAAGTCCTCTGCCGGTCTGAGCTTCGGAAGTGAAAGTAACTTCACTTCCGTCGCTCTGAATATGCTACTTGACTACCCCTAGTGGTAGTTTAGTAGCATTGCAATGGAAAATAATTAAAATACATATTTAATTAAATAAAAATAGGTTATTTAGCTATATTAGCCTATAGGGTTAAAATTAAATATTTTTTAGCATAAGGGATAGGGTTAAAATTAAATTAAAGTTAAAAAATATTAAGGGATATAATAAGGATTAGAGTTGGGGTTAAATTTAGTGTTAGGGTTAAATTTTGGGTTCGGGTTGGGGTCAAAAGATCAATATAGGAAAAAAACCAAAAAACTCTATTTTTGGTTTTTGCCCCATAACTCGCAAAAAAAATACCGAAAAATATGGAAACATGCATATTTTTGAACTCGTTACAACATTTAGAAACTATTTAGCCGGGGTCTTTTTTAATGATTTTATTTGTGTAAATTATATTTTAGGTCAAAGTTAGAAAAAGTGTTTTTTTTTAAATTTTTCATCATATTTTATGATTTTTTTTGTAGTAAATTATAAGATATGATGAACATAATGGTATCTAATGAAAGCCCTTCTTATGACGATAAAAACAACATATAATTTGTGTGGGTACTGTATGTGAGAAAGCAAAAAATTACAGCTAAACACAAACACCCTAGAAATGTAAAAACAGCCATTGTCACCAAGGGAAAGTCAAGGTGAAAATGTCTTGTCACTAAGGGGTTATTTAAGCTGTTTTGATGCCTTGCTTATATTTACTGTAGTGTCCCTTTGATATAATTGCCTATGTCATTGCTGCTCATTTTACTAAGATTTAATCTAAGTATGGACTATGTGCAATTGAACATTGTTGTTCTTGTTACCTTTTGACTGATATTTATTTAAAAAAAAAAAAAAGTGGTCCAATTTGTTGTATTTGACCATATCACCATTGTTTTGCTGCATTATTTATTTTTATTTAGCAATGAAAAAGATTTACAAAAAAAAGCTAAACGTTAACAATAAACATGTTCATTTAACAGCAGATTTGTGTAGAAATTGTTTTTTTTCCCAAAAAATTAAAATGCACGAAATATCGGTATAAGTTATCGGCTATCGGCCTGAAAGTTCACAGGTTATCGGTATCGGTATCGGCTCTAAAAAATCAATATCGGTCGATCCCTAGCAATAACTGATAGTAGTGTTTTTGACCCTAACCTAAAATGTAACCATAAATCTAACCCTTATACTAAGGCCTAATTTTAACTCTAATCCTAGACCTAGGGTTAGTAGATCTCTAGGTTTTTCCTTTTTTAATTTTTTTTTTTAATTTAATGTTGCTGACTGCCTCAATTTCTTCCGTCGCTCTCACAGGGCACAGGGCATGCACCTCTTCAATATGGCACCTGCAATAATACAATATACCTGGGTGGCCAAATATTGGTGTTGTATGATACCTCGATGTCGAGGCATCATGGCAGTACCGTCATGCATAGCCTGTGAAGGTGGATCATTGTTTTAACATATATTTGCGGTAATCGTATGCGTGTGGATCCAAAGCAGCCTCTGAGACTGAATACCAGCAAGTAGTGTTGCGCTCAGGAGCACACACTACACTAATACTCAGGACATATATATACATCCACGTGGTCCTCAAGGACCGCTACGTTAACGTTTTGCTATAATGGTTACATACAACCCACCGAATATAAATATCTAAAAAAAAATCTGTAATTTGAATTAAATATTTTGTAGATTTTGACTGCTAGTGCATTTTAGGTTTCTGTCATCTGACCTTGAAGAGGGCCTACCCCTCTCCCAAACAATTTTTAATCAAAGTAAACTAAAGTAGCGGAAAAGTTTTAGTCTTACGTTCACCTGTTTGCCTGTCCTATTTAAATGTAGACTGTATAGAATGCTTGCTGCTCCTGCCATTAAAATAATTCTGGATGATTGCTCACTCAAGCACAATACATCCTCGTTACTCAACATGCAAAAGGGTATCTGATTTTCAACAACACAAGTTGGCAGCAATAAAGTCTTGGTGCCTGTGTATTTATTAGTAGTTATTTTTTCGAGGGATAATTTTAATATTTTATTCTCCACTAGGATGGGTTCGACGTTGACCACTTTATGTCAGAGTGCAGAAAACGTGTGCAGTTGGAGGATCTTCGAGATGACTTGGAAGTTTATTATCGTCTGCTTAAGACCGCCATGGTAGAGCTAATCAACAAGGACTATGCAGATTTTGTGAACCTGTCCACCAACTTGGTAAATCGTGTTTTAAATATAAAATATGTTTTTTATTTTTGTTGGCTTTCTTTGAGTTTTGTTTTGTTGAGTGAGTAATTGGAAATAAATCAATATTTTTAAAATCTGATTTGTATTGTAAGAACGTCAGACTGATATCTCTATGTTCTGCTTTGTCTACACTTTGCACAATGTTTACCTTACAGCAAAATAAATAAAGGTGTCAGCTGAACAATGGATATTTACAATTATACAAGTACTTGTGTTGAAAGTCTTGCCGCAACTTAAACATGTTTATTGTTTTCTCTGGGCTCCTAATTAAAACCTATCAGTTGCTTTTTATTATTTCAATTTCCCTGTAGAACTACTCATTATAGAATTTGAAGAGTCAAATCTGGTGCCAACCTGAATTATTTGTAACACTGGCAGTGTGTGCGTTAAAGTAGCAACACACAGGCAAACACAAACTCAGTAGGTTCTAGACACTAAAATAAAAAATTACATTAAAATACAGTCCGTATAGTGCTAAAACGCTCGATACTGCTTAATTAAAGTGCTAAATATTATGAAGTGGAAGTGAGCCAAATAAATGCAAAAACTCTGTGTGTCATGCCACACATTGACAAATGTACATACACAATCCAAATATACGCATACATATAGTGCGTTGATATATAAAATAATTATTATAAGTGCATAGCACACTGTTGTCCGTTACCCAGAGTTCAATATTCAGTGAAGATCCCACATATGTTCGCTACACTTCTTTCTTAAAAGTATGTTCCTCTCTCATACACCTTTTTTAAGAATTTAAAAACATGGTCTAAGGATTTATTACATATCTCCTTCTAATACCTATTTCTGACCTAGGTTAATGTCACTTTATTAACATGTACTAAACAAAGATTGACCAGTGACCAATATCTGTTCCACTTATTAATTTGTCTCATTCTGTCATTGCTCAGGTTGGAATGGATAAAGCATTGGGCCAGCTCTCGGTTCCACTGGGACAGTTATGGGAAGAAGTATTGGTATGTTTAACAGGTCTATCTTATCACTGCCTGTTTTATTGGTTCATTTACAGATATTATAGAATCATATTATTATTTTGGTTAAAGAATCAAGCATATAAAAAGCTATATGAGCTGGTAAGATATATACAAGGCTAAGTCATTTCTAGGAGCCTTGCATAGAGTTCTATTAAAAAAAATGTCAAATAAGGTAGGAGTTCTTAATAGAGATTTTTAGGAGCCACAACTCCATGGACAACTCTGTGTCCTGGAATTTGTGTAATTATGCTTAATTACACTTACGCGGAAACATTATTTTCTTTAAAGTGAAACTTTATTCCATATTTTTACACATGTGCATGGCTATGAGGCTTGCACTTGCAAATTCCACATGTTTCATTTTTGTCTATTCCTTTACATGTGCAAAATAATTCACTCTAATTTTGAGAAAAACAGGGTGGATTTGAGTTAAATCAAGTCACTAATCAGTAAGACTCATTTAAATCATGGTTGATTACTCAGGCCCATAAATGTTCACCATCAGTGTTAAATAGCATGCAGTAAGGGGGTAATGTGTTCTTTGTACATAGATTTACAGAACAACAATGATGTTAAGGTCTTTTCCTGAACTTTGTTTATTTTACACAATTTTTACTGTGAAAAAGTGCATGTTCTCAGCTTGGATAACTTGCATTAATTGAATTTGTTTACATGGATGTAAATATTGCATGAATGTATTAAAATAAAATGTGATCAATTTTGAATCCACCATGGATAAACTCAAAATAGATGATGGACTGTTATTAAAATAATACATTTGCCTCCCAACTCAGATTTTTCATTAATTGAGTGCCCAATGACACCACAGTTAAGTTATCAGAGCCTGAGTACCCATGGTGGGTTTACATGTTTAAATCCTTTGTTTTAATGAACTACCATGTCACTGTAATTCTGCCATAGCTACCTATTTACTAGCTGAGTATATTTATACTTTAATTTAATTGGGATAATTTCTTTTGCTCAGAGTCTCAAGACATCTGTAAGTGATGTTATCCGATCAGTAGACGAGCGTTTGGCCAAACAAGATGATATACGAAAAAAGAAGGTATGTGTTATGTGCCAAGATGTTATGGCTTCACCTATACATGACTGGAGGAGAACCTCCGAGGGCCCCAGTACTAACCAGAGTGATGCACTCTGGGTCCTAAATCCATTTGGCTTTCCATCATTCAAGTGTTATGTCTGACCCCAGTGACCCAGTGTAATAACTGTTCTTAAATGGAAACTAAACTTGTATTTTAATCCTTTTTTTTCTTTAAAAAGCCAATCAGAGCAGTGACTTTCTGCTTGTGTCTCTCTGAGGTCTGTTGGGATAGGGGGTCTCTAATTAAGGTCCCATCTTTTGATCCCATGTTAAAGCGAGGGTCTCTTTCTGCACTTGCACAGTCACCAACCAGACCAGCCTGCCTTCTTCACAAAGAAGCATGGCAGCTGCCAGTCAGAGGATAAGCTAGCATGTCTAGTACTATCTAACGTACATACCAGTTTATCAAACTAGGGGCACTCAATTCTTCTATGTGTGCAACTGGGAAAAAATAGTTTAGTGTCCCTTTAAATGTTTATTACCTATCTATTAGTACACTTCATTCTTGCAACATATTTAGTGCAATTGATAGAATATTTCAAGCAATCAAGCTATTTTGTATTACTATACATGCTAATTGTGTCCTGTTTATAAGCTGGCAGATCTCATCCATGTTTACAGATGTGTGTTTTAAGGATGATTCAAGTAATTCGGTCAGTTGAGAAGATAGAAAAAATTCTCCACTCTCAAAACTGCAAGGAAAGCGCATCAGAGCTAAACAGGTCAGTAGGCCGTGGTTCATTAAACACAATGCCTAAAATATACACTTGACCTGAAAATATTTTTACACCCCTAATTAAAAAAACAAATTTTCAATGTGTAATTTTAATAGCAAGCCACACAGTGGTTCATAAGTAAGAGACACCACAGATACATTTAAAACATATTTCTTTTTTTTTTAATGCATTTGCTTGCAATTCTGCTGTATAATTTTTCATCATTTTTATTCTCTGCATTCACAGTATAAGAAGACTCCCTTCAAAGCTTATTACCAGGTGTCTCTTAAAATGGCACTTCCAGTGTTTTTAAGTCAAATCTTAGTTTTTTTTTCATTCATGGAACAAATCAATTATGTGTTTGCTTTACACATCCACATTATTTTGTATTGTAAACTCATATACACACACGCGCACACCCTCATGCTGACACACACTCACCCACATGCTGACGCACACACATCCACAATCATACTCCGTCGAGAGGAGCAGATATCAGTGTAAAAGACGGGCGCCGCCGGTCATCTGCTTCTTCTCCAGATAATCGGGTGCATGCGCGCTATTTGAAGAATCGTTCAATTCGGGAAGCAAATGGTTAATTGCTTTACGACTTGAACGTTTCTACAGAGCGCGCATGCACCCGATTATCTGGAGAAGAAGCAGATGACCGTCGTCACCCATCTCTTACACTGATATCTGCTCCTCTCGGACGGACTGCAGCAAAAAAAATGGAAATTACTTTTAGTCAGCTAGTGTGGGAAGTCCTGGTTTCTTGCAAACTGCTGTAATTTCACAATTTTGTCTAGCTTGTAAAATGTACTTTTCAAACATAGAGTGTGGGAGCAATATAATCAGTTAAACAGTGAAGGAAGGCTGAATAGTAACAGCCCCAGGAACATCTGTACTCACATCGCAACTTCTCGGATCTGAAAGCCAAAGATTGTTTAACGCATTGCTACACACAGCGCAAAACTCTCCATGCATAAGAACGAGACAAACCAGTATCCTGCTCATATCTCTGGATCTAAGAACGAGTATCCATGGCTCTAATTCAATTTGGGGACTAATCTCCCTGTAGTTCTTCAGCTACATGCTTCTACACAAGGTTTTAACCATTGAGATCATTATATAAAGTCCTGCAAAATATATACCTACCCCTAAAGAAGCCCCTGCATCGGGTGTTCCATTTTTACGTTTCCTGTATTTTAAGAATTGGCCCAACTTTTATTTTTTCATATGCTGTGTGTATGTCACTGTTTTAATGAATACTTATATATTTATTATGTTTTATTAGTGTCACATATTTGATACAGAATAAAAAGTTTTTGATCCATATTTACATTTTTTTCGGTGTCAACCTATTCTTTATTATCCTTTTTACCTATAAGCTAGCGCCCGCAACAGTCTCCATATTATACTTGTTATTCCTCCTTTGAATTATTTTGTGGAACCGTGTTCACTGCTGGTGGATGGTGACACCTCTCATACTATACCACTGGTATTACACGTTTCCTGAAATGTTATATCTCTAGGTGTGAATAAACACCTTTACTCATAATATTGGTGTGCTCAGCATTTTTGAATGAATGTGCTTTTTTTAGGCAACCTGATTACTACTTTAAGGTTTTTATATGTGTTTGTTGTATTTTTTAGCACACTGCTGACTGGACAGATCCTGGAAAGAATTGCCACAGAGTTTAATCAGCTACAGTTCCATGCAGTCCAAATCAAAGGCATGCCTCTGTTTGAAAAAGTGAGACCTGTAAGTATCAGATATAAATAAGTCTGGTAATATTGACTTAGCGGAAATATAGGAGCTACTTATTAAAAGGGAACTGCAAGTGAACATCAAGAATTAGTCATTAATATCCTAACTGGAAAAAAATTCAACTTGCCTGTCTTTCCAACCTAGCTATTGATGCCTGATGTTTCCCGTTCACTTTTGTGAATTGCCCCCTACGTCTGTACCTTTTCACATGGCAGTTTTTATTTGTACTCTTCCTCGCCTTCTTTGTCAATAATATGCTCAGGAAACTCAGTGTTCTTCGGAAGTAGAAAAATGTTTTGTGACAAGAGATTCTTCTTTCTGATATTCCAAATGTTGTTTAGATCACAAATAGTAATTCATTCAATGTACTTTCCAAACCTTTTATTTGTTTATTTTTGGCTTGTAGCGTATTGCAGGCATAACTGCAATGTTACAACAGTCTTTGGAAGGTCTGCTCTTGGAAGGCCTACAGACGTCTAACGTGGACATAATTCGTCACTGTTTACGGACTTACGCAACAATTGACAAAACGAGAGATGCCGAAGAATTGGTTGGAAAAGTGCTTGTAAAACCATACATTGACGAGGTAAACTCTTATAGTATGTTAACATTACATTAACCCTTATTTGAATTACACCAACAATTTACGCAGCATAATTCCAACAAGGATGTTGCAAAACTCCATTTGCCAGACAAACAGACCAGTACATAAGGTAGGGGGAGCCCTTGTCACAAGGTTACGATCTAGAGAATGTACTTTGCTCACTATTAGAAAATAACTCTTTGGAGTTAGGATGTTTTATTTTAATGAATAGACCATTTTATTGAAATCTGATATACATCAAAGCACAAAATCTTTAAGAAACTTCTATAAAAAAAAGTTGCTGCATTGTGTTTAACTTTTATTTATAATTTGTAGGTTTTTTGTTTCTTCGTGACACAGTTGTGTAAGCTTTAACAAAGAGCACAGAACACTTAAAACGACAATTTTATTTAATTGTATATTTAAAAATAAGGTGGAGAGCCACCAAAAATATCAGAAGGCTAAAGTATACCTAGAACGAAAAATAGGGAAAGAAAAATATAGATAATAAATATATCTGAATAGGTAGGCACACGTAAATTTTAAACCTAAGTGAATAGTTCACACATACACGTACATGGAAAAATATAAATAATAGAAAAACACTGAAGGTAAGTACAATATATTGGAATCATACATCATACCACTCTCAAGGCAAAAAGATAATCATAAACAGAGGTAGGTGAAAGATAACATATAAACCAAAAAACGAATAAATAAATAAACCAAACACTTAAAAAGTGAGAGAAAAGAATCAATCAAAATAGATGAAGGAAATAGGAGAAGTGCCCTATAATAAGCACCTGTCTATAAATAATCAGCAGCTATTAAGATATCCCATCCAACTGAATAGTTAGAAATATATATAAGAAAAGGAGGGTGGTAAATAGCAGTAGTGGAGGGTAATGGGAGTCCCTAGTCTCAATGTCCGATAATTCCTGTTCTAATGATTTCTAGCGATACACAGAAAAGTAGGAGAGATAAGGGAAACACATATAATACAGCTGCAGAAGCGACAGGTGAAGGATCTAAAGCATAATAATGGAGGGCAAAATATAAACTAATAAAGAAAAAAGAAGAGAAAGCGCCCGACGCGCGTTTCGCCGTGACAGCTTCGTCAGGGGCATAAACGGGACTGAGCATATGTGAAGTTTAAATAGTCGCACGCTGTAATTAGCTGGCGTCTCAACAAGCAATAGAAATTAAGTGGGCGTAAGCGAGCCGTCGGATTGTGTAAGGCGGAAGGTGTGTATATCCGTCTACCCAAGTAATCCTATAAGGTGAGTGGGCGGAGCCTAAGCAGGGCTGCACGGAGACCTGCTCTCCAGCATACATTAGGGGAAAAGTACCATACAGTATGTTATACATATATACAAAAACTGTATTACAACGCTACTGGCCACTCCTCAAATCAGAGCCTTTACTCCAGGGTGCTGTTTCTGACAGCGTAAGCCTAACTGCTAGGAGAGGACAAAATTTGAAGGATATGCTTGTCCACAGTGCATACACTACTGATGTTCAAAAGACCTGGCTACAACCAATTAAGGGATGTTTTAGGTGTGGGACTTGTAAAGCCTGTAAGTTTGTTGCTCCATCAAAAGTATTCACCAGTCACAGCCAAGGGGAGGTATATACTATCAACACCTTCCTTAACTGTAAGAGTACATATGTTGTATATCTGATAGACTGTGAATGTGGGGCTCAATATGTCGGAAAGACAATTCGAGAATTCAGGAGAAGAATTTTAGAACATATAAACTGTATTGCTAGTCATCTGGATACGTCAATCTCTCGGCATGTTAAACTGTGCCATAATTCTAATACCAACTGCCTACATTTTAGAGCTATTGACCATCAAAGGGGGAACCCTCGGAGAGGTAACAGAAACCGATCCCTTCTCCAACTAGAGTCTAAATGGATATACAAACTCCAGACTCTGACCCCTAAGGGATTGAATGAGGGGTTTAACTATACCTCTTTTATATGAAATGCCTTACCTATATCGATATTTATCTATCAGTCTATTTTTCCACACGCACATGTATATGTGTGTGTATGTATTCTTTGGTTTATTTTTGTGTGTATGTATGTATGTACATATGTATATATTCTCTGTTTTACCTTCGTCATAAGGATAGATACCCAATACCACTAGAGGTCTATGTAGATGACATCAGTTCCCATCACCTCTGCTCCCCAACTTATGAATTAACTTAATTTATTTTATTAGTAACTAAATCATTAAATGAATGGTGTACATATACTTTCTGGTTTCCCTCTTTTAAGAATGCAGATTTTTAATTCAATTAGATACCTAAGAGGATGGCATTAATTCCCACTATCCCTATGCTTTAATCTATTGATTAATTTCATCCATTAGACTAGTAACTAAGTAACTAAATAAGTCTCCTCTGCTGCTCATGGATAATAATAATAATGAATCTTATCTACATCTATACTCATATCCATTTCTGACAATATATCTATTGTCCTGCTCTCCACATGCAGGTTATATAGATGACATGAAGGTTATATAGATGACCTTTGAACCATCGAGGAGAGGTGGGTCCAGCAAGGTCAAGTTGTCACACACACATATATGTCTTATATAAATATGTAACAACTGTACACTTCTTTTCTATTGCCAATGTGAAGCTACTGGGAGTGGGACATCTGTCCTTATGTATAACATACTGTATGGTACTTTTCCCCTAATGTATGCTGGAGAGCAGGTCTCCGTGCAGCCCTGCTTAGGCTCCGCCCACTCACCTTATAGGATTACTTGGGTAGACGGATATACACACCTTCCGCCTTACACAATCCGACGGCTCGCTTACGCCCACTTAATTTCTATTGGTTGTTGAGACGCCAGCTAATTACAGCGCGCGTCTATTTAAACTTCACATATGCTCAGTCCCGTTTATGCCCCTGACGAAGCTGTCACGGCGAAAAGCGCGTCGGGCGCTTTCTCTTCTTTTTTTCTTTATTAGTTTATATTTTGCCCTCCATTATTATGCTTTAGATCCTTCACCTGTCGCTTCTGCAGCTGTATTATATGTGTTTCCCTTATCTCTCCTACTTTTCTGTGTATCGCTAGAAATCATTAGAACAGGAATTATCGGACATTGAGACTAGGGACTCCCATTACCCTCCACTACTGCTATTTACCACCCTCCTTTTCTTATATATATTTCTAACTATTCAGTTGGATGGGATATCTTAATAGCTGCTGATTATTTATAGACAGGTGCTTATTATAGGGCACTTCTCCTATTTCCTTCATCTATTTTGATTGATTCTTTTCTCTCACTTTTTAAGTGTTTGGTTTATTTATTTATTCGTTTTTTGGTTTATATGTTATCTTTCACCTACCTCTGTTTATGATTATCTTTTTGCCTTGAGAGTGGTATGATGTATGATTCCAATATATTGTACTTACCTTCAGTGTTTTTCTATTATTTATATTTTTCCATGTACGTGTATGTGTGAACTATTCACTTAGGTTTAAAATTTACGTGTGCCTACCTATTCAGATATATTTATTATCTATATTTTACTTTCCCTATTTTTCGTTCTAGGTATACTTTAGCCTTCTGATATTTTTGGTGGCTCTCCACCTTATTTTTAAATATACAATTAAATAAAATTGTCGTTTTAAGTGTTCTGTGCTCTTTGTCTAAGATTTACTCTTCGGGTTACCCCCGGTCATTTCTAATACGTAGCTTTGCTTTGTTGTATAGTTGTGTAAGCTTACATTTGTGAATGTTTCTTCAATAAAACAAAGAGCTGATTGCTTTGGGTTCTAGGTGTTACCTATGAATAGTTAGTTATTCATCCATATTTATTTGTAAAGCCGTGTTCAATATGGTACCAGTTTGTAAGAGCCATTAATCTAGTATATTCTATATTTTAAACTTCCAACATGAAATCAGAGATGTGCACATTGGGAATCCCCAGGAAAAACTAGCAAGAGGCACAGAGTCTCTAAGCCCTCACCTTTGTGCATGTCCAGCTCTTTTTCCATTACTTTAAATAAGCACAGTGCTGGGAATGTATCCGATGTTTCTGAGCGTACGTCTTCATTTTTCAAATCGAGGAAGCGTGTGGGATCCTTGAAATGTTACTTGTAACATAACATTTTCATGTTTTCAGGTAATAGTGGAACAGTATGTACAGTCTCATCCCAATGGCCTGCAGCTCATGTACAACAGGCTGCTGGAGTTTGTTCCTCACCATTGTCGACTTCTGAGGGAAGTAACAGGAGGAGCAATATCAAGGTAATAACCATGTGAAATATTTACAATCCACCTTCCGAACACAACATGTGGACTGTGCATGTACTAACTATGCACGAAGAGACAGAGCTGTGCCTTTAAAGTGACACATTGTCATCTTTGCATGAAAGTGCAGTTTAGCCTAAATCAAGGCTTTTACTGCCCCTTTAAACAGTCAACAGTAAAAAAAAATATAATTTATGCTGTGTAATCTGCACACAAATGTATCAAGCATCCATGTCCTGTAAGTCAAGTCCCAGTAGTAGTTTAATATTTCTGGTGGATAATTGTTACTATGAGATAAAATTGCAGTATTTTCCTAAGGCCACAAGAGTTCCTTCAAGGGAAGCACATTATTGTGCATTAGATAGTTAGCCATTTCATTTATTTCACAGTTCATTATATATTGGTTGGTAGTACATTCCTAAATTCTTTGTCGGTACAGTTTGTGTATGTAACGGATTGTCTACCTGACGTAGTAGACCCTAAGCCCGTAGGAAATCACCTCCTTAGTCCCCGATTACAGCTCAGCATTCACCCAGCAACTCTTTCCTGTACCCTTGCTTTTTGTACCCAAATAGCAGACCACTAGTAGTTAGGTACAGCAAGAAGAACAACTCCTTTATTTGTCAACAACACAGACTTCTAAAAAGACATAAACATGACATCACAGATATTAGTATACAATGGGGGGGATGGAACTAAACATAGTTCTCCAACTAACTGGGGCTAGGAATACATTAGACTTTCAGGCTGCAAACCAAATAGGAATTACCATACAATGAATAGACCTACCGTATTTGCTCGCATATAAGACAAGGTTTTTTTTCAGAGAAAATGCTTTCGAGGTCGTCTTATAATCTGACCTCAAATCGAAGTCAGATTATAAGACTGGGATCCAGGTCCCCCGCAGAGCTGCAGGGGACCTGGATCCCCCTCGCTTAACAGCCAGTGGATGTCTTCACGATGCATCCTCAGCTGCTGCCCGGCACGTCTGTCGGGACTTCTATGACGAAGCCGGGTCCTTCCGGCATCATCATAAAAGTCCCGGCGGAAGTGCTGGGCAGCAGTGAAGGATGTCTGTGCGTATCGTGCAGACATCTCCCGGCTGCCCCCACTAGCCACCAGCGAGAGACAAGGCGAGGGGGAGGGGCAGAAAGAGACAAGGGGAGGGAGGGGGGCAAAGAGAGACAAGGGGAGGGAGGGGGCAAAGAGAGACAAGGGGAGGGAGGTGGGCAAAGAGAGACAAGGGGAGGGAGGGGGGCAAAGAGAGACAAGGGGAGGGAGGGGGGCAAAGAGAGACAAGGGGAGGGAGGGGGGCAAAGAGAGACAAGGGGAGGGAGGGGGGCAAAGAGAGACAAGGGGAGGGAGGGGGGCAAAGAGAGACAAGGGGAGGGAGGGGGGCAAAGAGAGACAAGGGGAGGGAGGGGGGCAAAGAGAGACAAGGGGAGGGAGGGGGGCAAAGAGAGACAAGGGGAGGCAGGGGGGAAGAGAGAGACAAGGGGAGGCAGGGGGGCAGAGAGAGACAAGGGGAGGGAGGGGGCAGAGAGAGACAAGGGGAGGGAGGGGGCAGAGAGACAAGGGGAGGGAGGGGGCAGAGAGACAAAGGGAGGGAGGGCAGAGAAAGACAAGAGGAGGGAGGGGGGGCAGAGAGAGACAAGAGGAGGGAGGGGGGGCAGAGAGAGACAAGGGGAGGGAAGGGGGCAGAGAGAGACAAGGGGAGGGAGGGGGCGCAGAGAGAGACAAGGTGAGAGGGAGGTGGAGAGAGAAAGAGAAAAGTTTGGGGGGAGGGAGAGACAACGTGGGAGGGAGGGGGAGAGAAATAACACTGGGGGAGAGAGAGAGACAACGCGGGGGGGGGGGAGAGAAAGACAAAGCTGGGTTGGGGGGGCGAGAGAGGATGCAGCATTGGCATATAAAAGGAAATAAAAACAAGAAATGCATTTTTTTTTATATCATAATTTTTATTAAATATTAAAAAGCAATTTACATGTGAATATATACAAGTACACTTTTTTTTCCTATAGGGTAGTCTTATATTCAGGCTTTTAGTTTTTTTCCTAAAGGAATATCCAAAGTTTGGGGGGTCGTCTTATAATCAGGGTGGTCTTATAGTCGGGCAAATACAGTAATTACAAAACACAGAGTAAGACACATAATGTACACAGCATAATCAGTTTTCCAGTTAATACAGAACAATGGATGTTGGAGTAAACTATCAATTATTGTCACTGACACATTATAACCCTTCAGAGTGGTCTACTCACAGAATTAAACATTGCACATAACCAAAATATTAACAGAATAAAACTAACTACAATATTAACATATAGAGTTATGGCACATAAGCCAGGGCCCATAATCTACAGGGAGGTGTTTGGCCCTCAGGCTCCTCCAAGAACCCCAGTCAGACAGGCTGTCAGAATTCACTTTGTGACAGTGTAGTTCAGGGTGGGTTTCCTAAATGATTTCATTGACATCAGAGCAAATCTAATCACCTGACTCACCATGTTTAAGTCAGTTAATTTTGTTTTTTTTATTTTTATTTTGCTAGTGAAAAAGCAGACATGGTGCCTGGGTATGACTTTTTATTGAACTCTGTCTGGCCAGAGATTGCCCATGGTTTAGAGGAAAAGCTGCCGTCACTGTTTAATCCAGGAAATCCAGACATATTTCATCAGGTGACTCAAACTTTGACCTCACTACTTTACTGTTTTCAATTACATTGGATTCCTTTTTTTCTTTTACATCGTTAATTATCACTTTATTTCTTATAGTTTTTACATGATTACACATACCATTGTATTCCCAAATAAAGACCTCTGTGTCCCTAAAGGTCCTACCCGCTATCCTACACCTCTAAATAACATGTTTTATTATATGAAATTTTAATTTAATCGATTTCAGCCTCCTTGCATAAGTAAGCCTAACATATTCTCCACCTTAAAGAGTTGGACACAACTATTACTTTCAAGTAAACAACCAAAAATGTGTGTGTTTGTTTTTTTTAAAATGTTTTGCCCATTCTTTTTGCACCATAAAGTGATGTAAAAAAACCTAAGGGTCATGGGTAGTTTACATCTGAACCAACGTAATATTATAAAAACTATTAATGCAAGAGATGGTTAACTGCAAACAAACAGTGCTTGATATCTGGCTCTATTTGATGGTCCTAGCTCCTGAACATTTTGTACAAGCATTAGTTCACATGTACTAATGCAGAGAAATAAATATTCCATTAGATAGGCACCACTGAAAGCAGTCCATATCTGAAATGTCAGGCAGAGATTTCCTGCCTTACAGAACCAGCAACGTCACAGGTTAACAAGCTGTAGACCTTTGCTCAGGGAGATCTCCGCGGCTTCCAACAGAACAGGACAAAACACAGCTGTGGTTAATGATCCTTTCAGTCAGTGGGATTTACCTGCTATCCGTGAACTGTCCTTATTACTGGGGTCAGCATGTTATTCTCCCTGGAAGTTTACCAAAAGATGTTGCAAATGTTATCCAGCAGCGCTTATTTCACAGCCAGTTATGGAGTATTGTTACTACAAATGGCTGTTTCGTTTGCTGTTTATATTTCACTCGTTTTAGGACAGTAGAAATATTGGTGCGGGGGCCTTCTAAGAGTGTGTAGTTGAGGATTGGGGGCGTTGTGGGACATGATTAAAAGATATATTTATTTTGCGACGCACCCTTTAGTTGTTTTACACTCATTTTTTTTTATATTACATTTTTTTATTGGTTCTACATGAATCAAAAATCAAAACAGTACATATAGCAGTACAAAAAGCACAAAAGATAAAATGGTGAATCCATGAGAAATATACCACAGACAGAAGTGATTTATGATCCATTGCGTGTGGGTGTTGTGACACTACAACATTCCCTTTTTCAGTTCTGCAGTGCGCCCTCGGCAAACCTGATATGTGGGTATTTTAAACAGTATCCCACAACACAGTCAGTGGGCTTATAATTGCTATTATCAGGAGCCAATATCGACAAGCAAGCATACGTGCTGCCCAACGTACAAGCATTCGTGCAGCGGGAAATAAATGTAGTGTTTTACACTAATTTTTAATGATTTATCCACCCCACCTGGGCAAAGAAGAGATGGGTAGGAATTAATTTATTACATTTTATGAGGTCCTTGAGACTTTTAGGACAGTCACCGGACCGCTTGGGGTGGCAGGAATGATTATTTAAATTTATTGGGTTTGGAGGATATTTGGGGCAGGCTCCAGACCTACGTGGGGGGAGCTATTTCATTTTATTGGATCCGGGGACCTTTGAAGCAGGCCCTGGATCCATATACTTTATTGGGGAAGGATATTTAATAGTGAAATATGTGCCCCGCCTCCTACAGGAGATACTCACAAGATGTTAACAGAAATGGAGCGTATCTTCCAGCAATAAGTAAAATAATAGAAGAGCCGTATAGTCGCCTGATGTAAAGTGCACCAAGTTCCTCTTTTGAAACACTGCATCCCTGCTTTCATGTGTTACACGCTTAGGGCGGAAGTGACGGGTAGATATGTGCTAGCAGGTGGTGGCTCAAAGAGTTGCTGCTTCCTCAGGGAGATGGTTGTGGGTACTAACCAGACCTCATTTATACACATCATTGCAGTCACAACAATGTATTAATTAAAGAAACCGTAAGATAAAAGAAGTAGAAAATAAACTTGTGAAAGAAGCAACATGAATAAAAAAAATATATAGATGAATGAATACGAGATAAATAGATGAATAATAAAAAAATAATAAAAATATATATATATGTGTACAGATCAGACATTATATATATATATATATATATATATATATATATATATATATATATATATATATATATATATATAAAATAAATTGAAAATTAAAAATAATAAATAAAATAATAATAAAAAATAAAAGTGGGTAAGCATATTCCAGATAGGCCATTTGTGATTTTCAGAAGGAATGCCACAGTAAAAAAAAACGTAGTGGCTCCCTCAGCTCTAAAATATCTGAAAAATAATTAATTACACTTATATAAACTCAAATAACATAAACAAAATACATATCTGAAATCAACAATGCAAAATAAAAACATTAATAAAGCCTTTACATTTTTTGGTGGGAGAGTCCCTTTATAAATGAATAGCACGAGGACCTCCCAATTCAACTTCCTCTTGCCTTGCTCCATATTTAGTGAATAGACCCTGTTATGTTATTGTTTGTATGTTTTATTTGCCTATTGGTGATGCTGTGTATAAACAATCATAATAAGGTACAAATTAATACCACAAATCTGAAAGATAAGATTTGGCCAGTACTTGACATTGCTTGTTTGGTTTCCCAATGATGTAGCAATTTACACTAGCACTGAACAGACATTTTATAATACATGCATGGAACAATCAATTGTCATTAGGCAGCGCTTCATGACTAGACAATAATCAGGTGGCAGATTTATACCATAGTTTTACACCTTGGTAATAGTCATTTGTGGTTTTTCTAACGATTTTCTCTCTGCAACATTACAAATTAGCACGCAGTTAATTTAAACTTTGAGTCTTTAACCTTCTCCTGAAATTCTATAATAATGGTGTAATTTGGTTAAATGGGGCAGACCGTTGTTAACAATAAGTTCACTGACTGAAACAAGTTGGAATAAAATATTTTTCATATTATCTTAGCTTTTTTTTATGTTGTATGGATGTTTTTACATATGTGAAAGGCAGATATTTTTATTTTCAAACAATTTACTTTTCCACTGTAATTTTACAGTGAAGTACTTCTCTAAAAATATATCTTTGGACACAGTAGGTGTAACTGCCCTTTTTTTAAGTGTTTTTTTTTTATGTGTTTTGTTTTTATCTTAGTCACACTTTCGATTTTGGAGTCTCATTTAAATGTAATGATGATATGTGTACTAACTTATTTGTCTTTATTACCTCGATTAGAAATATACAATAACCATGGACTTTTTGAGAAAATTTGAGCGACAGTGTGGATCCCAAGCGAGTGTTAAGAGATTACGAGCACATCCCTCTTACCACAGTTTTAATAACAAATGGAATTTGCCCGTGTATTTCCAGATAAGGTAAACATGTGACCTGGCTATTTTTTGCCCAACAGGTTTCAGGTCAAGAACCTATGTTAGGGTTATCTTCTTTTCACTTTGCTTTTATGAACGCTTCAAATGAATTGCATGCAAATACATTCCATGATGAATGAAATGCTTTCTAGTTGAAGTTCCAGGACTGCTTTTTAAGAGGTCCCTTCAGATAGGATGCACAGCCAGCAAGACAGTTGACTAAGCATTATAGGAACTGTACTTCATACTAGCTGGGTTACCACATCAGACATCAATATATTGGTGGAGGTGCTTTAGCAGTTTAATGATGTGATCTTTAATTACCATGATACTGAGACAAAACCTATGATAACCACCAGTTATTGCAATTTAACCCTTGTCAGTTGTTTCCTCACTTCCTTTCCCAGCACCTTCCCAGTATGCGAGTCTTTCACTCATGCACAATTTTCAGTACTTTTCTTTTAGTCCTTTCCTAATTGTCTGCCATTGTATAATTTGTTACCTGATGGGTCGATGGGAATCCTCAGGAGTTTTTCCACCAGCACACATCCATGCCTACTGGCGTGCAGTCCCTTGCCCCTCCGGAAGCCACATTTCTAACTTACATGTGATATAGTTTATTAAGAAGTGATTCTCCCACCTGGCCCCCTGGCAGTCAAGACCTCTTCCTGGATAAACTGATTGGATTTGTGTTTTGAAGTGGAGTCCACATAAAATTTTAATATTTCATACAATCTTATGTTTTTCATTTTAGGTTTAAAGAAATTGCAGGGAGTTTAGAATCTGCTTTAAATGATGGACTCGAAGAAGCACCAGGTAAAATCGGTTTGAATTTCCCATAAATTAATGGAAGTTGGCTTCAGAAAATTAATTGTACATATAGCTTTAAAGCGATAAAAGGTAACTCTGTAATGAGTGAATTATGCTTTGCACAATTGTTGCTACACAAAATTATTCCTAGTGCCTTTTTTTTAACAATATACAGTATTTTATAATTTACGTCACGTGAGACGCCATTTTTCTCAATCCAATCTGGTGGAAATTTGTAAAATCTACCAAAGAATAATCATTGACTTCTGTGGCACACGTGTGCAAAGTTTTACTCTGTATTCCCACACATTTTTATAGAATATAACCCTCTGATTGGACAATAAGTCCAGGAATGCACCTGCAGATTGTGCCAAATATTGGTGCTATCGACGTGTGCATCTGAATAAAGCAGACTCCTGACAAATTTCAGGAGCTACTTCCGGGTCGTGCCAGAGCTCACTGCGCTGGCGCAGCCAATTTATCAATGTATAAAAAATTATGAGCTTCAAAGCACCTGATTAGTGTCTGAGAACCTTCGCCAAACCGTGTTTAGCGCAAGTCCTTCTCTCCCGTACTGCAAAGTGTCGTGAGTTATAAAAAGGTGCATCTACATGCCAGACGGCAATTGTACCTTTTTATTCCTCTCCCGACACTTTGAAGTGCGGGAGTTTTTATACATAACCACTAATGTTTCAGTCCGCTCCGTTTTGAAGCCTTATCTCTCCTACTATCGAGGTGTCCTAGGAATAAATAGATCAGAGAAATCTATTGTCACGTATCCTGCGAAAGGGAAACTAAACTTTGTTTTTCACTTGTCTCAACAGTGAGGATAAACTGGTATGTACATTTGGTAGTACATGCTAGAGTATCCTCTGACCAGCAGCGGTCGTTTTTATTTAGTTTTTTATTTGCTTTATTTAAATGCTGAGATATTGGTATAATTGGTCCATTACATCAGTAAAAGCACAGCCAGACCTCATACTAAAGGAAGCCCGCCCTTACATGGGAATGTACTTGCTCCTGAAACTCCGCCCACCATTCAAATATGGCTGTTGAGGAGGTAATAGTTGTATTACATTTATTAATCACTGCTTTCATGATTGTCATTTTGAATGGTCACAATGAATTAAGCGTTTATTATGTACAGAATGTGTTATGAAAAATGTGAAATTCCAACTAATGTGAAGCTGACCAGGCTCTTCTAATCATTCTATTAGCTAGAAAACTTATATATTAATGTTTTCTTCCTCCATGGAGAGTGGATGGTAAGTTTGTTATGGTGAACTGCATTTATATCACATGCACATTCTGTATTCACAGAGCTAGAGATCTCTAGTGCTTACTAAGATGATCATTGTCTGGTGGCTTAGGAAAATACTCACAGGGCAGCAATGAAAGAAATGTATATTTGGTTTTGGAAAGCTATTCTTTGAGATTTGGCAGTTTATTTCAGTGTACATTTACATGATTGCTAATTATAGTCTACATGGTTGCTTATTGAGGACATCATCAATGGAGAAGGTGTTGGGCATACTTGTCGACAGTCTGAGGCATTAGCTGAAGAGACTGTTATCAAGCATTAACACAGGACATAATTCTGACTCACTGTTACAAGTCATCCCATGAATCCGTGCTCAGTATACTAGAAGAAAGATTACTGTATATTTCCACACATCACAGAGGAATCTGCACCATTTAGGCAGAATTCTCAATATTTTCTATTATAATTTAGATTTTCAAAATTTTTTTCCTCTTGCAGCTGGCAGTGAATATTGCTTTTGTTCAACCCATGTATTATCAAGCTGCCTGACAACATGCTGGTCCGATCAGATCTTTTTACCTTTACTGGCACATCGTTTTTGGAAACTAACCCTTCAGATGTTCTCGCGTTACTCTATGTTTATTAAAGAGGTAAACCTGTGTTTGTGAATATATGTGACACGTCATACGTAGTGTTGTGCAAAAAAAAAAGCGCTAAGAAATAGATACCCTTTGAGAGATTTAGGTTTGGTAGGGTGATAAACATAGATATGCTTAGTAGTTTATAGTTTATTTACTTTACGAGTTTATGATCCCTTTTAAGTGCACAGATCATAACCTTGTCTGCAAAGGTTCCAAAATGCTGGCAATGGAGTACAGGCTTTTGAATATAACAAGACCAAAGACAATTAAAGAATGGGTGTGCTCCTTCTTATAATGTGATTATTATATACAAACTTGAGGAGCGGCCCAGAAATATGTTTCAGAATTAAACTGAGAAAACAATCCAGGTTATGAAACTGTATCTAAGATGTTAAGAAATGAAACCGTGTATCAGATACTTGAAGAATAATTGGCTTTACAGTAGGTGTAAAGTGAGGATTCAGGTTCAGAGGCAGGAATTTATAATAAACGTGTTCAAATTATCTTCCCTATGATGTTTAATGTTTCTATCCCATATGTTAATTATTCTTTCCTTTTAATCCCTGTCTGCAGTTGGCATTTCGGGTGACTTCAGATAAAGTTATGAATGAAAGTAAAAAGCCAGTGTTGTCCAGTAATAGGGATTCAGCATCCTCGCTTGTTGCCAGCAATGACGACCAAGCAAATGGTTCAGTGCCTGAGGCCCAGTCTTCAATTTCAACTCGGCAGCTCATGTTCATTGTTGCAGATGTTGATAAAATAAAGGACCAGGTAAAAGAACATCTTGCTATTTGGCAAGTATGAAAGTTGTCACAAATGAGTGCTTTAGCTTTGTTTGCAGCAAAACCCGTTCAGCCCTAGTTGTTTCTTGGAATGTCCTATATTCCCGTTCACGACAATGCCTGCACATGTACGGACTGCCTTTAAAATAGCGCAATTGCAGCGTTTTTGCCGTAATTTGCGCTAGTTTCGGCTTTTCTGGAAGCCTCAGGAGTGAAAGCTATCCAGGAAAGCGACAAAAAAAATGGGTGGTCTTAAAGTGACAGGCCAGTGACAACAGGCAGTCTCAGCCATTGCAGTGTGGATTGTGATTATGACAGGCGGTGATGTATGAACACTAATTGTCAAAATCTTCCCTCTCTCACTGACACATTTTTATCTTGTGTCAGAGAGAAATATACTGTGTCCCCGAAATTTTTTTTACCATTTTTACACTCTTACATTATATACATTACATAAAGGGTTAAATCTTAAAAAAAAAATGATTGCAAAAGAAATCCCTATCTGTCCTTAAAAACACTATATTATATGTGGGGATTCATTAAAAAAAAGCAAGCTTGCACTTTAATTTAAACGCACACTTACCTAAAATAGAAAAAAATCTATTGTCCAGAACGGACATCAAAACAATGAAAATCAATGTCCTGAAGGGGTTAAAAGGACTTGTTTCATACATAGTATATATACCACACCTCCCCATCCCCCCAAAAAATACCCCATAGCCGACTAGTTAGTAAAACAATGATATTATTTATATTCCTGTAGCTCAGACAGAAAGATAAAAGGATACATGGAAAAGCTATATTGCAGCTTATGGGCGCTGGATGCAAGTTTGAACAAAAGGTTAAAGTGTATTTAAAAGTCAGGTGATAACACTGAGTTATTTCCATAGTTACCAGAATTAACAGAAGTAATTAAAGGGAAGCTTGACCAGATTGGTTATAAGGACATGTCCGTAGTAGCAGGTAAGAGATCAGTTTTATTCATCCTTTCTAGATCATTGTAAAATGTTATTTACAAGAGCATGAGTGGCATTTATTTTGTGAATTGACCTAAAGTTGAACTTGCTTCATGTGTGCGCGGTTATATTACTCAGATATATGCCACTTAATCAGAAAAATTAATTGCTCAAACGCAGAGCATGATATGATTGTGCTGCAGAGTAAGTGATCATATGGCTGCGTATCTCTAGTTATCAACATAAGGCATAAATAATAATCTTTCATTATTTCCATAGTAATTCAAGTTCTTTTAAGTTTGTCGCAGTATTACTGCCCTAATATTAATGAATTTGGGTGCTTAAAAAAGTTTAGCACTTCCCACAACATAATATGCATATAATATTCCCATTCTTGCCAAATGGCCTGGTTGGTTTTAGAATAAGAACATTCCTAAATCTAAGCTTTTATCCTTCATATGTATGACCTATGGACATTGCATGCCCTTAATTAATCCAAAAAAGCACCACTGTACACATATATAGATATAAATTTTACTTTAAACTAGTGTAATCACCAAAAAGTCATTAACATTGAGAGTTTGGCAGATATTCCACAAAGACTCACATGGAGACAAACAATAAGATACATAAATAATTTCTCACATTGCCTTGTAAGGAAATAATTTGAACTAACCAATCAGAGCTCTGTCTTAAACAGTCAAAAAATATTGATCCAAATCACAAAGTCTTGCTCAAGGTGAAGTAAAGTAAGCACTGAAAACAGCAGAGCATACAGACGTAGACTTTGTGTGTTTCATCTAGTTAGAATGAAAACATTCTTAAAGATAAAAGAAGAGATTTGTTGAGATAAAATGTGTGAGACCAGCGCAAGTCTTTTTCTGTATCTTTGGTCTTTGAGTAAGAGTGTTGTCTGCTCTCGAGTTTTGGATACAATTGTTTTTTAAAGAAACAAGAATTACCTTCCTTCCCGACAGACTGAAATTCGGGTAGCAGTTATTTTGGATTGATTTATTCCACTCATAAAATAATATCTTTTCTGAATTTTATTTATTTTTTGTTGCTTAATATGTTAGGATACATCCAAAACAAACCTCTGAATTATTGAAAGTATATTTAACTCGGAGTTCTCCTAGACCCTTCTCTGTTCATCTACTTATTTTCCATTATTCATGGTAATACTTTGTGTCTTCATTGTTCCTGAACTGACAAATAGTCATCACACCTACTGCGGTATAGTTTCTGTTTTGGAAATAATTCTAAAACTGGTGTGCATGCTAGATTTAGGAGTTCTTTGTAGGCTACAGAGTCACTTTAAATACCGTATTTCATTAATGCATTTGTCTTCAAGTAAATTTTTTTTTTTCTGGAATGAAACACACATTATAACTTTTTTTTTTCTTTTTTTTTCTTTTCCATTTCAATAACAAATTTCTAGGAGCCTTGGAGGACACTTACACTATGTTATCCACACCTCTCTTGGCAATAAATAACAAAATTATACATGACCTCAGTGAGTCCTGCTTTGTTTACTTAAAAAGTGCTTTGGAGGTCCCCAGACTTTATAGGAGAACAAACAAGGTTGGTATCCGTTTAATGCACATGAATCAATATATTCTAATTTGTATAAATAGGTGGGTGCTTATAAGCGCAAATGTTTAGATGGGTGGTACACTTGACTTATACCCACATATAATATTTAAACAGTGCTGCACACAGAGAGTCTTCAGCACTGCTTACAAACATAAAAGTGTATATAAAAAAAGAGTGAAATGTGGCCCACATCTAAACAGTTGGAAAAAAAGTACTTCCCAGCATTAAATCTTCATTATCGTAATGGAGAATCACTCCCCCCAAATATATCGCCTAATATAGAAAAAAGAGAGGAGAGGAAAAAGTGATGGTGCAGTAAATCAGGACACTCAGTGTGAATATAAATTGCTGCTCAGGTTTTGATCTTGATGATGAAACAAACTCCAGAGATCAGACTACTCATATGGAACGGCTCTCACACCAGATAATCGCTCACACTTACCAGGAGAACAGGATGGACTTTAATATAACATTAAAATCACATATCCACTCTTACATTCATGTTAGCAGAGACCAGTGTAGCATAATAGATGTTCCCGGGATTAGTCAATTCACCTCGCGCTGGTCACTTGCCAATCTTCCGGATTACATTGATGGAGCTGCCTCCTCCGTTGACTGATAACGAGCTGCTTCCTCAAGAGACCAATGATCTTAATCCGGAACTTCATCAATTTACCAGCACATGGTGACTGATCCCAAAGCATCTATTATGAAAAGGTGGCTGTTGGAAGAGTGTGTCTCTTGTAATTTCCAAGTTGTTACATGAAACGCTATTGGATAATTGTGGTGTATATGAAGCATTGCTGGAGTGACAGTTGGATGGTTAATGGTAGTAATTTCCATGACGTGCTGTCCGCGGTCGGTCATGAAGGGGTTAAAGCACCTAACCATCTATTTCTTTTCCCTAAATGTTCTCCTTTTGTTCATGCTTCATCTGTCTTTTAGGAGGTGCCAACAAAAGCTTCCTCTTATATGGACAATGCTATTAAACCCCTTCATAAACTTCAAAATGAATATAAAGATCTTCTCAAGCAGTCCATCCGAGAAGAATGGTTAACAGCTGCCCTTTCGGAATGCACTCAGCGGTAAGTAAGAGAACTGACGCTGTCACATTTTGGGTATCATTTTGCTTATACCTACTGGGTATGTATGTATATATGTGCATATATGTATGTAACATGTTTGGAGGAAATAGTGTTAAAGCACTCAAACTATATAAACACACTATAACTTCTAAAGTTTCTCCTCCTCCTCCTCCTCTATATAAAATGTTTGCAAGCGAAAGGCATCCTACTCTATAAGGTCCTCATACTATACGGTAGGAGGGGTTACTACAAGTACTTCTATTATTACCACACTGTATGGTAATCATTGTAATTGTCTCAAAGAAGTTCATATCTTGGTAATCACACCATTATTCATTGTGTTTCTTGCACCTAATCACGAAGCAGTGGCCCAGCAAGAAGGATTTAAAGCCCTAGTATCTGTTTAATGGTTTCATGGGATGGAGTCAGCATTTCATGTTTGTTGACATGTGTTTATTGCAGAGTATGAATTCCTAACATGCTTTAAATATGGGTACTTTAAAGCAAGGCATGGTGGTGTGGGGGTGGGGCTGTTATTACTTGATGTTGATTATGTCAGTGGTGGTCTTCAAGGTGAACCCCCCATTTGTGGGAGGCCAAATAATCCACAATAGAGTTGAACCCCATTGTGAAGCCTTTTTGTTCCTCTTTCCCAGGCGCCATCCTTTTGAATGCTAGTGGGAAATGTAGTTCCTGCAGCCCTGAGAGGGGAGGGAGGGACTGACAATGTCGGCAGCCCCTTGGGCGGGTCATTTCGGCAGCTCCAGCCTTCTAAATGTTCTACATTATCTAATCCAATGTAATCATGTTGCTCACATTGGATTTAGGTAACGTAAAACATTTATAGGGCTGGTGCTGCCGAAATGAAAAATGTATGTGGCCCACACACACATACACAGAGGGCCACTTCACCAGAAATGTATGTGTGTGTGGGCCACATAAATTTTTCATTGACAGAAATTATACATACAGTAATGTGCAGCGTGCGTGTATCACAAACTCCACGGCAATAAAACACATATACAAATAAACAGGCGCACTTAACACTCAAACACGCTTACGCACACCGAGGCCCGCGCTCACTCTCGCACACCGAGGCCCGCGCTCACTCTCGCACACCGAGGCCCGCGCTCACTCTCGCACACCGAGGCCCGCGCTCACTCTCGCACACCGAGGCCCGCGCTCACTCTCGCACACCGAGGCCCGCGCTCACTCTCGCACACCGAGGCCCGCGCTCACTCTCGCACACCGAGGCCCGCGCTCACTCTCGCACACCGAGGCCCGCGCTCACTCTCGCACACCGAGGCCCGCGCTCACTCTCGCACACCGAGGCCCGCGCTCACTCTCGGACAGACAACAGACAGCAAAACGGAGGAGAAGCAAAATTGTATGAGACTGCAAGTGGTTTAATTTAAAAACAAGAAAGCATCTGCTTACATATTGGTTTCTTGCAATCAGCACACCGAAATTGAATTATACCCGACTTCGTAGAGACTTCTTCGGGGAGTTCCGGGTCCCGTAGCGTAGCTCTTCCCCCAATCTATGCGTTTCGCAAAGTTGTGTTCCTTCATGAACGTGAATGAAGAACAACTTTGTGAAACGCGTAAACGGAAGGACAAGGAGCTACGCTACGAAACCCGGAAGTGAGGTGACGGAGCTCTCCGAATAAGTCTACAATGTTGCGTCTAATAAATACAACTTTGGTGTGCTGATTGCAAGAAACCAATATGTAAGCCAATGCTTTCTTGTTTTTACATTAAACCACTTGCACCTCGTACAATTTTGCTTCTCCTCCGTTCTGTTCTCTGTTGCCTGCCCAAATTTTACATTTAACTTTTGAACTCTAGCGATGCACCCCCTCCGATATAACACCACAAGAGTGGTTTCTGCACTATAGAATATATCCTTTGAGCGCTACATTCACAATTTATTTTATATATCGCAAAATGGTGTCCACTGTAATTTCATAATTCACAACTGCTAAAAATGCATGCATCTTCAGCTCAAACCAGCTATTTCTCTCCTCAATGTGTTGGTTGTACACTATATATCCTTTAATCAGTTTATCTGCCTAATAATAAAGCTGTGCTATTATTCTTTTTGTCTAGGTATTATGAAACTGTATCGGACGTCCTCAGTTCTGTAAAGAAGATGGAGGAAAGTCTGAAGAGACTTAAACAAGCTCGTAAAACCACAACATCCACAAACGCATCTAATGGCGGAAATACTGATGACAACAAAATCAGACTTCAGCTGGCAATCGATGTTGATTACCTGAAGAAACAGGTATCCTATAAATTAAATACTATTATGGTAGACGGGGGACTTTGGTCCACTGTTATATAGATTATAATTCCCATAACATTTTGACTAGTAATTTGTTTGAATCTGACTTGACTTCCAATACAGAAACTGGTGGCAAACGTTAAGGCAGATACCACCATCTGTGTGCACATTGGGTTATAGGACCTGTAATTGCTTGGCAAATGGAGGGCTGCAGTTGGGCACAGAGCAGTAAAATTGAAAATCACTAGACATTTGTGACATATTATGTGCTATATTATTAAAAACAAATGTAGGGCAATCATCCATAACACTCGCATTTGATGAGGATCTTCTCTGTTTTTTTTTTTTTTCTTTTTTTAGATCGAGAACATGAATTTGAAGACTGATGACATAAAAAGCTTACCAGCTCTTATAGAGTTAGTTCAAGCTGCAAAGGAACAGGCAACTGCAGAACAAAGCTAATTACAATTTGCACGGTCAATGATATATTTATATTTCTGGTTTTATTCTTTCCATTTCCTGTTTATTACAATAAGACTACACGCAAGCTTTGGATTTCTAATCTTAAAGGCAGTGTGTGCTATCAATGATTTTGGTAAAACGGACGGGTATGTCATATCAAATACACAATTAGATGTCTTGTACATATAAACCGTTTATAAAGTTTTAAATCTTACATTTTCTACTGTATACTACACAAATCACTCTTCTGTGAAAAAAAGATATAATGCAACAATAATTAAAACATATATGCTGCTACATTTCTTGGGTGGGATATTTGGGGTTTTAAGATGAGATGTATCTTAAGGAGAAGTGGGAATTTTCCAAATGATTTCTACTGTAAAAAAGAATGACTGTAAATAAACATTGGGTGGTAAATCATAAACTTTCATGTGATTAGAACTGAGTTGTTTTGTTGCACCAGTGTTAATTTCGTCGACTAAAACAAAACAATAACTGAATAAAAAACCAAGTTCGTAGGACGATGTTTGCGCGATTGATGTGCCCTTGCCTGGCTCCAAAAATGAAATTACCGTATTTTTCCATTAGACGCACCTATTTTTAACGGAGAAAAACAAGAAAACCACATATAGAACAGATCTTTACTAAATTCTTATCTCCCCCAAAAGTAGTGGTAATGAGCAAAGCTAGAGACAAAACTAATACAGCTAACCTTAGGCAGACCATTCTGCACCATGAGAAATGCAGTGTCTACAAGCCAAACATTAGCAATCCCTGTGATCGTCATAAGACTGCAGTGGTGACTAACCTTTAACATCCCAGCTGATTTGGACTAAAATATTTTCCATTATGCACAGTCAGCAACTATTTTAATACATCTGAAAATTGAAAGTTTAGCCATCACTGCACCAGGTTGTGAAAACGTGTAGAAATGTAATAACTGAACATCAGTTGATCGTTGTGACAAGATACAGAGCATACTGCTGGCACCAACTGAATCATATATCATCGTTTTTTAAATGTTGCATAAAAACACAAGTCAGTCCTGAAAAAAGTAGCATGACTCACCTATGACTGCAGTTCGAACACTTGATAGCAACCAAGTCGCTTCACCATAAAACTACATTTCCCAGCATGCTTTGATAACGGGGGAAGCAGCGCGCCGCCGGACATACCACATACAGGAACCCCAGCAGCCTCCTGTCCTCCACACCGCACAATCTCTGTGATCTGGAGAGAAAAATACGGTAAGTTTGTCAAGCCCTGGACCACTGCATTTTCCTATTTGGTTCCCATGGATCTTTGCTAAAGCCCAGTCCCTTGACTCTATCTACAGTTGTATTGACTGAGACACAGGATTCCTGTGCCTGTCTACCCCCTGGAACAATGCCCTGCAAACTACAGAGGAAGAGGATACTCCGCCATCAGATTCACCTGATAATGTCACTGGAATGTTTCCCCTGCCATCTCCATAGCAAGTAAACTTAACACTCTGTAACAGCCATCTAAGACCTGACCCCTTCCTCACTGCTACAGAATTAGTAGACTAAAACCAAAATGGCATTTTAGTCAAAAGACTATAACTAAATCGAAATTGGTCATCAAAATTAACACTACTTTGTGCAGTGAGAGTGTCGGTGTGTTTTAGGTATGGTGTTTTCTCAAGCCTTGCCAAATGTACAATTCATCTTTTCTTACCTATTTCCAATTACATCTTCCCTTAATTTATTCAGACATGTCCCATCCATTCTACTATGCAACAATCATCCACTCTGTGTGCTCATCATTTGGCCTTACCTCGTAATCTTCCCTTATTGCCATCACCTAGCCTTCTCTCACACATTCATTTTATGACCATCACCTCCCTATCTTATTTTTAAAAGGTCTTTATTTGTTCGAATAATGTGCACTTTTCTACAATAGTCTACTAAGAACATAGCTATTTCAATTTCAACTCACTGGCATCCATGTAGGTCACCGTCCACTCAAAAGTGCAAAAGGTTATCAAATATTTGTAGACATTATAACTTTACCTGGAGTTCATCTAACTGGTTCTTGCTAGATGAAGATCATTTTTTTTTTTCACAGCAGCATAGAGTTTGTTTCAACCAGAACATTCTAGTCTACTGGTCACCAGGCCTGCTGGACAGGGGCCCATCACTATGTTTTTGCAATAGCTAGTACCTTTTCCAAAATAATCATTAAACACGTGTTTCTTTCTGCATAATGGGAGTAAAACTAAGTTCATGCCAGGGATGGTGTCCTGCATGATATGGGACCTGATCGCTTGGATGTAGGAGTCCAATGCGTGAGATGTGGAGACACGGCATGGTGAGGGTAACTGCACTCCCCCGGAAGCTTGACGCAAAAGACATAACTGCAGAACTAAGGAGACATCCAGAGGTAAATATATAAATCACTGGGCAAGGGCTAAAGAACATTAGGGATTGACCTATTCTTATGAATGGGGACTCTATTTCGGTTTATAGAAAGCCAATAGCATTACATGACTTTCGGTTTATGTAATACATGTAATGCTATTGCTATTCTATAAACCGAAATAGAGTCCCCATTCATAAGAATAGGTAAATTGACCTATTCGTATGAATGGGAACACTCTTACCCACATTTTACTTCATTTTGCAGCCCTCTAGCCCTTTCCAGGACTTTTTTAGACATTTTAGTGGCCAAAAGTTCGTGTCCCCATTGACTTCAATGGGGTTCGGGGTCAAGTTCGAGCACGGACCCGGACATTTTTTCGAAGTTCGGCCAAACCTGCCGAACATCCAGGTGTCCACTCAACTCTAATTGTAATCAGTGACCAATAGCACAAAATATATGCTTGACAGGCTTTAATAAATGTTCAAAACCAGAATCAATTCTTTCCTTATACAACTATTGGTATTAGGCATTTTAAAATATTACGTCATACACCTATGGAATCTTTAAACTTACCGCATAGAAGCTCATAGTAATGAAAGATTAAGTTATAGTTATAAGGTGTTTATATTAGGAATACCATAGTGAAATTTCTCATGTTTCAAGTCTCGTATTTGCTTAGATATAAGGAGAGAGGTTGGTTGGTTTGTTTGTTTTTTGGGGGGGGGGGGGGGGGGGGTTTGAGCAAATGCTCTGAAAAATTCCCTTTGTCTTATATTCAAGGTTGTCTTTTAATCAGACTTCAAGATAGATTATAGAGGTTGGATTAAAAGACCAAAATCCAGGTCACAGACATCCTCCTGCTCCTCCCACTAGACACCATGAGATGCATTAGCAAGTATGGTGATACACTGGCATATCTGGGGGCAGATTGCCGTGGCTGTGCACATTTTGGCAAGGAATGCATTTTTTCCAGTTTGCTCACATTTAATTTAGCTAGCAATGAACATTTATAGAAGTGGAGCTGCTGAAATTACCTGCTCTACGGTGCTGCAGAGATGATCCATTCGGAGAGCAAGAGGCCACCCCTCCTGTCAGAACTACATTTCCCATGAACGCTTGCTTCGAATGTACCATGCCCGGTAGGGTATCCCTTATCTGTACTTTATAGAGATGACCCAGAGAGTCTCATAATGACCACATACAGTGCAGTAATTTCTAGGGGCAGCAGCGCTCCCCCAACACTGCAGTGAAAAAAAAACGCATGGCAGCCGGTGTGTTTTTTTCTCCTTAGGGGCGGAGTGATGACAGGTCACGTGACCAGGTGCGCTGATGTCACACATGCGCCGGGTCACGTGACGTATCTACACTCACTGCAGCATGGTAGGACAACATGCTGCCTGCCACTAGCCACCGGGGATCAGGGTAAGTCCTGGGATGAGGGGGCATGTAATGGGGGTAATGGATGCGTATAATGGGGGTGATGGAGGTATGTAACCGGGTGATGGGGACATGTAATGGTGGTGATGGGGCATGTAATGGGGTTGATGGAGGTATGTGATGGGGCATGTAATGGTGGTGATGGGGCATGTAATGGGGTTGATGGAGGTATGTGATGGGGCATGTAATGGGGGTGATGGAGGTATGTGATGGGGCATGTAATGGGGGGTGATGGGGCATGTAATGGGGGTGATGGAGTTATGTGATGGGGTCATGTAACGGGGTGATGTGGGTTATGGGGTCATGTTGTGCGTGGATAGAGGGTGCCTGAATTTTGTCTGCCTAGGGCAGCACAAAACCAAGATTCCCCACTGACCACATATTAATACTGTCTGCATATAGAACACAGTGTGATTGCCAGACATTGAGACTTATACTTCTCCTTCATATTTAGATAGAGAAAGCAGTCAAGGAAAAAAAAAGTGCTGAAACATATTCAGTGGTAAAATATTCAGATTTTTAATTATCAGACAGGTACAGTGACAAAAGTTTAGCCATCAAAAACTGCAATAATAAGCATTTTATTTTTACCATGTTACACGTTTAAAACCACAACATTTAAACATATATGTATGACTTTGTATGAATATTTATACACATACACGGAACTTCTGAATAAAGGCTGCAGATAGCTGTTTATATCATTGACCTACTATTATGTTTGTCCACAAATAAACCTAATAAACTACATTTTTTGTTCTACAAAGACAATTGTGTGTCTGTAATGTAAACCCTCTTATATCTTTCCATAGCAGTGAGTGAGTAGAATATTAAATATATATATCAATATATACTCGTAAATCTTATATTAGACCGCAACTTCTCATTTCTATTATTCCTTCTTTTTAGCATATTTAACTCCATTAAACCCGAAGACCAATGCTTTGTAGGAATTTACTCCTGGAAACAAGTAATGTAAGGGATATTGTATGACTGATAGTTATCACATCCTCTAAAACTTAATGGACATTCACAGGATTTGTAATTCTGCCAATAAATATTAACGCCTTGGTGGTGCCTTCAAAAGCGGCTAGAAGAAAAGGTTTGTCATATTTCACTTCCATAGGTTCCGGATCATCTTTGTTAATCAAAAGACTTTTTCCTTCATTTGTGTCTGAGGCAGTATCTTCTAGTTCAAAATGAACTTTATTTATAATCTGAAATGACACAATAATAGCAAAGATTACACAAAGAGGATGCCAAGTGTGAGCTAAAGATGGCATAATGCCAACATTAGCATTGGGGACATTTTCTAATATATCTGGAAGTGCTAGTCTCCAGCTGGATAACGCTTTACTGAAGATCCCAATGTCTCTCAGTCTGAGAAAGAAAATAACAGTGTAACTACAATAACTTGTCATCTATAAAAGGTGCAATCGGAAACATATAGAAAATATATTGTATGGTATATTTGTTGCATTACTATAACGCAAAAGGAGACCTTTGAATATTTACTCACATTTAGAATGATAAATCAAATCTCAGAGTGAATAAATAAAACATGTGGCAACATATTAATGTGTATCAAAAACACATATAAAATGTATTACACCGCATTTGACATTGGAATCCACTGATTTGTATAGGACGATGTCCACAGTAATAGTACAGATGCAAATCACATATTTCACCTCAGTGGGCTTCATCCCGCCATAACGTGGTCACCTCTGGATTATACCATTATAACAATCCTACAATATGTATAAATGCTTATTCTATTTATTTGTGCATTGTTCTGATTGCATCTCTATGAAACAATAGGATATCATTATACCAGTCCTACAATACGTATAAATGCGTATTCTTCTATTTCTCTGTGCATTGATCCTGATTGCATCCCCATGAAACAATATGAAATGGATGCAACATAAAGAGGATGCCATGTTTTTATTGTAAGGTTGTGTCTCAATGTATTAGATCATGTTTTTATATGGTTGTACATGTTTTTGTGAGGTGTTTTTACTGCTGGTGTACAAGTATGGTGCTGGGTCAAATTTTATGTTTATTTTGTATATTTACTAACAGCTTATGTGGTTATCTTACTAATGAGTAGGCTTTCAATCTTTAGCATCTGAAGTCATAGAGCACTGATAAGTGAACTAGATAAACAGCTCTTCTAAACATTACCTTTCCAACATGGATGTCAACAGTGCTTATTTTGCTGAAATTCGCTGTTTTTCCAAGAAGAGTTGGCAATTCAAGTTTGGCAAGAATTTCTTGAACATCATAAGAACTTTCTATTTCCATCTTTGGTAATGATAAATGTATTTTCCTGAAGAGATATAAACACAATCTTATATAGGAACTAAAATTGTATTAAAATGGAATGAGTATGGAGCAGAAACATACCTGTTTACTAAATTATGCAACCATTTTTGAAATGTATCCCAAGAGAGTGAAGACTCTATGTTCTGAAGTGTGTTTCCATTGGTTGGGCGAACCAGCAGCAAGAAATCATTTTCACCAACTGGGATCTTTAATACTGATTGGTTCATGCTATCGTCAACCTTATATTGGAATGTTCCAATTGCTGACATCATGGGAACTGAAATTTTCCTGTTTGGTTCAATCCAGAAGTCTTGAGGTTCCAGGATAGAAAAAGATTTTTTCACTTTACCTAGGTAACAAATATATACAAGTTATTTGGAGGGAATCAGTAAAAATGCATAACATTAGCATTTTGTCTATGCTTCATAATCATTGAATTGTGTTTAATTATTATACAACTCATAAAGTCACCCTCAAAATGGCTGTATTAGTAGCATGTATAATTAATGAGCCTGATATTAGAAAATACAATAAACTGTTAACAATACTGTCTATGCTAATATATTGGTACGATTATTCTGCCTATTATGTCCATGGGCAAAAATAAGTTCAAACCACTTCATAAAAGTTTAGCTCTGCATGAGGTTCTTTTAAAAGTCATTTGTAATATTGGTGAGTCATACAATTACAGTATAAAATCAAAACACTGTGAAGGAAAGCATTAATGCTGTCAATTCATGAAGTCTGTTTCACATATTGATGATTAAATAAAAAAAATTAAGCCAATATTAAAAGGTCATTTCACAAATTGCTGATTTTTACCAAAGCTAACATGTTGTTCATTTATTCTATTTAGATTTAGAAGTATGACCCACATGTCTTTAATGTGAAAAACATTTGCTATTGTACAACAACAGGTTTCTATTCCCTTCAATAATCAGGGATTTTATCAATCCCACCAAAGCAAAGACATAGGGCATCTCATGATGTGAAAAAGTGAGATTCTCAAGTTAAATATTCACTGACATATGGAGAAAAGGAAGTACCACTGCTCCAAATCAACTTAGTAAATTTAATATTGAACTCATCATATTGGTGAGATTTTCTCTGAGATGGTCCTACATTGCCCTTTTCACTTTTTTCCCACAATATTTTATTCAGGACAAATTGTCCTTTTGTAAAGATACCATTATACTTTAACAATTAACAGTGGATATACCAGAGGTTCAAGGTTACATGGGTCTTAAAAGACAACTGTCAGCAAAAAGACAAGTTCTGTTTAACTGAAAGATTGTATCAAGTGTAGGCATTTTAATAGAAATTCTTAAATGAAAGAATATAAATAAAGCACACTACTGAGCCATCTTTTCTTGCATAGCACTGTCAGGTGGGCAGACATCTTGGGTCAGATTTGTCAGATATTTATCTGATTTAAAATGTCAGAGCGTTCAATAAGGCATTTTATTTGTATTCTTTCATTAAAGCATTTATATTAAAACAAGTGAAATCATCATTAGCTAAATATAATGGTAGTTAAGAGCAAACAAACAAACAAACAAAATCCTGCTATGTGTTAAATAGTATTCTCCACATGCAGGGCCGGCCTTAGGGGTGTGCGACCTGTGCGATTGCACAGGGCGCCACACCCCAGAGGGCGCCGCACTGCCACCTCCTACAACGCAGCGTGTGCTGGTGGGGAGATCTTAGAGGCCCTGGTCGGGGAAATCTCCCTGCACCAGCCCTCTCGATGTGAATACAAGTGGCAATCCGCCGCCACTGCCAACTCCTCCATCGCAGGAGGCCCGGTTCTCAATAAAGTATAAGTGACGGAGTCCAGCATCGTGACGTCATGTCACGCATCACAACGCTGGACAGGTCATGTGACACGTCCGTCTGTGAGAGGAGCGTGAAAGGAGACCTGCCCAGGCTGCCCTTCCCTGAAAAGTGGGAAAAAGTGTGACATCTGGATCTGGGGGAACAAACTCAGCAGCAAAAAGTAGGTGCTGCTCCAAATAATAATAAAATAATAAATAATAATAATAAAAACGTTATTACATAAACAGATATTGTATATCTATATACAGTTTCATAACTATATTTAGATGGAGTAAAAATCATGGTCAGTGTGTCTAAAAAAAATACATTCAACTGTCTCTCTTTTTTTGAGACACACTGACCATGATTTTTATTTAGAGTAGTATTTTGACTATCTTTATAATAGTCACTTATTATTGAGCAAGGATACACAATTTACAGCAAACTTGCACTAACTTCTTGTGGTTATCAGCACAATTTGTATCTGTATATTTATTAAAAAACAAAATTGATATGGATCTCCTTTAGGGTATCATAAATGTATTGACATTTGAAAAAGTCTTAGTTTTTTTTTTTTTATGTTTAGGTAAGAGGCGGGGGGCGCCAAGGGAGTGGCCCGCACAGGGAATTGTTTCAGAATTTTATAAAATGTACTTTGCATACCATGGAAACTACCTTTGTGTGGATAAAAACAAAATATAATGTAAAACATGAATATGATGTCAATAACACACAATGCCATTTGACCAAAAGAGGGTAGAGCCTGATTAAGATGGTTTCATCTACATATACATACACTTGTGCACAGACAGATATACATCTTTAGTGTATATTAACATATAATAGTTTTTAAAAAATATCCTTACCTTTAAAATGAATGTAGCTAATATACAGTAGGTTGGTTGATACATCAATAGATTTTAATAAAAATTTACTTGTTTTTGATGTACGCGCATCCAAAAATTCATTGATTAAATCTGCAGCCTTAAGTGATTTTGTAAAGTCTACAGACCTCACATAAAGTTCATCAGCAGAAGGAATCAAGTCCTGTATATACGCTTCTGATAATGGAACTTCGGTGGCAACAAATATGCAAGCCATTGTCAGGGCATCGATATCAGCGTCTTTGGTAAAAAGAAGGTTGTCAATGTTTCTGAGGGTCGACAGAACTTTGGGGCCATTCACTTTAGATGCACAGTCCGTACGTCCTGACGAGTGAGCAAATCCCAAAATATTCTGTAGATTATCTGAAGTGTCCATGGAGGCACCAAGGTAAAAAGACATCATAGTTGCATATAGGTTTGTGTAGGACAAAAGGAATGTATTATCCTTATTGATGTTTTTTAATGCATTAAGGGCTCGGAAACCAAAATCATTCATTAGGTATGTCAAACGATTCAACATGTAGTTTTCAGTAAGTCCAAGTTTTCTTTCTTCTAGGGTGGTTTTATCTTTTATTACTTCCTCTTCAGGCTTGGTCTTGGTTAGAATGGAGATGGGAGTGAAAAGTTTTTCAATAGTGTGATTTTGACTCTCAACTTTTTCACACTCGGATTTGTTGTAGTTAAAAAGATTGAACGGGTGCACGTAAACACGGTTACACAATGAAACCCCAACACATATAGCCAAGGGTAGGAAAAGGATTTGGAGATTCATGGTCACTTTTGTATTGGTGAATTCTACAAAACAAAATGGATATGTAAGTTAAATGTCAAGGGAAAAAATAAATAGGTGCTAACTATAAGGCCTTTTTTGTACCACTCAACACTGGTTTAAGGATGGAAAGGCATACATTAAAACGTTTAAATGTGTCTGTAGTGTCTTCTGTTTATGATACCTTGTGGGTTGATTGTGGGTTTGATGCAAACTACACATCCTCATTGAAAAGTAGTTAATTTGCATACCAAATCACTATAATATCATAAACTGGAGACGCCACAGACACATTCTACTAACACAAAATACATGTCATTTCTGATATTTTTTTATTCTCTACATTCACATTAACACCAATGCTTACATTAAAGAGTCCCTTTAAATACAATTCCAAGGTCAGAGAAGGTCATTTTAGGAATTAAAGAAAGGGTAAAACCACCAGGTGATAAGTGAAAGAAGGAGAACACGTGAGTAGTTTAAATTGAGTCTTTGCTTAGACCAGGAGAAAACAGCAGAAAGAATAGGGGCTGAAATAAGCCATTAAGGTTTTTATGGATGAGGAATTTTATATTAGTAACAAAGTTTTGATAGAAAGAGTCATTCCTGCTCTGGAGATTCCTAAGGATATTAAAAGGTTATCATGCATTTTACGTGAGCACTGATTGAGGCCTCTCCACTGATTTATTGGAAGTTGGTCCAAGTGCCGCAAACTAAATTCGTGTCTACTGCTATTGGAGATCTGAATATGGCCACTTGTTTTGTGAGCACCGGTCACTTAAAAGAGGAGAGCTTCACTGTGTAACCTAACTGCTCTGTTTTAACCATTCCCTTAGAGGAGTAAACAAGCAGTTTGCAGCTTTCCACTCGCTGATCATAAGTAGAGCTGATGCCACTGTGACAGCAGCTCACTCATTAGGTCAGAGTGCAGCTGCCATCAAATTAGTGAGTTACCCCCTTCTGAACCTTCACCTACCCCCCCATCTACTTCCTGCTTAGCCTCCTATGAGTTATTAGTTAGTGTGCTGATACCTCTATGCACTGTCTATTGTATCTATATGTACAAATACAATATTCAGGGATTGTGTTGGTCATGCTCTCTCTTAAAACATATATATATATATTATAACTTTTAGCTAGTTCAGCTGTTAATCCTAAGTGAAAATAATGGAACTGTATATGTTTTTCTTATGTCTCTGTAGCTGCTTCTCTGTATCTACATAACTCTGCATGTTAACTGCTGTGGACTACATTTGCCATGTTTCTAATCCTGCCATTTGACAGGTAAATCTAGTTCATACCAAAGTGGGACCAAAACACTGATTAGTGATTACCCTCTCTCTCTTTCTATCACTTTCTATATATATCTAAGGCTGCTGGCATAGACTACATTTCCCATGGTGGTTCAGTCACTTAGAAACAGGCCCGCCATCAGGGGGTGACGGGCGATACTGGCGTCCCGGGCCTGGCAGGTCCAGGGGGCCGGCGGGGCCGGGTCATGCCAGGAAAAAAAATAATTCCCCCTCTCTTAAGCCGGTCGCTGTGAGGGAAGCATTGTGCGCTCCCCTCCAGCCGCACGGCTTCAATAAAGTTTGTTAAAAAAAAAATGTGACCGGAGTTACTCGGGTCACATTTTGGTAAAATTGGTAAAATACTGACATTAATTGGCAAAATCCTGGCATATCGAGGGAAAAAATACTGGCATATTAATTGGCAAAAGAATGGCATATTGAGGGGAAAAAGAATGGCATATTGAACGGCAAAATAGTGGCATATTAAATGGCATATTGAGGGGAAAATCCTGGCATATTAAATTGGAAAAGGATGGCATATTGAGGGGCAAAATAGTGGCATATTGAGGGGCAAAATAGTGGCATATTAAATGGCAAAAGAATGGCATATTGAGGAAAAAATACAGATTTAATGAGTGGAAAATATTATTGGCATATTGACCAACTGCTCCCAACCACCCTCCATCTTACATTAGACCGGGATAACATGCTTGTGAGGGTAGGTGGGGCGAGTGGGAGATATTTACGGGGGGGGGGGGGGGTTGGGGGCCCAAAAAATTTGTTCAGTAAGGGGCCCTGAAATTCCTGGTGGTGGCCCTGCTTAGAAATATTTATCTCTTGCGGGGGCGGTGGAAAGGTTATGTGAGGGAGGGGTGCAACCATTGAAGGTTGGGGAGTATATAAGTTTAGTCAGGCCTAGGGCAGCACAAAACCTAAATACACCACTGTACATTAACATGAAGGTTACATTATTTAACTAAGATGTCCCACAGTGACTTATCTAGAGATGGATGTTAATTATATAATAATATTTTCATAGTTCTTTAGAATACATTTTCACTCTCAGATGTATTAGTAGGAAATCTTACTATAGTGAAATATTCTGTAGGGTTTTATTATTCATGAAAGAGAGAACTGCTGGAAACTGAAAAGGACATTTCAAACTTTAAAACATATATTTCTCTTTTTTGTGCATTAGCTTGCAAATCTGCTAAAACAATGTATAGATAATTTTACATCATGCTTAATTCTCCACATTCACTGAACAAGTCATGTTTATGTTGAGTCCTTAGCTTCGGCAGTGCACAGACATCAGGCTGCCTGCTTGCCAAAAAGGGTCTGGTGAGGTAAGATCTTTTGATCTGCACAGCCGGTGCCCCTGCCGGACTGCAAGCAAGCTTTTTTTTTTTAAGGTGGCCCCCAAGCCTGTGACAGGTGTATCGCCTGTCACCACCTGATGACGGCACTGCCTTAGTGTACCTGTTATCGCGTAATGTCTGAACCAATGCATAGCTTGTATACTTGTGATAGGGTACGGAGCTGTGTTAATGGAGAATTCTGATCACAGGCTCCCGTTTAATCAAATAAGGCTGTGAGGCAGAGATCTCTTCCACCAGTCTTGTCACAGGTATAAAAGCTAACCGGGAAGTGTATCTCACATAAGATCGTGCACATGAGAAACATAGAAACATAGAATGTGTCGGCAGATAAGAACCATTCGGTCCATCTAGTCTGCCCAATTTTTTTTTTTTATTAGTCCCCCGTTCCCGGTCTTATAGCTAGGATAGCCTTGTGTCTATCCCACGCATGCTTAAAATCCTTGACTGTGTTTACCTCTACCACTTCTGCTGGCAGGCTATTCCATACATCCACTACCCTCTCAGTAAAGTAATACTTCCTGATATTACTTTTAAATCGTTGCCCCTCTAATTTAAGACTATGTCCTCTAGTTGTGGTAATTTTTCTTCTTTTAAATATACTCTCTTCCTTTACTGTGTTGATTCCCTTTATGTATTTAAATGTTTCTATCATATCCCCCCTGTTACATCTTTCCTCCAAGCTATACATGTTAAGATGCTTTAACCTTTCCTGGTAAGTTTTATCCTTCAACCCATGAACCAGTTTAGTAGCCCTTCTCTGAACTCTCTCCAAAGTATCAATATCCTTCTGGAGATACGGTCTCCAGTACTGCGTACAATACTCCAAGTGAGGTCTCACCAGTGCTCTGTACAATGGCATGAGCACTTCCCTCTTCCTACTGCTAATACCTCTCCCTATGCAACCAAGCATTCTGCTAGCATTTCCTGCTGCTCTATTGCATTGCCTACCTACCTTCAAGTCCTCTGAAATTATTACTCCTAAATCCCTTTCCTCAGATGTTGAGGTTAGGACTGTACCAAATAGTCTATATTCTGCTTTTGGGTTTTTACGCCCAAGGTGCATAATCTTGCACTTGTCCACATTACATGCTAGTTGCCACTGCTCTGACCATTTTTCTAGTTTAGCTAAATCATTTGCCATTTGGCTTATCCCTCCATGAATATCAACCCTGCTGCAAATCTTTGTATCATCAGCAAAAAGACATACTTTGCCAACAAGAGGCCAGACTTCCAATGGCTTGGGTCGGATCACCAGAGTTCTAACCCAAGCGAAAGAACATGATGGCAGCACTTGCAGGAGAGGAAATAATAAATGACATATTGAATTGGCATCCATTATTTTTTCAGCCACTCTTTAATAAATCGGTTTTAGCATATTTATTTAAAAAAATGTGTTAACAGTTTTTCTTGAAGTAGCCCAGTTGGAAAACAAAGTCAGTTGAATGGGAGAATTTTTCAAACTTGCCTACTTGACCTTAAGTTTGACTTTCCCTTTTTAATTTTCTGCAATTATTTTCTGTTAATAAAGCCCTATGTTATATAAACTAAAAACAAACCAAAAATGCAAGTATTAAGTCTACTTAATGTATACCTAATAATACCAAAAGTGATGAGGGGAAACAATAGCTTACAAAAATATTTTGATAGGTGATTCATTAACCCCTTCCCGTCCTTATGACGAGTTAACTCGTCATAAGAGCCGCAGCGTTAGCGACCTTATGACGAGTTAACTCGTCATGCAGTCTAGCCGGCGGTGCGCTCCGTGGGCACCGCCAGCTAGTCTGCAACGGGTCCAGGACTAAGCCTCGCACCCGAGGCAAAGCTCCTGGACCCGATCGGTCAGTTTCCGGCCATGTGATCGCGGTGATTACGTGATCACCGCGATAACATGCAAATTAGATGGCAAAGTCAGTGTGTTCACACACTGACTTTGCCTCTAATTCACTCTCTGTGCTTCACATTCTTATAGTGAAGCACAGAGAGTGACCTGTAAGTAAAAATAAATTAATTATACACACATAGGTTAAAAAAAAAAAAAAAAAAAAAATTAACCCTTTCATTGCTGATCACAGTTTTTAACTGTGATCAGTTTCCTTCCACTTTATGGCCCTCATTTAGTTTTTTTTTTAACAGATTTTTTTATTTTTACAATTTATAAAGTTTTTTGAATAAATAAAGGTAATTTTAATATATTTATTTAATAAAATTTAACCCCTGCATGCCTGTTGCATGATTTTTACTGATCTGACATCGCTCTCTTCAGAGTTTTTTTCTGTCTTTTTTGTTATGGGGGGTTTGGGAACCAATATTTTTCTTTTTTATTAGTTAGTTAATTAGGGGGGATAAGTGGGTTAGTGTTGCACTAGTTATGTAGCTTATTATTGGGAAAATAATGGGGAAAAACTTTTTTTTCCTCAAAAATTTCCTCTTTTATATGTATTTTTTAATACTAAAATGTAAATCATTTTTATGTATAGGGTATCAAAAGAAAGCTCTAACTGTCCTCTAAAAAACAACATATAACTTGTATGGGTACGTTAAATGAGAGAGAGGAAATTTATGTTTCAAAAACCGCGTATTAAAAATTGAAAAACGCTCTGGTCCTTGGCCCAGGAAAATCCCTGGTCCTTAAAGGGTTAACAATAATAGAAGCAGTTACAGAACAATTATATTTACATTTTACATACATTCAAACACAAAATTGAAAAATGCATACTTTCTTTGTAGTATACTAATAAAACTAGTCAAATTAGAAGTTAGCTTGGAATGTAAATTTAAAAAATGCTTTTTGTCAAATGCTATTACAATCTAATTTCCAAAAGGGGTACATTTATCCTCTGAAAAATGTGCCCTGCAAAATAAGTTTAAAATAATCAAGTTCTAGTGCATAAAGGATTGTTAAATTATGAAAAAGATCCATTTCTGGCACTAATTACAATTGTTGTTATGTAAGTTATGTACACAGCTCCCGTACCTCTATAAACATTGTTCTGTCCACTTCAATGGTTTCTTCTACGATTCCTGAGGTAAAATATCTGCTCTTAACTCATATTGATTATCTAAAATATTGAATCTGCCTGTCTATGAAAAACTTACTTCAAAAAGTTCCGATTTTAGGAATTTTATTTATTGAAGAAGTTCTTACCTTTTGATAGAGCTCGCTGTTGAAGAACACTTTTAGGTTTTACGCTCTTGAGATCTGGTGCAAACATATATTTGCTTCCAATATTATTGCAACTGTTGCATAAGGGAGGTTACTTATTAGCTCATTTCTGTGGGATTGAAACCCTGTTCAGAATGTTCTGTGACCCCTGCAGGCTTATTTGTTTTGGTAATTTTTGTAACATTGTCCATCTGCTCTTACGTAGTAGAGAGCAAACAAAAGATAAAACATTTTTTTGTATTTTGCCGCAGCATGAAGCCTGCATTCTAAATAAACATACACAAGCTATTTGGTGTTCCACCATTTTGGCCTCTTTTAAGTTTTTACTCTAATCCCTGGAGAGTAAAGAGGAAGCTCTACACAGTCAACATACAGCTAAACTGGGAATACTATTTGCATTAGAACCTACCTACAGACTGTGTATACACATATAAGCAAATATTTAAGGTTCATAGACATGTCTATGAATTTTCGCACATATATGCTATTTTAGAAATGTATATATTGTTTGTATCTATATATGTAGCATGAATAATTACACTGGTCAATGAAAATACTATGGTTCTACATTAATTCTTTAAGTTACTGATTTCCCTATGGTAACATATGAATGGTACATGATTTACTGTATACTTTGTGCAAGTGCAGTGGTAAGAACATTAATATATCCTAAGGGGTCTCCATTGGCTTGACAAGCAAGACTAATGAGCCAACATGCACCCTTTTGTGACCCCAGCGCTGTGGTCACATCAACTTGTGTGTACACGGAATAACCATTATCCCTTCATGGCCACATATACCATCTTTCCAAAATTGTGTATAGCCAGTGTTGGGAAGTATGAGTTTCTCCATCTGCCAGTAGAGAATCCAAAGTGTATATATTGGTCAAAAAATGACACACTTAGATTCATTTCTACAAATGCTCACAGTATGTGAAATAAGAATCATGATTTTGTGGCTGAGAATGTAGAATTAGTAGCTGTGACTGAGACATGGTATAAAGAGAAAATCACTGGGACATAGCAATACCAGGGTATTATTTATACAGAAAAGAGAGAGCAGACAAAAAGGGCAGAGTAGCCTTGTATGTGAAAAGATAGCATAAAGTCTAACCTTATACAAGATATTGAGCCTAAATTAGAGTCAGTTTGGGCAATCATACAGTAACACCTGTAGGGTAATCATTAGACATGTGCATTCGTTTTCGGACGAAAATAGCATTTTAACGGATAACGAAAATGAAAAACTAACGAAATCCAAATGAACGAATGCTATATGAACAAAATTAATTTGTCCATTCGCCCATTCATTCATTCGGATGCTGACAGCCACTCTGATATGTCGAATTCAAATTTTGTCTTAATTTCGGCTTAAGTTAATGTATTGTACTCTATCTCCCCTCTATTTCGGTTTATGTAATGCTATTAGCATTACATAAACTGAAATAGAGGTGAAATAGAGTGGAATTTGAATTGACCTAACAGAGTAATAAGACAGTCAGTATTCATATTGGATTCGTTTTTATGCTGCATAACATTATGTATGCAGAAGAAAACTGATCCTAAATGAATAATGACTGTCTTATGACTCTGTTCTGTGGAATTCGACAGTTAGGTCAATTCGAATTCCACTCTATTTCACCTCTATTTCAGAATTCGTCCATTCAGCAATTCCACTTAATTTCGAATAAAGTGAGTCTATTTCACTAAAATTCGAATTTAGTGGCCGACCTCCAAATTCCAATTTTAGTCAATAAACCCAGTAGACTCCATTTCAACAACATTTCATTCAAATTTGACTCAATTTAGACTTTAGTTGTTGTATTGTAATGTTAGTAGCAGTTATTATACAACAGCCTAAAAGCTGAATTGAATGAATGGACGAATTCCACAGCTCTCATATTACTACCAGTGTAAGGTTGGGTAATTGCTTTCCGTTTGAATAAAAAAAACATTTATAAACTGTATGTCTGTCTGTATTTGTCAATTTTGTATAATGTATGTCACAACAATTGCGGTAGTGCATACCTGCATCTACTATCCGGTAGAGATGGTATGACCTTTGTGATCTGAAAAACTTTACAACTTGAGTATTTCCTTTGAAGCTGGAACTGATGGTACAAGGTTTGAAATGTTACACTGAGTTAGATGCCAGCAAATCTACCTAGCATAAGGTCTGTATCCCCTCATAGATAGTAGGTAGTTTTGATATGCTAAGTGGCCCTTACCAGTTATAAGTCTTGTCCTGCAAAAGTCATATCCCAAACATGCATTAATAATAACTCACAGATTATTAATCATGCCTCCATTTGGGAATATTTAGACAGGGAATAGTACACCCTACAAAATGAGTACAAATATGGCTGGTGCAACTTGAGCCATTTGGAAGTTATTGTGAAGTCTGTTGTATAGAGTCATGGGTAGCAAGTGTGACATATCTATAGACTTCATAAATTGCAACAAATTAATGCGCAATCGCAGGAGAATTTGCTCACTGCGCATGCGCAGAAAGTTACAGCTGATAACTCAGCTGTAACTTTATGTCCACCGCGCATGCGTGAGCTAACCAACCCACATCCCGCCCCCCGCACACCCCTTCTCACCAGCTGATCGGACAGCGGCGGTACACAGCGCATGCGCGCGGCTATCAAGCCGTGTGGGAATGCGCTGTGTCCGTGGCTGGATTCAAACAAAACGCTGGTAAGTAACACGGGGGGGGGACATAAGGAGCCAACAGAGAGGTAAGCACCCTGGTGAGGGCTGCCTCATCTTCATAGGAGTTGTGATCCTCCTGCTGCATAATACAGCAGGAGGATCACAACTCCCATGAAGATGAGGCAGCCCTCACCAGGGTGCTTACCTCTCTGTTGGCTCCTTATGTCCCCCCCCCCGCCCCGTGTTACTTACCAGCGTTTTGTTTGAATCCAGCCACGGACACAGCGCATTCCCACACGGCTTGATAGCCGCGCGCATGCGCTGTGTACCGCCGCTGTCCGATCAGCTGGTGAGAAGGGGTGTGCGGGGGGCGGGATGTGGGTTGGTTAGCTCGCTAATGCGCGGTGGACATAAAGTTACAGCTGAGTTATCAGCTGTAACTTTCTGCGCATGCGCAGTGAGCAAATTCTCCTGCGATTGCGCAGGAGAATTTGCTCGAGTAATTCGTCAGAACACCGGCTTGGAAACCTGAGATGACCTGACAAGGTATAAATCTAATGATGGAATAATGGCCAGTGTGCTTACTAGGGGCCAAGATCTAATTTTGTGTAAGTTGCCGTCAATTCCTTGCCGCAGTCCCTTGGACAGAAAATACTGGTACTTTTCTATCTAAGTGAGTAGTTAGGTTTTCTGTTAATTTCTCCTTTTTGTTTTTATCTGTTTTGGTGTAAATAATTTGTCATCTGTTTTATTTTTTGTATGCACTGTGACTTCTTTTGTTCATAATAAATATTCCTTTACTAAGTTCTGCCTTTGTCTGGTATAGAGACTCACGTTACCTGACTAGACCAATCGCATAGATATAGTGTGTTAAAGCATATTTTGTGGGTTAAGTCTTATTTGCTTGGGGGACCAAGGCACCCCATTTATAAATTGTCTTGGTGGTGGCAGTGTTAGGACATTAGTTATATCAGTATAATTAAGTGTGGATGGTGTTAAAGGGGGGTTTTATCATTATTTCTAGTCTAGGGCAGACAGAGAGTTAATTTTAACCCTTGCACCACCATAACCCAGTCACAAGCACTCTAGGAGTAGGGGGCATTCGTGACAATGTATGCTAAGCATTTTGATAATTATGGATGTGAAATTTATAAACTTTTTTAACGTGTAATATATTTTTTTAAAAGTTTAAATTTAATATACATAATTAGCAAAATACTTAGTAATACAATCTATGTTATATTTTGAATGCTTATATACACTGACTTTGCCTCCAATTCACTCCCTGCACTTCACATACTGATTGTGAAGTACAGAGAGAGAATGACAGCGAAAGGACAGTGGATGGAAAAAATAAACTAATTTCCTGTTTAAAAAAAATTAACCTTTCCCCTGCTTTTTACTGTGATCCGTTTCCTTCCAAGTTCATGGCCCTCATTTAGTTTTTTCTTATAATTTTTATTGTTTGCAATTTTACTATATTACTAATATTCTTTTCATGTATTAATTTAATTACAGTTAACTCGCATACAGTTAACTCGCGGGCCCCACCATGCATCTTCCCCCGCCCATGCTTTTGTATAACACATACACATACAAACACGGACACACATGCTAATACACACAGAATGACACACATTCAGATACACAGAATGACACTTCTACAGATACAAACACTGACAAACATACAGATACACAGACACACTGATACACATGCGGATACCCATACACACATACAGACAGACACACATATAGACGCACATGCAAATGCACATACACAGAATGACATTCATATCGATACAAACAGTGACACACATACACGTACATAGGGGCTCACACTGACAGATGCAGACAAACAGATACACATACAGACACACATGCAGACAGATACACATATAAACACGCATGCAAATACACAGACACACTTAATGACAAACATTCAGATCCACATACAGATTCACATGCAGACATACAGACACACACACACAGACACACATCCTCCACACACACAGACACACATCCTCTTACACACAAACTTTAAAAAAAAATTTAGTCACCCTCCTGTTTCCTACCTTTTAGGTGCAGGAGGGTTACTTCTCTGGGGTCCAGTGGCTGCATCACGATGATGGGAGTCAGAGCTCCCACTCTGACTCCCTCTCCGGCGGTCTCTTCCCACGGCGCTCTGTTAGCTGGGAGGAAGTGGAAGTGACGGCTTCCTCCCAGCGCCAATGTCATACTGGGGCCCAGTCGCGCTCTTAAAGCACCACAGAGCTGACCGGGCCTCAGGAAATCTAATGGGGCACATCACAATGGAAATCACAATGCCGGCGGGCACCCCGGTTGCAGGGGTTGCAGGGTGGCTAGGCCCCTGGAGTGACGGGCCCGGTCACAGCTGCGGCCCCTGCGACAACGGTAGTTCCTCCACTGAATGTGGTAAAGGAGGGAGGTATATTTAAAAGAAGAAAAATTACCACAGCAACACAAGCATGAAAGAATGTTGTCATTCTGTGAAAGTAAGACGGGAATGGTGAGTGGAAGAATGGCACTAATTCATGTGGGGAGGAACCAATGAAGATAAAAGGGACTGAGAGTGAGAGAAGAGAATGGCATGACACAAGCAGAAGGTGAGCTTAAATGAGCCAACTAATGTATGATGGGTGTTTGAGGTTCTCAACAAGAGTGGGCACAGACCATAAACTCAGTAGAAAACTTTGGTTTGCACAGAAAAGGTAAAGGTGAAGAAAAAAAATCCTGTTTCCATATTTACTTAAATAAATAAGGAATAATAATTGTAAGATTGTCTACATTTCACATGCTGGTAAATTTATTTCTATCAATCAAGTTCTGCTGTAGCTGTGATCTTTCATTTCATCAAATTGCAGTGGTTAATGTATCAATGTCGTCTAATCACCATTTGGTAAAACATTACTACATTACATCTAATCCAGTGGAAGGAATTACAGCTGGATTGAAAAAATATTTTGGATTTAACACTGATTTGATCAATGTTCTATAAATATAGCATCCTAATGTCAAGAGATAAGCTATCCCACAATATTCACACTTATTAATGAAACTGTAGCATAACTAAGAATCTTTGTAAATAGTGGGGAATGGTGCGGGAATTCATGGAAACCATGTTCAATAACAGGACTGTTAAACATTTACATTCACGTGGATTTCAAGATCAGAAACAACATGGGTTTACATCAGGGAGATCGGGCAAAACTAACCTTACTCATTATTTTGATTGGGTAAATAAAATAATAAATCAGGGTGGTGCAATAGACATTGCTAACACAGATTTCAGTAAGGCTTTTGACACGGTCACACATAGAAGGCAATCTTTGAGTTTGAATTCCAATATTGTTAAATATTATTGAAGACAACACAGGGTTGTAGTGAATGGAGTATATAGGTCTTGTTACCAGTGGGGTCCCTCTGTCATCTGTACTTGGACCCATTCTATTAATATTTCTATTGATGGTAAGGTAATGGTTAATGATGGTAAGGTATGTTGTTTTGCTGATGACACATAGATATGACAATTGGCAAAAGTTCTGGGTAAACTCGAAAATGGTCAGATCTGTGGAACTGACATTTGCAAGATAATGCACCTTGGGCATAAAACCCCCTGGCATCTCCCCTCACAAAAAGTGCAGATCACCAAATCCCCCCCCCCTTCCCCCCAGTTTAGCAGCCTACTTTTTTGAACAGCGCACCCTTGTGCTGTCAGTATCCCTACCCTTGGGATACTTCATCCCTGACTTATCTTTAGCTCAGCTCATCTGACTCCTTCGTTTCTCGACTGAAAGTACATTTGTTGATTGTAACTTCTGAATTCTTGTATACACAGTTTACGGTGTATAAAGTAATTATGTTTAAAAGATTGTAGGTTGAACCTAGGATGACAATATTATATTTTAATGTAACATGGTGATATGAGGCCATATAGAAGCTTATAGCTTCCTAATTATACTCCTAAAAATGATCATTGTAGTTGTTAATTTAGATAGGGGTACGTTATTTGAGGACCAATACATCTGCAACCTTACATATGGCCACAAGAGGGCGTCAGTCACCTATTACATATGTTTCTATGACTCAATAAAAACTTTAATTAGTATAGAATATTTGAAACAGTGCTCACCTCAACATCTGAGGAAAGGAATTTAGGGGTATTTTTTTCAGAGGACATAAAGCTGAGTAGACAATGTAATAGAGCATCAGGAAATGATAGCAGAATGCTTGGTTGACTGTGTAGGGAGAGCTGTTAGCAGTAGATCCAGGGAAGTGCTCCAGAAGGATATACTGTATTTGCTTGAATATAAGAACCCTGATTATAAGATGACCTCCCCCAAACTTGGGGGGAGGGGAAAGCCTAAATATAAGATTTCCCTATAGGAAAATGTTTTACTAGTAAATATTAATTGACATTGTTTAATAAAAAAAACATGATTGCAAAAATGCATTTCTTATTTTTAATTCCTTTTATTTGCCAATGCGTCCCCAGAGTTGCCAATCCTCTTACTATACTCAACATTTACTTGAGGACATAGTCTTAAATTAGAGGGGCAAAGAATTAAAAGTAATATCAGGAAGTATTACTTTACTGAGAGGGTAGTGGATGTATGGAATAGCCTTCCAGCGGAAGTGGTAGAGGTAAACACAGTGAAGGTGTTTAAGCATGTGTGAGATAGGCACAAGGCTATCCTAGATATAAGACCGGGAACGGGGGACTAATAAAAGTATTTAGAAAATTGGGCAGACTAGATGCACCGAATGGTTCTTATCTGCCAGCACATTCTATGTTTCTATGTTTAGTGAATAGACCCCAGACTCTTATATTAGAAACCATAGAAACATAGAAACATAGAATGTGTCGGCAGATAAGAACCATTCGGTCCATCTAGTCTGCCCAATTTTTTTTTTTTTTTTTTTTGAGTACTTTTATTAGTCCCCCGTTCCCGGTCTTATAGCTAGGATAGCCTTGTGTAAAGAGAGGTAAAGGTTTAAAAGTAATACAAGTGTTACTTTAGCAGACTTTAATCAAGTGAAGGTGCTTAAAGGGACATTGCACTTTGTTTAACTTTTACTTCCTTCTATATTAGTAGCACAAGTGAAAAAAGACAATTACGTTTAGTGTTCCTTTAAGTATGCATAAGATAAGCATAAGACTATCCCAGATATAAGATAAGACCAGGGACTAATAAAAGTTTTCGGGGGGGGGGGGGGGGGGGTTAGGCAGAAATTGGCCAGACTAGATGAACCGAATGGTTCTTATTGGCCAACACTTACTTTAGGATCTACGCAATAAAGAGAGAATTGCAGGGAATTGAGATCTGAATTTCAAACTTAAGGCCAATGTAGATGAGTTGGAAAAAATCTCCCATTCACCTCCATTGGAGAATTTTTCCAACTTGGCTACATTGGCCTAAGGCTTGAAATTGTCATCCCAGTTGCCTGCTATTCTTTCTTAAAGAGTGGACCCTTATGTTTCTAAATCCCTTATATTTAAACAGACACACTGCTATGGTCATTTTTTTCCAGAAGAGGGTACTATACTACAGGATGAGGGAAATCAATGTGAATTCATTCAGTAAAATCTCAGACCTACATGATTCAATTACATTATTCTCTGTTCACTCGTTAACTACTTTTCTAAGTAAATGGAACCTAAACGGGTCTGCTCAATAAACAGTAGCTGAGTTGGAATAATTCTCCCATTCAGCTGCATTGGAGAATTTTTACAACTTGGCTATTTTGACCTTATGTTTCTTTGCTGAGTAGAAGATTGACAAGTCTGCATAGCAACCAATAGAAAATAAAGTGAATGAAAGTGAATCTGCATTGTGCAGCAAATGATGACAGAGAGCTTCATCAACAGGATTCATGCATCAGTAATCTACCCTTCTAACTTTTAATGGCTCTTAGATCATTGGGGACCATCCTCTAAACCCCAACCTGTTACATAGGTCCAATTCAATAAGCTGCCTGATGAGGCTATAGAGTTACAAAGTGAGGCTTAGATAAGGTAGCTAGATGGCATGCCTTGTTCTTAGTCCATTTACCCTTAATTCGACCTGCTCTTCAGAAATAAGACAGAGCTACTTTTCAGTGCGCAGTTCATCAGTTGCTACTGCAAACAATTCAAGAAAACTACCTTCTAAAGTCAACCAAAGTATTTTGTAAACAATATGGAACAAGGATGTGAGCATAGATACTTGTAAACGTAAACTCTTAAATCACTGGCACAAGCAATTACAACACAGCAGTTAACATTTAATTGTCCTTCTAATTTTTTACTTTTCTTTTTTTCTTGCTTTTATTTTATTTAGCATTTTCAGTGTGTTTCAGGAGGTCTCCTAGGATGTATGGTTCCTGCCCGTTCAGAGTTCCGTAACATCTCTACTCAGGTCCCGGTCAGCATACAGTCTCTCAAGTGGAATATAGTCACTTGCTCTCCGCTAGAAGTTTCCCAACATAGCGGACTACACTGGTCTTTTTAGGAATAACAGGATCAAAATGTAAAGTACAGGGACTATATACAGTGAAACATCTTAACAAATTTAGATTACACAATAGAAAACTTAAACAGATTATCTAAACGCATTGGGAACCGAAAATTGAAATGAATGCCAGACTAGCTGGTGACCAATCAGGGATTTAGCAAACAGAGGGTGACCAATCATCGGTGACAGGGTGGAGCTTTGGCACAGACTTGGGGTTTTAACTTAGCCCTTTAACTAAGCGACCACTCGGCAAAGCCTACTGAGCTCTATAAACAAGCGACCAATCAGTGCTTTGCTCGACCTTTAACTCACCCACCAACCACGAAGCACCAACATTTCACATAGAGAACATAGAACCGAACAGCCCTTTAACTCCCCAGCCAATCATCCCATATATGGTGATGGGGTTTTAAATGAGCAACCAAGGGCTATCGCACCTACAATTTAAACGTCCTGAAGGCTCCCAGCGACTGAGCTTCACCTTTATTTGACAGCAGTCAATAAGGATCTTGGTTCCGCACTTCTGATTCTCACTTCTTGCCACAACCGTCTGTCTTGGACTACTCTTCTGTCTCACTCTATGGCACTATGCTATCTCTAGCACTCATACTCCTGATGCTATCGTGGGTATTTTTCTCTGCTCAGTTTCTACAGGCCGGTTATGTCAGCAAGGAGTTGCCTACCTGAGATTGAGCTCCTCTGTTATGATCATTATGGCAATTCTCAAATTCTAATGCTGCTTTGATTTGTGAAATGGTAGTGTTACACTGCAGATTGAGTGAGGCAAATCAGTTGTGTTAGATTCAGTTAAAAAAGCCCAATTTTAGTATATTCGCTTATAGTTCAAGTCCTGCAGAATAGTCAAATATAGTTGGCATTATATTGATTGGCTTGTTTTTTAGTCAGATCCAAACACAGCCGGTTGTGGGACAATGATTCACTGCAGTCTCTTGAATGTGCAGCCTAATGTGATTCATTGAAGTGCAGAATGACAAACTTGCCTGTTATTCAGCCAATTCTTATCACCAGGTCCATTGTCAAGCCTTAGTGAAATCAAATCAGAAATTCATAATATTTATCATATCTTCATTCTACTTTCCTTCATCAATTAACATGTACTGATCAAGATACACAGTAACATTCACCCAGTCAGAGTTCAACACTGACCATCTGACAACCAGACACCTCCACTGTCCCTGCACTTAAACTCCTACCTGACCTGGTAAAGGCCCTGACACAAGCCCACTCACACCAACCCTCACTGATATCTACTCACACACTGGCACCAAT